>CM054113.1:239791377-240391377 GCA_028673005.1 Tanypteryx hageni | reverse complement strand
CTTTTCAAATTCCTTCAGTTTACCTTCCAGTCTCCCGTAACCTCTCGTTTTTCCTATGAGACGTGACCAGAGGCCTTCCAGGAAGAGAGATATGACACCATCCTATGTGGTTCAGCCAAGGTAGATAACATCGAAAAATTTTAAGGCTATGAAAACAGATTTCAGTGAGAAAACTTTTCTTTCCCTATTTAGAAGGATCAAAATGCACTCAATAATACAAAATTTTCGATAAAAATCCTTTCCATCCACATCTCGCAGTCTTTGCCTTAGAGAGAGACATGGGTATGAAAAATGATATTAAAAGCACGATTCTGTTAATTATCGGCTTTGACAATTTTCCGAGTGATACAGATTCTGGCCCCCACAGGTTTTATTGTAAACATAGAATAAAGAACTAATTGTAAGTTGACTGAATCACTACATAAACTTTAAAATGCAAATAAACAGTTATCTAACTGGTGCAAATTGCTAGCAGGACGGTTTTGTGAAATTTAGCGGTCATAGGCCACAGCAACAACTCAGATCTCTTTAGATATTATTAAGAAAAAAGTTAAGCAAATTCTTCTATTCATTTGAAGATCAATATTGAACACAAAATATACGTTTTTAAACGAATATCAAGAATATAAAATTTACGAAATCCTAAAAATTTGTAAACTAAGTAATAAGGAATGATGAAACGTTTCTTACATTTTCTGTCGAAAAATTGAAAATTGTATCTTTATAGTCAATTTGTGTACTTCCTCAATTTCAAAGAAAAGATAACGTTTATTATTTGTGTTGTAATAAATGGTTTCGTAAGTAGTTTTTGACTCTCTTGAGCGCCGAGAGATAATATTCTCCATTATTTTATTACGGTCAATGTTACAGTAAAAAAATAATTCCCACATTGAGGAGCTTGTCAGATATATTGTTTTCCTTTATAAAATTCAGCGCATCAGTGGGATAGTTTTCTCCCAAGGATAGGAAATGATTGCAACATCTAAATCTCGATCAAATATATATTATCGTTTTTTAATATGAATTTCAAATCATCTAAATTTAGATTATTGGTATGTGAGGTGGAATTCACTTCTAAAAAATAATTCTTTATGAATGTTTCTGCAATATGGGATTGTGCTAACAACTGGGAGATTATAATATTGCAAACAAGAAAATATTCCATGATGCGAACATCCACTCTTATTTTAATTACTTTCTTTACAAATTCTTCCCTCAAAAACGTCTTCTCTTTACCCAATCCATATTTTTGTTTAGAGTATTAATTACGGCTTTTTCACATTCGTCGTAAGTATTTCTCTCATTATGAATGGATTTTCCCAAATAAGCTGGAACCATACCTCTACAGAAAGCGTGTCATAGGCCAGTGGTCTCCAAAGTGGGTTGCGTGAGGCGATCCGCGATCAATTGATATTTATTTTTTAATTATATTATGTTCACTGTGCACTTGACAAATGCCATGGTTCTCAATATTGTTAATATAATGTAAATATGCATCCCAGGCGCTCGAAGTGTACAGCAAGCACGCTTCACCATACCGCTGTACGTTCAAAATTACGTTGGCGTCGCTGGCGAGAAGTTGTTGATAAAAAGCGACGATCGTCATGCGTTATACGTATTAAACTGCATAATTTCGCTCGGAGCTAGCTCTGAGCTGCACCACGAACGTAGCCGCATTTATCCACTGGCTGCCGTTACTTGCGAAACTGCATTGTAAGAATCTTCGATAATTAAACAGACGAAGGTAAAAATCTTGTGTTCACGGTTAATTCAAGAATTAAATCTAATTCTCACTAGATTTACCCTCACAAAATGGAAAGGTGGCTTAGAAAGATCCCTTCAAAGAAACCTCGGACTGAAGATGATACTGATAATGCTACTACCACAAACGACCAACAAGAAAATAGTGACGCTGACATTTCTCCTAGTAAGAGCTCTTCGTCAACCACATTACGATGTAAAAAAGATGTCGATCTAATACTGAATAAGAAGCTGTCTACAAAAATACGAAATTATCAAGAAAACTATTTGAAATTTGGATTTACATCCATTATTGTTAACGATGAACCACGTCCTAAATGTGTATTGTGTCTTAAGATAATAGCTAATGATAGTATGAAACCATCACGATTAGCAAGATATTTAAAAACTAAGCATCCAGAACATGCACAAAAACCTCTACAGTTTTTTCACCGATGTTTAAAGTCATGAAATACTCAATCCAGTACTTTACAAAATTTCACCAAACTTAATGATAGATGTTTAGAAGCTTCTCTTGAGGTTTCTTAAATAATAGGAAAAGACAAAAAGCCACACACCATTGGGGAAACACTTGTTATTCCTGCCGCAGTAAAAATGGTTGAAACAATACATGGAAAACAATATGCCGACAAACTAAAATCCATTCCTTTGTCAGCAAACACCGTTGGAGAACGTATAGAAAGCATTGCTGAAGATTTAAAGAAACAAGTAATAGAACAAATTACGCTGTGTGGGAAATTTACTATAGAGTTGGATGAAAGTACAGATGCTTCTAACATGTCTCAGCTTTTGGTATTTTCTAGATTGCGTTTTAATTATGAAATACACGAAGAACTACTTTTTTGTGAGCCACTAAAAGAAAGATGTAGTGGAGAAGATATATTCTCAACAGTAAATGACTTCTTCAATAAAAACAATATTTTATGGAACAACTGTTTGAGTATAACTAGTGATGTAGCGGCTGCTTTGACTGGAATAAAAAAGGATTCAAGGGCAAGGTTATTGAGATAGCACCACACGTGAAATTCATTCACTGCACCATCCATAGGCAAGCTATTGCAACAAAGAAGTTGGAGCCAGAAGTACATAAAGTGCTCCAAGATGTGATCAATGTGGTTAATTTTATAAAAACAAGATCTTTAAATAGTAGAATATTTACAATACTTTGTAATGAGATGGGGAGTAACCATGAAAATCTTTTGTACCACACAGAAGTTCGGTGGTTATCTCGCGGCAAAGTACTTAAAAGAGTTGTCGAACTTAAAGATGAGTTACGAATTTTTCTCTTAGAAAAAGAGAAGTGTTCCAAATCTGCCGAGTTTTTCTGCGACGAGAAGTGGCTGTCAGTAGTATGCTACTTAGCAGAAATTTTATAAAAAGTTAACACACTTAATCTGTCCCTTCAAGGTAAAGGTGACGTTTTAACAATGTGTGAGAAAGTAACTGCTTTTCAAAAGAAACTCGTGCTGTGGAGAGAGCATTTTGAAAAAGGATGTTTGGAAATGTTTCCATCGTTATGTGGTTTTGTTGCCGAAAACGATATTAGTGTGTCGCCCATAAAAACTATTTTACTTGCACACTTACAAAAATTGGAAACAGAATTTTCAGACCTCTTTGGAAATCTTTCAAATGAAGAATATCAATTGAATCAATTTGTCGAAAAAGTAAAAATTCAACACCTTCCGATCACTGCCCAAGAACAGCTGACTGACATCAGGGAAGATGGAAATTTACGAGCTGAATTTCAACAAAAATCTTTACACAATTGGTGGATAGGATTGAAAAATGAGTGCCATGACTTGGTAAGCGCAGCGAACGATGCACTCCTTCCATTTGGGTCTACCTACCTGGGTGAGGTGACTTTTTCAGCTATGATAGCCATTAAAACCAAGTATCGAAATAAACAGAACCTGAAACCAGACCTTCGAATCGCTGCATCACAAAATGTCAAACCAAGATATTCAGAAATAATGAAGTGGAAATAATCACTGCTCGCACTAAAAATATATTCTTGTTTTTAAATCTTTATCTACTTTTATTTCAATTTATATTTTTGTGTATTTTTGCATTGAATTCTATCGGTGATTCTATACCTATATGTGATTCTATATAAAACCTTTGAGATGGTTCCTTTTCGGGCCAAGATGTTTTCTTTTCAAACTCTAAAGATATTAGATTTTCATACGCGTCTGCATGTGGGTAATTTCGGCGTCACCACAAAAAACACAATTCTTTACGTTCTTTTCGATTGCACCATACCTTTTAGTCAACCGATTCTTAAAAACCCTTTCGCTACCTTCACCAGAAAATTTTGCTTTTTTATTCCTCGATTCCGCCATTATTCAGGGATAAAAAATTAAAGCGATATAAACTGCTATTTACAAAAACAAAAATTACCTAAATTCACTTGAAAACCCGAAGCTCCAACAACTAATAAAATAAAAAGGAACGTAAAGTGTTTACAATAGTCGCCGATAGGTGGTGTAGCTGTGGCAGCTACAAAATTTAGTTTTTAAAATATCTCTTCAAAAATGAATTATATGAGAAAAAATCATAATATAACTGATGGCACCTCTTGTAAACGAAGCCTATCTTTCGCATCGTTTCAATACGTACATTTATTAGATTTCCGGGATCACTTTTGCCATGTCGCTGTATTAGCGAGTGGCACATTTCATTTATTATTTCATTTTGTGGCGTGCCAACCAAAATCGTTCCGCGTGCCATAGCTTCGCCAGCCCCGGCCTAGACGATAAAACGACTCTAACTACTAGGTACTAACACAGAAATGTGCGCCAATTGGTCGGTGAACTGTGTTTTGATGAATTTGGGTTCGGTGAATTTTCCTAGTTTCCTTCGAATCACTAGGCAACAACTGACGCATCCTAATCTCGTGTCAAGTATATTTATTACGCGTTTAAGTATTTTCCTTCATCAAAATATTAGTTATAATTTTATATTATTATTTTTATTATTATTATTATTATACACAGGTTTCCCTCTCTTTGTGCGGGTTTGCTTTATGTGAATTCGCTATTATGCGACAAACTTATTGCTACCGGAATTGCTCTTTATGCATCTTTGATTCGCTCTTATGCGTTTACGCGATCATTGCAATACAAATGAAAGATAGTTCTCCACTAAACTACAAGGCGAGCATTCAGTCTCTCATTGTCTCTTATGCTGTGCTAATTAATTACAGTAAAAGAGAGTGGAGTGGATATTGAGACGGAGATTTCGTGTTATACTGTTTTAGCACACTTAAGAAGTTTTGTCTCCTTACCTGCGGAAAGACAATCCTCCAGCACTTTAAACCTCCACAATTACGTCACTCACATCAGTCACCACTTTTGCTCGTCTGCTTCCTTTTACTTGTAGATATAATTTAGTGTTAATTGTTTTAAGTTTGTATTTAGCTCATAAGAAGTCGTTATGGAGCGAAATAAGAGCGTCTTGGAGGGGAGTTAGGATTGCTTGTGGGACGTATCCATATCTTTTACATGAAAATATGGGTTCTGTTTATGCGAATTTGCTTTATGCGTCACTTAATTAGAAAGTAACCCACGCATAAAGAGAGGGAAACCTGTGTTTAAGTTCTTGAATAAACAGTAAATTTCGTCTCTTTCAAAGATACACGTGTTTTCATTCATCCGGCGTTTCTCTCAAACAAACGGGGTTATTGTCATTATTCGAACAAACGCGTTTAACTTCTTTCTTCTCCCGCCTCTCTCAAGCAAATGCGGCTATTCTGATAATTCGTAACTTATATTTCCAACAAACCTATTCATTCTAGTATTACTATCGTCTCTCTAATAACATTCAGGTTATCACTCCAACAAACGCGTTTATTCTTATTATTCTCTAGACTTTATAAAAAAAACGCGTTTATTCTCATAATTCGCAGGTTATCACTTAAAAAACTAGTTCATTCTCATTCATCTCGCGTTTCTCTCTAACAAACGCTGCTTTCTCATAATCATGGGTTGTCTATCCGCAACCATATTCGTACTTATTTTTGCGTTAACCTGGTTTTTGACGTACTTCTATTATACACAATCTTCTACTTTTCTTTGAAGCTCTCTTTTCCTTTCAACACATTTATCAGCTGAAATCTTTCCATACCTAATGAGGTCAGGCTCAACTTTGTGGAATTTACTCATAATGAAACGAATACTTTGTGGTTTCCACAACTTTAATATAACACGACCGGTTTCACTACGATCGTAGCATCATCAATTACCTCCCATTCGTTTTCTTTGTAACCCCTACTGTCTCCCTCTCCCCCCTCATTTTACCCAATATATATATATATGAAACGATTTATATATTTTCACCTGATGATGCTACGATCGTAGTGAAACCGGTCGTGTTATATTAAAGTTGTGGAAAACACAAAAATATTCGTTTCATTACTTTCCATACCTTTTTCTATTTTTCCATCCAACACGACTTTGCTTTCATTACTTTAATTATACCTCCGCCTGTAGTATCACATCGCTGCTTATTTTCTTTCTTCAGCTCTTGAGTTGCTTTATCTACTTCGATTTCCGTAATACTTGTTCGCATGTTGTCTTCTTTAACGTCGCATTCAGCTTCCAGTTCTTTTTGCGAAGATCTTGCCTATTTGTTACATCGTTCGTCATTGCATTCTTCCCTTACCTGCGCTACATCCTTTGCTTTTTTAATATCTTTTCTTGTGCATTCATAATTCCTTTGCCATGGTTTCAGTTAGACTTCCTATCTTCTAATTCCAGCATCCTGTAGTGCATCATATCGTAACTACCTAACTTATCCAGCTGTTGCATTTCCTCACGTATTTCCTATATCCAGTTTTCTCTAGCTTTATTTGTCACATTTATCAACTCGTTGTTTATTCGTCTACAGCCAAGGGTACAAAATGAGTTGCCAAATAGATTACATCCTAGTGAATCAGATACAAATTGCAATGACGTTACCAGGAGTGAACTTAGATTCATATCACAACCGTCTAGTAGTAGATGTTGCTAAAAGGTAAAACAAATATGAAAAATGAGAAGAGACAGACGGAGTTAGGATCTTGAGACGGCGAAAGAAAATAAGAATGCATTAATCATGAAATTAGAAAAGTACCTTAGAAAGTTGGATAACAAACTTGGGTGGACGAAAAATGTCGTTAAATTAAAGCCAGTATCAAAAATACTACGAACAATGACAAAGGTATACAAGTTAAAGCAAACAGAAAACCATGGATCACCAAGGAAATGGTTGAGAAAATGGACGAGAGGAGGAAGTGGAAAAAAGCTCTTGATTTGAGCTTTGTATGGATCCTGCATCATTACTTCCTAAATGTCATCATCATCATCATCATCATCGGTAGTCTGTCCGTAGACAGGGCCGTGATTATTCATGGTTAAACCTGATTCTCCATATACTCCTATTTTCCGCTGTCCTCTTCATATCTTGATAACTCTCTTTCCCTTTCAAATTGTCTATCAGCTGAAACCTTTTCCTACCTCTTTCCCTTTTTCAACCTAGTTTTCCTTCTAACACGTCTTTAATCATACTCTCTCTCTCTCTCCTCGGGTAATGTCCAACCCAGTTTGCCTTCCTCTTTCTAATAATGTCTGATCATTCGCTTCTCTCCTACTCTTCGTAGCACTTCATTGTTTTTCATCCTATCTGTCCGTTTTATCTTCAGCATTCTCCTTCAAGTCCACATTTCAAAGCTTTCCAAGTATTTGATGTCATTTTTCTTTAGCTCCATGTTTCTGCCCCATACAAATCTGTACTCCATACATAGAATTTTATGATCTAAATGTATTTGAGGGTATATTTACACAGCTGTTACTTCTTAAATGTATATTTGATGGTATAGTTACACTGCTTCACCCCAGGGCATCGCTATAGTTCATCATTCTTGCGTTCTACGCGATGCAAGTCCCTGGAACGTGATATTTCCAGGTGTCGCCTCACCATATTTCACAGCGTTTTTCCCCTCTGGTGCGATAAAACAGTCTCGAGAAACCACATCCAAAATTCTCCTCTTTTAACATCGCGTCCAAAATCCTTTGTTTTTCATTTTCTTGACTTATTGCTGCGAGGGCAATATGATTTCTCAGACCAGACGTGAGGGATTTCATTCAGTCTGAGAATTTGGCTTTATAACTTATTAGGATGTCAGCTTTGAAATCAGCCTTAGGGAGATAGAAAAGGTAATATTTTTGTGTCGGAGGAAGACTTCTAAACGTCTAGCGCTTCTTTTAATATATTTAATTTACATCATTTGCTTTAAAGCGGTATTTCTAATTTTACATATTTCGCGCAGTTTCCTACACGTTATTCATTTATCTATACCAAGATTTTTTATGAGAAACAGAATTTCTCTGTAACTGATTTGGTTTTACAGCTAACGATAAATGCTATTTAATGTTATTGCGCACATTGAAAATTGGCACCTACGGACGAGCCTATGGCTCTGTAGGACCAGATCAAGTTTCCTCCCTGAAATTTGTAAAGAATTCTTTTTGTATTTGTAATAATTTATGTAAATGTATTTGTAATGTATTTCCTAATAATAATAATAAAAATATCGAATCAATATACGATCGTCCGGTTTGAAGTATCTCAAATCCGTCATCAACTATTGTAATATAAAATGAACTTTGATTTTCTATAGAAGTCATAATGTGGTTAGATTCTAAATGTGCGACGGTTTTACTGTCCATCGCCACAACGTCTGAACTATTCATATTTATGTCGATTCAAAGCATTTGAAATCAAAGTTTTTTTGAGAGATATCCTCTGTAATTCACCAGTCTGTTGTTAAGAATGCGTTCACCGGTGTTATTAAAAATCCAAATTAGTATTTTTAATTGGCTATAAACTTCGAGATAAGAATTAATTTCATTTTTACACCGATTCGTCAAATGATGTGTCTTTTGATCTCAGATTTTCCTTTGATTTCAGGGTTACAGGTTCTGCGATAATCAAGGGAAGTGACGAAAAAGCGTTTATCTTTTTATCTTAAAAAAATTCAAAAAATATTGCGTCTTTATACATTTTTTGATTTTTTCTTTCTGAAAAAACAATTTATTTCATATGATAATGCGCTTAAAGTTATAAAATATGTTTTCTTGCACACAAAATTCAACATTTATATAAATAAATATATATATATATATATATATATATATATATATATATATATATATATATATATATATATATATATATATATATATAGAGGTGTCATTTCCTCCCAAAGAGTAGACACGGGATGCAGAATCCATTGTTGGCGGCTGATGTTCCTGCGATTGTCGACAACTGCAGCGACACCTTAGGGAAAGGAAAGTTGCGGGTAAAAAAGGGCGACTTTAGACTCGAATCTGAATATTATTATTCTTTTCATGTCATTACCGAAGCCAATAGGTTTTATATCGCATTAGAAACAAAATATATATTTTCCTATTTTAAAATGTCTATTTTAAAATATTTAAATATTTTAACTTACCTGAAATAATTTGAGCAATTAATTCTCCTGTTTATGAGGTGCCAAGGAATTTACTTTTAGCTTTTCTCACTGAGACATAATTGGTGAAATTTATGTTTACGGTATTCGATTAATTAGTGTTTTTATTCTTTAAAAATATAAAGGAGGGAAGAAACAATATTTGGAACTGCAAGAATATTTTATATCGGCATTCAGTTGTTTTTAAATTAAATTCTTATTTGCCTTCTTTTATCATTTTCCGTTTGTGTGTCGTCATAATTTTAATTCTTTTAATTGTTATTAGCATTGTATTAAATTTTGTGTTTCCCTTGCCACCGGCTATGCCTAATCGCAAGATGCTTTGTAAATAAATAAATAATAATAACAACTATTATTAAATAGTAGCATAAGTGGTGACTATAAGAAATCCATGAGGCTGATTAGCCAGAAAAAACAGGCAAACAAACAAGTAGCATAAGTGGAACCGATGCAGTTTAAAACAATACGTTAGCACTTGTTTTTTTTGCGATTGAGAATCTTAAAAAAACGTAATAGGAATTTCTGTGTTCCCATCCTGTGTTCATATTCTTGTTTGGGAGCAGTTTCGTAGGCGAATGAAACAAAATGGAACCTCCTATCTTTCTGTATTTTCTCGGGTTCTTCTCAAGCAAACTATCGCCAATGATAAGAGCTCTTATGACATTCCCGGGGCGCTTCCTTTCTTTACTTTAAGAGTCCGGTAGTTTTTAATCGAACCTTTAAATTCGAGTCACAAATTCTGCCCATTGGCGTTTGTAAGGCCGAAAGAATGAGTTTAAATTTATTGCAAAGATGAATCGTTCTTAAATTATCAGAGAATTAGATTTAAAGCTGGAAAAACATTTCATGTCCCTCGCGACAAGAAATTTAATTTCCTTGTTTGATTTAAAATTAATGTAGCAATAGGGTTCCAGTGTAACATTTGGGCTGTATCTTCATATAAACTGTACACAGGTTGGAAAGAGGACAATATATAAAATATTAAACAGTATTCCTACAGTCAAAATGCTCACCTTCTCAACTATCGACGACAATAAACATACGTTCGTTGTGTGTGTGAAATATAGAAAGAGATTTGCAAGTGTAGAGTGAATTATGTTAATTACAAATGTTAAACTAAATTGTTTAAGCTGAATGTCCCGTAATTCTTCGGAGATGTCGCTTATAAGAGAATCAAATATGTCCCTAATCATGGTTGCTGAGCATCAGGAGATATGATAGACCGATGATAAGGGAAATGGATTCACACTCCGGGAGCCGCTTACCGAGGCGGAGGCTGTGAGGTTGATGGCGCTCTGTGGGAACACACCGAAAACCACTGGGAACAGGATTCCTTTCGGGGTTCCTCCCTTGCAACGAAAAGAAAGAGAGATGAATGCCTGAAGCTTGATTTAATGGTGTGATTGTGTAAGTCCACACAGCGGCACTAAATATATATACAAATAAAAGATTAATTTTTGTTCAACTTTTCAGAATGGTAATCTAAATAGTGACAGTTGAAATTGGCAAATTCTCTAGATCTTATCAACTTAAAGGAAATCAAGGTACTAACATTGCCAATGATATATTTGGCAGAAGTAATTTAAATTAATATTAGATGCATACAAAGGAAAATATGAATGGATTTATTGCTTCACTGCAAGTGGTATTTAATTCATTATAACTTTCTAAAACGTATAGATTGCAAGGAATATGTAGCAGAATTAAATATTAATATTATTATATATATTAATATCTACATACTACATAAAAATAACTACTATCAGCATTAGTTAAAAGTATACTATTGTTAAAATGAATTTTCCGTATTTCATTACGCTTTATTCTCGAAAAGTCGAGATTCGGAGCGCGAATTTCCAACTTCCGCAAATGAAATACACTTCAAAGTATTCCTGCGTGGGATTTGGTTGTTTTGCTTCTCGTACTTTATTTTTATCGAAAGATACATTTGTTTCTTTAAATAAAAATCTTAAAATCAGCCAGAGACGTGGATTTTGCGAGGCGCGAACGATTTTATTCGGTTAAATACTGATTTCGCCTTATTAGTACGAAATATTTTCAACCTAAATTTAAGTAGACCACGGATCTGTAAAAAGCGACTGCCAGTTTTTATCTCCGGATTGCAAGTTCTGTTTGCTTACCACCAAAGGATTTCTAAGAGATCCCCATTTGTACGCCAACGAAAATGCATTTCTGTTTGTGGTTCCACCAAATATACATGCTAGGCTCTATTCGCCCTTTTTTGCCTTCTTTTCGCCATCTTTTCGCCTTCATTCGCCATCTTTTCTCCCTCTATTCTCACTATTTTCTCCCTGTTTTTGCCTCCCTTCCGCCAGCTTTCGCCCCTTTTTCGCCCCCCTTCGCCTTCTTTCGCCCTCTAGTCGCCCTTTTTTCCCCTCTTTTTGCCCTCTTTTCGCCTTCATTCGCCCTATTTTCTCCCTGTTTTTGCCTCCCTTCCGCCAGCTTTCGCCTCTTTTTCGCCCCCCTTTCGCCTTCTTTCGCCCTATATTCGCCCTTTTTTCCCTCTTTTCGCCCTCTTTTCGCCTTCATTCGCCCTCTTTTCTCCCTATTTTCTCCCTATTTTTTCCCGGTTTTTGCCTCCCTTCCGCCCTCTTTTCGTCCCCCTTTCGCCCCCTAGACCATATCACCTGATCGTGACTTTCTTTCGGTCTCCCTACCGTATTCCAATTCCCGGGGGTCGACACTTACGCGCAGACACGTGACATCAGCCGTGTATAGGACGGTGAGGAAGGTGGCGACGAGGAGTGCCCTGGTGCAGCAGTGCATCGCGGCCATCGTGCGACGGATTGGCACCGCTGCCATCGGACAGGCGATTTATAACCACTCACCACATGGCTGTGTGTGTGGAAAAAGGCGTTATTTGGAAGAGGACGGGGGAAGTGGGATGAGGTGGGAGGGGGAAATATCCTTAGGGAAGACCCGGGCGGGGGCGATGAATAGAAGATGTGCAAGGTTATCCAGCAAGTCTACCGCGGTCTCGACCGAGAAGGACGCTGCCCTGATGTCGCGCCCTTTCTCCCTCAGCCGATGATGTCCGCTTTGAGGACTGCGTTCCGTCGCGAGCGTGCTTAGGTATAAATCATTTCCGCTTCCATGACAGCGGCGAGGACCGTGGCGCTGAAAATTGCCTTTAAAAAGAAGGCGTTAAAGAGAGAACTCGAGTGTGCATCAAGTTCACGGTGACATTGAGGAGAGAGGTCGCCGCATGTCACGGTGTAAGCGTCACGTTCGCGGTTCGCTTCGGATAACGAACCGAGTCAGAAAATTTCATTGGGAGGACTTGGCGCGGTTCTACATAGTTTATGGCGTTAATAAACGAGTGCGATTTTAGCTGGTGCGTCGCGTTTTTGCAAAGTTTAACAGATTAAAGTTCGAATTCTTTAATTTCGTTTCGAGTAATAAATTAATCGCCTATGCGACAACATCCACGTGCTTATTTTGTGTCCGCCATTATTCAAACTTTACCACCGTCCCTTTTTAATACTCATATCATGAAATGGAAAGGAGAAACTGATACACGCTGTTCTGTAACAAGATGAAACAGTTATATTGCTCCTTCTCAGTTCTCGCTTAGGTAATTCTTTTGAATAGGTGCAGTGCACATCTTGTATAAAAACACAATTTTGTGATCGTCCAACTTTCGCAGATACTGAAGTAATTATATGTGTTTATATTGTTATAACAATGGTTTTCACGACATTAGAGGAAAGTTTTGAATGTTAATTACTCATTTACATTTCACGATATGAGTTTGAAGGAAGCGCAGGTGATAACTTAGCTCTAACATTCAAATGGCAGCAGACTCGAAATAAACACTGGCGTTTTATCTGGTTTCATTCGCCATCGGCCCCTAGCGTCATTGCGTATAATTTTAAAAATTTCGGTCGCGATGTCCAGCAAATGGCCATTAACTTATAAAAGAAGGCATCGAACCTTTGCTAGGAGATTGCTTAAGATGTGTCTTATCTTTATAAGTTCGCGTTAACGCAATGCCCCGACCGTATCAGTCTGAAATAGTGCGAAGATGAACTCGATGACAGCACCACAACTGAAAGTATTCGACGTTATTGGCAGCAGTCTTTCGGTTCGACATTACCGCTAACGGATTATAGAAAGGTGATACTTTTCCCTGTCCTCTCACGATCTCTTGAAACGAATGCTTTTCTCCAAGGATTAAAAAGTAAGGATTTGGACGTCACTATGTCATCAATGACTTATTCAAATAATCTGCAATATGACACAGAGGAATCTATATAGATGGAAAATTCACATTTAAAGGAAATACAAATGGAAATTACGCGAGGTTATTGCTTCCGGTGCGAGGATTGTGTGGTTCTACGAGGAGAGTGGATTGGGATGTAATTATTATGATATGTTCGCTCAAGCGTCATTCTACTATTTGTCTTCAGCGTCCAGAATGGAAGATTGTGATACTGCAATTCATTCGAAAGGTCGACGATAGTTCATATTGTATCTGGTTAGTCCCACGAATGACAAAGCAGTAAAGGTGTAGAAACAATCAATGAATAAATAAAATAAAATAAAATAGTACCCCATAATGGAGAAAGTATAAAATTCTTAAAATTGCAAAGTATGGGAATTGTTTTAATCTATTATTTTTAAATAAGGGAAAAACAAAAATCGCTGCGCAGGTGAAATTTTTAGAATTAATAGAATATTTGCAATGATGAAATGTCTGTCTGAAAAAATAATGTTTTTTCAAGGTGAGATGAAATGCATAAGTTAGCATGGGAAAACGCAATCCAGTGTGTAGACCAATCTAATAAGTTTAGGAAGCTGAAATTTTCCAAGTTTATAGAACTTTTCTCATAACCAACTATAAAAATCTAAAATTTTAAAATTTAAAATTTTAAGGGTTGTTTTAACCCCATTTGAACATTAAAGTTTAATAATTTTTTAGGTACTACGGGATGAGCTAGGAAGCTGCAATTTTCAAACTATTTACGGAACAGTGCATTTGCACAAATAAACATTTCAATCTCTCCATATATATATTGCGGCAACTGTTAAAAATTTTTAAATTTTAAACAATTAGAAAAATATTATTTTACTTCTAGAAGTGCTACAACTTTAAAATTTGGCTGAAATGTGTAGCATTAGTACCCCATAATGGAGAAAATGTAAAATGTTTGAAATTGCAACATTTGGGGATTGTTTTAAACTATTATTTTTACATGTGGGAAAAACGAAAATCGCTGCGGAGGTGAAATATTTAGAATGAATGGAATATTTGTAATGATGAAATATCTGTCTGAAAATGAATGTTTTTTCAAGGTGAGATGAAATGCTTGCACCTTCTACTATCATTATATATCGACGTTTCTTAGAGGAGGAGGAGGAGGAGAATACTAATGTTTAGGAACTTCCAGATGAGCTGGGGATTGGAAATTATTTTCTTAGGTGTGATTTTGTGCGAAGAGAAAAAACGAAAATCTTGAAAAAGTGTAATAATGCGCTCGGTAAAAATTCGCAATTGTTTAAATAAATTTTCAAGGTTTTTTATTTCCGAAAGTGCTAAGGAGCTGAAATTTTTTTTAGAGGCAGCATTTGTAAATAAACGAAATAGGGATTATACAAATTTTGATTTGTTTTGATGTTAAAAATTCTTAAAATTTAAACAAATATATAACGGTTTTGGTACTACTGAATGAGTTAGGAAGATGAAATTGTCAAATTATTTACAGAGTAGTGTATGTGCACAAATAAACATTTTAATCTCTCCATAAATATATTGCGGCGGCCGTTAAAAATGTTTAAAATTTACTTTAATATTTAGCATAAAGGTGTAACATTAGTGCCCCATAATGTAGAAAGTGTAAGATTTTTAAAATTGCAACGTTTGGGGGTTGTTTAAACTATTATTTTTACATGTGGGAAAAACGGAAATCGCTGCGGAGGTGAAATTTAGAATTTAAAAAATATTTGTAATGATGAAATATGAAAAATGAATGTTTTTATAAGTAGAATTCTTAAAAAAACGAAGTAGGGATTATACAAATTTTGATATTGTAATTTGTTTGGCAGTTAAAAATTCTTAAAATTTAAACAAATAGATAACTGTTGAGACATTACGGGATGAGCCAGGAATTTGGAATTTTCAAGTTATGTACAAGGTAGTGCATTTGCACAAATAAACATTTGAATCTCTCCATAAACATATTGCGGCGGCCGTTAAAAATGTTTAAATTTTAAACAATTGGAAAAATATTATTTTACTTCTAGAAGTACTAAAACTTTACAATTTGGCATTAGTACCCCATAATGGAGAAAGTGTAAAATTATTAAAATTGCAAAGTTTTGGGATTGTTTTAGTCTATTATTTTGACATAAGGGAAAAACGAAAATCGCTCCGGAGGTGAAATAATGGAAATTAAATAAATATTTGTAATGATGAAATATGAAAAATGAATGTTTTTTATGTTGAGATGATATGCTTGCAGAATGCAAGCACCAACTACTAGTATAATGATAATGATAACATATATATAGGAGGATACTAATGTTTAGGTATTTCCGGATGAACTGGAGATTCGAAATTTTTTCTTAGGTAGGATTTTGTGCAAAACCGACTAGAAAAACAAAAATCTTGAAAAAGTGCAACAACGCGGCCGCTAAAATTTCGCAATTGTTTAAACAATTTTTGAAGATTTATGTATTTTCTAATGTGCCACGCAGCTGAAATTTTTTTTAGAGGTAGGATTATTAAAAAAACAAATACGGATTATACAAATTTTGATATTTTAATTTGTTTGGCAGTTAAAAATTCTTAAAATTTAAACAAATGGATAACTGTTTAGATACTACGGGATGAGCTAGGAAGCTGAAATTTTCAAGTCATTTACAGAGTATTACATTTGCATAAATGAACATTTGATTCTCTCCATAAATGTATTGCGGCGGCTGTTTAAAAATGTTTAAATTTAAAAAAATTACCCAAATATTATTGTACTTCTAGAAGTGCTACAACTTTAAAATTTGGCAGAAATGTGTAGCATTAGTACCCCATAATGGAGAAAGTATAAAATTCTTAAAATTGCAAAGTTTGGGGATTGTTTTAATCTATTATTTTTACATGTTGGAAAAACGAGAGGTGAAATCTTTGAAATTTAAGAAATATCATCTGTAGGTTTCTCCATCATATCTACAAAAACTCAGACTCTCAGCTCTGTAGCTCTTGTAGTTTGGGCTGGAAATTAGTATCCTCCTATACATATCCTATATATCACTATATATAGACGTTCCTTACAGAGGAGAACGATATAACTTAGCTCGGAAGCTGAAATTTTAGTTATATAGAGCATAGTACATTAAAACTAACAAATAATTGAAAATCTCCAACAAAATATTATTGCAGCCGTGATAAATTTGTGAATTTTAAACAATTAAAAAAAATTATTTCGCTTTTATATTTGCTACAACTTCAAAATTTGACAAAAATCTGTGGAATAAAATATAATATTTTAAAAATTGCAAATTTAAGGCATTGTTTCAATCAAATATTTTTCAATTAGGAAAGAGAAAATAGGTCCAAAGGTGAAATCTTTTGATTTAAAAAAATATTTCTAATAATTTTATTTCTCTGAAAAAAAGTGTTTATCAGGGTAAGATGAAATGCTTGCAGGATGCAAGCACTACTTGTATATCTATGTTCCTCCTCTGTAAGAAGAGCCCATATATAATAGATATAAATATAGAGGATATATATATGAGGATACTAATGTCTTACCCAAACTACAAAACCTATAGAGCTGAAAGCTTCAGTTTTTGTAGATAGAGATGAATTTTCAACAGCCAAACAAATTAAAATATCAAAATTTGTATAATGACTATATCGTTTTTTAAATTCTACCTTTTAAATAAATTTCAGCTCAGTAGCACATTTTAAAATACATGAACCTTGGAAATTTGTGTAAACAATAGAGAATTTTTAGCGGTCGCATTGATGCCCATTTTCAAAATTTCCTTTTTTATGTATAATTTGCTTCAAAATGTTTTCAAGAACTCGAACCTATAACGTATAGTTTTCAAGATAAAAATTATTAAATTTTAATGTTCATATGGTGTTAAAACAACCCCTAAAAATGAACAATTTTGAAATTTTCGATTTTTATAGTTGTTTATGAGCAAAATTCTATAATTCTTCAAAATTTCTGCTTCCTAAACGTATAAACTTGGTCTACACACTGGAATAACTTTTTCCCTTGCTAACTTATGGGAGATCTTGGCATCTGGAGTCGAACCCAGGACACTGTGAGCAAAAGTAAAAATAATTTCTTATAGATATTGCGGCCATCTAGCAAGACTTAAAAGTTCATTTTTTAGCTTATGGG
This sequence comes from Tanypteryx hageni, assembly GCA_028673005.1. Classification (NCBI taxonomy): domain Eukaryota; kingdom Metazoa; phylum Arthropoda; class Insecta; order Odonata; family Petaluridae; genus Tanypteryx; species Tanypteryx hageni. Next base: position 240,373,737 of record CM054113.1, on the reverse strand, counting down.
TAAGTGCCCGAAATTAATTTACAAAAATGGAGCGAGCAATGCTTTTCTTATGGGAAAAAAGGCAAATTTCGGAATTTCTGGTGTCGAACCCATGTCATCTAGGTGAGGTCTCTTTTTATTGTAGATGATAACGTTATATATAGTCGTTCTATACAGAAGAGGAGTAACATATAATTTTTTATATTACTCCTCTGTAGGAGGGGGATCGTAAAGGAGTACGGAAAGCTAGTTTCGGAAAAGCTATTCCAAACCAATTTAAAACAGAAGTAGGATGGAATTATATGTCCTGGGCCCCCCACCCCAACTTTTATTCAGCCGCCATCTTGGATTTATGACGGCACATCCGGTCACGTGACCAACCTGTGGCGCCGCCACTCGGAGAAAGTTGGAACTAACAACAAGTGCCGTTCGAAAAGCAATGTTGTCAAGTGAGTTTCGATATATCGAACAGTTGTGTTGCCAAAAACTAGTGAATCGTAAAAGCGCATTCATGTTGAAAAATTGAATGGCGTAAACAAGCACTGTGGCAGTTGATGACTGCTTTGCGAAATTGCATGTGGTAGCATCATTGTGGAGGAGAATATTGAACGAATACGAAATAAGTAACTTTTTATATTGTTGTCCAAATAGCTCAGTGGGTAGAGCTGTGACATTTAGAGTCAAAGGTCCAGGGTTCAAATCCCTGTTCACAAAATTAACGGATTCGGTTTTTAATTCATAATATTTGAAAAATCCGCCGGAAAAATACCCCAAAAGAGGTCCTGTAATGCTTCAATATTACACGGCGGTTATATGCTTTAAAGAGGTACTCCTCTGACTTCTTAGCTCCACCCATCCCCTGCCATTTTGTACGTGCATGTTACTCCGTCTTATACTTGAGAAACGAGGTCACAGAAGCGGAATATAAGACGCGTCAAAAACATCGCGATTGTATTGCAGGTAAGTAAACCTTTCAGGGGAAATTTTTTAGGAGAGCGTTTTTTTCGGGTTATTTTCATCGTAGGACCCACCGTTTTCGAGATTTTTGGCAAAATTCGAAATTTTCGAACATTTTTGTTAATATCTCCGTTATTTGGAGAGATATTGGAATGGTGTAAATGCAAAGTTTGTTTATATTACAATTGCGCTTCCAATAAAAGAAATAGCTTATTTAAAAAGTTGAAAGATTTCGAGATATTTTAGACAAACGCCTTAATATTTTGTCAAGTCGCCAATTTTTGGTGACTTATCAATCAAAGTGAAGACGCTGCTTTCAAGAAACGAAACTATAGTGTAGCATTTTCTGGAAATACTATATTGAAATATAGAGACAAATATTTCAATGTCTATATGTAATTTGTACTATAGCGATGGTTATTGTCATATCAATAAATTAATTTTTGAACTACAGCACAGTCTAAAATGCATGATAAATTCTAATTATTTCAGATACAACGTGATTCATATTTATATCTATAAATCCTTTTCAGATCTACTTTTATTTTTATTCACAACTGAACTTTTGAAGTAAGCAGATCTAAAATATGGAAATTCTCTGCGAAGTGTGCTTCGTTTATTTTGACTCGAAATATCGAGTTTCACATGAGACGAGTGACGTACACATGAGACATCTAATTCAAGCAGGAAGACAACATCAGGTTATCGGGATCGATTCGGCAGTGAGGAATCGATTGAAAACTTTTTGGGTAAGTGGAAATGGAGTGCATAGAGACATAATATCGTTTTTGGATGACATCAGAGAAATTTTGATTAAAAAAGTTAGAGAACAATTGATAAATACGGCACAAAAAATTAATATTATTTTGAAAGCAAAATTGAAGAAGGAAGAAGTATTGGATGAGAGGGTTTTTAAAACCAAAAATGTCAGAGTTCTTCAGTCCGATGACATTAATGAAATTTTGAATACACTCTTTGGAAAAATATTAAAGGAAAAGTCTGAACAGCAGGCAAAAGGATCGGGTTGGGCTATGCATGAGATTAAAGGATTGGAATTAAGGATTAACAAATACAAACCGTTGAGAGGATCTTTTGAATCTGAAGGTGACACTTGAATAAAAGTTACGATTTCGGGAAATTTGCTCAGTTAGGGTTATATCGTTGAGGTGGAAACATCCCTTTACCTGTATTTGTGCCGGTCCTAGTTGTTGCGGAAAAACAACTTTTGTGCTGAGATTTTTAGAAAATTTACAGCATTTGGTAGAAGGTGATATAGATCGTATAATATGGTGCTGCAGCCCCGGTAGTGAGCCTGATATAGAGGGAATCGAGTTTGAAAATCAAATTCCTTCTTTCGATAACCCGAAAAGAATACCGACTCTATATGTCATCGATGATTTCATGCATGAAGCATATACTAAACAAGTTTGCGAATTATTCACGAGAGGTTCCCACCATAGTAGTATCTCTGTGATACTCATAACTCAAAACGTGTTCTATCAGAGTCCTCAATCGAGAAACATATCTCTAAATTCCAAGTACATCATCGCTTTTCGCAACCCTCGCGATAGACTTCAGTTTGGTCATTTAGCGAGGCAGGTGTATCCGGAGCAATCGTCCGAGTTGGTGAGGATATATAAGGAGGTGACATCAGAACCGTACAGTTATTTGGTCCTAGATCTTTCACAAGAGACGGACGATCGTTTGCGATTCAGTACGTGTATATTCCCAGATGAGATTACCACCGTTTATGCGCCATCACATCTGATCGATGATGAAAAGGTTGAGATCTAACAAGCATTTGCTACACGTCTTGAAAAACGCCAAACCTAAATTGCGTAACGCGATTTTGAAAAACGTAGACGAAGAGGTAATCAAAGTCTTGTGCGAGTGCTGCTTGAACACTTTGAACGGGAATCATAAAATAAGCCCTGCCTTAAAGCAAAATCTAAGGAAGCATTGTAAAACGCTAAGAGCGCTCGGCGATAAGAAAGGGTCCTTGAAACAGAAGCGGACATTATTGATTCAGAAAGGTGGTTTCCTTCCAATGCTCATCGGTTCCATTCTCAGCGGAATTATAGGCAGTCTTATAAACAAATGAGTCTCAAAAAGATGTTACTCATCGACCCAGAAGTTCTCGACAGAGAACGATCGAAAGCACGAATATCTAAATTAGACGAAGAAATGCAAAAGGTCTTAAACAGGAAAGATCTGAGCAATGTAGATAAATGGCACCTATACAAACGTGCGTTGGATACTTATTTAAGCGTTGCGGCAGAGAAGAGAAAGCCCATTAGTATTCCGATCGTGAAAGAAAAAAGAGTTAGGAGGCAGGCGGTGAAGAGACCCCCCGGTAAGACCTTGGAATCTCTAACTAAGCGCATAAAATCAGATAGTGTAGCGTTAGATAAATCATGGGAAGGTATGATGGAGAGATTAAACCGCGCAGAGGCGTTAAGCGAAAAAATAACATCAAAGCGAGGAAGAAGCTTACCGCGTCGTGGATCTCGGGTTCGAAAACCAAAGACGCCGTGGACCCCGATAAAGTAATCGAAAGTATTTACGGTGATCCTGCAAATCCTGCGGGTTTTTCCACTGCGGATAAATTGTGGAAAGCTTTGAATAAAAAGATATCGAAAAGTAAAGTTCAAAATTGGCTGGATTCGCAGGATGCGTATGCGTTGCATAGACCGTTACAAAAACGTTTTCAAAGAAACTTTTACGACGGTTTCGTACATTGACGAAACGTGGCAATGCGATTTTAACGACATGCGAAATTTGAAAAAATACAATAAGGGATATGTATATATTTTGACCGTAATCGATTTGTTCTCTAAATATGCGTGGGCACTTCCGCTAAAAAGTAAAACTGGGGAAGACATCGTGGAGGTATTCAGGTTAATATGTAAGCAAAGCGGTAGAAAACCGTTAAAATTGCAAAGCGATAAGGGTACCGAATTCAAGAATAGAAAATTTCAAGAATTTCTAACAAGGGAAAATATAAAGTTTTATTACACACACAATCCGGATGTTAAAGCTTCGGTTGTGGAAAGATTTAATAGAACGCTCAAGACTAAAATGTACAAATATTTCACCAAATATTCCACTTAAGATTTTGTGAGCGTCTTACCGAAACTTATGAAGGGATATAACGATGGCGTTCATTCCACCATCGGAATAGCTCCTTCCCGAGTAAACGACTCAAATGCATTCGAGGTGGGGAAAAGACTGGTCGAGACACGTCTCGGAGAGGGGAAAAAAAAGAGAAAGCCGAGATTTACCGCGGGAGATTACGTAAGAATCAGCAAAGAGAGAATGCTGTTCGCTAAAGGATATACGCCAAACTATACGACCGAAGTTTTTAAAATTAAATCTATCGTTACGGGGAACATTGTTCCTACGTACGAGTTGGAAGATATGAACGGAGAGAGTATCGAAGGATACTTTTACGAACCAGAACTAAAGAGAACAATCGTATCCGAGGTCACCGAGTTTAAAATTGATAAAATATTTAGGCGTATAGGAAAAGGTCGCAGTCTCGAATATTTCGTCAAGTGGAAAGGATATTCGGATTCCTTTAATTCTTGGATTCAGGCTTCGACGGTAAGACGTTTAAAATGAACGAGTTCTATCTCACCCTCCTGAGCGATAGCTCTCGCGAGTATTTCGAAGATAATACAATAACTCATTTTTGGACGAAATTATCTCAACAACTGGATTTAGGAAGCGGAGAATGGAGAGTGGGTTTGGCCGAATTTTCGCGTCCAAGGATTCGTGATAACAGGATCCATAGGGAGGAAATGAATAGGGATAGACGACAGGTCAATATCGAAATGGATGATAGTACACTGATCACGATAGCTCAAGGAACTTATAAATCTATGAAACACCTACCTACTGAGAAAAGAAAACGCGCTTTGGATGTATTGAAGGAACATATGACTTGTCTTAAAGATAAAGTTCATATTGAGATTTCCGGTGATTTACCAGTTACGATCCATCCCGGAACTTACAACTCGTTAGAGGATATGTTACGATCGCTATCGGCTGAGGAGAAAAGAAATTTGTTGAAATGTGATGAAAATGACTCGGATAAGTTATTGGATTTAGTCTTAGAATCAAAATCAATGATGAATGTTGAATTAAATGCAAGGATGTCTTTAGGAACGAAGGTGATTAAGGAGATGGATAAATTAATAGGCGTCTATGTTGAAATTCCACCAGATTCATAGCTTATTGCACCTCCTGCGGGAAAATACGAATCTTTGTTGCAATATATCATCAGTATGAATTCCCAAGATTTGAATGCTCGTTTTGACGATATTATTTTGCAACTCGTCTATTTTCTCTACAAATGCGTCGACATACCTGAAGATGTGAAAAATTTAGAAAAATTTGCTAATGTACGCATCGAAATACCAGAGAATTCACTGATTAGATCATCTCCTGGCACTTACGGGTCTGCTGATAAATTAATATCTTCGGTTTTAGAACCGAAGAAATCGGGTGAAATCGATTTCGGTGAAAGGATGATAAAAGCTATGGATAAACTCGTAAGTTTCCACGCCGAAATATTACCGAATGGCTTGGGTGTGGATTTTCTCCCAGGATCTTACAGGTCTCTGGAGGAATTTTTGCGAGTATTATATGAGGTCCGCGAAAAAAAGGATTTTTTGGGTAGCGAAGCGAAATTCGGTGTAAGAGAAATGATGGAGAAAATAAACTATGTCATATTTGAAAATCCAAATTATTCGATAGATGTCACCAAAGGAGGAGAATATAGGAAAAAGCGGGACATTGCACGCAGTACTGACACGCGATATATTTTCGTTTATACGGATTTAATCAAGCCGCAATTGGTTGGTGATTCTCTCAGCAGATGTTTGCGAATTGTCAGCGTAAACGAAGAAAGACACAATTTTTTCAATCCAGTTTACTACTTTCCCGTAGAGAAAAAAGAAATCGAGAACGTCGAAATATTACTCACAGGAAAAGACGGCAAACCATATCCTTTCTTCGGTGGAGCTACACATTCTCTTTTAGTTTTATACTTTATAAAAGTGTTGCAATAACCAAAAAAAGCAATCATTATCGTTCGAGATGTTAAAGGACGTGGATCGATATACGACGTATTACGTCAATCAATGCGGAGGAGAAATAGGTCCCGTCTACCGCGCCAGTTATCGTGTGCAGAGAGGTAGAGCATTAGGAAGCTTTCTCGCGGGTCTTTTTCGTTTCGCTAAACCACTTATACAAAGCGGTCTTAAAGCGGTAGGTAAGGAGGCGGCCAGTACGGGGGTCGGAATTCTCTCGGATTTGGGAACGAGACCAATTAAGGAAATATTGCGTAATAGATTGGGTGAGGCTGGAGCGAATTTGAAGAGAAAGGCGGAAGAAAAAATTAAAAAGATGAGTGGATCGGGTTTACTCATAAGTAAAAGACCAAAGTTAATAAAAAGGTACATCAAACGCAAAAAACTTCATTCGAGGAGAAAGAGACGTCGCGTCAATACGGACATATTTTCTTCATAACCGAGATGGAACACATGCTATCCTCACTCGACATATTTAGTCGGCCAGCTTTGCAAACGAATATTTTAGGCAAGCGCCTCATTCCGTACAAACCGATCTCTTCCTTAGACAATCAATCGACCATCGAATTCGTAGTGAAAGATTTTGGAGAATCGTACAAAAATTTGAACAGTTTTTATTTACAAATCAGGGTGAAATTTGTCAAAGCTGATGGATCAGACTATGAACCAGAGGACAAAAAACAACCCGGGGTAGTGAATAATGTCTTGCATTCGATGATCGAGCAATGCAGCGTCTATTTAAGCGGAAAGCAAGCTGCATCCTCGGAAGGTAATTATCACTATCGTAGCACTTTAGAAAATCTCCTTAGTTATGGTGCAGATGCGGCGAAGACTCATTTGGTTTGCGATGGGTGGTTGCTCGATAGCGGTGAGGATATCAATAAACAAGATGACGCAAATGTAGGATTTGTTACGAGAAAAGCTAACTTTGCTAACAGTAGGGTCGTGGAGCTCTATGGTAAATTGCATGTCGACGTATTTAACCAAGAGCGTCTCTTAATTATTGGAGTCGACGTAGGTGTTAAATTAACGCTCGCAAAACCGAGTTTCTACATCAAGGAGGATGCTGCGGGTACTTTCGTGCTGAAAATTCTCGATGCTACTTTATACGTCGAGCATAACGATATAAACCCCTTAATTTTGTTGGCTCATTCCAGAGCGTTGGAGCAAAGCAACGCGATATATCCTTTCAAGCGAGTGGAAGTTAAGACGTTCACCGTCCCTCGAGGAAATCAAACGATTTCTGTAGATAACATCATAACAGGACAGCTTCCGAACAAAATAGTTTTCAGCATGGTCGATAACGATGCGTACGTTGGAAGGAGGGACAAAAATCCGTTCGCGTTCTCTCATTATTCTTTGGCTAGTTACTTTTTCATCGCCAACGGTGAGCGAATGCCACCGCAAGGCATTTCCACAAATTTTATCAATCAAAAATGCTGGACGCAAGCATACCGTTCCATGTTTTCGGGAATCGGCGTGCATCACGGTGATAAAGGTAATCAAATAACCTTGGACATGTTCGCACATGGATATTTCATTTTAGCTTTCGATCTAACACCTGACGGTTCGGGTAACGAAGAATATGTCGGTTTGATGGATAAGGGTACCGTGAGAATCGAAGCTGGCTTCGAAAACCCGCTCGAAAAAACCATAACGTGCATCGTTTACGCGGAATACGACGCCTCTTTGGAAATAGATAAAAGTCGAAACATCATCACGAATTTTGCATAAGCGATGAACACGTTAGATATATACAACTTACTTAGTCGCGATCTACGCACGAGAAAAGTGTTTCGTGGGGTGTTTCCTTCAGATAGTTTACCCTCACCCTCGCCTGGAATCTACGTGATAAATTTAGACGCTTCTACTCGACCGGGAAGCCATTGGATCGCGGTGCACATTTTAAATAAGCAAAAGGCAGAATATTTCGATTCGTATGGTTATCCACCACTCGTCCATTTGATATCAAAATTTCTAGAACAGTTCTCTCTCGCTCGAAATTCAGTTCAACTTCAGAGCTTTCGTTCGGACGTTCGGACTGTTGTATCTGTCTCTGTCACAGCTCTACCCACTGAGCTATTCGGATAACAATTAAAAAAAGGTGCTCTTTTCATATTTCAGTCGTTAAATATCTTGATTACACGTGTTCCGACTGCATAATAGGTTGACCTTGACCTTTAGCTTGGCCTTGACCTGTGCCAGAACCGCGAAGGTGAGCTGTGGCCTCGAGTAGCCGTATCCTTACTGCGCAATACAGTATCCTTAGAGTTTTGCCATTGCCTTGAGTTGGCCAGGTGTGCTGCGGCATTGAGTACACGTGTCGATTCTGCGCAATACAGCGTCCTTGGCGTTTTGCCATAACCTTGAGATGGCCAGGTGTGCTGCGGCATTGAGTACACGTGTCGATTCTGCGAAATACAGTGTCCTTGGCGTTTTGCCATAACTTTGTGCCAGAGTCCGTCCGTAAATTTTTGTTTATATATTTTGAGAAGAACTTGCTACTTTATCCATTGCTCTATAAAATAATTGATAATGAAAGGTAATAGGAATTTAATGTAGATTTTCACCCATCCCGCGATGTAAATTTGTTTCCACTTTCAAGTAATATATTCTACATAGATGACAGGGTTATAGCCACCAGTTCTTTGCGCCCTGGGTAGCCGCCCGGCTCGCCCCTACTTCAGGCAGGCCCTGATGGTACTTTACGAAAGGATTGTCGCCTTCGCTGGAGCTCCTCGCTAGGGTCGGGATAGCAATTAACAGGGTAGCGCCCCCACCTACTGACCAAGGAGGGAACATTCCCAAACAGAATGTATCTACAACTCGAATTGCAACAATATATAGCTTACAAATAACATAATGGGAAGGCGCCCCGGCAAGTCGGCGCCCAGGTGCATTGCACCCACCGCACCACGGGTAGGCACGCCACTGCATATAACATTACACATATACGTATAGGAGGATAGTAATATTTAGGCACTTCCTAAAGACTGGCAGACTCGAAATTTTTTTTATGGTAGATCTATGCGGAAAACCGAATAGGAAAACGAAAACCTTCACATAGTTCACCAGTGCCGCCACTAAAAAATTCTAAATTGTTTAAACAAAACTTCAAGGTTTATGTATAACCGAATGTGCTACGGAGCTGAAATTTTTTATTAAGTAGAATATATGAAAAAACCAAATATGATTATAGAAATTTTAATAGTTTAATATGTTTGACAGTTAAAAATTATTAAAATTTATACAAAGAGGTAAATGTCTAGATACTACCAGGCTAGATATGGAGCTGGAATTTTAAGTAATTTAAATCGTAGTCTATATAAATAAATAAACATTTCAAAGTCTGCATAATATTGTTATTGCGACCGTAAAAAATTATTAATTTTAAACAATTAGATTAATGTATTTCAGTTCTAATTGTGCTAAAAATTTAAAAATTTGCAGAAATGTGTGCCATTATTAACTTAATGTGGAAAAATTATAATATTCCTAAAATTGAAAATATTAGTGATTGTTTTACTCCATTATTTTTCCATAAGGAGAAAATGAAAATTGATGCGGAGAATAAATCTTTTGAAATAAAGAAATATTTTCTATTATAAAATATCTCTCTGAAAAATCAATGTTTTTTCAAGGTCAGATTAAATGCTTGCAGTATGCAAGCACCTTCTACAAGTATGATATATGATGATCCTCCTCCTCCTCATCCTCCTCCTCCTCCTCATCCTCATCATCCTCCTCCTCCTCTGTAAGGAACATCTATGTATAATGACTAGTAGTTGGTGCTTGCATGCTGCAAGTATTTCATCTCAACATGAAAAAAGATTCATTTTTCATATTTCATCATTACACATTTTTTTAATTCTCAATATTTCACCTCCGCAGCGATTTTCGTATTTCCCACATGGAAAATAATAGTTTAAAACAATCCCCAAATGTTGCAATTTTAAAAATTTTACACTTTCTTCATTATGGGGTACTGATGCTACACATTTCAGCCAAATTTTAAAGTTGTAGCACTTCTAGTAGTAAAATATTATTTTTCTAATTGTTTAAATTTAAATAGTTTTTTACGGCCGCCGCAATTCATATATGGTAAAATTGAAATGTTTATTTGTGCAAATTTACTACTCTGTAAATAGTTTGAAAATTGCAGCTTCCTAGCTCATCCCGTAGTACCTAAACAGTTATCTATTCGTTTAAATACTGGAATTTTTAACTACCAAACAAATTAAAATATCAAAAATTGTAAAATTCCTATTTCGTTTTTTTAAGAATTCTACTTAAAAAAAATTTCAACTCCGTAGCACATGCGGAAATACATAAACCTTAAAATTTGTTTAAAAAATTGCAAATTTTTAGGGGCCGCATTGATGCACTATTTCATGATTTTCGTTTTTTCTAGTCGGTTTTGCACAAAATCCTACCTAAGAAAAAAATTTCAAATCTCCAGCACCTCTGGAAGTGCTTAAACATTAGTATCCTCCTGTTATCATTATATATAGACGTTCCTTACAGAGGAGGAGGAGGAGGATATCATTATACTAGTAGTTGGTGCTTGCATACTGCAAGCATTTCATATCACCTTAAAAAACATTCATTTTTCAGACAGACATTTCATCATTACAAATATTGTTTTAATTCTCAAGATTTCAACTCCGCAGCGATTTTCGTTTTTCCCACATAAAAATAATAGTTTAAAAAAATCCCCAAATATTGCAATTTTAAATATTTTACACTTGCCCCATTATGGGGTACTAATGATACACATTTTAGCCAAATTTTAATGTTGTAGCATTTCTAAAAGAAAAATAATATTTTTCTAATTGTTTAAATTTAAATAAATTGTAACGGCCGCCGCAATTCATATATGGTAAAATTGAAATGCTTATTTGTGCAAATTTGCTACTTTGTAAATAATTTGAAAATTTCAGCTTCCTAGGTCATACTGTAGTACCTAAACAGTTATCCATTTGTTTAAATTTTAAGAATTTTTAACTGCCAAACAAATTAAAATATCAAAATTTGTATAATCAATATTTCTTTTTTTTATAAATTCTACTTACAAAAAAAATTTCAACTCCGTAGCACATGCTAAAATACATAAACCATGAAATTTTTTTTAAACAATTGCGAATTTTTAGCGGCCGCATTGTTGCACTTTTTCAAGATTTTCGTTTTTTCTAGTCGGTTTTTCACAAAATCCTACCTAAGAAAAAAATTTCGAATCTCCAGCTCATCTGGAAGTGCCTAAACATTAGTTTCCTCCTATATGTTATATATATGTTATATATCATTATATATCGACGACTCTTACAGAGGAGGAGGATATAACATACATATAACAGGAGGTGAAATATTTAGAATTAAAAGAATATTTGTAATGATGAAATGTCTGTCTGAAAAATGAATGTTTTTTCAAGGTGAGATGAAATGCTTGCAGTATGCAAGCACTAACTACTAGGAGGATACTAATGTTTAGGCACTTCCAGACGAGCTGGAGATTCGAAATTTTTTTCTTCGGTAGGATTTTGTGCAAAACCGACTAGAAAAAACGAAAATCTTGAAAAAGTGCAACAATGCGGCCGCTAAAGATTCGCAATTGTTTAAACAAATTTTCATGGTTTATGTATTTCTGCATGTGCTACGGAGTTAAAATTTTTTTTGTAAGTAGAATTCTTAAAAAAACGAAAAATATTATTTTACTTCTAGAAATGCTACAACTTTAAAATTTGGCTAAAATGTGTAGCATTAGTACCTTATAATGGAGAAAGTGTAAAATGTTTAAAATTGCAACATTTGGGGATTGTTTTATACTAATATTTTTACGTTGGAAAAACGAAAATCGCTGCGGAGGTGAAATCTTTAGAATTAATAGAATATTTGTAATGATGAAATATCAATCTGAAAAATTAATATTTTTTCAAGGTGAGATTAAATGCTTGCAGTATGCAAGCACCTTCTATTAGTATGTTATATCCTCCTCTTCCTCTGTAAGGAATGTCTATATAGAATGATATGATATAGGAGGATACTAATGTTTAGGCACTTTCAGATTAGCCGGAGATTCGAAATTTTTTACTTAGGTAGAATTTTGTGCATAACCGACTAGGATAACGAAAATCTTGAAAAAGTGTAACAATGCGATCGCTTAAGTTTTGCAATTGTTTAAAACATTTTTTCATTTTTTGTGTATTTTCGAATGTTCTACGGAGCTGAAATTTTTTATAGATGTAGGATTTCTAGAAAAACGAAATAGGGATTATACAAATTTTGATATTATTATTTGTTTGGCAGTTAAAATTTATTAAAATTTAAACAAGTAGATAAATGTTATTTCTCTTATAAATGTGCTACAAATTTAAAATTTGGCATAAATGTGTAGCATTATTAACCCAATGTGGAAAAAGCATAATATTCTTAAAATTTTAAAAATTAGTGATTGTTTTACTCCATTATTGTTCCATAAGGAATAAACAAAAATCGGTCCCGTGGAGAAATCTTTTGAATTAAAGAAATATTTACCATGATGAAATATCTCTCTGAAAAATGAATGTTTTTTCAAAGTGAGATGAAATGCTTGCAGCACCTTCTTCTAGTATGTTATATTCTCCTCCGCCTCTGTAAGAAACGTCGATATATAATGATAACAGGAGGATACTAATGTCCAGCCCAAACTACAATAGCTAGAGAGCTGAAAGTTTCAGTTTTTGTAGATATGAGGGAGAATTTTGCAGATAAAATGAGACAACTCACCTAAGTGACATGAGTTTGACTCCAGAAAATCCGAAATTTGTGTTTTTTCCCATAAGAAAAGTATTGCGCCATTTTTGTAAATTAATTTTGGGAACTTTCCCGTAAGCTAGAAAAATGAAATTATTAGTGTTGCTTGATGGTCGCAATATCTATTAGAAATTTATGTTATTTTTTCTTACAGTGTCCTGGGTTCGACTCCAGATACCTCGGAATATCTCCCATAAGTTAGCATGGGAAAAAATTATCCCAGTGTTTAGACCAGGGGTGGGCAAACTGAGGCCCGCGAAGGAATTTTATATGGCCCGCGAGGGCATTTTATGTGGCCCGCGATGCCATTATGAAAGCGAAACCTAATATAAAAAAGAGATAATTTCATATTTGTAGTTTAAATTAATGCCGGAAAACCTTCTCCAGTGATGTTATGGCGATAACATATTATTTATTATTGATTTTCACTAACGTGATTCCTCGCATTACCTCACATTCAATTCAATGTGAACCCTAACGTGACCCGCCGAAGCATTTTCATATGCTTATGCGGCCCACCTAAGAAGCTGCAACTGTTAATGCGGCCCGCCACGTAAAAAGTTTGCCCACCCCTGGTGTAGACCAATCTAATAAGTTTAGGAAACAGAAATTTCGCAGGATTATAAAATTTTTCTCATAACCAACTATAAAAATAGAAAATTTCAAAATGGTTAATTTTTAGGGGTTGTATTAACCCCATTCTTACATTAAAGTTTAATAATTTTTATCTTAGAAACTATATGCTGTTGGTTCGAGTTTTGAAATCATTTTGTAACAAATTTTTCATAGAAAAAAATGAAAATTTGAAAAACTTCACTAATTTGACCGCTAAAAATTCGCAATTGTTTGAACATATTTTTGAGGTTTATGTATTACCGAATGTGCTAGGAAGCTGAAATTTTGTTTACAGGTAGATTTTGTAAAAAAATGAAATTAAAAATTATAGAAATTTTGATATTTTAATTTCTTTGGCTGTTAAAAATTCTTAAAATTTAAACTAATAGATAAATGTTTAGGTACTTTCGGCAAAGCTAGGAAGCTGAAATTTTAAAGTTGAGTAGAGCTCAATGCATTGAAACTAACAAACATTTGAAAAGCTCCAACTAAGTGTTATTGCGGCCGTATTAAACTTTTAAAATTTAAACAATTACATAAATATTATTTCACTTCTAGATGTGCTACAACTTCAAATTTGACAAAAATGTGTAGAATTAGTAGCTTACATTGGATAAAGTATAATACTCTTAAAATTGCAAATTTAAGGCATTGTTTTAATCAAATATTGTTCAATAAGAAAATATAGAAATTTTGAGCAGAGGTGAAACATTATTAATTAAAAAAATATTTCTAATAATTTTATTATATCTCTCTGAAATATTAATGTTTATCAGGGTCAGATGAAATGCTTGCAGAATGCAAGCACCAACTACTTGTGTATATGTATATAATTATTCTTGGTAGAATTCGACGTTTATTTTTTTAAATGGACGTTTATTTTTTTTAAATGGACGTTTATATTCCCGAGAGATTTTCGACGAATATCGACACTTAAAATTATAACTTGGTAGAATTCGATGTTTATTTTTTGAAACTCGACGTTTATTTTCCCGAGAGATTTATGACGAATACCGACGCTTAAAATTACTACTTGCATATATGGCTGGCAGTTTTCAATCTTTCAATTCGATGATTTAAATTTATTTTTTATTTGGAAATTCTACGTATATATATACTAGCTGAAATTACCCCACGTTGTTCGGATTTTTAAGTCAAGATAAAAATTCTGAGTAAGATTTGAGAATAAATTTAAAGTAATGAAACCAGGTTAATTTTTATTGTAATGCTTAATGATATGCAATATTTCTTGTCTTCCCATATTTTGCCCAAAAAATAAATTTTTCCCGCATCCTTGATCGATAAATTTGGGACTATTTTTTTATCAAATAATCATAATAAACAGTCGATAGAATCACTTTTAAAATATAGCTTTTTCACTTGAATTGATCTCAAGTGGAAGAAACTGCATGATATTATGTGGCCATGTCTCTCAAAAACATTCAATTCTTGGACAGGAATTCGTTCTAGGAATGCAATCAGTGTAAAGACGTTTGAATATGTAACCAAATTTAGCTTAGCCATACGTTATCCCATGCAAAGGCTGATTTTGTGTCTAATTTGTCACGTGAATATTTTGAAGCCAAACCTACGAAAAGTAAACTGATGTAGGCAACACATGACTTTCTCCATATTTATATGGCAAATTACATGTTGTTAGTTCTGGGATCGTTGTCAATATTTACTTCCGGTTGATAATTAAGAAAAGAAAAAGAAGAGTTCCTAAGACGTAACTAAGCGCCTATTGTTAACAATAGTCTTCGGTAGGTGGCGTGATGGTGGCAGCTAAAAATATATGATATCTCTTATCTTGCAGTAAAAATCGGTCGACCGGAAGTGGGTGTTTACTCTTGTCACTTATCCGTTATTTTGAAATATTTGCTTTGATATTTGATAAATGTAAAAATGTACTGGATTAAAAGTTGTAGGAAATTTTATTTTCTACCACCTATGTTTGATACATTTTTCCATATAATGCATTGTTTAAGAGATATCAAATATTTTTAGCTGCCACCATCACGCCACCTACCGAAGATTATTGTTAACAATTGGCGCCTAGTTACGTCTTAGTAACGCTCCTTTTTCTTTTTTAATTGTCACCCGGAAGTAAATATTGACAACGATCCCAGAACTAACAACATGTAATTTGCCATATAAATATAGAGAAAGTCATGTGTTGCCCACATCAGTTTATTTGTTGTTGTGTTATTAGTTGTAGTGGGTTAAAAGGTGCACACTTTTGTATTAAAAATATATATAATAATGAAATATCTGGCTGAAAAATTAATGTTTTCAAAGTGAGATGAAATGCTTGCAGAGTGCAAGCACCAACTACTTGTATATAATGATTGACGCTTCTTAATAATGATGTCATTAACATATGTATATCATGAGGATACTAATGTCCACCCCAAACTACAAGAGATAGAGAGCTGAAAGTTTCAGCGTTTATAGAGGTCAAGAAAAAAGCTCCTGGGAAAATGGGACCTCTCAACTTAGTGAATTTGGTACATGTAATCTTCACATAAATTAATTTTCAAAATGACATTTTGACCGGATCGACTTAGCAGGGATGCCACAATTGCAAAGTTAATCTTTTCGGTAATTATGAATTTGGAAGGAATTGGCCCAATCAATTTCAACAAAATTTTGTATGAAGTAGGCGTGCAACATAAAACAACAAAATCAAGATGTTTAGTATAGATATAGAAAGCAGCACTGCCACAATACAGGGGATAAAAAATATTTTTAGACGAATTTGAGTTGAACTGTTCACATCGATTTTAATCAAATTTAATACTTATATTATGCACATATATAAAAAACCATATTAGCATGTCTTAACCGAATCAGCCAAACAAGGGTGCCACAATTACAAATTAAACTCTTTCAGTAATTAAGGATTTGCAAGGATTTGGATGAACGGATTTCAATTAAATTTTGCATATTAGATTTGTGCAACATACCATAATGAAATGAAGATGTTGAAAGCGGATCTAAAGAGCAGGACTACCACAATGAAAAGTTAACTAATACTTTTAAACGTATTTCTATAGAACTGACCAAATGAATTTTAAACAAAAATAGTATATTTAATCTTTATATAAATTAATAACCAAAATATCATATTTCAGCCGGGTCAACTAAACAGGGCTACCATAATATCAAGGTTAGAATTTTTCTGTAACTTTGTTGCAGTCAAGAGTTGTTTCCATAATAAATAAACAATGTTGCATTTGTTATAAAATAAAATTTAGTATCCTATCAATAATAGAAATGAGGAAGGGCAGGGTGTGGCAGACAACGAGAAGGATTCTCGAGCGCACCGAATACTATATTTTAGAATCTCGCCATTTTAAAATACAGTGTTCTTCTGAGAGTTTATATCATAGTGGGGTGACTACACCATAAACGTCTTTTGCCATTTAAAAACAATTTCTTCCCTGTTTAATCTGCTCCCTCGACGAGGGCTCACCTTTCGCTACATTCAGTGCTTTGTCGTGAGATTTGTATTTCGAGAAACAGCACTGATTCGCGACACGGAATTTGGTGATTGCCAATTAAAGTCTCTTCTTTCGCCTTTCGTGCGTGAGATAGATAGGGCGTGTCCTTCTTCGGTAGTATTCACCGAGGTTCTATTTTGATGGGAACTAATTAGTATGTGTAAATTAGTAAGGTTACTTTACAGTTGAAATTAGAACTTGGTTCACTTGACCGTTTTGCAGTAGCCTCCTAGACCACTTGCGACCAAGGTCATTCCAGTTATTTACGTTTGATCAAATTTCGTTTCGTAATGTAATCATTAAAGAGACTCATTATGCACGAATAACATGGAGAGAAATAAGAATGCAGTCGTCCGCTGATAGCAATCAAGAAACCTGTTCTCTGACCGAAGGACAGCCGCCTTTTTTCAATATCAGCTTTTTCATGGTCCACTGTTATTCATATCTTGTTTCCTTGTGCCCTTTGCCAAAAATGATAAAATTGACTAGAATTCGACTCACGTAAACTCACAGTGTGTCGTCATTGCTAATAAATGTGATCCCTATATTGATGGAAACGTGGTGGATCAGGTGATCTGAAGCCCGAAAAAGGGTATTTATAGAATTCCCGCTTCCGAAAAACCTTAGCGGTCAATTTAATTTCCATTAAAATTTAAGAGTGATCATCTGTTAGACGGGAACGCTATGGATATACAAATAACATTTTAACAGCATTCATACCAGAAGGCCGAACTTAAAATGACACTAATATCGAAAACTGCTGCAGTGATTTTGTTTCACTTATTATTAAATTGGATAATGGCTTCAAAAAGGAGTTGTATTTTTCCCAACATTCGATGTTTCATGCGTTGTTTAGAAGAAAACCCTTTTCCGACAGTGCACTTTATATATTTGCGTATATTGTAGTCTCCGTGCTGATGTCCAATGGCCTACTTATTTTCGTTTCAGAACTATTTTCAATGTTTTAATTTTAAAATATATCCTTAAAATATTTTACCGCATTTTAATTTTGTTTCCATAATTTCTTCTAAAAAATAAAAAGTAATTACTTCATCCAAACAGTTATTTACTGCCAATATTGAAAAAAGTTCAATAATGCTAATATCAAGTCAAAAATATCACGATCGAAGCTCTTGAAGAAAATATTGAATTTCATCGATCGGTGAATCTCCGCCGATTGTGCCTCTCTATCTATAATGCGATTCTGATTTACGATATACGGGTTTCTGTCTAAAGAGATTACATGGAGCGTTATTTATTTGCACCTAGTATTGATTTTCTTTTCTCGCTTATTGGATTTTATTCCAAGTTTGTGAAGCTTAATCGCAAGAATTTAATTATGTCGTTATAGAGGGGAGTGATCTTTTTTGCTGCATCTGACGCATCTATTGAACTGAAATTATAACTTGTGCCAACAATTTATTTTAAAATTAAAAATACGCTTGAATATACAGCGGCGCGAATAATATTTATATGATCAAAACGGAAAATATTATGTCTATATTTTGGAACATATTTTCCGTGTCGAGCTGCTTCCGTTGCCGCGTCTCTTCTTCAAGGGCACCAACGACAGCAAGAAGACCCTGTGGCTGCGGAAGGCCTCTGGGAGGAGACTCTCTCGGCGAGGAAAAGGAATGCTATCCTCGGCTAGAGACATCCCTCGGACCCTCTTATTCTACTATTTTACCTTTTTGTATATTCGAAGGATCAAAATATTCCATTTTGACTCATTAACCGTCAACTGAAAGTCAATATGAGTACACCCATTGCGATAAACTGATACGTTATCATAAAAGATTAATTCATTCACACTAACTAGACTTTTTTTGGGTTAATCTCCTAAAATGAGATGATTTAGGAATTATCAATGCATAGCTGAAAATTGCTCAGCTCTTTCGTTAGGGCATACTAGAGACTTCATTCATGACGTCCTATTAGACGTTCCAATGGCCGAATATCATAATAGAACTCTCCTACGAGAAAACCGGTTTCGTCGACGTACAGAATATGAGGAAATCCCGTTTCGGTTACCTTGTGTTGAATTTAAGATTCAACTCGGAAGAACGAGTATCAATTGAGCCGAAACACGAGTATTGTCTCGAGATTCTTCGTGTTTTGTTAATCGCGTAAACCGTACGAATTCGTACGGATAAGGAGTTTAGTTTGTTTCAAAGAATTTTTAAAATTTCTTTAACTGTAAATTTCAATTTTTCACCGTAGTCTCCTATCTCTCATATATTTCTGAAATAAATATGTTTCAATCGACTCTTACGACATAAGGCCTTAAATTTCAAACAAAATAATGAGATGAATGTCAGACGTTACTTATATAATCATCATAGGTAGTCTGTCTGTAGACAGGTCCGTGATTATTCATGGTTAACCCTTCCTCTACCAAGGGAGGTAACTCAGTTACCCCAACGATATTTTTTCTTGTTAATAATTTTTCAATATTTTCATGCGTCCATGTATTTCTTCTTTAAGGTCTGAAAATATTATTCTTGGTAAATGTTTCGACTATAACATTTTTTTTGTTCTAATTTTAAATGAAAACTTTGTTGGGGTAACTGAGTTACCCCTCTTGGGATGGTTTGTCTCAGTTTCATCTGGGTTTGAATTTTGTGCTGCTATACCTGTACTGAAATATATACATTTTCTTATCATTACTTCAATGTTTTATACAATGTATCACACTTTGATGTAAAATTCTGAATTCCTACATTATATGGAATAAAAAATGTATCTTGGGAAACAGCTACAGAGAGAGTTCTCTCTCTGTAGCTGAAGAAGGAGTAGTTCCGAAAGCTTTACGTTTGTGATGTTTCTGTGTTTTTGTGTTATTTTACGTGTGTCGCTTCGACATCCCCGGGGCCTCGCCAACCTGAAGTCGTCTGATTGGTGAGTGCTCACTGGGTTTCCTCATCCCAACACCTTGTTGACATCCATATATTCATTTTACCTTTCCTTTTCCGTAAGTTGTTATATATATATATATATATATATATATATATATATATATATATATATATATATATAAATATGTGTGTGTGTGTTACTAGTAGTTGGTGCTTACATACTGCAAGCATTTCATCTCACCTTGAAAAAACATTCCTTTTTCAGACAGACATTTCATCATTACAAATATTCTTTTAATTCTAAAGATTTCACCTCCCCAGCGATTTTCGTTTTCCCCACATGTAAAAATAACAGTTTAAAACAATCCCCAAATGTTGCAATTTTAAAAATTTTACACTTTTTTCAATATGGGGTACTAATGCTACACATTTTAGCCAAATTTTAAAGTTGTAGCATGTCTAGAAGTAAAATAATATTTTTCTAATTGTTTGAATTTTAAACATTTTTAACGGCTGCCGCAATATATTTATGGATAGATTCAAATATTTATTTGTGCAAATGCACTACTCTGTAAATAACTTGAAAATTTCAGCTTCCTAGCTCATCCCGTAGTACCTAAACAGTTATCCATTTGTTTAAATTTTAAAAATTTTTAACTGCCAAACAAATTAAAATATCAAAATTTGTATAATCCCTGTTTTGTTTTTTTTAAGAATTCCACTTATAAAAAAAATTTCAACTCCGTGGCACATTTGGAAATACATAAACCTTGAAAATTTGTTTAAACAATTGCGATTTTTTAGCGGCCGCATTGTTGCACTTTTTCAAGATTTTCGTTATTTCTAGCCGGTTTATGCAAAGAATCCTACCTATGAAAAAAATTTCGAATCTCCAGCATTCATGGAAGTGCCTAAACATTAGTATCCTCCTATCATATCATATATAGACGATTCTTAGAGAGGAGGAGGAGATAACATATAACACACTAGTAGTTGGTGCTTGCATTCTGCACATGCAGAAATACCTAAACCTTGAAAATTTGTTAAAACAATTGCGAAATTTTAGCGGCAGCGCTGTTGCACTTTTTCAAGATTTTTTGTTTTTCTAGTTGGTTTTGCACAAAACCCTACCTAAGAAAAAATTTCGTATCTTCAGTTCATCCGGAAGTGCCTAAACATTAGTATCCTCCTATATTGATGGAATGATATGATCCGAAGATCCTATGCAGACAGGCATAAGCTGTGAAAGTTGGAACCTCCATCCTCCTATATATATGTTATCATTATTATTATACTAGTAGTTGGTGCTTGCATTCTGCAAGCATATCATCTCAACATAAAAAAACATTCATTTTTCATATTTCATCATTACAAATATTTATTAAATTCTAAATAATTCACCTACGGTGCGATTTTCGTTTTTCCCATTTGCAAAAATAATAGATTAAAACAATCCCCATCCTTTGCAATTTTAAGAATTTTATATTTTCTCCATTATGGAGTACTAATGCTACGCATTTCTGCGAAATTTAAAAGTTGTAGTACTTCTAGAATAGTAATAATATTTTTTCAATTGTTTAAATTTTAAACTTTTTAAACGGCCGCCGCAATATGTTTATTCAGAGAAAATTCTTAAAATTTAAACAAATAGGTAAATGTTCAGATAGTACGAGCCGAGTTAGAGAGCTGAAACTTTTTGGTTATTTAGAGTATGGTCTACGTAAACGAATTAAAAGTTCATAGTATCCATAAAATTCTTATAGCGGCCGTTAATAATTATTTAATTTTAAACAATTGAATAAATGTTATTTCATTTCTAAATATCCAACAAATATAAAATTTTGCAGAAATGTGTGGCATTAATAACCCAATGTAGATAAAGTATAATACAAGTAAAATTTAAAAAAATAACGATTGTTTTACTCCATTATTTTTCCATAAGGATAACAAGAAAATCGGTCCCGAGGAGAAATCTTTTGAATTAAAGAAATATTTCCCATGATGAAATATCTTTTCGAAAACTGAATGTTTTGTCAAGGTGAGATGAAATGCTTGCAGTATGCAAGCACCTTCTACTAGTCATTATATATAGACGTTTCTTACAGAGGAGGATATAACATACTAGTAGTTGGTGCTTGCATACTGCAAGCATTTCATCTCACCTTGAAAAAACATTCATTTTTCAGACAGATATTTCATCATTACAAATATTCTTTTAATTCTAAATATTTCACCTCTGCAGCGATTTTCGTTTTTCCCACGTAAAAATAATAGTTTAAAATAATCTCCAAAAGTCGCAATTTTAAAAATTTTACACTTTCTTCATTATAAGGTTCTAATGCTACACATTTTAGCCAAATTTTAAAGTTGTAGCACTTCTAGAAATAAAATAATATTTTTCTAATTGTTTAAATTTAAATAATTTTTAACGGCCGCCGCAATACATATATGGTAAAATTGAAATTGAAATTTATTTGTGCAAATTTGCTACTTTGTAAATAATTTCAAAATTTCAGCTTCCTAGCTCATTTCGTAGTACCTAAACAGTTATCTATTTGTTTAAACTTTAAGAATTTTTAACTGCCAAACAAATTAAAATATCAAAATTTGTATATTCCCTACTTCGTTATTTTAGGAATTCTACTTACAAAAAAAATTTCAACTCCGTAGCACATTCGGAAATACATAAACCATGAAAATTTGTTTAAACAATTGCGAATTTTTATTGGCCGCATTGTTGCACTTTTTCAAGATTTTCGTTTTTTCTAGTTGGTTTTGCACAAAATCCTACCTAAGAAAAAAATTTCGAATCTCCAGCACATCTGGAAGTGCCTAAACATTAGTATCCTCCTGTTATATGTATGTTATATCCTCCTCCTCTGTAAGAGTCGTCGATATATAATGATAACAGGAGGATACTAATGTCCAGCCCAAACTACAAGAGCTCGAGTGCTGAAAGTTTCAGTTTTTCTAGATATGATGGAGAAACTTACAGATAAAATGAGACTTTTTACTTAAGTGACATGAGTTCGACTTCAGAAATTCCGAAAATTGCGTTTTTTCCCATAAGAAAAGCATTGCGCCATTTTTGTAAATTAATTTTGTGCACTTGCCGGTAAGCTAGAAAAATTAAATTATCAGTGTTGCTAGATGCCTATAATATCTATTAGGAATTATTGTCACTTTTGCTGACAGTGTCTTGGGTTCGACTCCAGAGACACCGGAATATCTCCCATAAGTTTGCATGGGAGAACGTAATCTAGTGTGTAGACCAATCTAATAAGTTTAGGAAGCTGAAATTTTGAAAGATTATAGAATTTTTCTCATAACCAACTATGAAAATCATAAATTTTAAAACTGTTAATTGTAGGGGTTTTTTTAATCCCATTTTAACATTAAAGTTTAATAATTTTTTTCTTGATAAACTATATGCTGTAAGTTTGAGTTTTTGAAATCATTTTGTAGAAAATTATAAATAAATACTCTCTCTAAAGACTGCATAACCTTACAGAAGTGGGAGGATTTGTGTACTCTTACGAACCAAAGAGCTATGCCGGCAGGAGGTAATTCTCCTGGTAGGACCATGCAAGCCGGATAGGTCTGAGGGGAAGAGTCAGACTAAGAAGCAGTCTTGGGGGTTTAACATCCCCCTGTGCAAGGGCAGCAGCTTGCACAGTACCTCTGTAGGTGATGATCATGTGTATCTGAACAGCTACAGATGGGTAATCACTCTTGTGAAACTGCGATGAGGAAAGCAAGGGGAAACTACCTCATTATATTTCCCATGATAGGCTGAAAAGCTGCAAATATCTCTATGGATCTCTCTGGGGTAAAATATTCCGGAGGTAAAATTGTCCCCCAATCGGATCTCCGGGTGGAAACTACCCTAGGGGATGCACAGAGGAAATGTAACATTAATAAGAAAGCAAGTGGTGAGAAATTAAGAATAGGCACATGGAATGTTAAGACTATGAATTCAGGTGGTAAACTAGAGAACTTAAAAAGGGAAATGAGAAGGAATAATGTAGGTATAGTAGGTCTTAGTGAAGTTCGGTGGGAAGGAGAAGGCGAGATAAATTCAGACGAATTTAAGATTATTTACTCAGGAGGAGAGAAAAAGGAAAGGGGGGGATTATAATGAGAAAAGAGATAGCTAAAAGAATTAGCAAGGTAGTTAATGACAGTTAATGATAGATTAATAGCCATAAAACTTCAGATGGAGCCAGTGGAAATGCTTATAATTCAAGTGTATATGCCAACAACTAATGCTGGCAACGACGAAGTAGATGAAATGTATGAACAGATTATGGAGATATTGGAGGAGGAGGGAAAAGGAAGGGTCAACACCATAGGAATGGGAGACTGGAACAGTGTAGTCGGAGAGGGACAGGAAGATAACATAGTGGGAAAATATGGACTAGGGATAAGAAATGAAAGAGGGGAGAAACTTGTGGAATTCTGCCATAGAAATAGATTGATTGTAACTAATACATGGTTTAAGCATCACCAGCGGAGATTTTACACATGGAGAAGCCCAGGAGACCAGAGACGATACCAGATAGATTACATACTAGTCAATGAAAGATTTAGAAATAGCATTAAAAATGTGAAAACACTACCAGGGGCAGATATCGATTCCGACCACAACCTTTTGGTGGCAAATACACAATGCAGACTGAAGAGCGTTAAGAGAAACATAAGAGTTAACAAGAAATGGAACTTAGAGGAACTCCTTAAAAACAAGGAGGCTATCATGACTGAGCTGGAGGAAAGGTTGGGGGGGAGAGTTGAAGAAAATAGGAACAATGTAAATGAGGAGTGGAGATACATCCATAGCAACATTAAAGATGTAATGGAAAAGAAGGTAGGAAAGATAACGGGTGAAGAATCAAAAAACCCTGGATCACAGCAGCCATGCTGCAAAAAATGGAAGAGCGGAGAAAGTGGAAGAACATAAACACTGAAGAAGGCCAAAGAAAGTACAAGGAGTTAAATAATGCTTTAAGAAGTGAAACAGATAAAGCCTGAGCAGTGGATAAATGAGAAATGCGAGGAGATTGTCGAGTGTGAAAGAATTTGTAGAACAGACCTCATGTATAGCAAAGCAAGGGAACTATTCAAGAAAAAGTCAAGAAAGATAGCATGTAAAGGAATCATGAACAAAAGTGGTAAAATAGTCTTGGAGCCAGACAATGTAAAGAATGTCTGGAAAGAATACATTGAGTTGCTGTATGACAAAGAAGGAAAGCCAGGAAATATTGAATTAAATAAAAAAGAGGATGTGGAAAAAGACCAGCTAGGACCAAGTATTCTTGAGTCTGAAGTTAAAAGAGCAATTGAGGACATGAAAAGAAGGAAGGCTGTTGGGAGTGATGATATACCAGTGGACGTTCTTAAGGTTTTGGGGTCGAAAGCAGTTAAGCAACTAACAAAATTTTTTAACCAAGTATATGATACTGGCATATGGCCTGAAGATTTTTTAGATGTTGTTATGGTACCACTGGAGAAAAAGAACAATGCAAAATGTTGTAAGGATTACAGAACTATTAGTTTAATTTCTCATACAGCTAAAGTTCTAACTAGAATAATAACCAAAAGAATTGAATGTAAAATAGAAAAGGAGCTGCAAGAAAATCAGTTTGGTTTCAGAAGAGGAAGAGGGACTAGAGGTGCTATAGGATGTATGAGGATGATGATAGAAAGAGCGCTAGAAGTCAATAAAGATATGTGTTTTTGTTTTGTAGATTGGGAGAAAGCTTTTGACCGAGTGAAATGGGATAAAATGCTGGGTATTTTAAACAAAATAGGAATAGATTGGAAAGATAAAAGACTGCTTAAAAACCTTTACTTTGATCAAAAGATTAGAGTCAGGGTTAAAGGAGAAGAAACAGAAAGTACTTCAATAGGGAGGGGAGTGAGGCAGGGATGTCCTATTTCACCAGCGATATTTAATATTTATGCAGAAACAATAACAGAAGAAGCGTTGATGGAAGAGAAAGGATTTAAGATAGGAGGTGAAAGTATTACCACCATTAAATACGCAGATGATCAGGGCTTAATAGCAGAAGGCGAGAAAGAGCTTCAGAGGATGACAGTCAGACTAGTGGAGGTTGGCCAACAATATGGAATGAAGATCAATGCAGAAAAAACGAAAGTCATGGTGGTTTCAAAGGAACGTAAAGAATTAAATATAATGGTAAATGGCCAAAAATTGGAACAAGTAAGTAGTTTCAAATATCTCGGCAGTATTTTAGTGCAGGATGGAAGTAGTACACAGGACATCAGAAGTAGGATTGCAATGGCAAAAGCAGCATTTAACGAGAAGAAGGAGCTTCTCACAAGCAAGAAAATAAATTTAGAAACAAGGAAAAAATTAGCAAAATGCTACATATGGAGCATAGCTCTTTATGGTGCAGAGACGTGGACGGTAAGGAGAAAGGAGGAAAAATACATAGAAAGTTTTGAGATGGAGAAGAATGATGAAAGTGAAATGGACAGAGAGGAAGAGAAACGAAGAAGTATCAGAAATGGTGGGAGAAGAAAGGACGCTAATAAAAACAATCAGGAAAAGAAAAGCAAATTGGATAGGGCACATATTGAGAAGACAGTGTTTACAAAGGACGATCTTAGAAGGAAAAATTAGTGGAAGAAGAGGAAGAGGGAGAAAAAGAATAGGAATATTTGAGAATATAAAGCAGGGATATAATACTCATAAAGATATATAAGAGACTTCTAGGAAGAGAGAAAAATGGAGGCAGCGATTCATTTAAAACCTGTCTTCGGACAGAAGCATGATGATGATGATACATAAAAAAGGAAATTTTGAAAAATGTCAAAAATTCGCAATTGCTTAAACATATTTTTGAGGTTTATATATCATCGAATGTGCTACAAAGCTGAAAGTTTTTTACCGGTAGAGTTTGTGAAATTACAAAATAAAAAATTATAAAAATTTTGATATTTTAATTTCTTTGGCTGTTAAAAATTCTTAAAATTTAAACTAAAGAAAATGTTTAAGTAATTTGGGGCAAGCTAGGAAGTTGAAATTTTAAAGTTAAGTAGAGCTCAGTGCATTTAAACTAACAAACATTTGAAAAGCTCCAACAAAGTGTTATTGCGACTGCATTAAACTTTTGAATTTTAAACAATTAAATAAATATTATTTCACTTCTAGATGTGCTACAACTTCAAATTTGACAAAAATGTGTGGAATTAGCACATTACATTGGATAAAGTAAAATATTCTTAAAATTGCAAATTTAAGGCATTGTTTTAATCAAATTTTGTTCAATTAGGAAATATAGAAATTGGGTGCAGAGGTGAAATATTTTGAATTAAAAAAATATTTCTAATAATGCTATATCTCTCTGCAATATTAATGTTTATCAGGGTCAGATGAAATGCTTGCAGAATGCAAGCACCAACTACTTGTAATGATATATAACATATAGGAGGATAGTAATGTTTAGGCACTTCCATGAGTGCTGGAGATTCGAAATTTTTTTCTTAGGTAGGATTTTGTGCAAAACCGATTAGAAAAAATCTTGAAGAAGTGCAACATTGCGGCCGCTAAAAATTCCCAAACGTTTAAACAAATTTTCAAGGTTTATGTATTTCCGAATGAGCTACAAAGCTGAAGTTTTTTAGAGGTAGAATTTGTAAAAAAAACGAATTAGGATTATAGAAATTTTGATATTTTAATTTATTTGGCAGTTAAAAATTCTTAAACTTTATACAAATAGATAACTGTTTAGGTACTACGGGATGAGCTAGGAAGCTGAAATTTTCAAGTTATTTACAGAGTAGTGCATTTGCACAAATAAACATTTGAATCTCTCCATGAATATATTGCAGCGGCCGTTAAAAATGTTTAAAATTTAAAAAATTTGAAAAATATTATTTCACTTATAGAAGTGCTACAACTAGAAACTTTGGCAGAAATGTGTAGCATTTGTACCCCATAATGGAGAAAGTATAAAATTCTTAAAATTGCAAAGGATGGCAATTGTTTTAATATATTATTTTTACATAAAGAAAAAAACGAATATCGCTCCAGAGGTGAAATATTTAGAATAAAAAAATATTTGTAATGATGAAATATCTGTCTGAAAAATGAATGTTTTTTTGAAGGTGAGATGAAATACTTGCAGAATGCAAGCACCTTCTACTAGTATTTTATATCCTCCTCCTCTGTAAGGAACGTCTATATATAATGATAACATATAACAGGAGGATACTAATGTTTTGGCACTTCTATGTGAGCTGCAGATTCGAAATTTTTTCTTAGGTAGAATTTTGTGCAAAACCGACTAGAAAAAACGAAAATCTTGAAAAAGTGCGAGAGAGACAACAGTTGTGTCTGTCGCTGGCTGAAGAAGGAATCTTTCCGAAAGCTTCTACGTTATGTTTCCGTGTCGTTTTTAGTGTTATTTTACGTGTGTCGCTTCGACAACTCCAAGACCTCGCCAACTTGAAGTCGACCGATTGGTGAGTGTTTACTGGGCTTCCTCATCCCAACACCTTGTTGCCAACAAGATGCTGGGATGAGGAAGCCCAGTAAACACTCAACAATCGGACGACTATTTAGGTACTCCGGTACAAGCTAGGAAGCTGAAATTTTAAAGTTATCTACAGCTTAGTGTATTGAAACTAACAAACATTTGACAATCTCCAACAAAGTGTTATTGCTGCCGAATTACATTTTTAGATTTTAAATAGTTAAATGAATATAATTTCACTTCTAGATGTGCTACAACTTTCAATTTGGCAAAAATGTGTGGTATTAGTACCTTACATTGGATAAAGTATAATATTTTTAAAATTGCAAATTTAAGGCATTGTTTTATTCCAATATTGTTCCATAAGTATAGATCAAAATTGGATGCAGAGGTGAAATCTTTTGAAGTAAAAATATTTCTAATAATGTATATTCCTCTGAAATATTAATGTTTGTCTATGTGAGAAGAAATGCTTGCTGAATGAATGCACCAGCTACTTGTATGTTATATCCTTCTCTTTTTTGAGGAACGTCTATATATATATGAGGATACTAATGTTTAGGTACTTCTATATCAGCATGAGATTCGAAGATTTTTTCGTCGTTAGTACCACAGAATGGGATAAGTAATGTTTTTTTATGGTGAAATGAAATGCATGCAGAATGCAAGCACCAATCTACTAATAATTATATATATTCACATACATGTATGTATATATATGTATGTATACACGCCACAAGAAGTTTCTAAACTTGTTTATAGTATGTCTGCATGCACATTGCCTCAATTTGAATTTAGTGTCCGTTCATTCTTCCATCCACGTTCTTCAGTTACTCTATTTCTCCATATTCTTCCACGTGCACAAAAACATCTCTTTTCAGATATGGCCGATATTTAGGAGAGGATTACTACGTTTTGAAAGTAATACGTGCCACATTGTTCAAGCAATTTTGTTCAGATAACTGTTTTATCGCGAA
The DNA here is from genome assembly GCA_028673005.1 of Tanypteryx hageni. Taxonomy (NCBI): domain Eukaryota; kingdom Metazoa; phylum Arthropoda; class Insecta; order Odonata; family Petaluridae; genus Tanypteryx; species Tanypteryx hageni. Next base: position 240,344,471 of record CM054113.1, on the reverse strand, counting down.
CCTTTTTGAACAAAAAATAGGATCCGCGATTATGGATGGCAAATTAATTTATTTAATGAAATGTAATATTAAAAATTCAGTTTTCGATTCTATTTTAATCCTGTTAGTTTATGAAGACGTCATAGATATATGTTTTAAGCCGCGAAGATTCCATGTGCAACGAGGCGCTAAGAGATTTCCTCTGGTTGAGGAGTGCGAGCTATATTGATCAATTACTCGACAAAACTGGCGCTCGAGATAGTCGGCTAAAACACAAAGATTACAAGACGGGTTTTTTCCACGCGGAAGTATTTTATACACAATTTCAATCCTCAGTTTAATGGAATTACCACTCAGTTTTTTTAACTAGAAATGCACCAAGGAATGTTTATTTTTCAAAGTGCCACTAGTAGATGATATACGATACAATATTCATCGCCAATTTTTCGAGAGATTAAAAAAATAATATAGAACTCGCTTTATGACTGGAATCTGGATTTTGATAAGTATTTCCAATATACATTAAAACAAAGTTAATGGACGAGGCCGAGATTTCGTGGAATTCTATAATCAAATAAAATAAACAATGCGAGATAATTTTATCTTATTGGGAAACCTTTGCTAATTTCCACAAACAAATGCGAAACAGTGAATAATGTCCATCATCAAGTAACCAGCATTCAAAAAATAGGCAATATATACGAACAAGAGAGCGCTGAATATAATCGACTGGAATCTGAAATTATGTATAGTCTTTCAATTATCTATGATCGTTTGGGATTACTCAAATAGGCACTCATTTGGAGAATGGTATGGAATTCTGCTCAAAAGTGAGAGAAAATTATGTTTGCCTTTGGAATTTAGTCAAAATCCGAATCTGCATAAGAATGACAACAGACTTGATTTAATACAGAGTACAATGTTAAACAGCTGCGTTTTTTAATATAATATGCTATAAAAATCAAAGCTCGTCATTATTATCAAGCCGCGTCCAGACTATGATGAGAACTAGCGAACGAGCACCCAGAGCGCGGCGAAAACTCCGAACTGTGTGGACGAGCATGAACACTAGCAGTGAGGAACAGCCCGAACGCTAGTTTCGTGTGCTCGCCCTCAGAAGGAACGCTACCACGAGCGCGACGAGCATGCTCGCAAGCATCACGAGCAGTCTGGACGTGGCTTTAGGGATTTAAATTGGGTCTGGTGAGTAGCAGCGTCTGTTCTCCATATTAGGGGCGGCTGCAAACAGCGTTTGTTCCCCATGTTAGGGGCGGCTAAATATATGGGCGGAAGACAATGGGAAACCAACGCCACAATATATCCCATGTATAGGCATCATGACGGAGTCTTCTTTTGTTAAATATTCCGGAGGTAAAATAGTCCCCCGCTCGGATCTCGGGGGGGGGGGGGGCAATACGAGAGGTTCCACCTAACACAAGGAAAATCCGAATTGGAAAATCTAAAAAGAGAAATGAGAATAAACAGAATGGACATAATTGGCTTAAGTGAAACGAGATGGGAAGGAAGAGGTGAAATAAAGAGTGATGATACCACGGTGTAGTATTCAGGAAGTACTGGAGGAATGAATGGAGTAGGAATAATTCTAATAAAGAAAATAATAAATTGTGTACAGAGGGTAATGTTTGTAAATGATAGAGCAATTGGCCTTAGAATAGGAATGTACCCAAAAGATCTACTGTTGATACAAGTTTATATGCCGACCAGCCAGCATGAAGATGAGGCTGTCGAAGAAATATACGAGAAGATAGAAATATTATGGAGGAGGAAGGTAAAAACTGTTGCAAGATAGTGATGGGCGATTGGAATGCAGTGGTAGGAGAGGGAAGAGAAGACCAAGTAGTAGGAAAATTTGGACTAGGGAAAAGAAATGAAAGAGGTGAAAGACTTGTAGAGAAGAGGATGTTCATATCAAATACTTGGTTTGAAAATCATAAGAGAAGGCTATACACGTGGAAATCACCAGGACATATTGCCAGATATCAAATCGTTTATATTTTAATGGAAGAAAGATACAGAAATGGAGTGAAAAAGGCATATGGACTTCCAGGAGCAGACATTGACAGTGATCATGTGCTCCTCCTGGCCGAAATAAAACTAGCCTTGAAGAAGGTTAAGAAGGCTAAGATAGTTAGGAAATGGGACTTAGAGAAAATAGCCACAGTAGGAATAGAAAGAATAGGAGAAAAATTAGCTCAAGCAATCAAAAGAGAAAACGTGTCAGAGGTGTGGATGAAGCATGGAATAGGATAAAGAAGGCTATAAGGAAAACAGCAGAACAGGCTATTGGGGTTTTCAAAGGAAAAAGAATAAAGAAGCCATGGGTGACAAGGGAAATGATAGAAAAGATGGAAGAAAGAAAGCAATACAAAAGCATGAATGATGAAGATGGACAAAGGAAATACAGGAAACTGAATAATGAACTAAGAAGAGAAACCCGAAAAGCTAGGGAGAGATGGCTAGAGGAGGAATGCTCAGATATAGAACATCTAAAGAGAAAAGGAATGTATGACTTGATGTATAAGAAAGTAAAAAATGTAACGTGGGATAAATGGAGAACAAGTGCCTGTGTGAAAGAGATTGCAAGTAAAGAAGATAAAGTTCTATATAAGGAAGAGGAGGTTCTTAATAGATGGAGAGAATACATGAGGAGTTGTACAAGTCAAATGAAAAACCAAAGGATCTCCGTATTGAAGAGCTGGATGAAATAAATTAAGATGAAACAGGGGTTTCGATATTGAAAATAGAGGTGCTACAAGCAATAAAGGATATCAAAAATGGGAAGGCAATGGGGGTAGATGAGATACCAATAGAATTATTTAAGTGTCTTAATGAGGAAGGACTGGAAGACAAGGGAATGTGGCCAGAGGATTTCGTCAAAACAATTATGATTCCAATTCCGAAAAAGCAAGGAACAAGAAAATGCAGTGAACACAGAACAATCAGTTTAATTACACATGCAGCAAAGGTTCTACTTAGGGTTATGAACAGGAGACTAATTAGCAAAATGGAAGAAAATATTGCAGAAGAACAGTTTGGATTTAGAAAGAGAAGAGGTACAAGACCCAATAGGATTAATAAGAATGAGTGAAGAGAGATATATAGAAAGGGGTTAAGGAATTAGTCTGTGCTTCATAGATATGGAGAAGGCATTCGACCGAGTGAACTGGGAAAAACTCATGGAAATACTAAAAGCAAAGAAAGTAGACTGGAAAGATAGAAGGTTAATTAAAGAGCTGTATATGAAACAGAAAGCAGCTATGAAGATAAAAGATGCACAGGCCGAATGGTATGATCTAGGAAGAGGAGTAAGGCAAGGGTGCTGCTTATCGCCAACCCTGTTAAATATATATGCTGAAGAAATGATTGACAATGGAATAGGGAATGATAAAGGAATTAGTATTGGGGGTAGAATAATAAATTGTATAAGGTTTGCTGATGACATGGTAATTTTGGCAGATGAAACGAGGCATATTCAGGAAATGGTTACAAAGCTAGAAGACAGGATGATGGAATCATCATCATCATAGGTAGTCTGTCCGTAGACAGGTCCGTGATTATTCATGGTTAAACCTGGTTCTCCATATACTCCTATTTTCCGCTGTCCTCTTCATATCTTGATAACTCTCTTTCCCTTTCAAATCGTCTATTAGCTGATACCTTTTCCTACCTCTTTCCCTTTTCCCATCTAGTTTTCCTTCTAACACATCTTTAATCATACTCTCTCTCCTCATGTAATGTCCAACCCAGTTAGCCTTCCTCTTTCTGATAGTCTGTATAATCATTCGCTTCTCTCCTATTCTTTGTAGCACTTCATCGTTTTTCATCCTTTCTGTCCATTTTATCTTCAACATTCTCCTCCAAGTCCACATTTCAAAGCTTTCCAAGTATTTGATGTCATTTTTCCTTAGCGTCCATGTTTCTGCCCCATACAATGCTATACTCCATACGTAGCATTTTATCAACTTCTTGCGGATATCTTCCCTTATATTCCCTGTAAGTAGTTGTTTCTTTCTCCTGAAAGCCGCTTTTGCTTTTCCTATTCTAGTTTTGATCTCATCCGTACATTTTGCCTCTCGTGTTATGATACTTCCAAGGTATTTATAATCTGAAACTTGTTCTAATGGCTTTCCCCCAATAGTTATGTTCAGATTCTCTTCTTTACCCGATATTCGAATGACCTTGGATTTTTCTGTATTTATTTCCATACCGTATTTTCTACCTGTTGTCACTAGTCTATTTATCATTTTTTGTAGTTCATCTTCCTTTCTTGCTAGAAGTACTTGATCATCTGCGTATTTTACTGTTCTTATAATCCTTCCTCCAATTTTGAAATCCCCTGTGCCATCTAAAGCTTCTTGCATTAGACTTTCTCCATATATATTGAATAGGGTTGGCGATAGACAGCAGCCTTGTCTTACTCCTCTACCGATATTTATTCCGCAGGTGTCCACATTCTCAAACCTGACCTTTACAACTTGATTCTCATATAGATTCCTAATCAGTCTCCTATCTTTCCAGTCTACACCTATATCCTTTAATATCTTCATCAACTTTACCCAATTTACTCTATCAAAGGCCTTCTGCCAGTCTACGAAACATGCGCAGATATCTTGACTGTATTCTATTGCCCTTTCTGATATGATTCTAACTACTCCTATAGCATCTCTAGTTCCTCGTCCTTTTCTGAAACCGAATTGATCTTCCCCTATTATTTCTTCTGCCTTTTTCTCCAGCCTTTTATTAAGAATCCTCGTGATGATCTTCGATGTGTGTGACAGAAGGCTTATAGTTCTGTAATCTTTACACTGCATTGCCTTTGGCTTCTTCTTTAGAGGGATCATTGTTACTTCTAGGAAATCCTGAGGCCACTCTCCTGTGTCGTAAATCTTATTAATTAATTTCGTGATCGCTTTTAGCCCTTCTGATCCTATGACTTTAAGTATCTCAGCCGGTATTCCATCGCTGCCCGTGGCTTTCCCCTTCTTTAGTTCCACTATCGCTTTTTCTACTTCGCTCTCCATAATACTTGGTCCTAAGTTGTCTTCTTCAATGCTTTCCTCATTTTCCAGTTCTATTTTCCGCTCCTGCCTGTTTGCTGTATAATTCCTTAATGTATTCTTCCCATACCTGTGCTACATCCTTTGTTTCTGAGACTATCTTCCCATCTGTATTCATAATTCCTTTACCACAAATTCCATTAGACTTCTTATCTTCTAATTCCAGTGCCCTAGCGTACATCATATCGTACCGTCCTAACTTCTCCATTTGTTCAATTTCATCACATTTTCCTTTTATCCAATTTTCTCTAGCTTTATCTGTTACCCTTCTCAACTCATTGTTTATACGCCTATAGTTGGCTCTACCTTCTTCACTGTTAACGTTTTTCCATTTTCGTCTCTCATCCATTTTCTCCAGCATTTCCTTCGTGATCCATGGTTTTCTGATTTTCTTCTCTTGTTTTCCAATCTCTTTATCCAAGGTATCCTTGATACTGGTTTTAATTTCATCCCATTCTATATCAACGGTCTTCGGTTTGTTTTCCAACTTTCTTAGGTTATCTTCCAACTTCATGCTGACTACATCCTGCCTTTCTTTCAGTTTTTCTAGGTCCCAGGTCTGTCTTTCTCTTCTCGTTTTTCTTATTTGTTTGAGCTTTGTACTCACGTCAACTATTAGAAGGCTGTGATCTGAATCAATGTCCGCTCCTTGAAATGCCTTGGCGTTCTTTATGCTGTTCCTGAATCTTTGTTTTACAAGGATGTAATCTATTTGGCATCTCATTCTATCTCCTGGGCTTTTCCATGTGTATAACCTTCGTTTATGGTTTTTGAACCATGTATTAGTCACTACAAGGTCATTATTGATGCAGAATTCTACGAGTTTCTCCCCTCCTCGATTTCTCTTCCCAAGTCCGTATTGCCCGACAACATTTTCTTCCTGTCCTTCTCCGACTATGCTGTTCCAATCTCCCATTATTATGCAGTTTACCTTTCCTCTTCCGTCTTCTTCGTAAATTTCATTAATTTGCTCATAGATCTCATCTATTTCTTCATCGTCATGAGCTGACGTTGGCATATATACCTGGATTATCAGCATGTCCACTGGGACTGCTTTTAGCTTTATTGCCATCAGTCTATCGTTCGTTGCTATTATCTTTGTCACGCTTTTCATCATATCTTTCCTAAGTACCAGAGCTACTCCCCTTTCCCCACTATTTCCTCCAGAATAAACTACCGTGAATTCTTCCGAGTCGAACTGTCCTTCTCCCTCCCATCTAGTTTCGCTTAGCCCTATAATGTCAACTCTATTTCTTCTCATTTCTTCTTTCAAGTTCTCTAGCTTTCCTGCCTTTCTCATAGTTCTTACGTTCCAATGATGGAATATGGAATCAAAATTAACATAAAGAAAATAAAGGTGATGAGAATAGGGGATAGAGAAATTATGAATGTGTCAATTAAGGATGGAAGAGTGGAGCAAGTAAAACAGTATAGATATTTGGGAAGCATGCTAACAGAAGACTGGAGAAGTGAAAAAGAAATAAGAACAAGAGTAGCAATGGCAAAAGAAACATTTAATAGGAAAAAACGGGTACCGTGTAGTAAAATGGATTTAAATCTGAAGAAACGTCTTGTGAAGTGCTATGTTTGGAGTGTATTGCTTTATGGGTGTGAAACATGGACATTAAAGAAGAGAGAGAAAGAAAGGCTAGAGGCATTTGAAATGTGGGTGTGGAGGCGAATGGAGAAGGTTAAGTGGATGGATAGGATAAGGAATGAAGCAATACTAACAAGGGTGAATGAGAAGAGAAGATTACTTGAAACAATTCAGAGGAGGAAAAGTAACTGGTTAGGGCATATCTTGAGAGGAGAAGGTTTACTATTGATGGTGTTGGAAGGATCAGTAGAAGGTGAAAGGAAAAGGGGATGTAGAAGGATAAAAATGATTGATGACCTGAAAGAAAGTGGAGGGTATCAGGAAATGAAAGAAATGGCAATGAACAGAAAGGAGTGGAGATAACGCTGGTGCCAGGGACCTGCCTTGAGGCAGTATACCTTATGATGATGATGGTGAGTAGCAGAGTAAAATGTAAATAGTGATAAAATAAATGAGGCGCGTTGCGTGGAGCAGGAAGGTCAATGGATATCCGAGGTTTGGTGTGCTACTCCAGTTCTGTTTAATTTTCCTAGTTCAGTTGGAGAATAATGCTATTTTTATGATAATGAGATATTCCTATTTTTTGTGCTTTTATGGTTCATTTCTCAGTGTTGCAGGAGGAATACGCCTTCATTCATTTTGCATGAATAAATGAAAAATTTATTTTGTAAAATGGACACATTTATTTCTTACGCTCTTAAAAACTTTGTAATTTACGTCATAATAACTGGTCATATAATACAAACTAAATTATATTCAGTTATCAAATTATTACAAAAACGAAATATTAGAGACTTCTTATCACATTTTGAATAGTGAGTATTGCTATTAAAACTAAAATGTACCTTCGGGAGAACCACGGAACTCGTTCAGGAGCTCTATATTTGTATATTTAACGTAAAACGTTCAAATACACGGTAGACTATCGATTAAAGATTTCTCAAATAGCAAATGAGAAAATATTCCATTTAAATAAAATTAATTGGAAAATGTATATAGATTTTTCAATGGATATATTTTCTAAAATCCTGGTTTTAGAGTATTATTATTTTGCCGACTTTTCTCTGGAATTACATTTCGAGAACTTTTGTTTCGTCGCAATACAAAGCGTTTACCGCTCCATTCGTGTTACGTTCTTCTGGTCCTAAATTTGAGATTTCATCATCAACCTCACTATGGAAATAAAGAAACAATTTAGATCAGAGCAATCATTCAAATTCTAGCCAGTGGTATTATAGGTACTTATTTTTGCCGAATAACAAATAAATAACGAATTGAAAGAAATTTTACGGTATCTTCTCCTAAAATTCCGTAAACTCTCTCGCAGACTCTGGTTTTTGATGGCGTGATTCTTTCTCTCGAGATTTGTTCCTCGGAATGCTCCAAAATTGCTGCCCTTTGCCGAAATGTTGCGCTTCGGCCAGCGTCTCCGGAAGTTTGGCATGAAGAGTCTCAGGAAGGAAGGAAGCGGCGACCACGCCCACGAGCGAGCACGTGCCGAGCACGATGAATGGGTAGCGGGAGTCCACCGAAGTCCCCTGCAGAGCAAGAGGTATTATGTTAAGTAATACGCTGGAGAAAGTTTTCATATGCAAGATATGCAACCCTTTAGACGAAGGAACTTTTGCTGCCATTCAAATGGAGAATTTTCGGAACAATCTGCATGCAATCCCATCCTCGCACATTTATTGGCGCTGCAAAAACATGCTAGATCACGCCGTAAGAAAAATAGTTTGTGGCGGCGGGGAAAAGTAATTGATTCATTTACAAGCGTTATAAGAAATTTTGTACGAAGAAGGACAATTTGCCTCGATCATAAGAGAAGTTTAGGTATAGTACAAGAGACATTATTAAATTATAAAAGAACAGAATTTAAAAATTTCACATGATAGTCTAGTAAAATGAATTTTATAGCCAATGAATTTGTTAATTACCAGTAAACTAGTTCAGTCAATCATTCCAGCAATGTGGAATCACTTACGTACATTATGATGTCGTTGCCAAATTCGTATAACTGAAAACAATACCGATACAGATATAAACCAGGGCCTTTGATTTTATAGGTGTCTACCATATTGATAAATCCGGAACCGCTAAAATGATCGAATTCTGATTTTATGCTGACAGTAATTTGCTTACAAAAGGCATTCAATGAAAATTTCAGATTTCGATTCTCAGCTCTTTAGCTATGGGAAGTCGTGAGGTAGACTCATTTATTTTTTATAAATTTCATAAATCAAATTTTTATACCAATTGTTTACCAGGTAAATTATATAAGGGCCGAGAATTCCGATGAAACTGGCAATGAGAGAGTTGGTGGAGGTTCCCGTCTGGCGAACACATGTTGGATACGTCTCCAATGATTGCAAATACACCGAGTAGAAGGTGATGCAAACGGAGAATTTTGCGAATACTGCAAGTCCCACGGTGACCAGGGACAGGTCTTCGTCTGCGGAAGGAAGAATGTGACCGATAAAGAACCTCCTTAATCGAGGAGTTACGATTAAGGAGGAATGCTTTTCACTTTGTGTGCTTTTTCATTTGACTGTTTACATCCTAAATTCTTTCGAATTTATTTTCCTCGAGTGATTTGTCTGAAGAGTGGATGGAGCAGGATTTTCGGCGAAACGGCTGCCTTTTTACATTTGAGAAAACATCTTTTTCGTGCAGATGTAAGAATGTTTCACGAATTATAAGTTGGCACAGTTGTGCTCGACTTATATTTTTGTGATTAAAATATCGAGAAACATTTTTGGCATAACATGTTCTCTGGAATAAAATTTTCATATAATCTAACGATTATTTGTTGTAATGGTAATAAATCTTAGATGAAAACATTGAATTAGCAACAGCTGAAGTTCGTTTTCGTAATTTATCCGCCGTGGTCCTGATATTGGCAAAGCGAATCTCAGATCGTGTTTATCATATTAATAAATTGGACTGAAAACTATATCCTTTGCCTTATTTTGCAAAAAGGAATGTCTCTGTACAATTCCGCGAGATTATATGGAAGATTTTATTCTTTATAAAGTGACGCTGTATGTCTGTTTAACAGCCATCAGATTTCGATAGAACCTCTAACTTCTTATCTATCGTAAGTCATTATCGGGTTTGGTAGAACGACCAGTAAATCCATGCTGTAACTGAGCTCACTTTGGACGACTGGAATAAGAGCGGCGCAGGATATGAAAAGAAGAAAGAAAAAGGCTGATTGAGTCCATCTCCTGCCGATCCTGTCAGTGCTCCACATCGCGACTAAGTAGGCAGGCAGCTCCACCAGCGACTGGTAGAAGAAGTTTAAGAAAGGATTCCCGGACATGTTTCCGACGTTGAGGACCAACGAGTAGTAAGCCAATGAGTTGATTCCCCTGGAAGACAAAGAGAACGGTGCGGAAATTAACAGAGAAAGATGAGAAGAAGGTATTTTTTTCTAATTAGTGGCTATCCTCCAATTTGCTCGTGGGATACGTTCTCGGAAAGTTTACCGAAAATTGAATTTTTATAATAAAATCCTGATTTCCTATTGACTTCGATAATATAACTGCAGGTGAGTTCCCATGGAACGAATATTTATGCATCGCGCGTAATATTGTAACAAATGTTTTAAGGAAATATATGGGACACGTTAGGATGATTCAGGTCAGTGGATGATGGGATCAGCTGTAGAAATAGCCTTTCTTTCGGTGCTTTAGACCAGTTTTTCTCAAACTTTTTCGGTCTGCGGACCACTTTAGTGAGTTAACGACCCCCGCGGCCCACATTTCTTATGCTCTCCGACTTCTCATAAAAATCAGTTAATAAATTACGTTCTATAAATGGAACACAAATATTCCAATGGTGTCAGTTAATATTTTCATTTTTTGTGCATAGTAGTAAGTTTTTTCCTCTACAACCTTTTTATTTATATTGTACCCTCACGGAAGTTTTGTAGTAACTCTTGTTCTATCTGAATGTATTTTTATAGAATAGCTCTCAGGTTATATTATTACTTGGAAGAGGAAATTTGGGTTCCAATTGATGATTACTTCATTTTACCCATTCTTTCCCATCGTCTGTTATAACGAACATATAAAACAAAAGAATAATAAATTATTTCGTCGCCCTCCCAGTGGGAAATTTCATACCATATATAGTCAGTAGCCATCGCCGGTGTGTCTAAAAATAGGTTTGCTTCCTATTTTCGCCTAGGCATGTCTCTGTGCCTCAGCAATGCAAGGTTTCTTATGTAATGCCCAAGTGTGATTAACTTGTGATTAGCTCTTGATTAAAATTTCCTATAACACATCGAAAAACAGACGAGAAGTGGATATTTTATGCATAAAAAGTTACACAAATCATTTTATGGTGTATTATTATCTTTACTTACGCTTATTTTTTAATTATCATTCCAAACATCTTCATGTATTTTATAACGCACGGTGAGAAAATAATACCAATTTTCAAATTATATGCAGGATTGTCGTTACCGAGGAATTTTTACTGCAAAATCTATATTTAGGAAGAGAAATAATGGCTAAAAGGTAATTTGATTTTATTTATTTTATGTTACTGGTCTTACGAGCTGCAATGGGTGAAGTGCGCATGAAAAGAAAAGTGTGATGGTGCCACAGCCAGAGCTTGTGCGACTTTATAATAGTCACGTGGGAGGAGTCGATTTGTTTGACCAGCAGCAAGGGTTATACCTCATCAGAATAAGATCCAATAATTTGTGCTAGCCTATTTTTAGATTTTTCCTGAATGGCAGCGTGGTGAGTGCATGACACATTTATAGAGTGAATAAGCAAAAATGTCTTCTGATTGAATTTTTGAGAGAGATTCAACTTAGTCTGCTAAAGAGTGGTACAGATTAAAGGCCACGAATATGTATACCAAATACTGTGAGGCAGGTGCAGAATGATGCTCGTTATGACGGTTTCAATCATATGATTAGCAAAATTGATAATTATCGTCGCTGCGGTAATTGCAAAAAACGGCCAAATTTGTTTGAGAGAAATGCAATGTTGCACTTCATCCTGACAAATACTTCAAGCTCTTCCTTCAGCAATAATGTTGTTGATGGGATTGTTGATATGCAAAACAATTTTTTTCTAACAAAGTTAGTTAAATTATTTCATTATAAGTTCAGAAATTACATAGAAAATTGGTGTAAAAATTTTAAACCCAAATTTTGGCACATTTATATTTAACCTTGAAATTCGACCTTCCATGATGTAACTATCACTTAATCACAAATAAATAAGTAAAGATGGAGACCACGGCGAAATTGATGTTAAATAGAATTAACTCCTTAACCGTAAAATTTTACGGTTAAAGTTAATTCTATTTAATATCTTAATCACCAAAATCATTTTTTAAATAATACTGTGCATTTTATTTAAGTGAATATACTTTTTCAAGGCAAAACACTACTTTCACTGTTCCACCGTATTTTATTAAATACAAATTATCCAATTTCTGAAAAAAAAGTGCATTGGTTTACTGCAATTGCAATAAAAATGTATTTTGTATTCCTTTTGTATCATTATATTGCTTATTATTGTGTAAAAATAAAAAAGAAACATTTTATTCCAGAATACATCTATATCTACATGTTACCCTGCAATTCACCTATTTGGTTGGTGGCAGGGGGTGCAATCCACCAAAACCTACCTAAAGATTGTCTATCGCAGGTTGAAATTTTCTATTGTGATCTCGTATTGTCCTTGGAAAGAATATGCTTATCTATCATACTATTATCCCATTGTCTGTTTTAACATACACCCCCGCACACAAACAGTACGCATCGTAGAATTTCTTTTGTAATTTTTCCTAAACCTAGGTCACATACAGGTTAAAAATTGTGAATTTCATCAGAATTGGTAAAAAAAATTAAGTCGGGAAAAAATGGATTAATGATGTACGAATGTAAGTTAACTAAAGACTATAAAAAAATCGGAGGATCTAATTAACCCATGCTGTTCAAATTCACTATTAGGCATTTTTGTTAAGGATCGCACATACTAAATATACTTGAAATAGTTTGAGCGGTTCAACCGATGAAATATACAAACGAACTGATAAATGAGGGAGTCATGAAAAAGGCGTTCTTTATCGTATACCGGGAGAACGAGAACTCCTAAAAAACCGTACCTACTTTCCTGTTTCTACCAGCAAATCTTCAAGATTTCTCTTGGCTTAAGAGAAAATATTATATTTTATAAGAATTTCAGAAACCACACACGTGAATCCCACAAGAGAAAAATGAACTTCAACCGACTTAAATCAACACCTCTCAGAAAATAGCAAAAAATCTAATTTAATAACAGCGGAAGAATAAAATGCGAGATATAAAAGGAAATAAATAAGAAGGGACTCACCGCTTCAATTCCACGTCGGCGAGTCCAGAATACTAGGGACATGTGGAGCCAAAAGTTAGTTAAACTTTTCTCTCCGAAAACTGTCTTAATTACTCTTTTCAACGTTTAGGAGTAATTGGTTGAGCTACCCGAAAGAATCGATTTCGAATAATGGAGTAATGTATATTACTTACTGTTCTAATATAATTAATTACGTGAGTCGGTCGAGTAGTGTGACGTTACGTGCGATGGTTAGCTCTACGTACGTTACAGAACTATAAGCCTTCTGTCACACACATCGAAGATCATCACGAGGATTCTTAATAAAAGGCTGGAGAAAAAGGCAGAAGAAATAATAGGGGAAGATCAATTTGGTTTCAGAAAAGGACGAGGAACTAGAGATGCTATAGGAGTAGTTATAATCATATCAGAAAGGGCAAAAGAATACAGTCAAGATATCTGCGCATGTTTCGTAGACTGGCAGAAGGCCTTTGATAGAGTAAATTGGGTAAAGTTGATGAAGATATTAAAGGATATAGGTGTAGACTGGAAAGACAGGAGACTGATTAGGAATTTATATGAGAATCAGGTTGTAAAGGTCAGGTTTGATAATGTGGACACCTGCGGAATAAATATCGGTAGAGGAGTAAGACAAGGCTGCTGCCTATCGCCAACCCTATTCAATATATATGGAGAAAGTCTAATGCAAGAAGCTTTAGAAGGCACAGGGGATTTCAAAATAGGAGGAAGGATTATAAGAACAGTAAAATACGCAGATGATCAAGTACTTCTAGCAAGAAAGGAAGAGGAGCTACAAAAAATGATAAATAGACTAGTGATAACAGGTAGAAAATACGGTATGGAAATAAATACAGAAAAATCCAAGGTCATTCGAATATCGGGTAAAGAAGAGAATCTGAACATAACTATTGGGGGAAAGCCATTAGAACAAGTTTCAGAATATAAATACCTTGGAAGTATCATAACACGAGAGGCAAAATGTACGGATGAGATCAGAACTAGAATAAGAAAAGCAAAAGCGGCTTTCAGGAGAAAGAAACAACTACTTACAGGGAATATAAGGGAAGATATCCGCAAGAAGTTGATAAAATGCTACGTATGGAGTATAGCATTGTATGGGGCAGAAACATGGACGCTATGGAAAAATGACATCAAATACTTGGAAAGCTTTGAAATGTGGACTTGGAGGAGAATGCTGAAGATAAAATGGACAGATAGGATGAAAAACGATGAAGTGCTACGAAGAATAGGAGAGAAGCGAATGATTATACAGACTATCAGAAAGAGGAAGGCTAACTGGGTTGGACATTACCTGAGGAGAGAGAGTATGATTAAAGACGTGTTAGAAGGAAAACTAGATGGGAAAAGGGAAAGAGGCAGGAAAAGGTTTCAGCTGATAGACGATTTGAAAGGGAAAGAGAGTTATCAAGAAATAAAGAGGACAGCGGAAAATAGGAATATATGGAGAACCAGGTTTAACCAAGAATAATCACGGACCTGTCTACGGACAGACTACCTATGATGATGAAGGTAAGTTGACGAAAAGGACTTTAAAATACTTATCATTTCCTTTGGTACACTGTAGGAGTCAATTCTGGACGAGTCTTCATTCATGGTTAGAACATACCAGTTCCCTGACCTCACACAAGTTTCTGTCGTCTTTATTATTAGGATAATTATTGTGAATAATCAGCACAGTTCTATAATTTATTCGAAAATTACGAGGCATCGTCAACCCTTCCCATACACTAAATATCGTGTATATCAGGAATAATTAAGAAAAGGATATACTATTGTCTATTTCCTCAACGATTCCTGAATTTGTGACGAATTTATCTTGCGATGGATTTGAAATTCGACGAAGTTGCCTTGCTACAAATCTGCCTCGCGACAAATTTGCCTTGCGACGCATTTGTCATGCGAAGAATTTGCCTTGCGACGAATTCGTATTGCGACGAATTTGACACGCGACGAAAACCTTGCGACGAATTACCCGCGACGAATTCTCGTAGAACCGTCCGGATGCCAATAGACCCTGTGTCAAAAAGCCAACACCCAGAGTGCTTTCCGATCACTCACCTCTGGAATAAACAATGCCGTCGTCATCATGGTCCTTTTCAAGAATTGTTGCCATCTTCATAAATAGAAAAAAAACAAGCGGGCAGCTCAGGCAGGAAGCAATGGTTCTCACTTCCTCTGATAATATAGCAAATGTGAGGAACAAGTTGGTAGAGAAGAGGAATACAGAACCGCCGGATCCACACCCAAGGCCCACACTGGGGGCAACGGTGTTAAGAAGGCAACTGATTAGGAAAGAAATGCAGTCATTCTAATCATCTTCATCTTTAGAGGAGAAAGAGTCTTTTGGACGTGACAGTGGCAGAAGAGTAACCTTCTGTGGGTATTGCCATGCCAAACACAACGAAGCTATTTCAGCAAAGTTGGGTGATTGGGTGCAGAGTCAATGGAATGGCAATGAAAGGTACCGCGGGGGTTGTGTCTGTGCACAGGGGAAGGAAATTCATTTCCGGGAAATATATCATTATAAAATGAAACAAGATATATAGTAGATGAAATGAGTCGCGCCATAAATCTCAACTCCGGTGTGTGAATCAGATATGTGAGAATGATTGCAAATTTCTGTATTGACCCTATTCACTCCTTCTCATGAGAGCGATTAGAATCATGCAATTGATCAATTTAAGTAGCTCTTGCTTAGATATAAGCACGATTATAGCAATCTCTATTGTGGAAAAATGGCACCGTCAAAGCCTTAGCCACAATTTCTATTGGGTAAATATGTTGCTAGCGTGCGCCAGTGTCCTCAGGACGCCAGAGAAATATTAACCCATTACCTGCCGAAACTATTTGTGGATGGTTTTTTCACATTTAACCAATTATTTATAATAAATAGGAAATATTTAAGGTATAAATGCTAATTTAAAAGTATTTTGTGTTTTTGTTTAAATTTTATAGAGCGTCCCATTTTTGGGACATTCGCATGTTGTGATAGAAAAAATAAAATAATAAGAAAAATTTATTGCCTTCTGAAGTTTTGAATGTAATTTTATTTATAAGGATTATAATGATTATACATTGCAATACAATGCATTGTTACTATTATTATTAATTTAAGATACATGAAACACAGCAAAGCACTTGTCATGAAGTGGGACGTCACATATAATGCATATCTCGGTTGTTTTCTTCTTAAAATATGCACATCTTCTTTGAGTCCCTATGGGGCGATGAGATGGTTACCAGGATAATATCTAATATCGGCAATCACTCTTCCGCCAATTACTTTGGTTGACTGAGGACCCCGGCGTTTTGTAGTGGCAACACTTTTCTTTGACAAGTAGTAAAGTACCATTTTTCATCTAACATCCAACAGGGACAAATTATCCTCTGGATTTGCAATTTGATATGCTCTCCATGTATTCACTAATGACACATCTAACATTTGCGTGAACAGAGACCACCACCATTTCCTAGATCTGATTTTTGTTCTGTATAGTGACATCTGCATGTCAAGGATGTCAACACCACCCATGTGAGAAATGTACTCTTTGATGAGATGAGGCATTTTTAATGTTATTTCCTTTCTTTCCTGTTGCGAATATCTTCTGATGTTGGCCAAAGGAAAAACTGTGCTGAAGTTGATAGCAACGCATGCCGCATTATTATCTTTCCATTTCACTACCAGAATCTCATTTGCTTTTTCAAATCACAAGTCAAGGAAACTGCGTTCTTTTTCTTTTGCCATTTCTTTCGAATCCATCAGAGGGCAGCTTTTAGTTCGTATTCCTCTAATGGATCTAATAGCTTTTAGATTTTTATTTTTCAGTAAAGTCAAAACATCAATGCTTGTGAAGAAATTATCAAAGAATACCATGTAATTCTTTGAGACGGGTGATGAAATGCAATCAAGTACAGTTGTTATCACCCTTGATCCAAGCGGTCCTTCGTTGATTACTGACATTCCAGTATACGGCGAAAATTTGAAACGAAATCCAGATGAACTTGCAAGGCACCAAATTTTATAACAGAATTTTATCGGCTTCCCTCTCATGAACATTTTGGCCGGGTGCTTTCCACAGTAGCGAACCATCATTTCATCCAGAGACTGCACAGAATGAAAAACCCCGAATTTTAGGAAGTTTTTTCAGATCTTCAAAGTAGTCTCAATTTGAACATTTTGACATTTGTGTCAACTTTAGAGTTGTCATTTAGATGAACAAATTTCTTGATTTCTCAGTACCGATTTCTTGACATTGAGTTATATACCAATAGAACTCCAACATCTGGTGCCTGCTCCCAATAGATATCTTCATCTACATCTACATTATACCCTGCAAGTCACCTTTATGGTGGATGGCAGGGGGTGCAGTGCACCAAGGGTCCATAGTTTTCCTACGTTATCTTTTTCTATTATGGTCTCTTATCGTCCTAGGGAAAAACGATCCTCTATATCGCTCCGAATGCACTGGTGGTGTAGTGGTTAGCGTGTCGGCTTTCTATTGCAAAGTTCGGGGGTTCAAACCCCTCGAATGGAGGTTTTATTTAAAAAAAACTATCATCAGTGCCTGGCAGTAGGCAGCAGTACTGTCAGTATGGTATAGAGCCGAAAACAAATGATGTTGGTTGGGTCTATATCCAATACAGCTGTAGGCGTGATCAGGACGATTTGAACGGCTACAGTACTGCGATGTGGAAAGCAAGAGGGAAACTACCACATTACAATCCCTAGTAAAGATTATATGGTTGGACAATATGAGTTCTCTCGAGGTAAAACAATCCGGAGGTAAAATAGTCCCCCAATCGGATCTCCGGGCGGGGACTGCCTTGAGGAAAACATTTGTCGAAAGTAAATTACGAATAGGGACTTGGAACGTAAGAACTATGAGAAAGGCAGGAAAGCTAGAGAACTTGAAAGAAGAAATGAGAAGAAATAGAGTTGACATTATAGGGCTAAGCGAAACTAGATGGGAGGGAGAAGGACAGTTTGACTCGGAAGAATTCACGGTAGTTTATTCTGGAGGAAATAGTGGGGAAAGGGGAGTAGCTCTGGTACTTAGGAAAGATATGACGAAAAGCGTGACAAAGATAATAGCAACGAACGATAGACTGATGGCAATAAAGCTAAAAGCAGTTCCAGTGGACATGCTGATAATCCAGGTATATATGCCAAAGTCAGCTCATGACGATGAAGAAATAGATGAGATCTATGAGCAAATTAATGAAATTTACGAAGAAGACGGAAGAGGAAAGGTAAACTGCATAATAATGGGAGATTGGAACAGCATAGTCGGAGAAGGACAGGAAGAAAATGTTGTCGGGCAATACGGACTTGGGAAGAGAAATCGAGGAGGGGAGAAACTCGTAGAATTCTGCATCAATAATGACCTTGTAGTGACTAATACATGGTTCAAAAACCATAAACGAAGGTTATACACATGGAAAAGCCCAGGAGATAGAATGAGATGCCAAATAGATTACATCCTTGTAAAACAAAGATTCAGGAACAGCATAAAGAACGCCAAGGCATTGCAAGGAGCAGACATTGATTCAGATCACAGCCTTGTAATACTTGACGTGAGTACAAAGCTCAAACAAATAAGAAAAACGAGAAGAGAAAGACAGACCTGGGACCTAGAAAAACTGAAAGAAAGGCAGGATGTAGTCAGCATGAAGTTAGAAGATAACCTAAGAAAGTTGGAAAACAAACCGAAGACCGTTGATATAGAACGGGATGAAATTAAAACCAGTATCAAGGATACCTTGGATAAAAAGATTGGAAAACAAGAGAAGAAAATCAGAAAACCATGGATCACGAAGGAAATGCTGGATAAAATGGATGAGAGACGAAAATGGAAAAACGTTAACAGTGAAGAAGGTAGAGCCAACTATAGGCGTATAAACAATGAGTTGAGAAGGGTAACAGATAAAGCTAGAGAAAATTGGATAAAAGGAAAATGTGATGAAATAGAACAAATGGAGAAGTTAGGACCGTACGATATGATGTACGCTAGGGCACTGGAATTATAAGATAAGAAGTCTAATGGAATTTGTGGTAAAGGAATTATGAATACGGATGGGAAGATAGTCTCAGAAACAAAGGATGTAGCACAGGTATGGGAAGAATACATTAAGGAATTATACAGCAAACAGGCAGGAGCGGCAAAAATAGAACTGGAAAATGAGGAAAACATTGAAGAAGACAACTTAGGACCAAGTATTATGGAGAGCGAAGTAGAAAAGGCGATAGTGGAACTAAAGAAGGGGAAAGCCACGGGCAGCGATGGAATACCAGCTGAGATACTTAAAGTCATAGGATCAGAAGGACTAAAAGCGATCACGAAATTAATTAATAAGATTTACGACACAGTAGAGTGGCCTCAGGATTTCCTAGAAGTAACAATGATCCCTCTAAAGAAGAAACCAAAGGCAATGCAGTGTAAAGATTACAGAACTATAAGCCTTCTGTCACACACATCGAAGATCATCACGAGGATTCTTAATAAAAGGCTGGAGAAAAAGGCAGAAGAAATAATAGGGGAAGATCAATTTGGTTTCAGAAAAGGACGAGGAACTAGAGATGCTATAGGAGTAGTTATAATCATATCAGAAAGGGCAAAAGAATACAGTCAAGATATCTGCGCATGTTTCGTAGACTGGCAGAAGGCCTTTGATAGAGTAAATTGGGTAAAGTTGATGAAGATATTAAAGGATATAGGTGTAGACTGGAAAGACAGGAGACTGATTAGGAATTTATATGAGAATCAGGTTGTAAAGGTCAGGTTTGAGAATGTGGACACCTGCGGAATAAATATCGGTAGAGGAGTAAGACAAGGCTGCTGTCTATCGCCAACCCTATTCAATATATATGGAGAAAGTCTAATGCAAGAAGCTTTAGAAGGCACAGGGGATTTCAAAATTGGAGGAAGGATTATAAGAACAGTAAAATACGCAGATGATCAAGTACTTCTAGCAAGAAAGGAAGAGGAGCTACAAAAAATGATAAATAGACTAGTGATAACAGGTAGAAAATACGGTATGGAAATAAATACAGAAAAATCCAAGGTCATTCGAATATCGGGTAAAGAAGAGAATCTGAACTTAACTATTGGGGGAAAGCCTTTAGAACAAGTTTCAGAATATAAATACCTTGGAAGCATCATAACACGAGAAGCAAAATGTACGGATGAGATCAGAACTACAATAGGAAAAGCAAAAGCTGCTATCAGGAGAAAGAAACAACTACTTACAGGGAATATAAGGGAAGATATCTGCAAGAAGTTGATAAAATGCTACGTATGGAGTATAGCATTGTATGGGGCAGAAACATGGACGCTAAGGAAAAATGACATCAAATACTTGGAAAGCTTTGAAATGTGGACTTGGAGGAGAATGCTGAAGATAAAATGGACAGATAGGATGAAAAACGATGAAGTGCTACGAAGAATAGGAGAGAAGCGAATGATTATACAGACTATCAGAAAGAGGAAGGCTAACTGGGTTGGACATTACCTGAGGAGAGAGAGTATGATTAAAGACGTGTTAGAAGGAAAACTAGATGGGAAAAGGGAAAGAGGCAGGAAAAGGTTTCAGCTGATAGACGAATTGAAAGGGAAAGAGAGTTATCAAGATATAAAGAGGACAGCGGAAAATAGGAGTATATGGAGAACCAGATTTAACCATGAATAATCGCGGACCTGTCTACAGACAGACTACCTATGATGATGATGATATCGCTCCGTTCGACAGTCAATCTCGCGAATCTTATCCTCACTGTCCTGCCTTCCGAGATACGTCGGGCTTCTGATAAGTCCTACTACCTCATTCGCTAGTCCCTCCGACATAAATTTTTCCAGTAGTTTAATTCTAGCCTGCAGTCTACGTTCCTCTAACGATGTCCATTTCAGATTTTCTATTAATGATGTTACGCTTTGTTTACTATCGTAATTCCTCTTTACAAATCTAGCTGCCCTTTTCTATCTCGTTAGTGAGTCCCTTTTCGTAAAGATCCCACACAGCTGAAGTATATTCGACCTGCGGTCGAACCAAGGATAAATAACATAATTCTTTCACTTTTTCGGAGCTATTTCGAACTATTCTCCTTATTAAGGCCAGCTTTTTGTTAGCGGCACCTATCAATCGGCGAATGTGGGTGTCCTACGAGAGATCACGATGAATCGTGACTCCGAGGTATTTAATCGAGTCTGAAACTGGAATCTCTACTCCGTCCAACGAATAATTATTATTTAACGAGATACTCTTGGTTCTCCAGAAGTTGATGACGCAGCTTTTCTTTTGGTTGATCTCTAACTGCCATTCCTTACACCAAGCATAAATAGCTTCTAAGTCATTTTGGAGATACTGGTTGTCTTCCGGATTGCTTATTTCTCTATAGATGACGGTGTCGTCCGCGAAAAGCCTAATTTTACTTCTGACTACTGAGCTGATATCGTTTATATAAATAAGAAATAATAACGGACCAATTACACTACCCTGTGGAACGCCAGAGACAACCTCCACTAAGTTCGAAGATTTCCCAGCCATAACAACCATCTGCTTCCTATGATTTAAAAATTCACGGATCCAACTAACGATTTTAGAATTAACGCCTAAGGTTTCTAATTTCGTTATTAACTTCCTGTGAGGTACCTTATCAAAGGCATTCCTAAAATCTAAGAAGATGGCATCAACCTGCGTATTCTATTCTTCGCTTCTCAGTAAACAATTAACAAAAAGACCGAGCTGAGTATCACATGACCTACCTTTCCTGAAGCCGTGTTGACAATAATCTAACAGTAAATTACTATCAAGAAATCGCATTATGTTGCTAACGAGTATATGCTCGAGAATCTTACACGATATCGAAGTTAAAGAAATCGGCCTGTAATTTTCTGGGTTCTCCTTGTCGCCGCCCTTATGAATTGGGGTAACGTGCGCTAACCTCCAGTCGCTAGGGAACTCTGCGCGAGAAATGGATTTCTCGAAGATTATCAGAAGAAAAGGTGCTATTTCTTCAGCTAATTCTTTTAAAACGCGAGCAGGAATTTCTTCGGGGCCAGTGGCTTTGTTATGTCTGATGGAACTTAATTGCTTTGCTATTCCCACCTCAGAAAATACTATATCGTCCATCAGGTCCCCCCTTATTGCGGGTGCATAATGTACGCAATGGTCGCTGACGTCTGTGAATGCTTTTACAAAATGACCGTTTAACAGGTTGGCTTTCTCTACGCTATCATGAATAACGGCACCCGAGTCATTACGCAGGGAAGGTATGGTAGGGCCTCTACCTTGGACCTCTCTCACATAGGACCAAAACGCTTTAGGGTCCTCCTTCAAATAATTATTTAATACCTTATTCCAGAAGTTAGTAAAAGCCTAGCGCATAGTATTTCTCGATTTAGCGCAGGATATCTTACACGTCTGAACTTGAGCTGCTTTTTACTCGTCGGATGATGTAGACGGCATATTTCTTATTTTCGCGTGGCTTATTCTCTGGCGCCTAAGCGCACTCATAACTTGCTTATTGTACCAACGTGGCTCTTTATTGTCGACCTTAAATTTAATTGGAATGTACTTATCGATACCCTCTAGCATTATATCCTTGAATAGTTTCAATGACGACTCAGCACCGGATCGTTCGGTCATATCACGGAAGCCAGGTAGTATTTCTCGTAGGCGCGACCTGAAGCTTGAAAAGTTTGCCCTAGCAAATATATAAAACTTTCTTTGAGGCTTAGGGTGCCTATCGATTTTCAACTTACACTCTGCATATACGGCCTGATGATCACTTATCCCATCTTCAATGGTGACTTTGTTTATTCTTTCTGGGACGTTAGTTGCTAATAAATCTAATGTTTCCCGATCGCGTTGGCTTTCTGACTAATTGAAGGAGAGAGTGCTCGCAGAATGTTTCGATTAATGCCTCACAGGATTCGCGTTCTTTACCTCTAGATTCGAAACATAGGTTTTCCCAATCAATTGAGTGTAAGTTAAAGTCACCACCGACTATAACGATACCATCTTGATTTATCAGTCTAAGCTTTGATAGTTGTTTCTCGAGACTTAAAATACAATCTCCACCAGCGTTAGGTGTCCTGTAAAACGAGCATATGAACACCTTTTTGGAGCCATCTTTACCTATGCGGCACCAAACACTCTCGATATCCTCGTCACTTATCGGAATCTCACTGCTATCGTACTTATCGCTAACCGCTATGAAAACTCCCCCTTCGAGCGGCAATTTATGGTACCCACTAAGAAGCAATATACCGATAAATATTTTCAGTTCTTCACTGCTCAGTTCAAAACTTGCATTCTTTTTCTGACAAGCATACAGCCTGCTCTGAGTTAAAATCATATCTAGGACTTCCTCAGAAAAAATCTTCAAAAACCTGAGGTACGCTTTTACCCCCAAACACTCTGCAATGTGGTGAACATTGTTTTATCCATGCTCATTTGTGTTATGTTATAAGGGACGACACTTATGCCACCGAGGAGAAGCTATTTCATGAAGCAGCGAATTATTGTCTGAGCACACTTCGCCTTACACCTTTTTTGACGGCCCTGGCTCCAAATCATCAGTATTTCCTACTGTTGATGGGGTAACAGAATTTGCACCAATGATTTCTCCTGAATGTTGAAACAATTCTAAAGTCCCAGCAACATCACACTGGATCATCCGTCCAAATGTTTTCTTGGATACCCTCTTCATCTTTCAAATCATCTGGGTCAGGTGAAATTATTACGACTTCCAAATCTTCAGCATCTACTTGATTTTGGTCGAGCCCTTTCAAATGGCGGGTTATTTAACTGAGTGTAAGTCCTCTATATAATACCATTATTATCACTCAGTGTAGAACCTAGAATTTAAAATGTTGTGCAAAAAAAAAGTCTTTTACATGCAACATAATGATGAAAATAAACATTTTTTCATAGTGATAAGTTTAAGAAAACATACCAAGTCATAGGTTTCTGTCACCGGTATGCAGCTTCAAATAGCACTGGTGACAAGAACAACCACCCAAGGTTTTAGTAGCGTAACTAGAATTTGAAAAGCTTTGATAAGTTTTGGAACACTTGACTCTTCAAAATAATTATGAAAGAAAAATATTCTCTTGGTAGTGGTAATGAAATTAGAACTCTCCAAGAGTTTTTTGCCTGCCGCAATCTATCATTAAAACAGTATAAAATACAAACTTACCTCTGTATCTAAGTTTTATTACGGCACGTGTGTACTGTTCAAGCGACCTCGTGGCTATATGATATCGGAATAAAACTGTTTCTATGCCTCAGAGCAAGTGCTTATACTTAGACAAAATGTAAATATAGATTACGAACAAAGTAGTTAGTGCGTGGCAGCGCGGCAACAATGTTGCATTGTAGAGAGGCGTTTCTGACGTACAGTTCATGAGTATGCGTACTTCAAAGTGAAAGTATAAAGATACATTTCGCCACTACAAAGATGCAATTTGCTTTTAAGTATCAATAAAACATGATACACCTCATTTTATAAGCACTACATAAAGTACATAACTATAAATGGCACTAATTTCAAGCTCGCCACTGCTGATTGATGGTAGAGCTACTGTATTCTGCCAATATCCCAAAAATGGGACACGAGAAATAACAATGAATTACAGATACCTGTATACATCAAAGACACAAATCTAATGCATTATTATATTAGTTAATATTAAAATAAAGTCAGATTTTAAGGAAGTTAACAAAATCTTTAACGTTTTAATCCCTAAAAATTAGCTATTATGGACTCACCAGATATGTTGATTTTCTGTATGAACAACAATGCTGTTGATCGCCAAGGGAACGTTTCAATAAAAATGCAAAATTTTGACCAATTTTCGAATATTTAACTAAATATGAGCGAATTCGATTCGAAAACAGAAGTCGACGATAAGAATAAGAATCTTCATTTAATTTCCTTTAAAACGGTTTTTATCCGAAAATCGTGCTTCATTTACTTCTAATTTAATTTTGGAAAAGAAAATAGGTCTTCAAGTGTGAAAGAGGTATATTTAAGATCACTCTTATGGGAAATCCCATATAGCGTTCCAACCAACAAACCAACCAACAGATTAAGGCTTTTATTAATAGTCTAATTGCTCTGCAAAAGTTATCGATAATGAAAAATGAAAAGGAATTCCATCGAGATTCTAGCCTGTTCCTCTATATTAAATCGTATCCAATATTTATTCGCTTGTAAGTGATGCATAGATAAATTATCGGGATGGCGCCTCCAAAACTTTGGAGACCCGGGCAGCCGTTCGGCTCCCTCAGAGCTCCAGCCGGTCCTGGCCATTCTATTGTAACTTATGCCATGTTTCTGAACGAACCAAAACAGAGCGAGCACAAATTTTGACGAAATCATGAGACGCGAATATGAAAAACGTTTGGGAAAATAATCAGTTTATAGCGGTAAAATAACAGTAAGGTAGTTTTGATTTTCCTTCCAATATTTAAAAATTTGAGATTCAAACTCGTTATAACGAGCAATACGCTCCTCGTATAGATATATGTCATCATATTTTACAATTCCGTTTTTTCCCAATTGCAGTCGAGAGACTTATCTTATATACAGCGGCCAGCAGCTAGATTCGTGAAATAGAATTACGATAAAAAACAGAGCGTAACGTTACTCATTGAAGAGTTGAGTTGGCCATCGTTGAAAGATCGTAGATTACAGGCAAGACTTAAAATTCTAGATAAATATAGGTCGGAGATATTCGTAAATGAAATGAAGGATATTATTCGACAACCAGCGTATATCGGACGGAGGGATAATGAGGACAAGATTCGCGAAATAGATAGTAGGACGGAGAGGTATAAGGAGTCATTTTTCCCTAGGACAATACGTGACCACAATAGATAAGTGAACAATAATTAGTAAGGAACTTGGTGGGCGGCACCCCCTGCCATCCACCGTCAAGGTGTAATATGTAGATGTAGATAGATATAGGCGACTCTTGCACACAGACACTCGTTCACGGAGTTCAATATTTTTCCTCGCGTTTCGCCATTTTGGTTCGATTATAGAACGATTCGTATGCAACAATTTTCATTCGTCATTAAGGAGCAGAAATATTAGGTACGCTCATGGATTACTAAATTATGCAAATTACTTCTAAATGAGCTCGCATTTTGGTGCAAATTGCCAGAAATTGGTAACTCGGCAACGCTGTTTAAAGTACAATTATTTCCAATATTACAATTTGTTCCGGCGGCATTTATGGAAATAACTGGATCGTGAGGTTTCAAACGGTCAGTCATTAAATTTCTCTAATGCCACGTGCTGCTGCTGAATTTAGTTTAAGGACGCGCATGACTTCAACTCGAGAGGAAATTCAAATTCACTCCGCATTTCAAAAGACGCATCGTCCAAAATGTCTTCAGACGATAGGAGAAACTTTCTCGCTAAGTTTAACAAATACTCCTTCTTCTAATCCTCTTTTCACTATTTTTTGGCTTTGAATCGTCGCCATGGCGATCACGCGCCACGTTTCCATGTGCCGAAAAAGCTCAGTTTCCATAGTGATAACATAGCCGTTATTTGAATGGCATACAATGATATAATGCTTTTACTCTAATGAGAGCGATCAGCTATGCACTATGAAAAACATTTCAACATTCAACATTACTCTGTGATAACTTTTCTAAATAAAAATTTCACCCGAGGCATTGAATATATTCCATTTTAGTAACTCGAAATGAAACTGTCATAGGTTCATATGTATTCTTAGGTCTAACATGAGAACCTTAGTATCTTTCTCAAGGAAAAGTATCGACAACCTTCCACTCTCACCCTATGTTGGTGTACAGCTGTGGGGGCCGACAGGGAGGACACGAGCGGGGTCGGGAATTTCACGATCGCAAGAACTGGGCGAAGGACGCCCTCTTACGATAAGGAAATTCGACGAAAATCACGAACCGCCGATGACGTCACTTTTCAATGTCGACCACGTCGCAACATATCAATTAGTCTTTTTTTGGAATGTGTTCTTTGGCCGCGAAGCGCTTGAGTTATCGTCTGTAGCAGCGGTGGGAAACTACGGCTGGCCAGAGGATTTTATGTGGTTCGCAATGCCGCTATGGAAGCGAACCATGAAATTTAATACAGATAATTTCATGTTTATTGGTTATCTTCGCGAACCCCTTGAGTTGTACCAGTTTTGGTGGCGTACCCCTTATAACGAAGGGTCAATTCTGCTACCTATAGGGAAAAATTGGAGTTTTCTGCATTACATATATCGCAACACTTTCTCATCGCAACTCTTCCGGGAAAATTGGGATATTTTCGTAACGGCGCAGCGCACCTCAGAATGAAGCGAAGTCCGATTCAATGGCATCTCCCTCCTATCATTTTCCGCATCGATCGGATTGACTATCGGCACTCGTTTGAGCCAACGGATCTTCTTAAAGCGCCAGTAGTACACATATTTATCCAAGAGATGGAGAGGATGGAAAATCTGAGAAACGATTCGAAAGGGAAAGATTGTTATCAAGATGCGAAGGTTGCTGAGATCAGGAGAATGAGCAGAACGCGGAGTTAACACATGTTAGGTTTTTCGTTTACCTCTGCTACTTTGTATGTACTTGTTAAGAAACTGCGCGCACAAATTCACTCTCCTTCTTTTGAAACTCCTCCCCCTTCCACCCTCTGCCGCTTCCACCCTCTCCCCCTTACAATCTCTACCCCTTCCACCCCTCCTCCTTCCAACCACTCACCCTTCCAACCTCTCCCCTTCCAACCTCTCCCCCTTCCAACCTCTCCCCCTTCCAACCTCTCCCCTTCCAACCTCTCCCCCTTCCAACCTCTCCCCCTTCCGACCACTCCCCCTTCCACCCTCCCCCTTCCAACCTCTCCCCCTTCCACCCTCTCCCCCTTCCAACCTCTCACCTTCCAAACTCTCCCCCTTCCATCCTCTCCCCTTCCAACCTCTCCGCCTTCCACCCTCTCCCCCTTCCAAACTCTCCCCTTCCAACCTCTCCCCCTTCCAAACTCTCCCCCTTCCACCCTCTCCCCCTTCCAACCTATCCAACTTCCAACCTCTCCCCCTTCCACGCCTCCCCCTTCCACCCTCTCCCCTTCCAACCTCTCCCCCTTCCGACCTCTCCCCCTTCCACCCTCTCCCCTTTCCAACCTCTCACCTTCCAAACTCTCCCCCTTACACCCTCTCCCCCTTCCAACCTCTCCCCTTCCAACCTCTCCCCCTTCCAACCTCTCCCCCTTCCGACCTCTCCCCCTTCCACCCTCCCCCCTTCCAACCTCTCCCCCTTACACCCTCTCCCCCTTCCAACCTCTCCCCCTTCCAACCTATCCAACTTCCAACCGCTCCCCCTTCCACCCCTCCCCCTTCCACCCTCTCCCCCTTCCAAACTCTCCCCCTTACACCCTCTCCCCCTTCCACCCTCTCCCACTTCCACCCTCTCCCCCTTCCAACCTCTCACCTTCCAAACTCTCCCCCTTCCACCCTCTCCCCATTCCAAACTCTCCCCTTCCAACCTCTCCCCCTTCCAATCTATCCAACTTCCAAACTCTCCCCCTTCCACCCCTCCCCCTTACACCCTCTCCCCCTTCCAAAGTCTCCCTCTTACACCCTCTCCCCCTTCCAACCTCTCACCTTCCAACCTCTCCCCCTTCCACCCTCTCCCCCTTCCACCCTCTCCCACTTCCAACATCTCCCCTTCCAACCTCTCCAACTTCCAACCTCTCCCCCTTCCACCCCTCCCCCTTCCACCCTCTCCCCCTTCCAAACTCTCCCCCTTACACCCTGTCCCCCTTCCAACCTCTCACTTTCCAACCTCTCCCCCTTCCACCCTCTCCCCTTCCAACCTCTCCCCCTTCCACCCTCTCCCCCTTCCACCCTCTCCCACTTCCAACCTCTCCCCCTTTCACCCCTCCCCCTTCCACCCTCTCCCCGTTCCAAACTCTCCCCCTTACACCCTCTCCCCCTTCCACCCTCTCTCCCTTCCAACCTCTCCCCTTCCAACCTCTCCCCCTTACATCCTCTCCCCCTTCCACCCTCCCTCCCTTCCACCCTCTCCCACTTCCAACCTCTCCCCCTTCCACCCCTCCCCCTTCCACCCTCTCCCCCTTCCAACCTCTCCCCTTCCAACCTCTCACCTTCCAACCTCTCCCCCTTCCACCCTCTCCCCCTTCCACCCTCTCTCCCTTCCAACCTCTCCCCTTCCAACCTCTCCCCCTTACATCCTCTCCCCCTTCCACCCTCTCCCCCTTCCACCCTCTCCCCCTTCCAACCTCTCACCTTCATTGTCCCTCCTGGAGACGGACGTCATTAGCTAGCGCTTCCTCCCTCCTCCTACCCTCACGCAATAATTAACATCCTTCGCCCGTCATGACCACCAAGGCAGCCCTTCAGGAGCAAAACACCCAGCTCATGGCTGAGAACAAGTCCATCTCAGACAAATTAGTTGAAGTTTTGTCTAAGATGGACTGTTTCAGCAATGATCTTGCCGAAGCCAAGCAATTATCCGGTCCACAACGAATTGATAGTCTCGCCAAGCTGGAAACGAATTTTAAAAATTTCCGGGAACAGCTTATGAAGGAGATCTCGGCCTTGAAATTTAAAGTCTGCCAGATCGAGGACCGTGTTTTAAACGTCGACGAGAGACTCGATGATCTGGAACAATATAGCCGCCGAAACTGTCTCCTCATCCATGGGATCCCCGAGAAGGATGGAGAAAACGGACTGGCAATCGTCGACGAATTTTTAAAGACCAAATTAAAAGTAAGTGTCAGTCCGTTCATGATGTCCCGTGCCCACCGTATCGGGAAGAAGAACTACTCCAGGCCTCGACCCATGATTGTGAGGTTCCTCAGCTACCAGGATAGGGATAATGTTTGGCGAAACAAAAAATCCCTAAAAATCTCCGGTTTCACGATCACCGAGTCTCTCACCACCACCAGACTCAAGCTCCTCATCGAAGCAAAAAAATCAGCTGGCTTCGGTAATGTGTGGACGCACGATGGCAAAGTTGTCATACACTGCGGCAAAATGGCGTCCGCACATTCATCTCCAACCTAAGGGAGCTGCATGCACTCCAACTTCCTTCAACCGCACTAGGGAAATCCACAACTATGTAGAAGGATGGCTTTCATTGATTAACGTGCGTTTGAGCGTTCTCGCTACATTTGTCCGTCGTCGAATAACTCTCCTGTCAGTGCCTACTCTTCAAATCGACCTCTGCCAGCCATCCCCGTTCCTGTGACGCCTGCAATCCCCGTTCCCGTGTCACCTGTCATCCCCGTTCCCGTGTCGCCCGTCGTCCTTGTTCCCGTGTCGCCTGCCATCCCCGTTCCCGTGACGCCTGCCATCCCCGTTCCCGTGACGCCTGCCACCCCCATTCCCGTGACGCCTGCCACCCCCGTTCCTGTGACGCCTGCCATCCCCTCCCCATAGTGCCCTCTCCCTAGTGCTCATTCCCAAGTGGTTCCGGTGCATCAAATTTCCCCTTATTCGGTTTCTCTCTTAGTTTTCTGTGCTGTGTTTATTTTAGTGTTTTCCACTGTTTTAGTGCTCCTTTTCCCGTGCCGAAGTGCCCTTCGTGTTGGCGTAAATTCTATTTAGTGGTGTTCATTGTTTCTCGGTGTGCTTCTCATTTCCTCCAATCAGTGTTAAGTGCAATCCTCTCGCATCCCCCTTAATCAACCGTAGCGTCCACTTCCATTTCAGTGCTCTTTATCCGATTAAGTTTAGTAGTGTTTAAGTCCTAACAAGTGCTTTCCTCTAATGCTTTAATTCATCTCTGCCTCTATTTTTTTTCTACCAGTGCTACTTTAGTGTTGTGTCTCATTCATTATTTCTTAATAATTAATTTCTATTCTTTCAGAAAGCTTTTACTCGTGATGACGATGAATGTGAAACCCCTATTCCTATGCGTCAGGGCGATTCGATGGAAGATTTGGTGTTTTCGGAAAATGGCATCGCGCTCCAACTTCATTCAATTAAGCCAAATAAATCTCCTGGACCGGAGGAAATTCCCGCGCGTGTAATGAAAGAATTAGCTGCTGAAATCGCGCCGTATTTGAAAATTATATTCGAGAAATCCATGAGTGGCGACAGAGAGAACCCCGAAAATTATAGGCCGATATCCTTAACTTCATTATCGTGCAAGATACTTGAGCACATAGTCTTTAGCTCTGTAATGCGCTATTTAGATAGTCACTCATTGCTTAGCGGATGCCAGCACGGATTCCGGAGAGGTAGATCATGCGAAACGCAGCTCGGCCTCTTCGTGGATGATTTGTTGCGATGCGGAGAGAAAAATACTCAAGTCAATGCCATATTCATTGATTTCAGGAAGGCGTTCGATAAAGTATCTCATAGGAAATTAATTGCGAAGTTAGGACAATGTGGTATCAATTCGAAAGTTGTCGGTTGGGTGAGAGACTTCCTCTCGAATAGGGAACAGATAGTTGTCATCGATGGGAAATACTCGTCCCCCGTTAAAGTTGCTTCGGGTGTTCCTCAGGGAAGTGTATTGGGCCCTCTGCTCTTCTTAATCTATGTAAATGATATGTGCTCGGTTGTTCATAGTAAAATTAGGCTTTTCGCCGATGACACCGTTCTATATAAAGAAATAAAAAATCAGGAGGACCATCAGTCTCTGTGTGAAGACTTAAGAGCCATTTCAGCGTGGTGCAAAGAATGGCAAATCGAAATTAATTAT
This sequence comes from Tanypteryx hageni, assembly GCA_028673005.1. Lineage (NCBI taxonomy): Eukaryota > Metazoa > Arthropoda > Insecta > Odonata > Petaluridae > Tanypteryx > Tanypteryx hageni. The sequence continues at coordinate 240,312,738 of CM054113.1, read as the reverse complement.
ACTAAATGTGCCGCAGTCACGTTCTGGAAAAGTATGAACAATGATTTAGGTTTCGAATATAAAATAGATGAAATGAGTATTCGACAAACTGAGTATGTAAAATATTTAGGAGTAACCATTTGTCGAGATCTTTCGTGGGACATGCACATTCGTCGAGTTATAGGCGCGGCCAACAAGAAACTTGCATTCATAGGTAGAATAGTACGGAACACTACAGAGAAAGTACGCGAAACATGCTACTTATCACTGGTAAGACCACAAGTGGAATACGCAGCGAGCATATGGGATCCGTACGAGAAGGGACACATAATTCAACTTGAAAGAGCACAGCGCAGAGCAGCCAGATTTGTAAAACAAAAGTACGGACATAAGGAAAGCGTCACCTCTTTATTGAGCGATTTGACCTGGGTATCACTGGAGGACCGTAGATTGCACTCAAGGTTGAAACTTCTAGAGAAATATAGGTCAAAATGTCTAAAAGAGGAGGTAGTGGGAATAATTGTGGCACCAACGTATATAGGTAGAAATGATCGAGACGATAAAATACGTGAGATCGATTGTAGGACGGAGCGTTATCTAGGCTCGTTCTTTCCGAGGACAATAAGAGATCACAATAGGAAATTTCGAATTGCGTTAGACAATCTTTAGGTAGGATTTGGTGCATTGCACCCCCTGCCACCCACCAACTTGGTGAATTGCAGGGTAACTTGTAGATGTAGATGTAGATGTATTATTGTTACTTAGTCATTGGCATATACTGTAGCATTACTTCTCCGCTATGTGTGCTCTTTCCCGTGTGCATTAATCAATTTATTATAGCCCTTCTCAACCACTTCTTTACCTGAATCATCCTCTACATATATATATATATATATATATATATATATATATATATATATATATATTATTTTTTTTGGCCGCTGACTCAACTACCCGCAAAATGTCTGTCATTGAGCCTTCCACCAAAGCTTCTCTTCAGCCTAATTCTACTCTTAACCCAAATGCACCGGCTTTCGTCCCGTCACACTGCAGGGTGCCATACCTAAACCCTAACGCCCCTGAATTTTTCCCACTGGTCAGACCAAGCATCCACAGACGAACTCATTATCACACTCCTCATCTTACCACCAACCGTCCGCCTCCTTCCCATAATGGCTTTCCCCGACCCATCCCAGTTCCAACACATTGTCTTCTTACAGAAGAACTTAAACCTTTTCCACGATCCTTCCAACTTATCTATCTTAACGCCCAAAGCCTTGTCCCTCATTTCGACGAACTGCGCTCATTACTCCTGCCCAACGATCTACATGCTATTACCATGTCCGAAACGTGGCTAAAACCCGCTATCTCGAGCTCTTCTGTTGAAATACCTGGGTATAACTTGTTTCGCAATGATAGGATAGGGAAAGGAGGAGGGGGAGTAGGAATCTACGTCCGTAAAGACCTTGCTTGTAAAGTAATCGCCACCAGCGACGCACAATACTCCCGCAGACCTGAATATCTCTTCCTTGAAGTAGTCGTCAATTCAAAAAAAATATTGTTAGGAATCGTTTATCGTCCTCCAAAAATTGGTTATCTATCTGACATTGACGAGATCATTGCCAACTTAAGACACGATTATGAGCACTTAATTATATCTGGTGACTTTAATGCAAATTTTGCCTCAAGCTCCTCCGATGCTGTCTTTTTTTAAAAACTCTTTTACATCGCACAACCTCAGCATACTACCTTTAAAACCCACAAATAACACTAAAAATTCTTCCACTTGGATTGACATATTAGTTACTGCTAACCCAGATAAAGTTTGCACACATGGTCAATTACCTGTCCCGGGCATTTCCTCCCATGACTTAATTTTTCTAGCCTACTCACTAAACTCTCCAAAATTTAAGCAGAAATTTATCTCCCAACGAAATTTTAAAAACCTTGACGATGATAGTTTAATATCCGAAGCTGCGTGTCCTCCGTGGCACACTATTGAATATGCAGACGACATAGACGCAAAAATTGAAGCACTTAACACTTTTTTCTTACATCTACTCGATAAATACGCACCCATCAAAACCACACGCGTCTCTAAACCTCGCGCCCCGTGGATAACGGCCGATTTAAAACTATTGATGGCTCGACGCGATTCAACTTTTCGTCTCTTCAGATCAAATAAATGCCCAAATACGTTCAATACCTACAAAAATATTAGAAACAAAACCAAGCAACAGATTAGAAATGCCAAAATAAAATTCGCTTATTCTATATCCGCCTCCAATATTACAACATCCGCCTTATGGAACAATCTGTGACACCTTGGAATTGGCAAGTCCAAGGATTCTTCCTTACCTCCAAACATATCACTAGATTCTCTTAACGAGAGCTTCTCGACGAATCCAACAACAATCGACATAGAACGAAAACGCAAAGTAATTAGTAGTCTTACTGCAAAAGCGAACGAGTCATCCGGTTCTCCACAATTCCACTTTAAAGCTGTTTCGCAATTTAACGTACTTTCAGCAATACGCAGAATGAAAACTACAGCCCAGGGTGCTGATGGTATTTCTATAATTATTATAAACAAATTAATACATCTATTACTCCCCGTACTTACTAACATTTTCAACCACTCTTTATTACAGGGAAAATTCCCATCGCAATGGAAACACGCGTTAGTCCGCCCAATTCCTAAGAAATCTCTCACCGCAAACAATGACTATCGACCGATTAGCTTTCTTCCCACTTTATCAAAAGCCCTGGAGCGACTTGCACACGAACAGGTAGCAGATTTTCTCGACATTAATCATCTACTTGACCCCCATCAATCTGGCTTTCGGAAGTCTCATAGCACCATCACCGCGCTAATTAAAATAACTGATGATATACGCAGACACATGGATGACAGAAAACTCACGGTACTAATATTGCTTGATTTTAGTAAAGCGTTTGACTCAGTAGATAAAGACATACTCCTAGCAAAACTCCGCTGCATGAGATTCTCTTCACCTTCAATAGAGTGGTTCTCTTCGTACCTTAGCAACCGTTCCCAGCAAGTCATCTACAACGATTCCTCGTCCTCTCGGCTTAATGTTAACCAAGGCGTACCGCAGGGCTCAATTTTAGGTCCTCTATTGTTCTCTTTATTCATAAATGATTGTTCTCAATACTTAACTTACTCCAAGCATCATTTGTACGCCGATGATCTCCAAATCTACTTAGACACAAAACCCAATAACTTATCTCTTTCCATAGCTAACATAAATCATGACTTGGCCCAACTTCAAGAATGGAGCTACGATAATTTTCTCACCATAAACCCCTTGAAATCTCAAGCCATTTTAATCGGTTATCCGAAACTACTGGCATCTATAAACCTTGCAGAATCAGTTCCTCTGTCTTTGAACGGCTCAGTTATACCCTATTGCATAATCGTAAAAAATCTCGGGATTCTAATTAATGAAACGCTCACCTGGAATAATCATATAATAAAAATCTGCAAGACGGTAAACTCCTCCTTACACACTCTAAGGCCTCTCGTTAACATTCTTCCCTCGTCACTAAAAATACAGCTAGTGACCTCCCTAATTTTTCCTCACTTAGATTATTGTGATGTTGTATACCAGGACTTATCAAAGGAACTCGCCATTAAGCTACAACGTTCTCATAACGCCTGCATCAGATTCATATTTAATCTTAAAAAATCTGACCATGTCTCAGAATACTTCCGTCGACTCTCCTGGCTAAAACTTGATTCCCGAAGAAACCTTCACCTTCTCTCTCTCTATTGTATCAAATTCTAAATAACAACATCCCTTGTTATCTTTCATCTAATTTTGTCACCATTAATACAGTTCACCATTGCAATACCAGAGGATGTGATAAACTACTAACTCCACTTCATAGAACAGAAATTTACAACAAATCCTTTACTGTCACTGCTTTTAAACTCTGGAATGGCCTTCCAACGTTAATAAAAAACTCTCTATCTCTAAGCACTTTTAAAGGCTTGTATTACAAGCATCTTCTCTCACTTCCCATGCATTGAACCACACTCTATCTTTTCTTTCAGGTTGTCACAAGAATGCGCTTATTAGGCATAAATTTATAATTTTATTTTATTTATTTTTCCTGTATCATAATGACAATGTAATCTCCCAGGCATACCTTACCCTACAATCCCTGTTCCCCTCTCACCCCCCTCCCTCATATGGATATAAATGTATGTACATATGTTTGTATTTATGAATGTTTTTTTTCTCTCTGTTTCTCATATTATTGATTTTTTTTTCTTTTCCTTCCCCTGAACTATTTAGGAATTTTCGCGGTTTTTTACACCTCTCTTCTCTTCGTAGGTGTTTTCCACAGTGGGAATTTTTCTGTGTTAAAACATAACCAATACACAGTTTTTTATGACCCACAAAACTAACATTCTTTGGTAATGCTCTGTTATCTACCAACAAATATATTAACTTGTAATTAATTTGTATTTTGTTAAAATCTGTATGTAATTAACTCCTCTTATTTTGTAAAAATTGTAATTACTTATATGACGAAAGGGTTAAATGTAAGAAGGGACTACATAGTCTCAATTTCGCCCTAATAAAGTCGTTTGTCTGTCTGTCTCCCCCTTACACCCTCTCCCCCTTCCAACATCTCCCCCTTACACCCTCTCCCCCTTACACCCTCCCCCCTTCCAACCTCTCCTCTTCCAACCTCTCCCCCTTTCACCCTCTCCCCCTTCCAACCTCTCCCCCTTCCAAACTCTCCCCTTTCAAACTCTCCCCTTTCAAACTCTCCCCATTCCACCCTCTCCCCCTTCCAACCTCTCCCCTTCCAACCTCTCCCCCTTACACCCTCTCCTGACTTTCTGATAACATTAAAAAAATCTGCTGTGGCCACCACATGACTTTCTCCTCCTGTAATATTTTTAAAAATTCCAAATAGGTTGAATGATAATAAATATATTAAGGAACTACGAGAAAAATTTAAAGACTTGACAATGACCACAAATAGACTCATACCACAGCCGTCTGATATTGGATATAGCCACAAAGCTCCAACAATTAAGAAAATAAATGGAGCGTTACTAAGAGGTAACTAAGCGTCAATTGCTAACAATCGTTGCTGGTAAGTGGTGGCAGCTAAAAATTAGTTTTTAAAATTTCTCTTAAAAAATGCATTATATGGGAAAATATTTCAAACAAAGGTTGTAGAAAATTAAATTTCCTACAACATTTATTCCGGTATTTTTTTTACATAAATCAAATATTAAAAAAAGGATGTGACAAGAGTAAACACCCACTTTCGTTAGACTGATCTTTACCAAATACTAATCAGTTCTTGTGACTGTCGTAAAAATGTTAAATATAAAATTTCGTGTATGCTTGACTAATATGTTTTGAGTTAGAGCACTTTTTTCATAAAAACAATACTTTCCCCTATATTACGTACGGAGAAAGTAATTCTGATGGCACATCGCAATTAGGGTTTCCGGTTGTTTAAAGAACTAAAGATGAGGCTATTTTCATCAGATATAGGAGCATTAGGAACAAAACGAAACAGCACTTCAGATATGCAAAAACCCAATTCATTCATTCAATTGCTAGCTCGAAAGATTCACTTTCCGAGTTTTGAAAAACCTTAACTATATTGGAATATGTAGAAAAACACTAATTTCCCGCCTAATATTTTATTCGCATCGTTGAAAACTAATTTTTATACTCCTCCAAAAGTAATTGATGAGAGATTCATAAGGGAAACTAATAAATCGCTTTCTGTTTCGGTGGAAAATTCTAAAACTAAACCAAACGCTTCCAAGTTCATTCCAGTTTCTCAATTCCGAGTACATCTTAGCATTAACTTCGCGAAGGCGTTCACGGCAGGTAGAGATAGACTTGAAGATACGCCTACCATCCCCGTTCCTGTGACATCTGCCATCCCCGTTCCCGTCGACCACACCGTAAAATGTTTGTCATTGAGCCTTCCACCAAAACTTCTCTTCAACTTAATTCTACTCTTAACCCAAATGCACCAGCCTTCCTCCCGTCACACCACAGGGTGCCATACCCAAACCCTAATGCCCCTGAATATTTCCCACAGGTCAGACCAACCATCCACAGACGAACTCATTATCACACTCCTCATCTTACCACCAACCGTCCGCCACCGCCCCATAATGGCATTCCTCCACCCATCCCAGTCCCAACACATTCTCTTCTTGCAAAAGAACTTATGCTATTGCCATTTCCGAGACGTGGCTGAAACCCACTGTCTCGATCTCCTCTGTAGAAATACCCTGCTATACCTTGTTTCGCAATGATAGGATAGGGAAAGGAGGAGGGGGAGTAGGAATCTACACCCGTAAAGACCTTGCTTGCAAAGTAATCGCCCCCAGCGACGCACAATACTCCCGCAGACCTGAATATCTCTTCCTTGAAGTAGTCGTCAATTAAAAAAAAAATTCAGTTAGGAATCGATTATTGTCCTCCAAAAATTGGTTATCTATCTGAAATTGATGAAACCATCGCCAACTTAAGACACGATTATGAACACATAATCATATCTGGTGACTTTAATGCCAATTTTTCCTCAAGCTCCTCAGATGCAGTCTTTTTTAAAATGTCTTTTACATCGCAAAACCTCAGTATAGTACTATTAAAACCAACAAATATCACCGAAAACTCTTCCACTTGGATTGATATATTAGTTACCGCTAACCCAGAAAAAGTCTGCACCCATGGTCAACTACCTGACCCGGGAATTTTATCCCATGACTTAACTTTTTTAACCTATTCCCTAAACTCTCCAAAATGTAAGCAAAAATTCATCTCTCAACGAAATTTTAAAAACCTTGAATATGATAGTCTAACTACCGAAGCGGCGCGTCTTCCGTGGCACACCATTGAATATGCTCTCAAATTATTGTTGTTCTTTTTTTCCTCTTTCACTGAACTATTTAGGAATTTTTGCGGTTTTTTACACCTCTCATCTTTTCGTAGGTGTTTTCCGCAGTGGGAAATTATTTCAGTGTTAAAATATAGCTGATACACAATTCTTTTCGACCCACAAAACTAACAGTAGTCTTTGGTAATACTCTGTGATTTATTAACCAATATATAATTAACTTGTAATTTGTATATATTTTACTGTAATATTTATGTAATAATATTTATAATATATAATATAATATATAATAATATTTATGTAACTTTTAATATGTAACTATTGTAATTACTTATATGACGAAAGGGTTAAATGTAAGAAGGGACTATATAGTCTCAATTTCGCCCTAAATAAGGTCGTTTGTCTGTCTGTCTGTCTCCCCCTTACATCCTCTCCCCCTTACACCCTCTTTCTCTTACACCCTCTCTCCCTTACACCCTTCTCCACCTCTCATCCCCCCAACCCTCCTCCCTCACCCCCAATATAGCCCCTCTTGGTGCTCCTGCCGTTCGATGCGAGATTCGCTCACCAGCACACCAGAATGAGGAACGTGTAGAAGGCGAGTCTGGGACTCGAAAAGAGGCTCGCCATTCCGTATACACGCTCCTTTCCGCTCCTCGCCACAGCCTCGTTCATCGTGGCGAGGCTGTCCGGGGGCAGCTTCCTCCCGTTGGCCGCTGCTATCCGCCCCAGGATGTGTAGGGCTTCCTCAGACCGCCCCTTCGCCATCAGCCACCTCGGCGATTCGGGCATCATTCTGAAAAGCGAGCATATTATATAGGTTCGTGAAATCACTCGCTGGAATCAGATTGACCCAAGGTTTGGGATTTGGGTGGTGAGTGACGAAGGTTTGAATAGCGAAACTATGAAACTCTCACATAAAATTATTTCGCGTGAAACTCAATAACAAACGACGCTAAGGAACTATTTCCAAGAAAATTTCCATCTTCTTCGAGGTTTTAACATGTACTTCTGGAAAGAACTAGTCAGTCTACTTTCCTTTCAATACAATTTTAATATATCACAAGTAGGGGTGTACACAGGTTTCCCGTTGTACATAAGTGCTTTTCGTCAAATTCCCCGTAGTATAATCGTATACTAATGTATTTACTTTGAAATCAGAAAATTATTTTATCTTATATTGTAGTAGCTTTCTGACGCGTTCTATACATATTCATCTCGTTTTCCCATTCTATACCTACCCTACACACGAAATTTCTTTGAAATCCGTTAAGCCAATACCTTCCAAATTCATAGTTACAGAAAAATTGTAAGCTTGATATTTTAGTAGCCCTGTTAGGTTTAAATATACTAATATGGTTTTGTATATATGTGTACATTAAAAGTATTAAATTTGGTTTAAAATGATGAGGACAGTTCAACACCAATACGTTTAAAAAGAATTATTTTATTCCTTGTTTTGTGGCAGCCTTGCTTTTTATAACTATAATAAACATCTTGATTTTGTTATTTTATTTTGCACGCCTACTTCATACAAAACTTCATTGAAATCTCGGTGCCAATTCCTTCCAAATTCATATTTACCGAAAAGTTTAACTTTGCGATTGTGGCACTCCTTCTCAATCGATTCGGTCCAATTATCTCACTGTCGTCAATAATATATGTGCATATTCCATGTACCAAATTTAGTTGAAGTCGGTCCATTCATGAAGATGATGTTAGTGGAGGAAACACGCACACACGGACACCTAGGCGATCTCATAAGATTACTTTCCATTTTTTGGAAAGTAGGCTAAAAATGCGTCCTTCATAGTACAAGGAGTTGAAACAAATCCTTAATTATAATGAAATCATGACACGCATGAAATTTCGATGAAATTGCATTACATTTCAATATCGTGGGCTGAAGATTATTTGCTGTTGAATGTTACTTTTAAAGAATTTATCACGTCACTTTTAATTAATTATGTCACTTTGAAGGGCGGTAAGAGTAGAAGAGAAAGATTAGAGGATATTACGATCAGCGTTTTATGATCATACGAAATTAGAATGTGGGTCGGGCTAGTACTTACAGCAAGATAAGCCCGAATAATCCAATGAGAATATTGCAACATCCAAACTGTAACCACCAAAATTCCACTAATTAATTTGCATAATATAACTTCAAATTTAACGAATACAGGCCATTATTGGATCATTGGATAATCCATATAAATCTAGAAAATGATTATTATTTGTGTGTGTTCAAATTTGAGTATGATAAAGAGGTTTTTCCCGTGACTGCAGTGCATCAATTAGGCAGGTCAAGAAGAAGGGATTTCCCCTACCTGCCACAATAGAGGTCTGGTTTGACTTTCAGGGTCCGATGATGGACTCTCCAAGGGTTTGGCACTATAAAGGGCGCTCCACACTCTCTCGGACTTTCCGACAGTTTTAACCGTGCGGTTTAAACTGTACGGGTAAAACGGAGAGTGTGCAGGAGAAATCTGGAAGAATGGACTGGAACGAACGAAATCTGTCACCGCTTGATTTTTGCTCGGTCCTGTCACGGTGTGTGGGCAAGTCTGCCAGTGTGGAGCGTGTTCGTTCCAAAACCGTACAGTTTTCTCAAGTCGTGGTGTGTTGCATAAAGCCACAGAAAAAAGACCCAATATACTACATCTACAAGTTACCATGCAATTCACCTAATTGGTGGATGGCTGTGAGCGCAATGCACCAAATCCTACCTAAAGATTGCCTAACGCAATTCGAAATTTCCTATTTTGATCTCGTATTGTCCTCGGAAAGAAAGAGCCTAGATAACGCTCCGTCCTACAATCGATCTCACGTATTTTATCGTCTCGATCATTTCTACCTATATACGTTGGTGCCACAATTATTCCCACTACCTCCTCTTTTAGACATTCCGACCTATATTTCCCCAGAAGTTTCAAACTTGAGTGCAATCTACGGTCCTCCAGTGATACCCAGTTCAAATCGCTCAATAAAGAGGTGACGCTTTCCTTATGTTCGTACTTTTGTTTTACAAATCTGGCTGTTCTGCGCTGTACTCTTTCTAATTGAATTATATGCCCCTTCTCGAACGGATCCCATATGCATGAAGCGTATTCCACTTGAGGTCTAACCAGTGATAAGTAACACGAAGTAAGACGAAGAAGAAGAAAAATTAAACTCTTAATACTTCGGCGTATCCCTTCAAAACTCTTGACAACTTTCGGATCGATACCATATTGTCCTAACATTCTAATTTATTATGAGATACTTTATCAAACGCCTTTCTGAAGTCAATGAATAAGGAATCGACCTGAGTATTTTTCTCTCCGCATCGCAACAAATCATCCACGAAGAGGCCGAGCTGCGTTTCGCATGATCTACCTCTCCGGAATCCGTGCTGGCATCCGCTAAGCAATGAGTGACTATCTAAATAGCGCATTACAGAACTAAAGATTTTCTGCTCAAGTATCTTGCACGATAATGAAGTTAGGGAAATTGGCCTATAATTTTCGGGGTTCTCTTTGTCGCCGCCCTTATGGATGGGCGTAACGAGTGCTATCTTCCAATCTTTAGGAACTACACCTTCGGTAATGGATTTCTCAAATATAATTTTTAAATACGGCGCGATTTCATAAACTAACTCTTTCAATACTCGCGCGGGTATTTCTTCCTGCCCAGGAGATTTATTTGGTTTAACTGAATAAAGTTGGAGCGCGATACCATTTTCGGAAAATATCAAATCTTCCATCGAGTCACCCTCTCTTTAAGTTATCTTGTAAAACCTTCTTTTTGTAATTGTTAAACGCATTACGCATTAACACTCTGGCTATGGAGCGCGCCTCCTTGTTTTGCTGCCTTAACGTTGCAATCTGTTCGACCGTAGCTGTTGAGGATGTGTTATTTACGCGAGAGTGGAGTTTCCTTTGCATCGGAGGGAGTTCCTAACTTCTCGGTTGTACCATCTAGATTCTGCATTTGCACGCTTCAGTTTCCTTGGAATAAATTTATCTGTGCTCTATCGCGTCATATCTTTGAACATACACCAGGATTCTTCAGCGTCTGCAATATCTGTTACCTCGCAGAAATTAATATATTCATTTTGCAGAAAAGATCTAAATCCTTTGAAATCGACTTTGGCGAACACATTAAGCTTTTAGCCTTAACCTGTTTCTCTGAAATTCCACGTGCAGTGCCTTGTGATTGCCTTTTCCCTCAGCAACAGATACCCTATTCATACGCTCAGGAAATTTAGTAGCCAATTAATGTAATATATTATTAAATCTCGTGGGAAATCTCACTAACAGTTACAAGTAAGTTTCAAGTATAGCCTCGCAAGATTCACGCTCTTTACCACCGGGATAAAAGCAATTATGCCTCCAACTAATTGACGAAAGATTGAAATCGCCCCCGATTATAATGGCTTTATCTTTATTAACGAACTTAGCGTCGCCACTTGTTTCTCTAGATAATAAATAGTTTCCACGCTCGCATTTGGTGGTCTATAACAGTCGCATATATTTACAGTTTTACAGTCGCTTCCTTTCACACTACACCAAACACTTTCAACTTCGTCGTCGTTAATCTGTATTGCGTAAATTTCGTATTTATTGCTAACTGCTATAAAGACTCCACCTCCCGACCCGATACATCGATCTTTTCTGAAAACGCTATAGCCACGAGGAAAGATCTCCTGACTGGCTATGTCTGTCGTTAGCTAACTTTCTATACCTATCTCTACGTCAGCACGCAGACTAATTTAATTTAATTTAAATAAAAAAAGGTCCATAAACAGCCAAATTTTGGCCTTTTACAATGGATCCGTAATATAACAACATAGAATAACAAATAAACTACAAATAAGATGTTCAAGTTCGGCCTTCCTGCGAATGCTGCGAAAGTTAACCGTGATAATTTTTAGTATATCGCTATTACTACGTAACGATGCCTCGCGCGCTACTGAATTATTATTATTATTTACTGCCTCCTTGTCGTCCTTCCTATTACGTCGACTACATCTACACTTAGAATGTATTCTACTGTTAATTAACATCGCATTTATAGTGGTATGACGGTCGGACATATTACTACTATTGACGTACATCTCAAAGGTTGGGGAATAATTACCATCCCTTAAATCTAACATAAAAAAGCCCTAGCATGCTCGAACACCCTATGCTCTATCGCCTCCGCGGCCTCGGCAGTGTAGTTGACACCAGAACCGTTAAAGATGCCTTACATGAGTCTAGGACCGGCCCTGAGGTCAACGAAGTCCACTCCATTGCCGCTACCGAAGTCCCACAGCTTACGGTTCAGCCCGACCTCTCGGCTCCAAACCATAGCACCGCATTCCGTCTGAGGAGCAATGCTACAAATGGTAAGCCGCACATCAGCACCCGACTCCTCTCGAACACGAGCAACCTCAGTGGCCAAGTCCTTAAAAGAACTAAGAACCTCCTCGGACCCGCGCTTCGAAGCGTCGTTAGTGCCAACATGGGCCACCACCCGCAGCGAGGAGCAACCCGTGCCCAATACCGACGCCCTGAACTCCTTCGACACCTGGGACACCGAACCTTCTGGTATACACTTGGAAAACACCCGCTCATGAACTCCTTCCCGGCGGGCCCTTGACAGTAAAGGCGCTACCACACGCCGGACGTTGGAGTTCCCTATCACTAACAGCCCCCTCTTCCCCCGAGCTCCCCTTGAGCCCGGTCCTCACCGAGGAGACGGGAGCGGTTGCGGGTGTAACGGCAGTGGAGTCGTCCTCCAATAACACCGCAAACCGATTACTAACAGGAAGAGGGTCCACCGGAGCGTTCCCAACTCCCTGCCTCCGCAGCGCCACCCCACGATCCCCCCGAGTGGACACCACACATGACTCATCGGGCTTCCGGACCGGAGGACCCTCGACCCGCGAAGAGGAACCAGGAGCCTCCCCGATCGCTCTGCCGGCTTCCGCACCCAGGCGAACCCGAGCCGCCATTTTGGCGCGGTTTGCCCTCAGGGAAGAACCCGCACCCCTCCCACGCGCCAAGGCTGCCTCCGGCCTTTCCACCCTCTGAACGAGGTCCGAAACCACCCTCTCCATCTCCTTGATCCGAGACCTCATGGCCTCGCAACCAGCGTCGCGCAAGGAGGAAACAGGAGTCCTCGGAGCAGCCATCCTATCCTCTTAACTAATCTGTATTATCTATAAATTTTATTTAAACTAACGTAAATCCTCGATTAACTACTTCGTTGACTGGCCTCAATTTTAAAATCTAGAGTCGAACGCAGGTATAAAGTGAAAGAGATAGAGTGATTCAATACGCAAACAACGCTAGTAAACAGGCAAGAATGTTTAGCACAAGAGGATCGTAGATCTAGGAACTAAATAAATACGAACGCAGGGACAAATAGTTTAGAACGGAGAAGGTAATAAGCTACTATAAATAAATTACAAAAAGATTGCGGATGGAGTGGTTTAGAGAAGCTATTAGCTACTACTTAATGTCAAGAGAAGTATGAGTATAGCGTTTCTTTCAGGGATCAATTAACTAAACTACAACACAAATAACGTAATAAGATGATAAAAATAATAAAAATAGGTAATAAAAATAAATAAGGAAATAAATACTGGTTCTACTACTGCTAAACTACTGCTACTACTACAGGTGTCGCTCGCAGGCTGGTCAGCGCTCGCAGGAGGGAGTGAAAGACACGTCCGTCCTCTTCGAGAGCCAGGTAAAGACTCCGCGTTATAGTCTACCTAAATACGGCAATTATTTAGATTCTATTAAACCTTTTAGTTCCTGAAACCAGGTATTGGCGACAGACAGGCGGAAGTCCAATAATCAATTTTCGATTCCAGGGGATTCTAAAATTTCACATTTCTCAAAATCACGGAGTGGAAATGTTTACCGTCACAGTTGTTTCTCTGTGTACTTAATATGTGATAAAGTGAGGTTGTATGTTGGGAAATCATTTTGTTCTTGATTTCCTCGTATATCATAGCAGAAGACATTACAATTAGATGCGAGATAGCGATAAATAAGAGCTTCAATCAATGCATATACGCACAAACATAACTTTGCTGCAGATTCAAGTAATAGAAAGTGCAAAGAAATAAACTATAAAGTATCGCACTTTGCAATAACTGTATTTTCCGTGGTTCTAGCTCGTGAATAATAAGACAAAGTGATATTTTTCCGTATAATCCCAAATGTACCGCGGTATACCGAGTACTTGTACCGGCGTACCTGTGTTCTGCAGCACGTCTTTTGCGCACTATTGCACCAGACCGCTGCTTTCCAACTTACTTGATGATGACTAGGAATATGACGGATGGAAGCGTTGTGGCCAAAGTGAATATCACCCAATCGCCAACTACCCACGCGAGCAGAGGTGTGAAGCTGATTCCCACAGTCCAACCGACGCACTGCAACATGTTGATCCTCGAGCGCCTCTCTTTGCAGCAAAATTCCATACCTATTCGAGAAATAAAGAGATCAATCACCCCTTCCAACGATATATAGCCAATCTATAACACACACATATTTATTTATTTATATTTATATATTTATTGGCCATCCACCCCTCCCTCTTCCCCGTCTCCCCGTCTCATCAACCTCCTCACACCACACTGTCATCCCCCACCCTCTCCCACTGTGTCACTTACAATCAGATCCTCTCTCTCCATCGCTGAGGAAGGGCCTAAGCCCGAAAAACTTCCGTGTTTTTGTGGTTTTTGCTTTTTGTGTTATACGTGTGTCTCTTCGACGCCCCAAGCAGCTCGCCAACTTGGTAAGTGTCCACTGGGCTTCGGATTCACCGTTGCCTATTTGCAATAGCCAGTTACTAAATTCCTCTGCCTCGGGGCGCATAATTCGCGTTAAACTAAACCGAAGAATGAATGGCCAGTAAACCGATCCTACCATTGTCGAACGAACAATTTGCGCGCCTTCTTAACGACTGGGAGAACCTGCCTAAAATCACCGCCGAATACAATGTATTTACCAGCAAACGGCGGATCTCTCTTCATTAAATCGCCGAGAGGTGTATCGATTATTGCTAACGCAGACGCAGGTATCATCGACGCTTCATCCCAAATTATCAAATCTACCTCGGTCAAGAATGATGGGCCGCGAAATGTCGAAATTGGGCCGCAAGGCCCTTGCCCACAAAGATTATAGTGCCTCGATAGGTAAAATAGTTATTACCAAATCAGCCGATTAGCTTCCTTACAAAATTTCCCGCCCATCCCCGCTGTTAGGGCACTTGTCATTGTCCTATGCCTTTCTCAAAAACTGATCTACTGCAGCACCATCGAGTAGCAAAGGAGCACCATCTGCTTCCTCACTAATTATTTTCCTGGAAAATGCAAAGCGTATTTTCCGAAGTTTCATTCTCGATAATCTTATATCTGAGGATAAATTGCCTTGAAGGTATATTTCCAGAAACCAATCTTTTTTCAAAGAGAAAGTTATATCAGAGCCCTGTTGTTAATTACAACTAATGCGAAAATGTAGAAATCTCCTAATCGCCAAATAATAATAAAAAGGAAGCACTCGGGAGAAAATACGTGACAATGAAATATTTCCGAATGGGTTTCATATCTACAGAAGAGACAGAGATACCAAAGGAGAAGGAATATGTATCTGCGTGAAGGAAGATATTGAAAGTAGCCAAAAAATAATAGATACGGAGTGTGAGCTTCTCGTAGTAAATATAAAGGATAGAAAAGGAAAACAGTTCGGAATCGTAGCAGCGTATAGGCCACCAGGTGAAGACATGGAGCTCATGGAGCGGCTAGTCGAGATAGCAAGTAGCGGAGTAGTAAGCAGGCCATTAGTTACAGCAGGTGACCTCAACATTCCCCAGGTACGCCGGTGGGTGGTGATAGTCAGAGATGCGTAAACAGTCTTATCGGTCAAGGAGGCCTCACGCAGGTAGTGGAAGTGCCCACGAGAAGAGAAAGTATTTTACACGTTTTCTTGGTCAGACCTAGAGATTTGGTAACAAGATCGGAAGTATTCGAGGGCATTAGTGATTATAAGGGTGTAATTCTGGACATTCAATGGGAAATACATAGATAATGCGAGGCGGGTAAATGTGTTAGATTATACCACAAGGCGGATGTAACGGCTTTCAGAAAATATCTACGTATAGAATTTCCAGAAGGGGCGAGTAAGGGAGACAGTGTAGAGCAAATATGGGTTAACATTAAAATTATTGTATCGGAGGCTATTGAAATATTCGTTCCTAAGAAGTCATTAGGCAGTAATCCAGACTCGGAATATTATAATATTTCTATTGAGAAACAAAAGAAAACGGCACCTAGACTTTATCATAAGAGGCATAGAGGAACACCTCTTTTAGAAAAGTATAAGGCTACCTGTACATCTACATCTACATATTACCCTGCAAGTCACCTTGACGGTGGATGGCAGGGGGTGCCGCGCACCAAGTTCCTTACTAATTATTGTTCACTTATCTATTGTGGTCACGTATTGTCCTAGGGAAAAATGACTCCTTATACCTCTCCGTTCTACTATCTATTTCGCGAATCTTGTCCTCATTATCCCTCCGTCCGATATACGTTGGTTGTCGAATAATATCCTTCATTTCATTTACGAATATCTCCGACCTATATTTATCTAGAATTTTAAGTCTTGCCTGTAATCCACGATCTTTCAACGATGGCCAAATCAACTCTTCAATGAGTAAGGTTACGCTCTGTTTTTTATCGTAATTCTTTTTCACGAATCTAGCTGCTCGCCGCTGTATTTTTTCTAAATCCTTTATGAGTCCCCTCTGATATGGATCCCAAACCGCTGCTGCGTCTTCCATTTGAGGTCTAACCAACGATAAATAACAGGATTCTCTCACCTTTTTCGTGCTTTTCCTGACTATTGTAAGCACAAAAGCCAACTTCTTATTTGCCGCACCTATCACTCGTCTTATGTGGGTGTCCCAAGACAGGTCACGATTCAAGGTTACCCCGAGGTATTTCACGGATTCCGAAACAGGAATGCTCTCACCATCTATCGAGTAGGTAAATACGGACGATGGGCTTCTATATTTCCAAAAGTTTAGAACGTTACTCTTTTTCTGATTGATTTCTAGCTGCCATTCCTTGCACCAAACAGATAACGCATCCAGATCATCCTAAAGCTGACGATGGTCGCTAGGACCACTAATTTCTCTATAGACTACGGTGTCACCCGCAAAAAGCCTGATATTACTTTTCACAACTGAGCTGATGTCGTTTATATAAAGCAAGAAAAGCATAGGTCCGATCACACTACCCTGCGACACTCCAGATACTACATCAGTCACACTCGAGGACTTACCATCGATGATTACTTTTTGTTTTCTATTCCAAAGGAAAGCGCGAACCCAGTTAATGACTTTAGCATTAACGGCAAGATTTCCCAATTTTAATAACAACTTACGGTGGGGAACCTTGTCAAAAGCTTTTCTAAAATCAAGGAACATCGACCTGTTTTTTATTTTCGCCGCATCATAAAACATCATTCACAAACAAACCGAGTTGGGTGTCACAGGATCTACCTTTTTTGAAGCCATGTTGACAGCTGACTAACAGCGATCTACTCTCGAGATAACGCATAGTGTTGCTAACAATAATGTGCTCCAAAATCTTACATGATAATGATGTTAGAGAAATCGGCCTATAATTTTCGGGGTTTTCTTTGTCACCTCCCTTGTGAATGGGTGTGACGTGTGTTAGTCTCCAATCATCAGAAACCTCACAGTTGGTAAGAGATTTCTCGAATACTATCCGAAGGAAGGGAGCTATTTCTTCTGTAAGTTCTTTTAATACACGCTCGGGAATTCCTTCTGGTCCTGGGTTTTTGTTGGGCTTTATCGCACCCAGTTGCTTCGCTATTCCTGCCTCAGAGATTTTAATATTATCCATTCGAGTACATCCATTGGGAATAAGATTATCTTCAATTCTAACTCCACCTGCCGTGAGCGCCTTCGCGAAGTAAACGTTTAGTAGGTTAGCTTTGTCCTCCCCATAGTGAAGGATGTCTCCGGAATCACATCGCAGGGAGGGTATTGAAGGACCCCCTCCCTTAACTTCTCTTACATAGGACCAGAACGCTTTTGGATCCTCCTTCAATTTTGCATTTAATACCTCATTCCTGAAGGTGTTAAATGCGTTACGCATGGTTTTTCTCGCTAATACGCGGGCACTGTTATACTCATGGACTATAGCTGTGCGATACTCATCGGAAGCGGTGGTAGGTATGTTTTTCAATTTTGCGTGTCTACGCCTCTGTCGTCTTAAGGCATTCCTGACTTCCTTATTAAACCAACGAGGTTCTTTCTTATCAGATAAATCTATTGATACCTTTTCCTAGTATATCCTTAAATAATAACCATGATGGCTCCATACCTAATCGTTCTGTCTTTTTAAGATAACTGACAAAGGTACTTTTGAGATGTAAGCTGAGACTTTTAAAGTCGGCCTTGGCGAAAGCGTATACATTCCGAAGGGGCTTAGGAAGTCTTTTGAGCTTTAATTCGCACTCCGCATACACAGCTCGATGGTCGCTAAGTCCCTCCTCTGTGGACACCTTAGTCATCCTATGCGGGATGTTAGAAGCAAGCAAGTCGAGAACATTGCCCGAACGCTTGGCTTTTCGTACCATCTGGATTAAGGAATATTCATGAAACGTGTTAATTAAGGCTTCACACGATTCGCGTTCTTTACCTCCCGTAACGAAACAGGTTTTCCCAATCGATTGACGGTAAGTTAAAATCGCCTCCAATTATCACATAACCGTCGTTCATAATAGATCTAAGCTCGGCTAATTGCCTCTCCAAACTTAAAATATAATCAACTTTGGCATTAGGTGGTCTGTAAAATGAGCATAAATATATCTTTTTCGAATTATCCTTACCTAGGCGGCACCACACGCTCTCGGTCGTTTCATCGACAATAGGGATCTGACAACTATCGTACTTTTCACTTATTGCCAAAAATACTCCGCCACCAATTATATTGGCACGGTCTTTTCTGTACACTCTATAGCTTTTCGGAAAAATTTCTTGGCTAGCGATATCTTCGGTGAGCCAACTTTCCTTATCTATAACTACATCAGCATGCAACGTGCGAATTACGTGTTCGAGTTCGGCAGACTTCCCACGAATGCTGCGGCAGTTTAAAACTACAATATTTAATTTCTCGTTAACGCTTGAAGCAATAACTGCTCTATTACGGTTTTTGCAGGTGGACTCTCTCACTTCGCGACCAGAAACTGTATTACACTCGAGAGACCTATTGAAAGAAAAGAAAAAAGCGAAAGATAAGTTTTTAGAAAACTCTATAAAAAATAATGGTCGGGGAAATCTTCATAAATATATACGAAGAAGACGTAAAGGCCGGAATGAGTTAGATAATGTAAATTTGGATTTAAATGGCATAGTACTCCAAGATGACATAGCAAAAGCTGAAGCCTTTAACGATTGGTTTACGAATCAGTTTAGCAATGACGAGAGTGACAAAAATGAGCTTTCGATAGCCAGCAATGAGTTTGAATATATAAAAATAAGAGACAGCGATATCTTAAAGAGCATACTCAGCATTAGGAAGCATAAATCTTGTGGTCCAGACGGAATTTTGGAAGTATTTCTGAAGCTGGGTGACGAAGCTATCGTACCGTATCTGCGAATATTATTCACAGTATCATTGAATAACGGGGAAATACCGAAAGAGTGGAAGAGCTCGATTGTAGTCCCTGTTTATAAAGGAGGTTCTCGTTCCAATTTGAATAATTATCGTCCGATAAGCTAAACAAGTGTAGTTTGCAAGCAAATGGAGCACTTATTGGCTCACTATAATAGAGAATTTTGGAAGGCGATGAACTGGCTAAGTAAATCACAGCACGGTTTTCGCAGAGAGTACTGGTGCGATAGCCAGACGACAGCGCTAGTACAGGATATCGCAGAGACGTTAGATGAGGGTAAACAGATAGATGCTATTCTCATGGATTTTTCCAAGGCCTTTGGCAGAGTAAACCATAGGTTACTTATGGATTAAATATCTGGAATGGGAATGGATAAAAGAGTGGTTAGATGGATTGGGGAATTTTTATGAAAACGTAAGCAAAAGGTTCGAGTAGGCGGTGAACTTTCGAATGATGCGGATATCACTTCGGGTGTTTCTCAGGGAAGTGTCCTCGGAGCGTTGTTGTTTTTGACATTCATTAACAACCCAACTGACTCTTTGGGGTGTAACGTTAGGTTATTTGCGGATGACTGTTTAATTTACAGATTAAGCGAGAATATTGAAGATTGCGGATCATTACAAACCAACTTAGATGAACTTTTACGTTGGGCAGAAGTTAATAAAATGATAATAAATGCAGAAAAACAAAACTAATAAGTTTCTGTAGAGGAAGAAGTGCATTTAACTGGGAGTACGTTTTAGAGGGTAGCGTCCTAAAGGAGGACGATGAGCGTAAATATCTCGGGGTAACTTTCACTAAAGACCTTCAGTGGGGACCACTGTAGCCAAAGCTTACGGAGCACTGTATTTTATAATTAGAGTCTTAGGAAAGAGTAGTCCCGCCACAAAGGAAATGGCTTATAAATCGTTAGTTAGGCCTATTCTGGAATATGCTGCAATAGTGTCGGATCCTCACTCAGTGGGTCAGATAAAGTAGCTTGAGATGGTGCAGAGAACTGCAACGCGCTATGTCTTAGGAGATTTTAGAAGAACCGAGAGCGTAACAGAAATGTCAAAAAAACTATAGTGGGAATCGCTAGAACATTGAGGAAGCATAGAAAGGCTATGGGGACTTTTTAATGCATATACGGAAAAGCCAGCGTGGGCAGATATTTGTAATAGGATTAAGAAACCTTCTTATCACGGACGCTGGGATCATGAGCACAAGATAGAGCCTCATCCACAAAAAACAAACGGGCAAATTTTCGTTTCTTAATAGAGGGATTGAGCAATGGAACGCCTTACCTTACCTTACCACACGTCACACCCATTCATAAGGGAGGTGACAAAGAAAACCCAGAAAATTATAGGCCGATTTCTCTAACATCATTATCATGTAAGATTTTGGAGCACATTATTGTTAGCAACACTATGCGTTATCTCGAGAGTAGATCGCTGTTAGTCAGCTGTCAACATGGCTTCAAAAAAGGTAGATCCTGTGACACCCAACTCGGTTTGTTTGTGAATGATGTTTTATGATGCGGCGAAAATAAAAAACAGGTCGATGTTCCTTGATTTTAGAAAAGCTTTTGACAAGGTTCCCCACCGTAAGTTGTTATTAAAATTGGGAAATCTTGCCGTTAATGCTAAAGTCATTAACTGGGTTCGCGCTTTCCTTTGGAATAGAAAACAAAAAGTAATCATCGATGGTAAGTCCTCGAGTGTGACTGATGTAGTATCTGGAGTGCCGCAGGGTAGTGTGATCGGACCTATGCTTTTCTTGCTTTATATAAACGACATCAGCTCAGTTGTGAAAAGTAATATCAGGCTTTTTGCGGGTGACACCGTAGTCTATAGAGAAATTAGTGGTCCTAGCGACCATCGTCAGCTTTAGGATGATCTGGATGCGTTATCTGTTTGGTGCAAGGAATGGCAGCTAGAAATCAATCAGAAAAAGAGTAACGTTCTAAACTTTTGGAAATCTAGAAGCCCATCGTCCGTATTTACCTACTCGATAGATGGTGAGACGAGTGATAGTTGCGGCAAATAAGAAGTTGGCTTTTGTGCGTAGAATAGTCAGGAAAAGCACGGAAAAGGTGAGAGAATCCTGTTATTTATCCTTGGTTAGACCTCAAATGGAATACGCAGTAGCGGTTTGGGATTCATTTCATGAAGGATTTAGAAAAAATACAGCAGCGAGCAGCTAGATTCGTGAAAAAGTATTACAGTAAAAAACAGAGCGTTACGTTACTCATTGAAGAGTTGAGTTGGCCATCGTTGAAAGATCGTAGATTAGAGGCGAGACTTAAACTTCTAGATAAATATAGGTCGGAGATATTCGTAAATGAAATGAAGGATATTATTCGACAACCAACGTATATCGGACGGAGGGATAATGAGGACAAGAATAGCGAAATATATAGTAGGACGGAGAGGTATAAGGAGTCCTTTTCCCTAGGAAAATACGTGACCAGAATAGATAAGTGAATAATAATTAGTTAGGAACTTGGTGCTCGGCACCCCCTCTACTGTGAAGGTGACTTGTAGGGTAATATGTAGATGTAGTTGTATATTTACCTGCAGAAGTCTTCAAGGCTTTCCCTTCCCGCGTAGGTCTTTTTAAGGCGAAGTTAAATAGCATATAAAATGCATAATAATTATGGGTAATTCTAAAGACCAGCTTTTGAGTGATACGTGATTTTTCCATTTGTGTACTGGTGCTGCGATAAATGTGCATTTGAATTCGCGTGGGAAGATAGACAAGCGTCAATCATAGCAACGAGATTAAACAAACTATTTTTTAATTGTTGGTGGTGTAGGAGAACTTTATTTTGATGTGAATTTGTATTTATACTAGCATTCCTACGTTTTTGAAGGGTTATTTCTGCTGATAATTGTAGGGTTTTATTTATCGTAATTATTATTGATAGTAAGTTTTTATTTATTTTAAAAACTTTTTATCTTTAATCATTTAAGATTATTCTAAAAATTGTTTTCCCTATGAGTTTCATTAAGAATTACGTCTGGAAAATCAAGGTATATGTAAGCTTTTGATGAATTTTATTATTATTATTAAATTCTTATCGCTCCTCTTATAACATTGCCTTATACATGCATTTTATTATAATTACATTATAATCACATTCGTATTGCAATACTATTAATAATCATTAATGCGGGTGGAGGATTTCGTGTTTCGCTGCGTTGGGGGCATTTCTGGCTCTCGACGTTTCGCAGACATTGCAGTCTGCATCTTCAGGAGATGAAGTGAGATCCGTGGTTCATACCCTCCCGTGGTATATGTTATTTCTGAGTTGCCTTCCAATGTGGTTTTACTAAATGTCGAAATATAAAATGGATGGTTTAATACAGGAACCTCACCAATGTGACATAATGGTCATTATTGATAAAACGTTATATTCACCGCTTTTTAGGAGGGACCCTATCCTCTTCACCTGTGGATGCCAGTGCTCTCTTATACTTGTCCCAGACTGACACATTGTTTTTTGCGAGATCGCGGAGAACGTCATTTGTTTTATTTTCCAGAGCGAGTTTATATTTATTGGTCAAATCTTTGGCAACTTCCCTGATCGGTGGTGTCCCTTGCATGTCATGGAGATTTATTTTCCGACCCCGCGCCCTGCTTATTCGGCTTAAAGTTTTTCTCTCCGCGACCTCGAGTATTTTCCAAGATTTCTGCATTATAAATGCCGTCCATACCGGTGCGGCGTACATGAGTGTCGGTCTTATCAGTGCCTTGCATAGGCGTGTTTTTAGTTCCCTGGACGCGTCAGTCGAGTTAAGAATTGGGAAGAGTCTGGCTCTCTTCCCAGCTGCCGCAAGGTTGATCCTTTTCACGTGCTCATCAAACCGAAGTTTCTCGTCCATGGTTGTACCAAGATATTTAATATTCTTAGCCCAGGGAATTTCAACACCTTCTATTGAGAGCTGTTTCGGCATATCGGCATCCCTTTTTTGGAAGAGGATTGCTTGCGTCTTTTTTGGGTTTATCTCGACTCTGCATTGCTTGTAATACCTTGTGAGTTTTTCAGTTTGCCTCAGGGCATATCGGACTGCCATTTCCGGCTGGAAGCTTCTTGTCAATATCGCACAGTCGTCCGCGTAGAGAGCAATGGTGGAATTCCAATCCCTCTCACCTGTCGGAATGTCGCCCGTGTAAATAGAAAACAATAGTGGCCCTAGGACACTCCCTTGTGGAACACCAGCTGCTATTTTCCTTGTTGAGCTTTCGGCACCATTCCATTTTACAACGAATGGCCTGTCATTGATATAAGACTTCATACATATCACCTGCCAAGAGGGAAATTTAGCTATCAGAAGTTTTTTGCAGTAGGCCTAAGTGCCATACTTTGTCGAATGCTTTGCTTATATCAAATTCTACTCCAACCGAAACATTGTTCCTGCTGAAAGCGTCCGTAATAAAATCTACCTCCCTTTGCAGTTGATGTGTTGTGGAGTGTTCTGCCTTGAAACCGAACTGCATTTGGGGGATCAAACCATGCCCTTCCGCATGTGTCAATATATACGGGTAGATCATTTTTTCGCATACCTTCCCAAGACAGGAAAGGAGGTATATTGGTCTGAACTCAGAGGCTTTTAACACCCTCCTTCCTACCTTGGGTATGCATATGACGTTTGCATGCTTCCAGCCGGCAGGGCAGTCGCTTTATTAATTGATAAGGGACATTATCTTTTCCTGTCGCCTTCCCCTTCGGTAAACGTGCTATAATTTCTGCCAATTCTCTGATGGAGAACACCGGAGTGGCTTGATCCTCGTTCTGTTGTACCCTT
This sequence comes from Tanypteryx hageni, assembly GCA_028673005.1. NCBI lineage: Eukaryota > Metazoa > Arthropoda > Insecta > Odonata > Petaluridae > Tanypteryx > Tanypteryx hageni. The sequence goes on along the minus strand of CM054113.1, from coordinate 240,288,365 downwards.
AGCATGGACTCGATCTCCTCCATTTTTATATCTGGAGTGTATTCTGTCGCATCATTGGGCGTGAAAACCTGTTCTAAATGAGCCGCAAGATATTCTGCTTTGTCAGCAGGCGTGGTGAGTTTGCCTCTTGGGCTTTCCACTGGGGGGTCACTCCTGGCAGAATTTGTTAGGGAACGCGTGTACTTCCAAATGGAATTGTCGTTTATGTTTAGTGTTGCCAGTTGGATGGACCATTGGTACCTCCTCAGGCGCCTCAGTTGGTCTCTGATTCCTCTGTTCAGGTCCCGGAGATCCCTTTTTTGTTCGGCGGTGCCGTAACGGTTGTATTGCCGCCTCACCCAGTTCCTTTTCTGTATTAGGTTTTTAATTTCGTCAGGGATCACCAGGTTTTCTTTTCTTACTCTGCGCGGAATAGCTTTTTCCGCTGCGTCATTGATAGCGTTCCCCAGCAATTCTGCCGCTTCCCTGGTGGATATAGTGGGCACATCGCTTGGTAGTGTCTCCGTAATTATTTTCCTAAAATTATCCCAATCCGCAAGTCCATAGCACATGCGGTAGTTGTCTTGCTGATAAAAGGTTATTTGTGTCCCGATCCTCAGAATAACCGGGTAATGATCACTTGTCAGTTCTAGGACCGTTTTGGACACCGTCCGTCGATCAATATTCTTGACCAGTGCAAAGTCAAGTATACTTCCTGTGTTACTTGGCCCTGGTCGTGTCATTGCCACTGGAGCCACTACCCTAAACTGGTTATCCTATGCCCATGTCTTTAAGACATTTCCACGCCTGCAATCTTTACTACAGTTCCACGCCCAATGCGTAGCATTAAAATCTCCCGCGATTATCATACCATCATCCATGCTAAGTAGCCCGTTTAGGTCTTGCCTGCGCAATTCTTTTCTTGGTGGGATATAGACGCCATAGCAGTGATCTTAAGGTTTTCGTTTTTTTTTCAATGGTCGCAACGTATACACTTTATCTCGTAGGCGCCAGTTCACGTACTGCAACGCACGGTATTCCTAACTCTGTCTGTTCTTCTGTAATGAATCCTAGGTCCATCCCCTCATCCAGCCCTTTAATAAGGTACCTAACAGTTGTATTTGCCTTGCCTGCCCAAGTATGCATCTGGGCGCTAGCCTCTATTAGGTATTGCTTAACAATATCATATTCGCTCTGTGTGGTCAGTTGTAGTCTTGACCCGTCCTTTGTCTTTATAATAGTGAAGTCATTGTTACCTACTTTTGTCTGATTGACTTCACAGAGGCAGTATAATTTAAAATATCATATAAAACTATGGCCGGTGGCCTCTTTTCTTTAGTGATCGACCTTGGGTTGTCTCCCAGTGCGTCTATCAGCGGGTCGTACCTATTATTAGTTTCCGCTGTCGTTGTAGTAAGGGCCAGCGGCTCGTAGTGTCGTCGTCTTTTCTTTGCCCTCTCCACAGTTGTGAAGATGGCCGCGTCGTCATTATTAAGATTGCTGGCCGGGTCAAGCCCTACTACATTCTGGCGGTCCTCGCTGGCTTTGGCTGGCCGCGTCGTCCTGTCCTTTTGTCTGGACTCCCTTGTTATTCTCTCTTTGAAACAGAACATTCCTTATACTAGAAGGGATCGGTATTCTTTCCACTACTTGGGTTGAGGTCCCTACTTCGCTCCTTGGAGCAGCGTCCCAGTTGATGGGCGGTGAGCGGATCATTCCGGGGGGTATTAGTCCTATCACCTGTCGAGATAGAGAAAGGCCGAGCAAATAAGAAGGTGGGACAAGTTAGCCATCCCCCGCGGAAGAAGTGGGGCCGACCGTGCAGTGACGGCCAACCGGGATTGACTCGCTCGCTGCAAGGCGTGCTGCCAACTCTCGGATGGTACCTGGTCGTGTCCCGGAAAACCCTAGGGAGTCCCGCAGCGACTTAAGTACTTCCCCCCGCGAGGGGGTTTTCCCTCACCAGGCAGACGGACTCCCACGTTAGTAGCTAAAAATGAGTAATAAAAGAATGATCCGCGACGTGGAGGGTATGAACCGTATCTGATTCGCTATTCGTTCGCCAGTCATCCAATCCGGAGATCAGAATCCCGAATGTTGGATAGGTTAGGCTCGCTAGTCATCCGCACTAATCCGGAGAATCCAGAAGTGAGATCCGATGATAGGGATCTGCTTTTATATCCACTCGTGCCTTCCTAGTTTAGCCGTTGTCCATCGCTGATTGGCTCGGTCGAAGTGCTATCCCTTTCTCTGTGGTGGTTGCTCTAACGTATTTTTCCTCCCTTTCACTTTTCCGTTGGAAGAGTCGCTTCCATGTTGCGCTGATGTGCAAACCGTCGTCTCGGTTGAAATTGACGGGATGTTTTTCGATTTCAATAGCTTTGCGAATTAACCTGGGAAAATATCGATCTTCTTTCGCGAGCAATTTCGTTTCCTCGAGCGTGATTTTATGTCCCGGGCCGGAGGTGAAGTGCTCCGCTATGGCCGACTCCCTCCATTTCTTGTTCATCATGGCCCGTTTATGTTCGGCTAAGCGGCAGTGAATGGATCGTCCTGTTTGTCCGACGTATACGTGTCCGCAGCTTCATGGAATCCTGTAGACTCCTTCAGATGTTAGCGGGTCGAGTGCATCTTTCGCAGACGGAAGTTCTTCTTTTATTTTTCTTAGCGTGTTAAAACGCACGACGATATTTTCTTTTTGTAGAGTCCTGACTATGCGTTCTGATGAAGGAAATTTTTGCTTAGGCTGTGGGCTTTGGTCGTTCCACCGAAGGTTTTTTTCGGTTTTATGTTCCGCCGGATGAAGGGGTGACTGTAGCCATTATTCATGAGTGCCCTTATTATATGCTCTTCTTCGTCTTTTAGCGACTCGGGATCGGAAATCGTCTTTGCTCAGTGCATCAGGGTCTTGATTATTGATGCCTTCTGCTGAGGATGGTGATAAGAGGCAGCATGCAGGTAACGATCAGTGTGCGTCTTTTTCCGAAATACGCTGTGTTCAAGGCTTCCATAAGGTCTATTCTTCACAATGACTTCGAGAAATGGTAGGGTACCGTTCTCTTCGACTTCCATGGTGAACTGGATGGCCAGGTGGACTTGGTTGAATAGACGGTTGAACTCCTGAAGCTTATTTGTCCCATGGGGCCAAATGACGAATGTGTCATCCACGTAACGCAGCCAGCATGAAGAACGAGGACCACATGATGATAGCACCTTAGACTCGAAATGCTCCATATAAAGATTGGCTATGACGGGGGAGAGAGGACAGCCCATAGCTGCTCCCTCCTTCTGCTCGTAGAACTGTCCGTTCCACAGGAAGTAGTGTTGGTGAGGCAGAATTCTGTTAACTCCGGATAGTCTGCCGAAAGTCCATGATGCATAAGCTCCTTCAAGATTTCGATGGAGTCCTTTATGGGAACCTTAGTGAAGAGTGAGGTCACATCAAAGCTTACTAGAATATCGTTCTCCGATACTTTCATGTCGTTTAGCCTTTCTATGAAATGTGCTGAATTCTTCACGTGCGATTCCGTTCCGCCTACGTATGTCTGTAAGCTGCGTGCGAGGTATTTTGACAGCCGATATGTTGGGGAGCCGATGGCGCTGACGATGGTTCTCAGGGGAAAGTCTTTCTTGTGTATTTTTGGTAACCCATACAGTCGTGGAGGCCTGGATTATGACGGCAGTAGGTTCCGTTAGACTTCAATAGGTATGGAGGATTTCTTAATCAGCTCTCCGATTTTCCTTTCGGATTTCATCGTCGGGTCGGCTTTGAGTGTGGCGTAAGTTGGATCGTCCAGCAGATTGTGGATTTTCTCGTCGTAGTCCTCCTTGGAGATGATTACGGTGGCGTTTCCCTTATCAGCCGGTAAAATCACGATGCTTTTGTTGTTTTTAAAATCTTTGATGGCTTGTCTTTCGGCTGTGGAGATGTTGGAGGATGGTGGTCTTGCTTGACGAATAATATGCGCCACCACTTGGCGTATTTCTTCAGCTTGGTTCGAATTCAGATTACGGATGGCCGTTTCCAATCCCACGACAATTTCTTCCTTAGGTATTTTGTAGGGAGACATCCGATGCAGCAAAATCAGTCTTAGCAAAAGTTCTGAACTTTGCTATCGCTCCCAACAAAGTGCAGATTCAATTTTAAGCTGTAAATTCAATTCTGAATTTCTGGTTTACAAGCAGGGCATTCTTTGTATGAAATATTACTTTTTGAACACAATGTATGAAATATTTAATTAATTTACGCTATATTGTGTGGCAGATTCACTAATTATTAATTTATATGTAGCAATTTATGAATAAAATTTTTTGTGGGCCGCAACATATATTTTCATATTTTACTGGTCCGCGAAGAAAAAGGTTTGAAAACCCCTGCTCTAACCAACGGAGTTTTATGTTTCTGCGTGTGTCTCCTTTGGATTTAGGTCCTGCAACGGTGTTTATAGCAATCTGCAGAGTGAATGTGAGTGTTCTCTTCCTGTTTACGGCGAATGAGTTTTGTTTATTCACTATTGTATTGTTTCACTGTGTCTCGCATCCCCCCTTGTCAAAAACTAATAACCAGATCAACAAAATAAATTCCATTCAAGCTTTTTATTAGAAATTCTAAGTTTGGCAGAAAATTGCCATAACTTTTTTATTATTTATTATTATTTTTGCGTGCAGAAAATATAGTTTTCTGTGTTTTGTTTGAAACATTTTGTCACAGAACGGATTGTTTTTAATCTGAGTTTATGTTCAGAAAAGTGAATGTTGATGTGACAGCTTTGTTTCCGTTTTTATGATAAAATTTCCGAATTGTTGATAGCGACGCCAACGCTGCCAACGGTAACTGTAATCACGATCAAAACTTTCCAATACTATATAGCGTCATATTTTGTAAACAAATTTTCTTTTAGATATTGACAACGATCCCAGAGCCAACAATCGTAATTTTAATCGCGAATATTTTGCGCAAAAATTATACTGAATTAATCCCGTTTATGCTGTATTTGAGCCCGCGAATTAATTACTCTTCCACGAATAAACAAAATATATTTACATATATTATTTTACTCGAAACATAAATTTCTCAGTTAAAGTAGCGGAGTTATGATTCATAAAGAATTAGAGAAGGACCTAGAACAACAAAGACCCGTTCGATATCATTCGATTATTTTTAGAATATATGTACTCAGATTATTCACCTAAGTGTTTCGCAAAGGACAAAAGGTAGATTCATTGAGGCGATGGAAGGAATAGGAGCCGCGACCCTAAGAATTATCCAAACATAATAAAATTATTTATCAAACGACTTTAATAAAAGTATTTATTACTTTTATGGATTTTGTAATTCAGTGTAACACAATGTATTTAACCGAGAGGAGAAAAATTCGCAATATGCGTTACGGATTATATTTATTTATTTATATCTTTATGCCTGCGTTAGACGGACGAATGTATAGGATACAAGACATATAATTTTCATATTTACATGGTGATAGCGATTTTTGTGATCTGCCAGTGTCTTTACTATATTAAAAATAAGAACGCTTCAGATTCCTTTGCGTAACCATTAAGACGTTTCTATTTTGTAGATAGATTGTGACTATTTCCGTCACATAATGTAATTTATATATATATATGTGTGTGTGTGTAAATGCTTATGGAAGAGGAAACGTAAATGGGACAAATGAATGTCAACAAGTTGTTGGGATAAGGAAGCCCAGTGAGCACTCATTAATATATATATATATATATATATATATATATATATATATATATATATATATATATATATATATATATATACACGCGCGCACGCACGCACACACACACACTAAAGTTCAAGGCGGTTAGACGCGACCAAGTTTCGCTCTCGTGTTTTTCCTCAGAAGTGTGAGTATTTTTTTCGCTTAACGTAATATATCTTATACGAGTCGACGCGTGAATATCTCCTGCGTCGAGTGGTGTTCTCAGCTTCATCAGGTGTCGCCTAGTTTAATTTATATCTGCGTTTTTATACGTTGGTGTTAAACGGAACTTTGAGTGAGTCACCGTTTCTTCCCGCCGCCCGGGCTCCCTCCCGGTCGGACGCGGCGGAATACTGCACAACCGCTCGAAGCCCAGTGCCTAGCCCCACCAAGGACATCATTACCGCATCACCTACTAGATGTGCATCACCCATCATCACAGATTCTACACAAATATCGACCCGTAATAAAGAAAGTGCTTCCCTCGGCAACGTAAGTGGAAATGATTTTGTTCGGGAACAAGATCAATGGTTCACCCCCCAACGCGTGTTATCCAACAATTACAACAGAACAGAAAATAGCTTTTACAGAAAATGTGCCCCAATGCAATCTGAAGGCAACTTATCTCCCAAAACATCAAACTCATATATGAAATCCTTTCGCAAGTGCTTATCACTTTCCCATAGTAGCCTAAATACAGCGAGGATAGAGGATTTCAGCAATACTACTGATACCTTTTCCATTATTCGCAAAAATAGGGGCAAAGTAGTTATAGAATCGCCAACGAGTGTCATTCTTAATAGCGATTTATCGTCGTCCACAAAGTCACTGCCCTCCTCTCACGTTGAGCAAACACCCCAGAAAAGAGCTTTCTCCGACTTATTTCACTCATCTCCAAGATTTCACCCTATACCTTCCTCTGGAAAAGACGCACGTATGTGGAACAATTACCCATCAGCCGGGAGGTTGCCGTCAACATCTACGTGGCCAACTCCTGCTCTCTCTCCTTCCCCTTCCCTCTCCCCTCTGCCCATGACAGACACGCAAAACAGTCAACACTCACCGTCCCCCCCTCCCCCATCCCCATCAAGAAAAACTGCTCCCTTACTTCCATCAACACCAGGCATAACTCAACACGGCTAGTCAAATGAGATAGAGCCAAATGCCATACACACGCAAAGAACGTATATAGCCAATACGAGGAATGCTCCGGTGAGTTATGCTAGTGTTGCGAGCCGTCAAACTCACCCCACAACGCGCAATGTCGTCACTGCAGAATCGTACTCAACGCCACAAAACGTCTTCAATTTCATCCTGAAGAATATCCACCCTCTCCCAACTGGTCCGAATAAAAAACTGGGCGTAATATTACAATCCATATCTTTAACCCCGCTAGCTGACTATGTAGCTCCTATGGACGATCTTATGGGAAAAGATGCAGTAACAAGCATAACACGACTTTCTGGAAACAGAATATGTATATATCTTAAAAACGAAGAAACCCTCGATCTATTCATGAAGGAGCACGGAGGCATCACAATCAAAGGCGAATTTATAACTGCCAGGAGAATGATAAACAAAGCGAGGAAACTTATGGTTTCGCATATTCCACCAGAATTCTCCGATGCAGACCTTTTGGACATCATTTCCCAAGCGGCCACAATTGTAAGCCCTATTATCACCCACACACTAAATCTCAAAGGGCATCCCGGATATGTTAATCCGGTATTAGGGTTCGGAAATACGTTCATCAATTACCTGAAGACACTATACCATGAAGCTCGGTGTCACGTGCGCGTAGCTAGCACCCTTACCAGCCCGATACCCGTCAAGAGAGGCATCAAGCAGGGCTGCCCACTTTCGGGGAAGTTATATTCTCTTTCCCTAGAACCACTCATCGGCATGCTCAAGCGCAGAACAAGGGGCCTCCCCCTACCGAACCCGTCCGTAAATACACTCGTTGTTAGTGCCTACGCAGATGATGTTTCCGTCTTCATCACCAGCAATGAGGACTTCGAACGAGTAGCTTCATGCTTCAGGGATTTCTCGCGCGTATCCGGTGCATCCCTGAACACCCTGAAAAGCAAAGGTCTTTGGGTAGGCAGGTAGAAAGGGAGAACAGATAGACCGCTGGGTTTTTCTTGGACGCAAGATACCACCAAATATTTAGGGGTCATTGTTGATAATGACAGCCGTGTAGTCCACCATGCCAACAACGAAGAAATAAACAACAGAATCTCAGATGCCCTCCGAATCTGGAAGCCAAGATTAGGTCCACTACCACTGAGAGCACGAGCACTAGCCATTAATCAATTCATTGCCCCCAAGATATGGCACATTTTACAGTGCTTCACTCCATCCTCGCATTTCCTTAGGCGCCTTCAAGCGAGACTCGTGGGGTTTCTGTGGTACCGTGGGAAGCATTGGACTGATGGAAGAGTTTTAACAACGCCTATTAAAGAAAAGGGCCTCTCCCTTGTAAGCTTGGAAGATAAAATGTTGGCATTCAGGTTCCTATTTTGTCAGCGTCTGCTTTTCGGTGAACATGAAAGCCCTTGGAGAATCTTTGCAGCCAAAATACTCAAAAGATATAGACGACAAGATCAGGTATTTGGAATATTTCTCTCGCAACAAAACCCTTGCTACAGTAGAACCATAGGCCCGTTTTACAACTCCATCTTGAAGGCCTGGTCGATACTTAACCCGAAGATCGTGGATCATACATACGAAGAAGAAAACGGGCGTCCATTCCCAACAGGATGGCCGCCACCCAACCCGTGCCCAGATTTTCAAATCAGGAGTGTGAGAGTTAAAAGTTTCATTCCTCTACCTATAAAGAAAAGATGGGCATATCACGAACTTCTGTACATGCGGAGAGGAGGTGCATGGCCAATGAAAGGAGGGATTACTGAGGACAAAGTCCACTGGCAAGAAATTAGAGCTTTACCGACTTTTGGCCACGATGCAGATATAGCGTGGAGAGTAGCCCATGGAAAAGTGGAAGACGCCGTCTTCCTCCGCAACATAGGCGTACTCGAAAGTAGAACTTGCCCATGGTGTCCGGGCCAAGTGAGAGACACGTGGCATTTAATATTTGAATGTAGAAAGGTTCAATCAATATGGAATACCGTCACAACTTATGTTAAAGCGCTAACTGGAAGATGTACCATCTATCCCCAAGATCTCTATTCGGGATTAGCGAAACAAAAATGGGATAAGGATGTCGAAATAAAACTTTCCAACTACCTAATAACCTTAGCAAAGGCGACAACTTATAAACGGATGACGTTGTATTTCAGAGGTAAAGTAACAACCCTTGAGCTCCCCGAATATTTGAAACGTACACTAGACAGAAGATTGAGAAATGAGTGAGCGTGGTAATGGGCCAAGAAGAAGCATTCAAGAACATATGGTCACATAGGAATGTACTCTGCAGCATCAACGGAGATGGACTCACTCTTCACACATACCTTGCATAAAATATGAACGAGTCTTGAAAAGGAGACGAAATATTAAGCTGGATGAATATAAAGGGGGAAGAAGGCAATATGCAGTGGAACATGGGCCCCAAGATTGGTGTTGCAGCCCCTTTGGCGGAGCCCACCCAGTGCTTGCCTCCCAGTTCCGAGAGCTGTCATCGAAATATAAAATGATTTTAAAATAAATAAATGAATGAATAAATGAATCAAAGACAATGATTAAATAAATAAGGTGACGGTGAGAGCATAAAATCTCCCCCACTCCAGTGATAAATAATAATAATAATAATATAATAAAAACACACGCACGCGCGCACACGCACACACACGCGCGCGCACACGGACGCACACGCACGCACACGCACGCGCACGCACGCACACGCGCACACGCACACGCGCACACGCACACACGCGCACACACACACACAAAACCCCCCCCCCCTTAACATACGCATGAACGGCCATCAGAATAGCTCTCTTAGGCGCCCCCTTCCGGTGGCCGACCATGCGTTACCCCACTCTCTTCCCTTCAATAGCTGCTTCACAGTAAAAACTATTCGTGCTCTTCCAAGTAGTTTCACCGCGCCACAACTCCGTCAATGGGAACTAGCCCATATTGACATCCTCCGCTCCCTCTCCTTACCAGGTTTAAACCTTCGCTAACACTCCCACTCCAATCACCCCTTTTTTTCCTTTCCCCTTACCCCTCTTTCCCCTTCCTCTTACCCCTCTTTTCCCGAACCCCTACCTCCAGTGTTACGCTTATTTTTAGTCTCCGCATTTCTCTCGCTGAAGAAGGCCGTGTGTTGCCCGAAAGCTCCAGATTACAAGCCTTCCTCTATCGCTGTGGACGTCCACCACCGTGTGTTCACTGGCTCCTTCCTATCCCTCTCAACCTTCTCGTTGCATTTATTTCATCATATTATTTCATTTTCCGTATCGTTATACACACACACACACACACACACACATATATATATATATATATATATGCCAAATTATTTTAAAATGAATACGATAAATCTTTTATAATAGTAAAACTTTGTTTGTAGTAATTTTACATTTTTGTCGCATTAATGCTCTGTGTTAAATAAGTTTACTTAATATATTCATTATCGTATTCATTTTCCATTTTTGTAGTGGTATTTTTGATAAAAAATCATAAAGCTGAAAATAGTTACCCAAAAATCATAAGCAAACGAAAAATCGATTAAGAAAAATGAAGAGAAAAAGGCACTGAAAGTTGCATTGTACGATGTATGTGTAGTATACATTGAGACCGCTAGCGTTGCGTCAAGTGTAGCGGCCGACGCAGGTTTTATGTGGAGTGTAATCGAGAGAAGATTAATTTCTTAAGCACGACTCAGCCAAAACTCAGTCAACGATAGCGCTCCTTTTGAAGATCACAGTGTAACTATAAAGGAATTTCACTGCAGCTGTTACATTCAGGTTTTAATGAAATTTTGAAAAACTTCCAAGGGCTCTAGGGATAAACTCGGTCACCACAAATTATAGCTACTATGGAGACTTTTAAGGAATTAAGTCATTTGATGCTTCTTATAATGCTTGAATTGCTCTTAAATCATGCTAGATGGAATAACGAAGGAGCCTGTGACGCTTTGCTGTCGCTTTAAGATGATATTGATTTTTTTAAATAATTCATTTGATCAGGCATTTTATTTATAAAAGATGTTATAATGAAATACCCAGAGGTGCCCAGGAAAATCCAGCATTTCAATACCAGTTTGAACAAATTATCAACGGGTTTTTCTTTCTTATTTTTTATTAACCTCTATGGAGATTTAGTAGAAGTTTAATTTAACTTTTCTTTAATTTAATTTTTTAATTTTTCAAGTGATGAGATAAATAAAATTATCTGACCTTGCTAAGTTGTTTTATACTTCTTTCTTCATAAACAGAACAAAAAAAGGTAAACAAACAAAAATGCGTAATATCTTCAAGGGGCTCGCGAATACACAACAGAAATATTCTGCATTTTTACAAATTATCGATAGCAAAAATAGTCCAAACAGTGGTCTAGATATAAACTTCCCAAAATTCTATACAAACCTATAAACTAATATGAATGTATTGTTTTATTAATCTTTCAAATGAGAACACACACAATTAATCGTTCTTTTTAGGTAAACATATAATGTAACCAAGGTATATAAACTATAACGTCCCGATATCTGATTGGCTGGCAAGTCAACCATTAAAAACCTGCGAAAACGTTCTCCGACGATGATTACGAGAATATATTAATATAAGATTTTAAAACAACTAGTGACTTAATGTTATAAAATACTAATGTTATAAACTACTATGAACACCTCAGTCATTTCCCGGCAGTACTCTCCGAGCATCCATTGCTGCTTTAGCACTCGTCCAGCGTGGTTCTTTTTTAAAAATTGTTACATTTTGATTAGAAGGAAAAACCTCACCCCAACCCAACTCAACCCATTGAATTAGAAACTAAAGTTTTAGTAATTTTACTGATCGATTAATTTATTTATTTAATGAGTTGGCTTGGGTTGGTTCGGGTAGGGTGTTTCTCCTTCTTCCCTTATTCTGTGCAGAAGACCTAAGAATGTTCAAATTTAGAAAATATTTTTTGCGGCGGAGATAACAGGAAGGAACCCAACTGCCAATGTATAGTTTCAATTTACAGATTTCTTCAACCCATAAAGCTCTTTTAAAAAAAATCTTCAATCCAGGAAGCTCCCAATGAGTGGGTTTGAGTCTTGCCGAGAGCATGGATATATTTGTTCGTCTTTGTTGTCGTTGTAGCGCATATTGAAAAAAACCGAAAATGACCGTTTGCGAGCCAATTAAAATAAATAAATTTAAATTACACAAAGATGGAATCGAGGAATGGGCTATAGGTGCATATTCTCACCGATGGCCAGTGGAGACTGGAAGACGGCGAGAAGGCTCGAGTTGGAGATGAATATGCTGAGGGCGAAGAGCGCGTACACCCCAGCGGTGAGTGTGGCCGCCACTCGGCCGATGACCAGAAGCACCAGCGCGGACGCGAACACCTTCTTCCGGCCGATGCTGCAGATGGGCGAACATAGGAGTCGTCAATACACCGAAATAGTACGTTCATTTCCAAAATGTGCAAGTTTATGACAATAGATATCGAAACTCGGACGAAGCTTGATTTTTGGCTTAGCGAAGAGTTTGATTTGACAGATAATGAGTGGTACACTTTATTTTTCGAAAAAGAGATTGAGCCCATTTTCCCGTTATTTGATTCGACGAAATTTATAAAACTTATGGTGACAGGAACTGTAAAAATGCAAAAGGTATCGTTGATATTTCATTCATAAAGTTCGCTCGTCGCGTTCTCATCAGCTATGATTCAAACGTTTTGAATTTTTAATTTGCCTCTCTTTGAGGATTCATCTCGATTTTAATCTCGCCGTCGATCGATTTCGATGCAAACAGACGAACATCATCTAATCCATGGGTGGCCAACTTGTCTTCGGCTGCGATCGACTTTGGTACTCTGAAAAAAATTGGGATCTACCACGACAAAAATAATTCACTATTGAACTTTTGCGCTTTTATTAGAGTAAACTTCAGTGAATTTCCAGATTGAATAATATATTCATTGAATATTATAAGCTTAAATATTAAAAGTAATTTAAATCATACAATATTTTAGAAGCTTCTTACACCCAATAAACAAAATACAGTCATAATTATCAAAACAAACACAATAGTAAAGAAATGCAATAAAATGTTTTAAAAACATCAAAATTATTAAATTATACACAATAAAAACATCAAAATTATCAAAGCAAACACAATAGTAAAGAAATGCAATAAAATGTTTTTAAAACATCAAAATTATTAAATACTTTTTAATTTCAATTAGTGAGAGACTTGTGTTTTCATTTCTTCCACCAGCTTTTCATAATTTGGCGTATACCCTGACAAAGACAATGTTAATGAATCTGCTACGTGGGAATCAATCAGCGAAGTGCTATTCTTTGCCTTCGTAAGATTCAAATATGAAAATGCTGTTTCACACAAATAAGTGGAGCCGAAACAGGAATGTATGTATTTTTCTTGACAAACATACTTCCAAAAATCTCCTTCTGAAGCATGAACTTTTAGGAATATATCTGCTTGTAGTGTTAAAATTTCAATTTCAGTTTCACCTCTTTCCAAATGAAATATTTCGGCTATTTTACCCGCGATGTATTTAGCGTCTAAATTTATCTTAAAGGGAAACGACAAGTACTCAACAATTTCTCCAATTTTTTGGAAATCACTAAATCTAACATTAAAATCTTCCATAACATTGTTAACTTCAGCTACATATTTCTTATGTTTCCAAATGAATCCAGGATGATTTTTCAAATGATCTTTCAGATTTGGAAAGTGATCAAAAGTTTATTCTTGAAGATCAGAGATTAATATTGGAATTTTATTCTTAAAAGCACCAATAATGCTGATCATTTCAGTGATGGTCTTGTTTTTCCCTTGCAATTCTAAATTCAACGCGCTCAATTTTCCAGTAAAATCAGCTAAAAATGCCAAGTCAAAGCGCCAATTTTCATCATATAACTTTGTGTAGTAGTCGTTTCTGTTTCCAGGAAAAATTATAATTTCGTTGAGTAAATCTCGAAATCTTTGAAGAAATCTACTCCTACTAAGCCACCTTACATCTGTATGCAATAATTGCTCCGGTTGATCCTCTCTCTGGAAAAGGCGTCTTTGAAGAGATTTCCCCCTAATCAAATTAACAATTTTAAATGAAATGTCCATAATCTGTTCTGTATTTAGCCGCTTACTAGCTAATACTTGTTGGTGAATTATGCAATGATAATTCAAAAAATTTGGAAATTCATCATCTTTTTTGAATAATGCAATGAAATCATTTTTATTTCCTATCATTGATTTTGCTCCATCCGTGGTAATTGACACTAGCTTATAAAGAGGTAATTTTATTTCAGATATAAAATCTTTGAAAGCATTGTAAATATCCACACCTCTCGTTCTTTCTTTCAAACTAATCATCCCGAGTAATTCTTCTTTAGCGCTCCAAATATCAAATACCATACAAATGAATACAAGAACTTGTGCTGTGTCACATACATAAGTTGACTCGTCAATTTGTAGGGAAAAACACATTTATTAAAGTCACTGTGCAGCTGCTCTGTTATATTTTCACTAATATTCTCTATTCGCCTCATCATAGTATTTCGTGAGAGTTGTAGGTCTCCAATAACAGATTTAATTTCACTTTTGTTTTTAAAGTCTTCAAAAAGGGAACCTGAAATGTCCAGGATGAATTCTTTCAGGAATTTGCCGTCTGAAAACGATTTGGCTCTTTTTGCTAAAAGATAGCTAGCTTTGAATGACGAGATGGTGACTCCTTTTGATTTTGTGCAGAATTTCGTTAGTTGTTTTTGCTGTGCCGATAACTTAGACTTCAGGTCGTTGACTTTGATTTTCCTCACTTCGGTTCCAGAGGGAAAATCGGAATTATATTTTCCATGGAAAGACATAAAGTGTCATTCCAAATTTCCTTTCTTGGCTATGGCTACGGAGGAATTGCAAATCAGGCAGAAGAACCTCCCTTCTACCATAGAATAGAAATATCCAAGCTCCCATTCTTCATGAAAGTGATACGTTTTTGCTTTTTTAAAGCACTCATTTAAGGGTAAGAAAAAAGTATATTGAAAAAAAGTTGTTCAAATTCACGGAAGTCCTCAGTGTTATTGCAGCGTTTGACGTCGAGCACATGAATTTCTCTCTCCAAAATGTTTGAGTTTCAACAAAAATGGCCATGCGCATGAAGATATTTCATTCAAATGAAGAGCCAAGATCACCGACGCTCACTAAATAACAAAAACGAGAGAAGGTCCTCGGATAAATGCTGCAGCACTAAAATTCATATACAGATGAGAAAAGAATAATACGAAACGATTGTAAAAATGTACCGAAATAGTACTTACCAACGAAAGAACTAGAACTTTTTGGTTCAAGTAAAACAAAAACAGAGTGATTCGGAAAGGAAACTGAACTGAAAACACCACAAATGCAACTAACGGGTCTACCATCTAAAGCAGGGGTGCGCAAACTAGGGGGCGCGACAAATGATGCGAGGGGCGCGATTATAGCCATGATTTAATTTTAACTGTAAGAAAATTTAGTTTTTTTTCATATTTCATATATCTTTTTTGTTTATAATGTTATATTTCTGTAATCTTTCGTATTTACGAGTGTAACATGCTGAGAATCCCCTCACTCAATTCAGCGTGACCGTGACTTTGTTTACAGTGCGCGTTATCGCACTATACTGCAGTACGTTGTCGAACGAAGGCCGTCATGCGAATACGTCTATTGAAATGTGCACTGTTTAGTTCTGAACCGGTGGATTTATTCTTTATTGTTTTACAAATAAATTTAATAAAATAATTGTCAGTAAGAACACCATGAATCAGAATTGAGAGTGGCGATTTCATCAATTAAGCCGAGACTGGACGAAATTGCCAGTAAGAGACAAGCCCACAGATCCCATTGAATTAAATCTATTCATACAAAAATCAAGTGTTATTTTTCTTTTTTGTGCTTTTCTTATTCTTATTTTAAAATGTGATATTTTTTTTTATTCATATTGCTGTATAATTTCATTAATTTAGTGATATTTGATTTTATTCCTATTAGAATGTTCATTTTGTGTATTAACTTGAATTATTTTGTTAATTTCAGTTTTAATAAAATATACCATTTTTTGTAACATACTATTACTCACAATTGTCATCGACATAAAACCCCTCCTAAATACCAAATCTTGATAAAAATCTTGCCAGCCATGGTAGGGGGCCCAAGTTTGTATTTTGAACAAAAATTGGGGCGCGGCATGAAAGGTTTGCGCACCCCTGATCTAAAGAATGCCTGAGTCTCCGGGAGCGCGCCGTGTAAACATTGTGGACACTGCAAAACCCCTTGATTTTAGGCGGGAGCCAAACTATCACAAACTGTTTGATTGAGGCACCCTATTGCACCCATAGTAGAGGAAAGGGTGGCGACACCTCCTGTAAAATTATTTGTTTTCAAAATTTAAAAGAAGTTTTAAAATTCCTAGTGTGGATGCGATCTACCGAAAACCCTTCCGCGATCGACCTGTTGGCCATCCCTGATCTATTCCAATGACGGATACAAAGGGGAGGGTGTAATAGGATAATGACGCCACTAAGGGAGATAATCAAGCTTCATTAAAATATTATCTCAATTAATTTATTTTAACTTACAGGCATTCTAGAAAGATTTTGCAAATATCTAATCAGGGTATAGTATACGCTGCGTATTTGTTGCAATGAGGCGGTATTATTTTCCATAAATAGGTGTGATTAAATAAATTTGTTCCATAATCACCCCTCAAAAGTTGTGCACCTAGACCCTTCCCTGGTCCATTCTCACGAAAGCGGACTGTGAATGACATTGGACTGACGCGCTTTCCGTTCCCCGAGTCTTCGCCCCTTGCGAGGAAGGAATTTCCTCCGGACACCTCGGACATCCTGTCCGATACGCCGCCGCCATTGGACATCACTGACCGTGAAATAGGCGATTACACCGCATTTGCATCGACTGATTTAAAACACGAGAGAGAGACAGAGTCAAACCCTTTCTGTTTATCCACAACATTCTTCATTATCTCGTTGTCTCACCTCAATTCCACATATCTTTGCATTCCGTTGCTTCTCCTACCCTCGCTCGACCCTCAACAAAGGTGAATGATATTCTTCCTCGAATCGGGTGAATGCCCACCTGAGATTCGGGTCAACACCTAGGCCATCGTTGGCGCTTTGGAAGTTCCCATTTGAATGGGAAGAATTCGTTATATCGGCCGTTTTATAAGGCCGGAAACGGATGGAAACAAAAGACTTTCGGAGTGCGGGCGACCGCGTCGTTTTCAAGGATTGAAAACCACCATGAGGAAAGGGTATAAAAAAACGCCAGGTTTTCCGACCATTTACTCTAACATTATTTAAAAGGCGTAAAATATTATGTATTGCAAGATTAATTCACAAGAGTTCAAGATTCAAGGCCTTCGGTGTTGATCAAAATCAACAGGTCCTTGGTTGAAGAGAAAGTAGGACGCTTTAGGAGGTGGCCGAGTCTGTAAAGGGAAGGAGGTGAGGGGGACCTGGGTGAGGGGAAGGGGAGT
This sequence comes from Tanypteryx hageni, assembly GCA_028673005.1. Lineage (NCBI taxonomy): Eukaryota > Metazoa > Arthropoda > Insecta > Odonata > Petaluridae > Tanypteryx > Tanypteryx hageni. The sequence goes on along the minus strand of CM054113.1, from coordinate 240,270,984 downwards.
GAGGGAGAAAGATGGTGAGGGGGAAAGGGTGTGAGAGGAAAAGGGGATGAGGGGAAAATGGGGGGATGAGGAAAGGGTGTGAGGGGGAAAGGGCGTGAGAGGAGAAGGGGGTGGGGGAAAGGGGGTGAGGGGAAAGGGGGTGAAGGGAAAGGGGGTGAGGAGGAAAGGGTGTGAGGGGGAAAGGGTGTGAGAGGAAAAGGGGTGAGAAAGAAAGGTGATGAGAGGCAAATGGGGCGAGGAGGAAAGGTGGTGGGGGAAAGGGAGAAAGAAAGTGAGTAGAAAAGGGGTTTAGAAGGAAAGAGGTGAGTGTGAAAGGGATTGAGGGGAAAGGGGGGAGGGATAATGCGGGAGGAGGGGGGATGCGGGGGAAGGGGGTTGCGGGGGGAAGGGGGTTGCGGGGCGAAGAGGGTTGGCGGGGAGGCGGGGGGAGGGGAAGGCGGGGGAGGGGAAGGCGGGGGAGGGGAAGGCGAGGGAGGGAGAGGCGGGGGGAGGAAGAAGAGGGGAGGAGAGGCTTGGGGAGAGAGATGCGGTGGGAGGTGGGGGGAGGAGGAGGCGGGCGGAGGGGCAGCCGGGGGAGGGGAAGGCGTGGGGAGGGGGTGGCGGATGGAGGGGCGAGGCGGGCGGAGGGGCGAGGCGGGGGGAGTGGTGGCTGAGGGAGCGGGGTGATGGGAGTTTCTAAAACGCTCCCATTGATGCCAGCTGCACTCTGGTTTCATTGCTACCTTCGTAAAGAAATCCTGCTTAAAACAATTCTCGGGCTCGTTTTGTGATTGGAATACAAATGTATTGCTGTAATTTAATGAAAATTTGCAAATTTTGGCCACTTATTAATACAATTATTCTAATGGCCTTTGCTTAAAGCGCATTTATAAATCTTGCTATAGACGGCGCCAATTTCCCTAGGTACGCCACTTCGTGGTAAACACCAAAATGTCCGTTTTAAAAAAATAAATTTGAAGTTTCTCGCTAACCATGCTGAAACGCAAAATTAACACCAACGTACAACTGACTTGACTAAACTGTCGGAAACTTGTGACCAGGGTAATCACGAGTTCAACTCAGCTAGGCGTGACTCGGCGCTGTGAGTGCAACTATTTGATTTCTGTGTATAACAGTGGAAGGGGAGCCGGTGGTTTAGTGGTTAAAGTGTTGGCCCCGCTAGAGCAACACCTAGTTTGGATACTGTAGGATTTTTTCCTAGGACGCCCTGCCCCCTATTTGTGCGTGCTGGAACTAAGGAGACGAGGACGAGACCATGAGAAAAAGAAATAAAAAGAAATGAGCGCGCTCAAATCAACACTCCGTCCTTCGGAAGGGACGTTAAGCTGTTGCCCCCCTTGGTGATCTTCGTTAAGAGCAAGCCAAAAGCACCAGGTTTTCTTCCTCCAGCTATTCATTGCACTGCCTCTTATATACTCATTGCGCGCGTAAGGCAAGAGGCGAATCAGCTGGTCTCAATATCAACAGTAGAGGCAGCACTGGACGAATTTCTCGAGTCCGACTCGATTTGACTCGAATAAGACATTTTTAGTTTGTAATTAGCGTTAGAATTCTTTAAAGTTTTCTGAAATTTTATTCTAAGTAATTTAACCCGTAAACGCCGTCAGACGTACTATTACGTCCTGCGAAAACTGTCCAATCGGCCGTCAGACATACTATCACGTCCTTTGTTAGCCATAATTTCTTTTATCTTTTGACACTAGAGACTTCTTTAAATCTAAATAAACATTATATATTTTGAAAGAGGAAGCTTTGTACTTCCTATCTATGCTTGCTCTGTATTTTTTCCTGTTTTTAAAAATATATAATCAACGTTGAATTTCGCGATGGAATTTTCAATTTTGCTACGATATGACGGTGTTTTTCCGTATAAAAATCGCTTTTTAATGCGGCAAGGAACCTTTCTTTGGTGTTTGATATGCAATGTAGCAATTGTGTATCTTTTCAAAGGAGAGCACGATTTTTCTTCTCTCTTTTCCTGGTGGAGCCATTTGGCTTATGTCATGCGACAAAGGTCTTCGTCGGCAAGTAAAAAAGGAAAGGAAAACGCCTTATTTGAAATGTTTACGATGGAATTCATGAAGAATGGAATTGGGTTGAGTAAAATCATTTCGGTAAACATTCGCTTTCATGTTCCTCGCTGCATAGGAGAGCGTCAACGCAAACCAATATCTGTTATTTCGTCCTCTTCGAGGTGGTTCGGATTACTAAGGTTTTTTGCATCCCCAAAGCAAGTTAGTTAGCCTTAGTTCTTTTCGGAGAGGAATAGCGAGAAATTGTGTATATCTATTTGTATGTATTTGTGTACATATAATATACGTTTAGTCTTGTGATAGAATTTTAGTTTTTACCACTGACTTACAGACTTTCGGTTTCTAAAGTTGACACATAAATACCTGAGGAAAGGGAACCCACAAAATTGGATTCCTTTTCTTTGTCATCTGAAAGAAAATGTAGGGTTTGTTTTCCTCTTCAGATAAGGGCTTTCTCTGTTGTGCTATCTAGTGGGACCAAAGCAGCGAGGAAGCGAGTGAGCAAGTAGAGGCACGTCATCAAAAGTCACGAACAGCGAAGCTCTTCCATATATTAACACATTATTTTACTAGAAGTGTTTACCAAACTATAAGGCATTTCTTGCTGAATCCAATTACGCATGTGTATATTTTCTAAAAATATTTGAAAAGGAATCGTAAGATAGTTTAACTTATGGAAGTTTTCCGTGTTTTGCATCTAAATTCATTTCTGATGTATACATCGTCATTTCCAATGAACGAAATGTAATCATTTCTTCTATGTGACTTTTGTAATGACCAAGAATAATAATTATATAACTAAAACGTTTATATTATAAATAAATAGCATTCTAATAAATCAGTAATACTACATTTACTTAAAAGTTACCAATTAAGACATGAAAAAGTTTAGATACGTAAAACTTTTCACCTAATTGGTTTAAATGGGTAGATTCGTAGAATAAAATAGTTACTAATTTAAGTTATTCTTTTATTAAGATTGTACATCAATATACTTCATAGATTTCTCGGTGCTGAATGTTATATATAAAGCGCGAATGCGCGCCGGAAAATTCGCGATTGGTGTACATTCTCTTCTACTGGAACAATGATTGTTTGTAAAATATGATACGAAAAATGGATATATACAAATTTCATGTTTTTCGTAAATCCACAAAAAAATCAGAAAAATCGAGAGAAAACTTATAAAGTTATGATTTTTTAAAATTTTTTCGAAGGTTTTTGCAACGCAATCGTGAAAATTTAAAAACCTCATCCGGCCGTACGGGTGGGATTTAATATATCTCCTCCGGGCTTGAGGGGTTAAAGCGCAAAGAATCTCGGAATGTGCAAAAGAATGTTACAAAACTCTTTACAGTCGTCGTTTTTTTTTGATTTGACACAATTTTTTCGCATGGTGTATATGTTCATGTTGCTTTGACGTCCTTCGTGAAGATCTGACTTATTTAAATTTTGGCTTCGTGCTGCCATTACAAAGGCATTTCTCAGATTCTTATGCATTGATTAATAAGAGGTCTTGAGGGCTGCTTATGGTTAAGGATATTGATTTTTGCTCGAGAATTTAATTCTGGATGGCAGAAAAAATATTTTTTGAGAAATTTGGAAGTTTTTATGATTCTAATGTAAATTTCCTGGGCGTAGCGCAAACAGCGATCGGCCTATAAATTTCTTCTTTAGCGTTTATAAATTAAATTAATAAAGTTTTGAATAATTATTAAAGCATAGAAAGAGACAATACTGTTTCAAATATATTCCAAGCTTTCATGTGAATCATTCGGTTCTGCAGCCCTTTTGTCGTTATTCATTTATTTTTTGTCTCGTAACTCACGCATCACCCAGTTGTCCGAAAATGAACGCTCCGACCACATCGCCGATCCTCGCATACATGAATGTGTTGGTCACTTTGAGTTCGTCGCCGCAGACCCAGTCCTGGTCGGAAGGCGCAGTGCGGCTGTACCAGGTGCGGTCGTAATCCCAACCGAACTGGCAATCTGAAAATATAGACGACTATTCTGCACGATTCTCACAATAAAGGATTAGCGCAGCGGTTGGAACTGTTAAGAAACTAAGCAAATAAAAATATACGTGGAATAAAACAGATACAAATAAGTGTGCGCCGAAGACTGGTTAATAACTTGAAAAATGCCTTTTCCAACTTAATTTTATGCCATAGGTTAATAGTGTCATGTTAAAATTTTATCCTTATATAAGATTGTTTTGGACAAAAAAATCTGTACAATAGCCTAACATTGGCATTAAGTCTGAATGCGTGGTTCTTTCGCCAGCGACCAATGGCAGATTCATTGAGGCTGCGAGAGTAGAACGAGTCACTTTCCGCAGCACGGTACTCACCGACGATTTCTTTGTGAAGTACGGAGCGATTAAGATACTGCTCTCTCATAACGTCATCCAAAGTCACGTTGAACATTTTGCATTTGCTGAAAGTCACTTCACCCTTAGAGCCGGTTTCACTAAAACGAAACAATACAATGTGTTTTAATCCCTGAGTTGGTTAAACTGTTAAAAAGAAATTGCACGACTGTGAACGAGCATAATTGTTGCCAAAAGGAAAAAAATTCACTGTATTTTATACTTTTCCAATTATCGTTTGAATCTTTATTATTCGAATATGTTTTTCCTTCTACGCCATGTATTTGGAGGATGCAAAAATTCGAGTTTTTCCGTATTTTTGAAAACTTTTTATTGAAATTAAATGCGTTTTCTTGCAGACAGCTCATACGCTTCTAATGCGCAGGACCGTTTGTAAGGGAGCTGTTCATACTCACTTGCGTTTGCACTCATTCTCGTTCTCATCTGGTAGCGTTTTCCTCACTCGCTCTTGATTTTAATGTGTTTCTGCACTTATCTGTATGTAAAGAGTCCCGCAAGTGCTATTTGTATCGATGGCAGAGCTAAGAGATCTCTTAAAGTGATTTCTTTTGAGATAAAACTAGAAGTTTTACGGTGCTATTATGCCGAAGAAAAATTTCACGAGATTTCTAATGCATTACGGCTCGCTACCTCCACAGTAGGAACAATTAAGGATAAAAAAGTGAAAATTAAGGCAAATATTCAAGCTGCTATACCTACAAGTATTGCCAGATTATTTTTTTGTCAAATTAAATGATGAGGAGAATTCTGAGTACCTCGATCGAAGATCAGACGCATCTCCATTTGCCGTTCAGAGCCTTGGTTACACAGGGGAAGGCATTATGTTTGTATCGTCACCTAGGTGAGAGTGCTGTGAGGAAATTTTTTGTTGCTGGTGAAGATTGTTTTGAAAGCCTTAAGAGGTGTCATAGTTTCCATAGTACCAGGACGACTTGTCCATAGTGCCGTTAAAAGAAGCTACACAGGCATTTCACTTTGAATTAAGACAAATAACAATGAAGAACAAGAGTTAAATCTGAATTAAACAGGGCTGCAATGGAAGCGCATACATCCCCAGGCAGCAGCGTTACCACCCTTTTTTTTTCACCCGAACAATTCGGTAATTAAAAAAAATGTTTGATATTCGGTATTGATGCTTACTGAAAAGCAAAATGCACGATACGTTTGAGGAAACGCGTGCTTCTTCAAATTTGTTTTTCATTTATTCACACGTTGAATAAATGTCCAATAATTTAATAAATATTTAAAATATAAAATACATTTTAATTGAATGAATTATACTAATAAGTAAAAGGAGTAGTTCTCTTAATTAATACGATATATCAAAAAATTTCCTGGGTAAGCTGACACAAGGAAATCGCCTGGGTTGGTAGCCACATCCACAGCACGCCGTCAGAAAGTGTCATGCACTAAAATTCGCTAAATGAGGTAGTAGTTCCAAATGGATGGCCTTTCCTCCAAGACGAAAAAGCAAATATTTATCGTCTACTTTGGAAAATTTGAAGAAGGATACGTTAGGCTATTGGAAAAGTTCGGTATGATGAGCTACGAAATGTATGGCAGGAAACAGAATACCGTTTGCATGAATGTAGAGCCTCAAGCAGAGCATATATTAAACTTGAATAGTTTTTGAGAAAACGTTTTGAGTTTTCCTTTATTAGTATAGCTTGATTATTACTATATCTTTGTGAGTTTTTAAAATGATAAATTACTAAAATAAAAATATCATTTGTAGTCACCATGTATATTGCATTATAGGTCAAAAATTTTAGTTTTTAGGTCAATCGCGTCAAATTTTCCCAAAGCACAGACTCCCTGGAAGCAATGAAACATTTTAATTACCAATCCTTTATAAGACATAAAAATTTATCTTCGATGTCATTGATTTTGTTTTATAGGTTGAAATATGCACGTTCTGGCGGGAGGAGTGGGAGATCAAGATAGGAGAAGAGATGGGGTACAAGGGAGGATGGGGTGGAAAGAGGGGATAGGGCGACCCTGGGCTCCCAGGAAGCCTTCCTCGACCACGGTTAATGGGTTCCTGCGTGAGCGCACCCGGGGTCAGTGTATTCGGGGCGCTTCCCTTGACTTCACCTGGGCAGAGTGAGTTCTTTCCATCGCTCGGCAGTGATGTTGGATCCGGCGGCGCCTGGCACGTGGCACCAGTGATCGGGAACGGTCATAGCCATGACGTAGTTGAGGAAGGACATGGAGAGTACGGCGCTGAGACCGAAGTTGAAAATGGCGTTGAACCGAATTTGGAACCTGCCGTGGCTTCCGGCAGCCTCCAAAAGGGCGTCGAAGGCGTCTTGCTCCTCGTTCTTTGCCCGCGGCCCGTCGGCGTCCACTCCCCCCTCCGTCAGAAGCCACTCTTTCTTTTGGGGGTCCATCGGGAAACTGGCTGTCGTGAGCTGTCGAAATGAAGAGAGAAGCGGTCGTTGCACGGCTACGGGTGGGAGGAGAAGGGGTGGAGTTTCGCGTGCGGGGTGACGGGATGGGGGGCAAAGGGGAAGGCTGCCGAATAAATGAAAAATGCTGAGGAATAGCAGAGGGCGTTTCCACCAAGAGTGTTCTCCTCGAGTGAGTGAGTTCGGGAATAGAGGCCTCGGGAGCGCGGTTTGGGCTTTGCCTCGAGGACGCGTCATTCGGCTCTCATTGCGAATTCGATCATTACATATTACGATTCTGAAACAGAATGGGCTCTTATGCCAGTACAGCGGATGATTTGTCTTTTGTGATATGTTGATATATAAACCGTAGACAGACCACGCTGGAATTATACATTTAATTGCCGTCTCGCGCAGTTACAGTTTAAATAACCGCTCTCCTTATGGCATTAAGAGTATTTTGTTGCCTATTATGTTTACGATTCTCCTGTCGCTTCTTTATAATTCAGATTTATTTTAATTTGTTAATATTATTTTTATGGGACAACTTCTCGTGTAAATTTTGTTATGGTGTATGTCAACACCATATGTATTACTTTGATGAGTAGAATACTGCTTTTGATGTATTTGAATCTAAAAAACAAATTTCCGAAACCAGATGAAATCCCTACTCGAATATTATAAGAATTTATATTGGCGTTCGGGAAATGCGTTTTGAATGGTGCCGCTAAAAAAACTGTAAATTAGCAATCCTAAAATCCACTCATGTAGCAACAAAGAGAGCTCTGAAAATCTTAACCGGATCTCGCAAATTTCTTAAACCAGTAAATTATTCGATGTTCAGTTATGAATTTCTGGAAACGCATGAATCAAGGAATAGATTTAATGTACTAAATTCGCGGAGTAAACATATCAGTAGGCGAACCTGTTAATGAAGCTGAATCTTCCCCAACTTTAGCTCAATAAGATAATTACGACAATAGTAACTGCAGCATTTTTCTACTTTTGACAGTTTTTCGAGTTCCCCATAAGTTTTTCGTGTTCGCCAGAAGTTTTTGTGTTCGAACTCTTTCCAATTTCCAAATCATCGCCCGGTGATTTATAATCATCGCAATCAGCCCCCAGGTGCAAATCTGGTAAAATAAATTGATATTTACTTGGCCAATCGCCACAATACTGCTCGGTGTAGTCAATTTTCAGACATCATAGATGGATCCTGACATCTGTGTATGTCTCATGGCACAAAATTATTTTAATAACCTTGCCATGTTATATCCGTTGGTACTATTTACCACGGTTAGTGTACTCCAGCCCCAATTGAGCTAGGATACTTTAAAATGTTTATCTATGTAATATGTATCTATGTACTACCTTTCACAGTGATTTTTTTAATTTTTTGTATACTGTGAATTTCTTGGCACTCTGCTTAAACAATGTGAGGCAAGTCTAATGTATTTAGCCCTCCAATTATTAACTCTCTCTTGCATTTTGATAACGGTCGGACAATGCCAGGGTTGGCATTCCTTTTTTTTCTCGTTCTCATCTAATGGTTGCTATTAATTTTCAATTTTGCCCTGTTGGCAAATAATATTTTCTCATTAATTTTGTAACTTTGTAATAATAATATTGTGTTTATGTACCTTGGAACTTTTGTGATTATTTTCGGATTCTTACGTTGTGCTTCTAGCTGGTGCGTCGGTAAACTCTGGAGTGTGACTTTGTTTGCTGAACTAAACAGTGAGGGAACTCATCGAAAGTGAGGGGGGATGCAGCATTTTCCTACTTTTGACAGTTTTTCGAGTTCCCCATAAGTTTTTCCCAGCAAATGACGACCCCTGCCTGCGACGCACCCTGCGTGCGACGCACCCTTTTTCGTGGGAATCCTGCTTTTATAGCAACAGACATTAGCCCGGAAGAGGACACTAGTAGATCGCGGGTAGAACCAATTAGCGTTCGCGAGTGGAACGCAATCTACCGGCACCTGACTGCAAACGGCGTTAGTTGCGAGCCGACAACGTCGCCATGAGCGGAAGCAGTGAAGGAGAGGGGAAGAGCGAGATAAGACGTGGAGAGAGAGCGAAGACGGCGGAGCGAACGCAGCTGTGGGAAAGGTGATCTGCGAGTCCGAACCCTTTTGCATATCATTTGTGATTCAAGTGGACATTTCTAATAAGTATTGTACTATATTTGTGCTTTGATTTATGTCACTGATTTGTGGTCGGCAGCAGCAGTGTCTCCGAGGGTATCGTATCGTTTAACTATTTTATAATACTTTTAGTATTACGAGAGACTAATGTAAAATGAGACAGTTTCGTCTCAGTAACTAAATTATGCATTTTTGCGTCAGTGGCACTTTATATTATGAATATACTGCAGTTATGTATCGTATTTTTACCATTTGATCGTTAATTTATTTAATTTGTGATGAAATAACGTTATTTTGTAAACGTATAAATAACGTATATGTTAATGGAATATCTTCAGAAATATATTCTAATTTAAATTTTATTTTAAATTTGCCGCTAATATATCTATTATGGATTTGCTTACGAGATCTGAAAATACAGACCTACATATGGCTGGCAACTAGGTGTCGTTTTATTCTCTCTGAGGCTGAGAACTAACCAACATCTCTCTAAGAGACCCCCAGAGGCATTTGAATCGACAACTAACAAGCCTAGTAAAATGTATTTAAATAAATTTCGATATTCGTCGCCGAGTTTTAAGAAAAATTAACGTCGATTTTTAAGAAAAATAAACGTCGAAAACTAGCAAGCATAAATATAACTAGGGGCACTGTCCCTGCAGCCTATGGCCGCCGATCCCCCCCCCCCCTCCATTAATTCTGTTAATAAGCTTAGGGTAGGGCGAGAATATTCCGCTCGTGGGGCTATTCCGCTCGAAATGAGAAAATTCTCTGCTGCGCAACTAGTCTGCGTTGCTGTCATGTTGTTTCTCAACCAGTGTAACACTAAGTGTTTGTACGCCTGCACGAGGTCTGGTTTAGCTGGTTGGAAGTCGTTTTAAAAAGTTCAGCAGTTAAAATCCTGGAAGGTAAGTCACTGTTACTGTGTTTTATGGCCAATAAAAGGGCCTCCTTATTTAAGGCGTCGCTCGCAGAAGAATCGAAATTTTCGTGTGATACTTTTCTACTGGTTGGAGGAGAACTGAAGCTTACTCCTGCAGAGCAGCTAGCGCTTGTCTATTGTTAGTGTCATCAAACAACGCGAGAGTTCAAATCTCTGCAGTGGAGTCAATTTCGCTCAGTAAAAGGGGGACTATTCCGCTCGGTTCAAAATTCTGTTTCCATGAAGGGGTTTCGAATGCACTCCAACTCAGGTACGTCGAGCAGCATTTGTTTATGCTAACAAGAGAGGAATGAGACATGCTTGGGACATAGAAGAAATTTGTGCAGGCAAATATTGGTTTTCAAGGTTCATTTTGAGAAAACCAGAGGGTTTATATAGAGAAATTACTGATTACTTCACTCTGTATAAAACCCTGTGTAAAGAACTGAATCGCAGTGACAATCAAACTTACTTTTAGCTTAGATGAGACAGAACTTCCGCTCAACAATACTCTCTCTAAAACAGTGGCCACAAAAGGAGCTGAAGAAGTTGTTAAATGGACTGGCGTAGATAGGGGTGAGAATGCGAGTGTAGCTGTATGTTGTTGAGCATGTAGTGTGTTCATTCCTCCATCTGTTATTTTCAAGGGTGTTAGATTCAAGGAAATATACAAACAAGATTTGCCCGCAGGATCTGAAGTCTCAATTACTGAATCTGGTTACATCAATGACAATATTTTTCTTAAATTGCTTCAGCATTCTCAGAAGCGTCGATGTCGATGTCTTCTGATTTTGGATGGACATGCTTCTAACTCCTCTCTTAAATGTCTGGACTGCCGATATAATGACAATGAAATGTTATGCTTGGCAACCCATACAATACATGCCCTACAACCTCTTGATAGAGCTTTACTCAAGCACATCAAAACTTTCTATCACCAAAAGGCAACAAATTTCTTGCACATCCACCCTAATGCTGCAATAACGAAATTTCATTTTGGAAAACATTTCTTTGGAACTTGGAACAAAGGAGCAACAGTTGGTAACGCTGTAAAATGGTTTAAGTGTACAGGCATGTTTATTTTTTAACCCTTCCGCTATTCCTGAGGACAAATTTCTTCCCTCTCAACACATTCTTCCAGCTTCAACCGATTCCGTAGAGCCATCTTCTCCCGATCAGATGTTGGTTTCCTTTCTCGAAAGCCCAAAGACCTCATGATCACCACTTCTCCATTCGAATTCTGAGCTGTCTGTCGTAGGAGTATCCACACTTACACAATCAAAGATGGCTCAAAACGCTTTTGGCGTTAAATGATAGATGGATAAGATTCCAGCCAAAAACAAGTGGTACTAGCCCGATGCATTTCGCCCACTAAGTGGGCATTTTCAAGGGCGATGTTCCTTCGACAGCGACCAGGGTCGACTGTGAAGAAGTGGAGGGACCAATGGTGGAGCAAGAATGAAAGACAAAAGAAAAACGAAAACAAAATGGCGTGTGTATTATCTCTGGTCAATAAGTCTGTAAAGCGCCTTGTTGAAGTCAGTGTCACTGTTCATCAATGTGTCTCGATTTTTGTAAATGTGAACATTTTCTAGGGAATTTAAAGAACTATTAGATGAGATTATAGGTTGTTAGTCCTTTAATTGAATGCTATGGCCGGTTTCAAAAATGTGGTTAGCGACACTGGATTTCTCAAATCGGTTATATTTATAGTGAGCCAAGTGCTCTTTAAAACGAGTGACCAGCTTTCTCCTAGTTTGGCCTATGTACTGTTTGGGGCAATGCGAGCATTGAATTTTGTTTATTCCTGACTTGTCTAAAATTTCAGTTTTGTCCTTCGTGTTGTCCAGAGAATTTTTCAAACTGTGTTGACTCGTGTAAGCTACTGTAATATCCTTTTTCTTGAAAATTCTGTCCAAACCCTTGTTAAGTGAAGGAAAATATGTCAATTTAATATATGTGTTTTCCTTTTTATTTTCTTTTGTGTGGGTGGTGGAGTCTAAAATTAATTTTTTGGAGGCATGTTTTTGAACCAGCTTGTTGATGAGATGCTGATGGTACCCTAATTTGGATGCTGTTTCCTTGATGTATTTGAGTTCTTTCTCATATCTCGTTTTGTTAAGTGGAACATTAACAAGTCTGCGGGTTAAGAAATGGAACACAGCTGTTTTATGGTTGGAATGGTGAAAAGAGTTGTGGGGGATGAAGTTATCTGTGTGTGTGTTGTTTTCCTGAAGATGTCGAACTCTAATTGATGCTGGTTGTTTATAATTAATAAATCTAAAAACGGTAAAGTGTTATCTTGTTGTACTTCAAATGTAAATTTTATGGAGGGATATATGTTGTTAAGTTGATTTACGAATGCGTCAAGGTTGTGTAGATTTAAATCGAAAATAGCAAAGATGTCATCAACATATCTAAGCCATGTTTTTGGAAAGTAACTAAATTTGTTTTTACATGTGTTTTCAAAGTGAGACATAAATGTGTTGGCCACAAAGGGTGACAAGGGATTACCCATGGATGTACCTTGAGTTTGTTGGTAATATTCATTTTTAAATTGAAAAAAGTTTTGAGTCATGCACAGATTTGTGAGTAATAAATATTCGTGTATCATATCTTCAGGAAAATTTTGGTTTTCTAATAGTGTTTTTAAGATCTGAGAAGTTTCAGGCAAGAGAACACTAGGGAAGAGACTTTTTACATCAAATGAGACCATAATTTCTGTATCTAGTAATGTTAAATTTTCTAATTTCTTTATCAAGTCGAAAGAATTTTTAACCAAGTGATCTTCTGGGAAAGGCATATTTTTAAATTCGTTGTTTAGCCATTTGGCTATATTATATGTAGAGCTATTTAAACCTGATGCTATTGGTCTCATGGAATGGTCTTGTTTATGTATTTTGGGAAGTCCATATAGTTTTGGAATACTTGGGTTTGAAATATGTAATTTTAACCTGTGGTTCTTGTCTAACAGTAAGATAGTCTTGCAGTTTTAATAGCTTCTTTGGTTTTTCGGATCATTGAATTCAGGGGGTTTTTATTTAATTTGATATAAGGGCCATCGTTGAGCATAAGTTGGATGTTATTAAAATATTGTATTTTATCCATAATTACTAACTTGTTGCCTTTATCATCTTTAATATAAAAGCAGTATTTTTCTCAAGATGGTGAGGAAAACGAGGGAGAAAGCTGTTCCTAAAAAGAGACCACGGAGAACTCCAAGCGACACATCAAGTGATAAGAACATCTCTCCAATCTTTCTCGAAGATAGTGATGAGAAGACACACCGTGCAGATCCTGCAGCTTAAAATATTATTCAAAGGAATCTGCGTAAAAGGGAGACTGGATCCGGTGCCAGATATGTGGAATATGGTACCATGAAATGTGTGTAGGGGCTGTGGGGAAAAACAATACAATGTGGAAAAAGTTTATGTAAACTATACGTAAAATCAGGTGAGCGGAAGATTTTGTTTTTCGCAATACTTGATTGGCAACTATAGCCAAACAGGGCGAAAATTTCTTTTCCTGGTTACTGTGTTCAAAACTAAAATAAAGTAACTTTATATGATGCATTGTATGTTTTTCTGAAAAGTGTTTTTTGTTGGTTTTTTACTGACCTGAAGTTGAAATGAGCGGAATAGCACCGCCCTACCCTACGTTTTCAGTTATGATAAAATTAAATCTTTTAAAAGAACATTATTCGTAACTGTAGGATCTGAACAATTTTCAGAAAATAATCTTTTATATTAGTAGTAAGGATATGTAACATCTTTAAAAAATTTGAAAACAATCACTCCTCAGACAGTACTGCGGTTATTGGTTCGCGTTACATATGAGAATTCTGGGACTCATTGAGCTCGCGTAGTCTGAGACATTGCGTTTATGAGTCATACTCAGGGCGTAATCTTCTTGAAAGAATATGCAAATGCGTTTGGTGAATGTCATAACTCTTTTCTTCTCGCGCACTCGAATTCTCTTTTATCGTCACGATCATCCAGTTCTTTCATGGCCTTGAGTGAGGAAACTCGTCGAAGTGGGATTAGAATTTTAGATATTTTGCATAATTAGTGCTACTTGCAAGTAGTAGGTATTTTTAATGGAGTATATTTTCATGCAGTCCGCTCAATATTTAAAACGGTGTTACAAGCGTTAATGCAAGCGTATTTTTTTCCAAACAAGTTAATATTATTATTTATCATTATTATTATTACATGAGCGATTTAATATAGAAATTTACTAATTATGTACATCCAAAAGCAAAGGAAATATTTCCTAGAGCCAACCCTAGATCATTTTAAGGAAAATTTTTTCAGTCTGAAAACGAACGATATGTGACATTTTCGGTGAATTCCAGGAGCGTGCTTACAATTTTCTTCTGCTGGTCTAGGTGCGCAAAGTTACGAAAAGTTTTCATGGAAGCACGTACAATACAATTATCCCTCCGTATTCGCACATCATCTACTCTCGGGTTCGCTTATTCGCGATCAAGCATCTTCGAGCATCTTCTTGCTGGTATCTAACGTCACGTCAATCCACCCCTCGCTGTTTTTTCTTTTTTGTATTATTATGGTTAATGTCACTCATTGTGTTACATAGCTTAATTAAGTATTCATTGAAGGTACTGTGTGACTCATTAAAATTTATTTGACTAAAAACCTATTCGCGATTTTGGCTATTCGAAAGTGACCTGTATTAGGGGCGGCCAAAATCATTCTTGCCCACACTCGAGAAAACTCTCGAGTCGGCCCTAGTTATAGTTGACATGAAGAAATTATTAAAGAGAGCATTGCGCTAAGAAGATGATGGTTAAAATTTCAACCTCATGCTGGAGAAATACTATGACGCACGTAGGGGCTGGGTTCCTAGTGTGTGTGCGTGTGTGCGCGTGCGTGCGTGTTCATATATTCCAACTGTCTCAAAGTCGGCGAAAGGGTGCAAACGGAAGCAAAAGGCCGAATCACAGTGGTCTCCTACGATCTTAGGACACTGGTTGGTTCAACCATGCTGTGAAATCTTTCTACAGTATCTCTGGCCGAAGCAAAAGAGAAACTCACCAACCTGCTCTGATCCGACGTTGTGTTTTATGGCCAAGAACCCCATTTGACATATGCATGCTGTACTGCACCTTATGAAACTGCCCTCATTCTCCTGAGACTGGATTTGCTCGAATCGTAGCAGTTGTCAGGAACAAGGTATAAAGGCAGATGGCGGTAAGAATGCCCGAGGTTAAACACCTACCGCTACTCCTACACCAATTCCTTTAAACTCAACCTAACTCACCTCAATTACTGGACTTTGTCCAGCGAAGGTAAACTTAAGGAACTTCAAGAAGAACTGGAGAAGACTAAGTCGGACATTTTAGGGCTTATTGAGGTAAGATGAAAACAAGAAAAACTGCTGGAACTGAAGACTGGGCATATTTTTTATTGCAGGGAAGCTGACACAGAAAGAATAGGAGGAGTTTGATTCATACTAAACCAATTGAAAATCAACATCGTAGAAATAGAAAGTTCATTCGATCGAGAATCTAGACTAGCGATTTAGATAAATAAGGTGTATCAACTGCAAATAGTCCAAGTGTACGCGCCAACTTCAACATACTCGGATGAGGAAGTGAAAGATTTCTACCAAGAAATGGCAGAACTGCATGACAAAGAAAGCTCCCATTTATAAGTGGTCATTGGTAATTTCCAAGCGAAGAAAGGAGAAAGAAAGAACGATGACAGCGCAGTTGGAAAATGAGGCTATGGAGGCATAAATGAACAAAGAGACCGACTTGTATACTTTACCGAATGTACCAGTCTCTACAAAACGAAAACTTCTTAAAGAGGAGCTCCAACAGTTAATGTACCTGGTATCAAAAACGAAATTCACTTCCTACAAATCAATAAAAAGCATTTCAGAGAAGAAGGTTCTTCTGTCCTCAACCGGTTTAAAACCGGAAGCGACCATCGATTGGTACAATGCATAATAAAGTGCAATTAAAAATTGGAAAGAGAGAAAAAGGATAGTCAAAAACGTTGGGGTGAGCGGGTCATATTGTTAAAATAAATGATCCGTGTTGTACTTCTGGCGTCATCAAATAGATTCCAAGAAACATCAAGAGACCGAAAAGTAGAA
The DNA here is from genome assembly GCA_028673005.1 of Tanypteryx hageni. Lineage (NCBI taxonomy): Eukaryota > Metazoa > Arthropoda > Insecta > Odonata > Petaluridae > Tanypteryx > Tanypteryx hageni. The sequence goes on along the minus strand of CM054113.1, from coordinate 240,254,985 downwards.
CGAAAGATAGATGGGACAGAGAGTTTGTGAAGTTCTTTGGGCCAAATTGGAGTAGGGAGGCAGCTGGAAGAGTGTAGGGGATACCATCATCCGTCCATGGATTGAATAAAACTTGGCACACCCCTTGCCCTGGACTTTAAGATTTGGACAAGAGGGGTGCCAAGTTGGTGTGTTGCTTATTTCACCCCATTTCGGGGGTAAAATCTAATTTTATTACGGAGGCTTTCCCATGTTAATTTAGGGAATTGTTTTTTAATTCGGGAGAGAAATGTTGAGGTAGAGGGTTGTAAAATAATTCATTTATTAAGTTAAATTCTATAAGTTTAAAATAACTTATAATTTGCTCAAATATTTCAAGTAAATTTCAGATACTTCTTTTTGCATTGTATCTTATTATTTCGATTTTCCTCTTATTTTCAGTAAATATTTGGATAATCATTTGGCCTCTCTGCTAATAATTACTTAAACAATATAATTAAAACAAAAATAACTTTTTAAAACATTGATTTGATTGAGCATGAAATAACATATCTTACTGATTTTTCATATCGAAATCATATATATATATATATATATATATATATATATATATATATATATATATGGATGTCAACAAGGTGTTGCTACAGAGAGAGAACTCTCTCTCTCTCTCTGTAGCTGAAGAAGGAGTAGTTCCGAAAGCTTTACGTTTGTGATGTTTCTGTGTTTTTGTGTTATTTTATGTGTGTCGCTTCGACATCCCCGGGGCCTCGCCAACCTGAAGTCGTCTGATTGGTGAGTGCTCACTGGGTTTCCTCATCCCAACACCTTGTTGACATCCATATATTCATTTTACCTTTCCTTTTCCGTAAGTTGTTATATATATATATATATATATATATATATATATATATTTGGAATACACAACTTAGGACCAAGTGTTATGGAGAGCGAAGTAGAAAAGGCGATAGTGGAACTAAAGAAGAGGAAAGCCACGGGCAGCGATGGAATACCGGCTGAGATACTTAAAGTCATAGGATCAGAAGGACTAAAAGCGATCACGAAATTAATTAATAAGATTTACGACACGGGAGAGTGGCCTCAGGATTTCCTAGAAGTAACAATGATCCCTCTAAAGAAGAAGCCAAAGGCAATGCAGTGTAAAGATTACAGAACTATAAGCCTTCTGTCACACACATCGAAGATCATCACGAAGATTCTTAATAAAAGGCTGGAGAAAAAGGCAGAAGAAATAATAGGGGAAGATCAATTCGGTTTCAGAAAAGGACGAGGAACTAGAGATGCTATAGGAGTAGTTAGAATCATATCAGAAAGGGCAATAGAATACAGTCAAGATATCTGCGCATGTTTCGTAGACTGGCAGAAGGCCTTTGATAGAGTAAATTGGGTAAAGTTGATGAAGATATTAAAGGATATATGTGTAGACTGGAAAGACAGGAGACTGATTAGGAATCTATATGAGAATCAAGTTGTAAAGGTCAGGTTTGAGAATGTGGACACCTGCGGAATAAATATCGGTAGAGGAGTAAGACAAGGCTGCTGCCTATCGCCAACCCTATTCAATATATATGGAGAAAGTCTAATGCAAGAAGCTTTAGAAGGCACAGGGGATTTCAAAATTGGAGGAAGAATTATAAGAACAGTAAAATACGCAGATGATCAAGTACTTCTAGCAAGAATGGAAGAGGAGCTACAAAAAATGATAAATAGACTAGTGATAACAGGTAGAAAATTCGGTATGGAAATAAATACAGAAAAATCCAAGGTCATTCGAATATCGGGTAAAGAAGAGAATCTGAACTTAACTATTGGGGGAAAGCCATTGGAACAAGTTTCAGAATATAAATACCTTGGAAGTATCATAACACGAGAGGCAAAATGTACGGATGAGATCAAAACTAGAATAGGAAAAGCAAAAGCGGCTTTCAGGAGAAAGAAACAACTACTTACAGAGAATATAAGGGAAGATATCTGCAAGAAGTTGATAAAATGCTACGTATGGAGTATAGCATTGTATGGGGCAGAAACATGGACGCTAAGGAAAAATGACATCAAATACTTGGAAAGCTTTGAAATGTGGACTTGGAGGAGAATTCTGAAGATAAAATGGACAGATAGGATGAAAAACGTTGAAGTGCTACGAAGAATAGGAGAGAAGCGAATGATTATACAGACTATCAGAAAGAGGAAGGCTAACTGTGTTGGACATTACCTGAGGAGAGAGAGTATGATTAAAGACGTGTTAGAAGGAAAACTAGATGGGAAAAGGGAAAGAGGTAGGAAAAGGTTTCAGCTGATAGACGATTTGAAAGGGAAAGAGAGTTATCAAGATATAAAGAGGACAGCAGAGTATATGGAGAACCAGGTTTAACCAAGAATAATTACGGACCTGTCTACGGACAGACTACCTATGATGATGATTTGGAATACTTTTATGATAATCCCTTCATATTTGACGCTAGTTATATACATAATATCGTTATTCTGTACGTTGGTTCCTCCGTCCGTCCGTTGGCCCCCCGGAGCCCTCTATAGAAATCCCCATAAGAGAACACTTAAAAATACCTTTTTTCACTTGCAGGCTTTTTTTCTTTTGCAAAATTAAATTAGAAGTAATTGATCTACGATCTTCGGACCTAGAAAATTTTATAGAAAAATAAACATCGTCGACTTTTAATAAGTTAATAAGAGTAAAATAATTCATTTATTAAGTTAAATTCTATACGTTTAAAATAACTCATAATTTTCTCAAATATTTCAAGTAAATTTCAGCTACTTCTTTCTTTTCGATTTTCCTCTTATTTTCAGTAAATATGTGGATAATCATTTGGCCTCTCAGATAATATTTATTCAAACAATATAATTAAAACAAAGATAACTTTCAAAAACACTGATTTAATTGTGCATGAAAGCCAAACCTGATCATAGCCCATCTTAGTGATTTTTCATGCCGAAATCATATATATTTGGAATATTGTTATGATAATACAGTCATATTTGACGGGCAATTACGCCAGTATACATATATTAAAGAGAATTCGGTGTATTTGCATGGTTTGCACAGTTGCAGCACATTTTTCATTTTAAAATTAATTATAATAGAGATATGAATACGGAACTTGCACCAAACGACGCCTAAAAAAACGCATATTTTTTTATCCAGCCATCGATTTTCAAATATGCATCGAATCGTTCCACAAATTTTATATTAACACGAAACTTTGGCTAAATTTTAGGCGAAAAGTTTTCGTCGCTAAGGGTGACGGCATTGTCGCTGATCTAGCAAAATTGCGTCTATATCTAAAGGCAATGACATGAAATTGATATTATATTTGAAATCAATTGTGAGAACTCTTTTTATCAAAAGAGAAGTAATGATGGCTTAATTTGAACGATAGGATAATGGGATGGATAATATTAAAATCTCTGAGGCAGGAATATCGAAGCAACTGGGTGCGATAAAGCCCAACAAAAACCCAGGACCAGAAGGAATTCCCGAGCGTGTATTAAAAGAACTAACAGAAGAAATAGCTCCCTTCCTTCGGATAGTATTCTAGAAATCTCTTACCCTCTGTGAGGTTCCTGATGATTGGAGACTAGCACACGTCACTCCCATTCATAAGGGAGGTGACAAAGAAAACCCCGAAAATTATAGGCCGATTTCACTAACATCATTATCATGTAAGATTTTGGAGCACATTATTGTTAGCAACACTATGCGTTATCTCGAGAGTAGATCGCTATTAGTCAGCTGTCAACATGGCTTCAGAAAAGGTAGATCCTGTGACACCCAACTCGGTCTGTTTGTGAATGATGTTTTATCATGCGGCGAAAATAATAAACAGGTCGATGCAGTGTTCCTTGATTTTAGAAAAGCTTTTGACAAGGTTCCTTACCGTAAGTTGTTATTAAAATTGGGAAATCTTGGCGTTAATGTTAAAGTCATTATCTGGATTCGCGCTTTCCTTTGGAATAAAAACAAAAAGTAGTCATCGATGGTAAGTCCTCGAGTGTGGCAGATGTAGTCTCTGGAGTGCCGCAGAATAGTGTGATCGGACCTATGCTTTTCTTGCTTTACATAAACGACATCAGCTCAGTTGTGAAAAGTAATATCAGGCTTTTTGCGAATGACACCGTAGTCTATAGAGAAATTAGTGGTCCTAGCGACCATCGTCAGCTTCAGGATTATCTGGATTCGTTATCTGTTTGGTGCAAGGAATGGCAGCTAGAAATCAATCAGAAAAAGACTAACGTTCTACAATTTTGGAAATCTAGAAGCCCATCGTACGTATTTACCGACTCGATAGATGGTGAGACGAGTGATAGGTGCGGCAAATAAGAAGTTGGTTTTGTGCGTAGAATAGTCGGGAAAAGCACGGAAAAGGTGAGAGAATCCTATTATTTATCCTTGGTTAGACCTCAAATGGAATACGCAGCAGCGGTTTGGGATTCATTTCATGAAGGATTTAGAAAAAATACAGCGGCGAGCAGCTAGATTCGTGAAAAAGTATTACGATAAAAAACAGAGCGTTACGTTACTCATTGAAGAGTTGAGTTGGCCATCGTTGAAAGATCGTAGATTAGAGGCGAGACTTAAACTTCTAGATAAATATAGGTCGGAGATATTCGCAAATGAAATGAAGGATATTATTCGACAACCAACGTATATCGGACGGAGGGATAATGAGGACAAGAAAAGCGAAATAGATAGTAGGACGGAGATGTATAAGGAGTCCTTTTTCCCTAGGATAATACGTGACCACTATAGATAAGTGAATAATAATTAGTTAGGAACTTGGTGCGCGGCACCCCCTGCCATCCACCGTCAAGGTGACTTGCAGGGTAATATGTAGATGTAGATGTAGATATCTGGTGACTTTAATGCCAACTTCGCCTCAAGCTCCTCCGAATCAGTCTTTTTAAAAATCTCTTTTACATGGCAAAACCTCAGAATACTACAATTAAAACCAACAAATAATACTAAAAACTCTTCCACTTGGATTGATATATTAGTTACCGCTAACCCAGTTAAAGTCTGCACCCATGGTCAACTACCTGACCCGGGAATTTCATCCCATGACTTAATTTTTTTAGGCTACTCCCGAAACTCTCCAAAATTTAAGCAGAAATTCATCTCTCAACGAAATTTTGAAAACCTTGATTATGATAGTCTAACTACCGAAGCGGCGCGTCTTCCGTGGCACACCATTAAATTTGCTGAAGACATAGACGCCAAAGTTGAATCACTTAACACTTTTCTTTTACATTTACTAGATAAATACGCGCCCATCAAAACCACACGTGTCTCTAAACCTCGCGCCCCGTGGATAACGGCCGACTTAAAACTATTGATGGCACAACGCGATTCAATTTTCCGTCTCTTCAAATCAAATAAATGCCCAAATACGTTCAATGCCTACAAATGTATTAGAAACAAAATCAAGCAGCAGATTAGAAATGCCAAAATAAAATTTGATTATTCTATATCAGGCTCCAATGTAACAACATCCGCCCTATGGAACAACTTGCGAAACCTCGGTATTGCTAAGCACAAGGATTTTTCCTTAGCACCAAAAATATCATTAGATTCCCTTAATAAGAGCTTCTCGACTAACCCAACAATAAACAAAGAACGAAAACGCAAAGTCATTAGTAGTCTTACGGTAAAAACGAACGAGTCTTCCGGTTCTCCACAATTCCACTTTAAAGCTGTCTCGTAACTTAACGTACTTTCAGTAATACGCAGAATCAAAACTAAATCCCAAGGTGATGATGATATTCATATCATGATCATAAACAAATTAATACATCTAATACTCCCAGTGCTCACTAACATTTTCAACCACTCCTTATTACAGGGAAATTTCCCATCGCAATGGAAATGTGCGTTAGTCCGCCCAATCCCTAAGGAATCTCTCTCCGCAAACCATGACTAACGGCCGATTAGCTTCCTTCCCACTTTATCAAAAGCTCTTGAGCGACTTGCGCATGAACAAGTAACAGATTTTCTCAACGCAAATAATCTATTTGACTCCCATCAATCTGGCTTTCGGAAGTCACATAGCACCACCACCGAGCTAATTAAAATCACCGATGACATACGCAGACACATTGATGACAGAAAACTTAGAGTACTAGTGTTGCTTTACTTTAGCAAAGCGTTCGACTCAGTAGACAAAGACATACTCCTAGCTAAACTCCACTGCATGCGATTCTCTTCACCTGCAATAGATTGGTTCTCCTCGTACCCTAGCGACCGTTTCCAAAAAGTCATCTCCAACGACTCCTCGTCTTCATTGCTTAATGTTAACCAAGGCGTTCCGCAGGGCTCAATTTTAGGTCCCCTATTGTTCTCCCTATTTATTAATGATTGTTCTCAATATTTAACTTACTCCAATCATCATCTGTACGCCGATGATCTCCGAATATACTTAGACACCAAACCCAATAACTTATCCCTTTCCATTGCCAACATAAATCATGACTTGGCTCAACTTCAAGGATGGAGCTATGATAATCTTCTCAACATAAACCCCTTGAAATCTCAGGCCCTTTAAATCGGTTATTCAAAACTACTGACTTATATAAACCATGCGGAATCAATTCCTCTGTCTTTGAATGGCTCGGTTATTCCCTATTGCTTACCTGGAATAATCACGTAATAAAAGTCTGCAAGACGGTAAACTCTTCCTTACACACTCTAAGGCCTCTTACTAACATTCTTCCCTCTTAATAAAAATACAGCTAGTGACCTCTCTAATTCTTTCTCACTTCGACTATTGTGATACTGTATGCCAGGGCTTATCTAAGGATCCCGCGATTAAGCTACAACGTTCTCATAATGTCTGCATCAGATTCGTCTTTAATCTTAAAAAGTCTGACCGTCTCAGAATATTTTCGTCGACTCTCCTGGCTAAAACTTGAATCTAGAAGAATCCTTCACCTCCTCTCTCTCTATTGTATCAAGTTCTTAATAATCACATCCCTTGCCATCTTTCTTCTCAGTTTGCCGCCATTAATACAGTTCACCAACGCAATACCAGAGGACGCGATATATTACTAACTCTCCTTCATAGAACAGAAGCTTACAATAAATCCTTTACCGTCACTGCTTGCAAAATCTGGAGTGGCCTTCCGACGATAATAAAAAACTCTTTTTCTCTAGGCACTTTTAAACACTTTTAATACAACTATCTCCTCTCACTCTCCATGCATTGAACCCTGTCTTCTCTTTCAAGTTGTCACAAGGATGCGCTTATTAAGCATAAACTCATAATTTTATTTTACTTTATTTTCATGTATCATAATTACGATGTAATCTCCCAGGCATATCTTACCAGGAGGACCATCAGTCGCTGCGTGAGGACTTAAGAGCCAGTTCAACGTGGTGCGAAGAATGGCAAATTGAAATTAATTACACTAAATGTGCCGCAGTTACATTCTGGAAAAGTAAGAACATAGAAGTTGGTTTCGAGTATAAAATAGGTCGAATAAATATTCAAGCAGCAGAGCATGTAAAATATTTAGGAGTAACCATTTGTTGAGATCTTTCATGGAGCATGCACATTCGTCGAGTTGTAGGTGCGGCCAACAAGAAACTGGCTTTCATAAGTAGGATAGTACGGAACACTACAGAAAAAGTAAGCGAAACATGTTACTTATCACTGGTTAGACCTCAACTGGAATACGCCTCATGCATATGGGATCCGTACGAAAAGGGACATATAATTCAATTAGAAAGAGTGTAGCGCATAGCAGCCAGATTTGTAAAACAAAAGTACGAACATAAGGAAAGCGTCACCTCATTATTGAGGGATTTGAACTGGGCACCACTGGAGGATCGTAGATTGAATTCGAGGTTGCGGCTTCTGGAGAAATATAGATCGGAATATCTAAAAAATGAGGTTGTAGGAATAATTGAAGCACCAACGTATATAGGTAGAAACGACCGTGACGATAAGATACGTGAGATCGATTGTAGGACGGAGCGTTATCTAGGCTCGTTCTTTCCGAGGACAATACGAGATCACTATAGAAAATTTAAACCTGCGATAGACAAACTTTAGGTAGGTTATGGTGCATTGCACCCCCTGCCACCCACCAATTAGGTGAATTGCAGGGTAACATGTATATGTAGATGTACCCTGCAATCCCTATTTCCCTCTCACCCTCCCCCTTGTATGCATATTAATGTATGTATTTATGAATGATTTTTTCTGTCATTATCAAATTGTTGGTTTTTTCTATTTCTCTGAACTATTTAGGAATTTTTCGCTGTTTTTTACCCTTCTCTTCTCTTCGTAGGTGTTTTCCGCAGTGGTAATTTTTTTTGTATTAAAATATTACTAATACACAGTTTCTTTTCGACCTACAAAACTAACAATATTCTTGGGTAATACTCTGTCATCTATTAACCAATATATAATTAACTTGTAATTTGTATATATTTTACTGTAATTTTTATTTTATTTTATTTTTTTTAAATATGTAAATATTATAACTACTTATATGACGAAAGGCTAAAATGTAAGAAGGTACTATATAGTCTCAATTTCGCCCTAAATAAAGTCGTTTGTCTGTCTGTCTCCCTCCACTCCTCTCTCTTTTCTTCCCTATCTCTGTTCCGATGAGTGGAGAGTGTTGTCCACTCAGGGAGATCGTGGGATGGTTCTGCGTAGGCAGGGAGTTGGGAATGCTTCGACGGACCCTCTTCCTGACAGTAATAGGTTCGAGGTGTTGTCGGAGGACGACTCCACGGCCATTGCTCCGTGATTCGAGACCTCATTCCCTCGAAATCAGCGTCGCATAGAAAGGAGGAAACGGGAATCCTAGGTGAACCCATCTTAAACACTAATCTGTACTAGCTACGAATTAAATTAAACTTCAAGCTAAGGTTATACTAAGTGACTAACTAATTCGTGGGCTTAAGGTCTACGCTAGAGAGGAATGCACGTAAAAAGTGAAAGGGAAGCGCTGACTCATCGCACAAACAACGTTAGCGAACAGGCAAGATAGAAACACAAGCAAGCGTTAAAATAATTTAAATTAGTACACCAACAGCGATAATCAAGCTAAAACAAGTTAAGTTAGTACACAAACAGCGTAGAGTTCTTACAGAAACAATTACTACAATTACAATTATTATTACTATTACTCAAGTATTTACCTGGCTGTTGAAGTGAACAGACTTGCTACTGCGAGCTCCTACGTAGCCTCGAGCGACTAGAGTAGCTGTAGCATTAGAGTAGCTGTAGTGTTAAGTAGAACTAACAATTTACTTTATTCTATTGTTATCCTTCGGTAATTTTATTTAACATTCGTTCAAGTTATGTAATTTGTTTTGTTTTAATATCCACGTTATAGTTTTTATTTTTCTATACCGTAATAGTTAACTTTTAAGCCTCGTAGTTTCTTGTTAGAAATTTCATTCTCCCTTTTAGAAAATAATATTTATATCATAGTAGCTATTGGGTATTAGCATATTCTCGTTACATTTGTAAGGTTGTTTTAGTTTTACGCTCCATAGTATTTATATTTTTCGTTGTTGTGTACTATCATCTCCTGTGCGTGATCTAACCTTGTTTGTGTTGTTTACGCCTTTCACTTTATACCTGCGTTTGTCCCTTTCTCGTACGCTACACGAAGAGCGTCCCCGCTTTAAAACAGACCAAATTCTTTAGCCTTATCCCATTTCAGCTTTTGTTTTTATATTGCAACTCTTTTGCGCTAGTATATAAATTAGTTAGGTTTAGGATGGCTTCACAGGTTGCGAGGCCATGAGGGCTCGAATCACGGAGCTGGAGAGGGTGGTTGCGGACCTCCTTCAGAGGGTGGAAAGGTCCGAGGCAGCCTTGGTTCGTGTGGGGGGTGCGGGGTCATCCCTGAAAGCTCGCCGCGCCAAATTGGCGGCCCGGGTTTGCCTGGGTGCGGCAGCCGGTAGAGTGATCGGGGTTGACTCCTTACCGCGGGCTGAGGGTCCTTGGGCTGGGAAATCCGATGAGTGGAGAGTGGTGTCCACTCGGGGAGATCGTGGGGTGGTGCTGCGGAGGCAGGGAGTTGGGAATGCTTCGACGGACCCTCTTCCTGTCAGTAATAGGTTCGAGGTGTTGTCGGAGGACGACTCCACGGCCATTGCGCCCGTACCAACTCCCGTCTCTTCGATGGAGGCCGGGCCCAAAGGGAGTCGGGTTGGGAAGGGGGGGTTGTTAGTGTTAGGTAGCTCTAACGTTCGGCGTGTGATGGCACCCCTGTTATCCAGTGCCCGCCGGGAGGGAGTTGAAGAATTTGAATTTGAATGCCCAGCCGATTCGCCTCTGTCCTACACATAGTGGGTATCGCAGAGGTAGTGCAATGAATAGCCGGGGATGGGAAGAGGGAAACCCGATGCCGGCATTTGCCTGCTCTTAAGAAGAGCACCAGGGGGGCCAACAGCTTAACGTCCCTTCCGAAGGACGGAACAGCTGAATTTGCGCGGTCTCCTCAAACCACACAAACAGTGGGCCGGGCGAACTTGGAAAAATCCTACTTGCGCAGGATTCGTACCCGCTGCCTTTTCAAGTAGCAGCCAGCGTCCTAACCACTACACCACCGGCACCCCCGGAGTTGAAGAGCGGGTCTTCTCCAGCTGTATATCAGGAGGCACGGCGCCGCAAGTGACCAACACGGTGAGAGAAGCGGTAGTGGCAAAAGGTTACTCTAGGCTTTGGGTGGTGGACCATTTTGGGACCAACGACGCCTCGAAGCGCGGGTCCGAGGTGATTTTAAGTTCTTTTAAGGACTTGGCCTCTGAGGTTGCTCGCGTCCGAGAGGAATCGGGTTCCGATGTGCGGCTTACTGTCTGCAGTATAGTCCCTAGAATTGACCGTGGTTCTGAGGTTTGGAGTAGAGTTGACAGTCTGAACCGAAGGCTGTGGAATTTCTGTCGGGACTTGGGAGTGGACTTCGTCGACCTACGACCGAATATCGAATCGTGCAGTGCACCACTGGATCACTCTGGTGTTCACTACACTCCCGAATTGGCTCAGAGAGTAGCGCTTAGGATTATCGAGCACATTAAGGATTTTTTATGCTAGAGAGTAGGGCAGGGTGTAGGTCAGTTTTGGGTAAGGGGATAATCGATACATTTGTAGAAAATAAGAATCCCGATAGATTATCTAATGATAGAATATACTCCGAGCGTAACATGCATAACCGATTTCGCGATAGGTCATTAATAGAATGTTCCTTAAAGGGCGCGACGGGTCGCAATTCCAATTTTGATGCGATGCCATACAGTCGTGGGAGTGATTGTGATGGGAGCGCATGTAGTTTTAGAGTGGAAGAGAAAGTCAAGGGTGAGATTAGTATGCGAAGTGATAGTGAGAAATTAAACGTCGCCGTACTGAACTGGCGCAGCATCCGTAGGAAAATTGCTGAGTTCGAGCATATTATTCGCAGTCTGCATGCCGACGTCGTGATAGGCACAGAAAGTTGGTTAACGGATGAGATTCAGAGTCAGGAGATATTTCCTAGAGACTATTGTGTCTATAGAAAAGATCGCGCTAATAGATTGGGCGGGGGGGAGGGTTCATAGGGGTTAGCGATAAGTACGATAGCAGTGAGATTCCGATAAGTGACGAGGATATCGAGAGTGTTTGGTGCCGCATAGGTAAATATGGCTCCAAAAAGGTGTTCTTATGCTCGTTTTACAGGACACCTAACGCTGGTGTACATTGTATTTTAAGTCTTGAGAAACAACTATCAAAGCTTAGACTGATAAATCAAGATGGTATCGTTATAGTCGGTGGTTCATTGGAAAAACCTGTTTCGAATCTAGAGGTAAAGAACGCGAATCCTGTGAGGCATTAATCGAAACATTCTGCAAGCACTCTCTCCTTCAATTAGTCAGAAAGCAAACGCGATCGGGAAACATATTAGATTTATTAGCAACTAACGTCCCAGAAAGAATAAACAAAGTCACCATTGAAGATGGGATAAGTGATCATCAGGCCGTATATGCAGAGTGTAAGTTGAAAATCGATAGGCACCCTAAGCCTCAAAGAAAGTTTTATATATTTGCTAGGGCAAACTTTTCAAGCTTCAGGTCGCGCCTACGAGAAATACTACCTGGCTTCCGTGATATGACCGAACGATCAGGTGCTGAGTCGTCATGGACACTATTCAAGGATATAATGCTCGAGGGTATCGATAAGTACATTCCAATTAAATTGAAGGTCGACAATAAAGAGCCACGTTGGTACAATAAGCAAGTTAGGAGTGCGCTTAGGCGTCAGAGAATAAGCCACGCGAAAATAAGAAATATGCCGTCTACATCATCCGACGAGTAAAAAGCAGCTCAAGTTCAGACGTGTAAGATATCCTGCGCTAAATCGAGAAATACTATGCGCGAGGCTTTGACTAACTTCCGGAATAAGGTATTAAATAATTATTTGAAGGAGGACCCTAAAGCGTTTTGGTCCTATGTGAGGGAGGTCCAAGGTAGAGGCCCTACCATACCTTCCCTGCGTAATTTCTCGGGTGCCGTTATTCATGATAGCGTAGAGAACGCCAACCTGTTAAACGGTCATTTTGTAAAAGCATTCACAGCCGTCAAAGATCAATGCGTACATTTTGCACCCGCTATAAGGAGCGACCTGATGGACGATATAATATTTTCTGAGGTAAGAATATCAAGGCAATTAAGTTCCATCAGGCATAGCAGAGCCACTGGCCCCGAAGAAATTCCTGCTCGCGTTTTGAAAGAATTAGCTGAAGAAATAGCACCTTTTCCTCGGATAATCTTCGAGAAATCTATTTCCAGCGGAAAGGTTCTAACGACTGGAAGTTAGCGCACGTTACCAAAATTCATAAGGGCGGAGACAAGGTGAATCAAAAAGTTACAGACCGATTTCCTTAACTTCGATATCATGTAAGATTCTCGAGCATATACTCGTTAGCAACATAATGCGATTTCTTGATGGTAAATCATTGTTAGATGATTGTCAACACGGCTTCAGGAAAGGTTGAACTTTTGATACTCAGCTCGTTTTTTTTGCGAATTTTATACTGAGAAGCGGAGAAAATACTACGCAGTTCGATGCCATTTTCTTAGATTTCAGGAATTCCTTTGATAAGGTACCTCACAGGAAGTTAATAACGAAATTAGAAACCTTAGGCGTTAATTCTAAAATCGTTAGTTGGATCCGTGAATTTTTAAATCATAGGAAGCAGAAGGTTGTTATAGATGGGAAATCTTCGATCTTAGTGGAGGTTGTCTCGGGCGTTCCGCAGGGTAGTGTAATTGGTCTGTTATTATTTCTAATTTATATAAAAGATATCAGCTCAGTAGTCAGAAGTAAAATTAGGCTTTTCGCGGACGACACCGTGATTTATAGAGAAATAAGCAATCCGGAAGACCATTAGTATCTCCAAAATGATCTAGATGCTATTTCTCCATGGTGTAAGGAATGGCAGCTTGAGATCAACCAAAAGAAAAGCTGCGTCATCAATTTCCGGATATACAAGAATATCTCGTTGGATGTTAATTAATCGTTGGAAGGAGTAGAGATTAGAGTTTCAGACTCGATTAAATATCTAAGAGTCACGATACGTCGTGATCTCTCGTGGGACACCCACATTCGTCTTTATAGGGAGTATAGTTCGAAATAGCTCCGAAAAAGTGAAAGAATTATGTTATTTATCCTTGGTTCTACTGCAGGTCTAATATGCTTCAGCTGTGTGGGATCCCTACGAAAAGAGACTCACTAACGAGATAGAAAAGGTTCAGGGCAGGGCAGCTAGGTTTGTAAAGAGGAATTACGATTGTAAACAAAACGTAACATCATTAATAGAAAATCTGAAATGGACATCGTTAGAGGAACGTAGGCTGCAGGCTAGATTTAAACTACTGGAAAAGTTTATGTCGGAGGGACTAGCGAATGAGGTAGTAGGACTTATCAGAAGCCCGACGTATCTCGGAAGGCAGGTCAGTGAGGATAAGATTCGCGAGATCGACTGTAGAACGGAGCGATATAGTCCCTAGGACGATAGGAAAACATAATAGCAAAAGAAAACGTGAGAAACTAGGAATCGTTGGTGCACTACACCCCCTGCCATCCACCAAAAAGTAATTTGCAGGGTAACATGTAGGTGTAGACATACTTCTGGCCTTCCCTCCATATCTCTATCGCCCCTTACCTTCATTTTCCAACTCAACTCTAATGCGTTCCTTGTACTCGCTCACTGCCTCACGCTCTCCGTAGTGAATCACTCCTCCTCCAGGGAGGGGGCCAACATAAAAGTCAAAAATATTTGGGGGGGCACACAAAAATATGAAAATTTTAATTCAACTATTAGGCTACACCTGTATTTTTGTACCAATCCTTTGCTTATATTATCAGTAAACTTTTTTTCATACCTCTTCAGCTTATAAAACCGATGTTAATTGTTTGCTATTATTAATAAAAATTGTTAATTTTTATTGATAATTTTAAATAAATTTTTGTATCATTTAAAGAATGATTCTGCTGTTATAATTAAAATTACGTTTCTTATTTTGCAAATTAGAACAATATTTTTTTAAATGTTGACAAACATTCCCATTTCTATTATAAATTAATAGTGTTTCAGACATATTACAGGCATTTTTTATAACAATTATAATAACACAAGTAATGAAAAGAGGCAACCAATTATCATAACAAATTATAACTATAATATAAAGGCTATATTTAATAGTCTGTATGCTATAAATATGTAAATTAAAAAAGTAAAATATTTTTATTTGCAAATATTTCTACAATTAAGTCTAAATCAATAGATTTAGTAATTTCCTTTTCAATGTGCAGTACAGCTAAATGCGATAGACGTTCGTTGGCAATTTTATTTCTTATAAAAGTTTTAATTCGCCTCAAACTTGAAAACGATCTCTCACACGCTGCAGTTGATACTGATATTGTTGCAGTTATTGTACATAATTTGTGAATTCCTAACAATTGAAACAGATGTGTAATTTTAGTTATATTTTCAGACTCATACCTTTTAATGGTTTGTGGCAAAATTTTTAATTCGTCCTTCAAATTCTCAATATCAATTCCATAATTTAAAGCAAAAGGTTTTATTTGTTAGAAATTTAGAAAGTTTTCATACAGCGGATTTAAGCTACGTATACCTTCTAAAATGTTTCTGTTGTTAGTAAATCTTGCATTTAATTCTGCTATTATTCTATCCAGAACAGGTATATTAATTTGAGTACGAATTTGATGTTTCGTATTGATATTACGTTGAAAATTACTTTCCTCTGTAATAAGAAAATTTGCATATTTATTTGGAAATTTAGAAATCCTGTTTGAATTTTCATTATTTGGAATATTAATGTTATTATTTGTTGCAATTGTCACTGATGTTAAGTAAATTTTACCAAAATTAAAATTTGAAATTGTAAAGTTTTCATCTGATCGCACATCCAAAAAAATGTCTCTAAAGAATGTATTCATGTTATTACATTTGATAGATCTGAACTGACGCTTTGCAAGAAGTCACTGGCAGATTTGAATTTTGTTAATATTTCAGTAAACATGCACAAATTAAATGCAAATTGAAAATCAATTCCACTAAGCAAACGGCTGGCTTCTATTCTCCGTTCACCTGCTTCATTTGCAATAATATTTAATAACACTAATACGGCCTCGAAAGTATTTTTCAAAGCTGAACTGGCAGATACCTGGGCTGTCCACCGGGTATAACAAATTCGTTTTAGTTCTCGTAATTTGGTATACGGGTACATATCTTTCTGTAGTTTTATAAATCGGGGATGAATAGCTGACCCAGAAAAAAATATTCAATTCTTCCAATGTGGAAAAAAAGGAGTCTACAAGGTTCAGTCCGTGACTGAAACAGTGAACATATATACAGTGAGGTACTTCATCCCTTATTACACAAGGTGCGGTGACATTTTGTTCACATAATTGGGATGGTTACTAACAACAATATATAGTTAGTAAACAAACTCTCATAATCATGTTGAAGTTTCACTAAATTATTGGTAACAATAAAAAAATAAGAAATCGAACGGTACAGTAAGCTTTAATATATACGGCACGCTATAGTTATTAACTGCAGCTACTGTTTAAGTAAAAGTCTTAGGATACAATATTAACTGAAATGATGTAGATGATAAATATATTGGAGTTTCATTTGATTATCGTATGTCTAATATTTAATCTTGAGTTTAGTCTAGTTTAAGTTAGTACACAACTTTAGTAAATCTGGAATAGAATATAATTTGTTGATTCTACGCTTTGCTTACGTTTTACATTTACTAAAACATTGTAGTCTAATTGTAAGTTGGTGGATATACTTTAATTCCATTTAGTATAGTAGTTTATTAGTTAGCCTTTGCTGAACTAAAGCGGTGACAATTATGGGGATTTAGGAAACCACCCTCACTGTAAGGGCTGGTTTTTTAGACGAAGAGAATCATTTAGAGATTTATTGGTGCGACTAAACCTCAGTTAAATGTGAACAAGGATGCATATGGAGTATACTCTTTCCTAAATGGCAGGCCCCTGTTAGCACATCGCGACCATTTTTAAGAGCAGAGTGGAGACCAAGAGAGAAACGTCTCAGCATGTGTGCGGAGGACGTTTTGGTTTTCCAGTTTACCCTCATCCATTTCCGAATATGGTCACCAAAAGTATCGAAATACGAGGTATGGTCCTTGCTTGCCTAACGATTAGTAAAGGTTTTTCACTAATAATTAAAAAATACCATAGGGAAGTGGGAAAACCGTTCTTAAGATCTCTGTGCCTAACCGTGCAATCCATTGATTGCATTCAAAGTAGATTAAAGGGAAGGCCAAGGGGGGGTCAAGGGGGGCCGATGAGATTTTAGGGGGGCCTGCCCCCCCCCCCTGACCCCCCTTGGCTAAGTCCCTGTCTTCCACCCTTGCGCCCCGGAGTATATACCTAGATTCCCCGAAATCTTGCTTCGTCTTGGTCCTCCCCTTTCATGGGGAATTTTCCTCATTGCAACCTCTCTGATGACCTTTCCACTCATAAATTGCTCTCTTCTTACTTCAAACCATTTCCACGAGTCTTTCAGCTGGTCTATCTTATTTATAGACCTCCAAATGCGAGCGTGGAAACTATTTATTATCTAGAGAAACAACTGGCGACGCTAAGTTCGATTAATAAAGATAAAGCCATTATAATCGGGGGCGATTTCAATCTTCCGTCAATTGATTGGAGGCATAATTGCTTTTATCCCGGTGGTAGAGAGCTTGAATCTTGCGAGGCTTTGCTTGAAACTTTCGGCAAACACTCATAGGATCTGTTAGTGAGATTTCTCACGAGATTTAATATCATATTAGATTTACTAATCTTCCTGAGCGTATAAATAGGGTATCTGTTGCTGAGGGAATAAACGATCACAAGGCAGTGTACGTAGAGTTTCAGCTCAACATTGAGAAACAGGTTAAGGCTAAAAGAAAGCTTTATGTGTTCGCCAAAGCCGATTTCGCAAGATTTAGATCATTTTTGCGAAATAAATATACTAATTTCTGCGAGGTAACAGATATTGCAGACGCGGAAGAATCCTGGTGCATGCTCAAAGATATGATGCGAGATTGCACAGATAAATTTATTCCAAGGAAACTGAAGCGTGAAAATGCAGAACCTAGAACAGATAATTGTCATTGATAGGAAATACTCATCCCCCGTTAAAGATTCGTCGGGTGTTCCTCAGGGAAGTGTACCGGCCCCTCTACTTTTCTTACTCTATGTCAATAATATCTGCTTTGTAGTTCGTAATAAAATTATATTTCTTGCCGGTGATATCGATATATATAAAGAAATAGAAAACCAGGTGTGCCGCATTTGCGTTCTGGAAATGTAAGAAAATAGAAGTAGGTTTCGAGTATAAAATAGGTCAAATAAATATTCAAGCAGCGGAGCATGTAAAATATTTAGGAGTAACCATTTGTCAAAATCTTTCATGGGGCATACACTTTCGTCGAGTTATAGGTGCGGCCAACAAGAAACTGGCTTTCATAAGTAGGATAGTACGGAGCACTACAGAAAAAGTAAGCGAAACATGTTACTTATCACTGGTTAGACCTCAACTGGAATACGCCTCATGCATATGGGATCCGTACGAAAAGGGACATATAATTCAATTAGAAAGAGTGTAGCGCATAGCAGCCAGATTTGTAAAACAAAAGTACGAACATAAGGAAAGCGTCACCTCATTATTGAGGGATTTGAACTGGGCACCACTGGAGGATCGTAGATTGAATTCGAGGTTGCGGCTTCTGGAGAAATATAGATCGGAATATCTAAAAGACGAGGTTGTAGGAATTATTTGAAGCACCAACGTATATTGGTAGAAACGACCGTGAAGATAATTCCATGTGATCGATTGTAGGACGTAGCGTTATCTAGGCTCGTTCTTTCCGAGGACAATACGAGATCACTATAGAAAATTTAAACCTGCGATAGACAATTTTTAGGTAGGTTATGGTGCATTGCGTTCACAGCCATTCACCAATTAGGTGAATTGCAGGGTAACATGTAGATTTAGGTGCAATCAAAATCAATGCACAGCAATTGGTGTTTGGATTGTGAGCACTGAATTGGGGTTGCACTGCTGAACTATCTGAGGAAAGAGGAGAAACAACGCACTAATTAGGAAGTGAGGGAGTACTTTTTAATGGGACAATAACACGACTAGAACACAAGGACGGCACCAAAAAGACGGAGTAAGAAAGCGATAAAAAATAGCGGAACACTAAAATTAAGGTTGAAAATCCTTAGAGGGATAAGCACCAAGGGAAAACACATCACTAGGTCGGCACCTCCAACTCGCGAGGAGAATGGAGTAACACTGCACTAAAATACTTGTGGAGGAAAACTGGAACACGCACATTTCTTCTTCTATCTTGAGGTCGTCTTCTTTGGGGAGGTCGTCTTCTATCTTGTCCATTCTTGGTCCTTTGTTCTCACCGAGCTGTCTTCTCTCAGCCAGAATATCACTAGTTACGGCAATCACTCCTCAACTGCGATTGAGAAAATTCCCGCTGGAATTTCTGAAGTTCTTTCTTATTGGAGATGAAGAAACGACCCCATTTTGGCATACGGCGATGAGTTTCCCGTCTTGGGTCCACACTGATCTGGCTCCGGCGATTTCTTTAGCCAAATATAGAAGGCATTTTCGCTTTTGTGTCAGGGACTCGGTGACAAGACATTTTGTTCCCTTCAGCTTGCGCTTATTTCGCCATACTTTTTCCCTATCTTGATAAGACAGAAAGTGCTCAATTATAGTGTGGGGAAATTCGGAGTTTCTCCTAGGAGGCCTTATGCGATGGGCTCTGGAGAGCATTGTAGGCTCGATTTTAACATTTAGACGCTCTCTGAAGAACTCGCCGGCGACTTGGAGATTGTCCTCACGATATTTTTTGGGGATGCCGTGGATCAGGAGGAAGGTTCTTCTCGAATATTGCTCCAGGGCATCCAGTCGGTCATCAAACTCTTCCTGCCGAATGTTGAGTTCAATATCGCCAAGTATTTCATGATTGAAGGAATCGAATCGTTCCTCGAGAGATGCCAATGATTCCTTTTTTATGGAGCTCTCCTGACCCTTTACCACTTTGAGTTTGTCTTTAAACGAAGCCATCGGTGTCATCACTGTCTCAAGCATGGAACGGATATTGCTGTTGTCCGCCTCCAAGTCCTTCTTGGCCGGGTTGTTTTTGGGGGCCATCGCAGCGGGGAGAGTGAAAGTTTGGATTTGTGGAGTGACCGTAAAGCACGTCAGTCACCAATGGCCATAAGAATAGTATTAGGTACGGACGGACATCACGACGATAATAGTACTTTTCAGCATTGACGAAAAGCACCAAAAACGAAATTTTCAGATTAGGTGGTACAGAAAATAGTGACACTGAGTGAGGAAATCCAGAAAATATTTCAAAACATGATTTGCATAAAAACAAATTCCAACTATCTTCTACTATGCAATTTGATGTAAGAGATTTAATAACAGAAACAAACCTCATAGCTGCCGAAATGGAATTGTTGAAAATTTAATCAACATCTCAAGTCATTGCCGAGCCGTCGTGATGAAAGGGCGTGTTTCTGTGGCGCTCCTGTGGTGAAGGTTTTTACCTGAAAAACCAAAGAAGTATGGGGAAGGGCTCTTGCTCTGGTGCCGTGATCGACTTAAAGTGTCACTCTTGCAAGCGAAAACTGAGAAACGGTGCACAGTGCTCGAAATGCAATATGTGGTTTCACTTCAATTGCACCAAGGATAAGTTGGAGGAGTGCGTAAAGGAGAATTGGCGGTGCAGCAGTTGCGTCGAAGGGGACCGAAAGGTATCACTAAATAACGCGGAGAAGATTATATCATCGTTAAAGGAAGATCTAATGGAGGCTAAGAGTGTGATAGAGAAATTAGAAAGTGCGCTTAAGAAAGAACTTCAAGTTGTTTCCTTCAGGGAGAGATGTGATGAAGGGAAGAATAATATCGATAAAAATCACGACAATAAAATCCCAGAGGCCCAGCTGCCGAAGGTGAGAATATTAGGTGATTCTATGTTGCGGTTTGCCGGAGAGAAGTGTAAAAAGGTTGGTGTTTCAGTGAACTGTTTTCCGGGAATTAAAACCGAGCAAATGGAAAAGAAAATTATGGATCTGAGTGAGGAGAGGGAGGAAGAAGTGATCGTAATCCACGTAGGAACAAATGATATAAAAAGTGCTCGGACTGAAGACCACGCCATCGGATTGATTTGGGATATGTGTGCAACAGCGAAGAAAAAGTTTAAGAAAGCAAATATAGTAGTGAGTGGAATAATTAGAAGGAGGGACGTTGTAAATAAAAGAGTGGATTATATCAATGAAGGCATTGATTGGGTGTGTGCTAAACAAAACTTGTGTTTCGTGGATCCGAACTGCTGGTTAAGTGATAAGGACTTGGGTCGGGACGGTTTACATTTAAATAGAAGAGGTAGCGAAAAATTCGGGAGTTTGCTGGAAAAAGTAATACAACACGCCAAGTAGGAAAACTAGACGAGGACCATGGAGGTGCTGACACCACAAAGAAGATGATGAAAGACGTTGAAGACGGGGGCCATATATCGTATAATAAAGAAGTCAAAAATCCAGGTAAGGGAATAAGAATTCTTCAGGTAAATTGTAGGAGTATCTTAATTAAATGTAAAGAGTTTGCAACCCTAGTTGAGGTAACAGAAGCAGATGTAATTGTCGGTACCGAGTCGTGGTTAAAAAATGATATTGATTCTAAAGAAATCTTTCCAGGCGGGTTCACTACTTATAGAAGGGATCGAAACCAGAGAGGTGGAGGTGTATTTATATGCGTAAAAGATGAAATTCTTAGTAATTTAATATGGGTTGATGAACATAGTAAACTTTTGTGCGTAAAAATATACGGAAGAAAGAGTAATAAAGCCTTAAATATCATAGGCGGATACAGAAAACCAGGGGAAAATTTTGACATTCTAGAGACCCTTTATAGCCACGTAAATGAAAAAACAGTTAGCAACGAAGTAGTATTTGCAGGAGATTTAAATCTTCCCAAGGTCAACTGGGACGGGCCATCTATGGAAGGAGGTAAAGCGCAGGAACTGGTAAACAACCTCATACGCGATGGGGGGCTTAAGCAGGTAACCAATATCCCAACAAGAGGGGAAAATATTTTAGACATTTTTCTTCTAAGACCGTCTGACTCATTCGTGAGTTGTGAAACCTTCCAAGGCATTAGTGATCACAAGGTGGTTTTAGCTGAGTTGGAGTTCGAAACTGACCGCGTGAAAAGGGATCGTAAGCAAGTCATTTGGAGATATCACAGAGCGGACAGACTAGGCTTCCAAATTTACCTTAGGGAAAATTTCATAGGATGGTTAAAAAGCGGAATAAACGTAAATGATATTTAGGATGCATTCAAAATAAAAATTTTCGAAGCTACAGAGAAGTATGTTCCAAAAAAATGTATTCAAAACAATCCCGATCCTGAATTTTACAATAAGAAAATTAGGAGGTTGAAAAGGAAAGTAAGAGATGCGCACAGGAAGCTAAACACTGGCGGATGTTCACGAGATTCATATACTCAGTTGTTAAAAGAATTAAATAAAGACAAAATGGTCGCGCATGATAGATACTTACTAAATATATTAAACTCAAAAGATAGCAAAAACTTCTATAAGTGTTTACGGAGAAGGAAGGATACCAAAGACAAGATTAAAAATATAAAAAATAATGAAGGGGCATTAATCATAAACGACTTAGAAAAGGCAAACGAATTTAATAAATGGTACTCCAAAGTGTTCCAAGTGAAAACTTATGCTTTAGGCAAAGTAAGATTACCAAATGAAAGTGGACCGAGAATTGAGTTTAGCTTTAATACTATTAATAAAAAGGTAAAGAGTCTGCACTGGCACAAGTCCACAGGACCTGATAATATTGCATCAGGAGTATTAAAATTAGGGAGCGAAGCGATTATATCGTACCTAAAACACATCTTTACTGTTACCTTAGCAAACAGTTGTATCCCATTAGAATGGAAATCAGCCACTGTTATACCTATTTATAAAGACGGAAATAAGACAGAAGTTGCAAATTATAGACCAGTAAGCCTAACGTCCGTTGTTTGCAAATTAATGGAAAAATGTCTGGCGGACTATATACAAAAGTTTTTAGAAAATAATTGTATGATATTTGAAGGTCAGGCCGGGTTCAGAAAGGGTCATTTCTGCGAGCTCCAGTTGCTAGGGTTATGTGAAGATATTGCAGAAACATTAGATAATAGCCAGGAAGCGGAAGGTATAGTGATAGATCTAACGACAGCATTTGATGTAGTACCTCATGATTTACTCTTGACTAAGGTTTACGCTCTAGGAATAGATATGAGGGTAGTGCGATGGATAGAAGCCTTTCTAGCAGATAGAAATCAAAGGGTTAGGATAGGAGATAGTTTATTCGATGAAATAGATGTCACCTCAGGTATCCCTCAGGGAAGCGTTTTAGGACCGTTATTATTCTTAATCTACATAAATGATTTACCAAGTCAAATATCCTCAAAAGTGAGACTTTTTGCAGACGACTGCATCATTTATAGAGTCATTAAAGATGAAAATGACAGAGGTTTACTGCAGAGGGACATAGATAAGCTGATGTCTTGGGTATGTTCAAATAAAATGAAAATAAACGTTAAGAAAAGCAAGCATATTCTATTCTCTATGAAAATGGAAAAGAGTAATTTTCCTTACTGTATGGAAGGGATACAAATACCGAAGGTTGATAATATAAAATATCTTGGAATACATATTACGAAAGATTTAGTATGGGGTCTTCAGGCAGAATGTATAGTTTCAAAGGGTTTCAAGGCACTTAACTTTGTTATGAGAAATTTAAAACATAGCAGTAGGAAAGCTAAAGAATTAGCATACAAAACAATAGTAAGACCTATATTGGAATATTCTTCAGGAGTCTGGGATCCTCATGACAGAATACATATTAATAAATTGGAAAAGGTTCAGCGAAAGGCAGCCAGGTTTGTTATGGGTCGTTTTGGAAGAGAGGATAGTGTAACAGATATGTTAAAGGAGCTTGGGTGGGAAACTTTAGAAAAGAGGAGGTAAGTGAAAAGGTTAGTTTGTTTCTATCGAATGTATACCGGTAAACCGGCCTGGAAAGAACTAACACTTAAGATTAAAACCCCGACATTTAAAGGTAAAAATGATCACTCGTGTAAAGTTCGTACAAACGTTCGAAGAAAAGATGTTGGTAAATATTCATTTTTCAATAGAACAGCATTGGACTGGAATGAATTACCTGAAGAACTTCTTATGCCCTTTCCTCAAACCGAGAAAGCATTTTAAAGTAAAATTGTTAAAAACTTTAGTATTTAATATTTAATGAGTTTTTGTAGGTTAGTATTTTATTTAGTTTTTTATAAGACTTGCGCCACCAAGCGGCGTTAATTATTGTAAATAAACATAGTTGGGTTATAATTTAATCACAATACTCCAAATAACTATCTAATGCCAAATTATGGTCGATTTTTTTTAATGAAGAAGATTATTTACTTATTCTAAATTTTTGTAGTTGTATGGCCAAATAACAAATGAAACATGTTGTAGTTTGTAGCTAAGCTGTTGTGACGAGAGTTCCTATGACTTGAAGTCAAGAAGTTGTATATAGTGTATAGGAACTACTATCAAAAAAGGTCATATTTTTGTATTAGGTACATTCAATTGTTATTATGTAATTTGGGCATTATGTATTGAGTGATACCTGAGCTGTTGTGACGGGAGTTCCTGTGACTTGAAGTTAAGAAGTAATATATAGTGTATAGGAAATGGTATCAAAAAGCTTATATTTTTATATTAAGTAAACCCAATTTTTATCATGTAATTTGGGTATTATGCATTGAGTTGTGATGGGGACCCGCTGCCACCGGGACCTGCTCCCAATTGTAGCGTTTATGTTAATAATAATAATAATAATAAACTCTTATACAGGAACTCACAAGATTGGAAAAGTGTACTCCATGTCGGAGTGCACAGAGTTTTCAAATGCGTTCTTCGAGATTTCACAATGTTCTCAGATGAGTATTACGATAAACTAGCGAGGTACGTTGTAAAATACGAGTAAGGATAAAAAAATTCCCGGAATTCAGACAAATTTTAGTAAAAACCTATAGCGAATTCCACTTATGTTTTTAAAATCTACTATCGTTGACTTTCCACTGAAAAATATGCTTTCTAGCTGAAACTCGCTTCTGATTTACTCAACGTGTTTGTGGTTGGAAACATGACTTTTTCCAATTATAAGATTGACTCGACAATTCATTCTTTTCAGTTTGAATTGTGATTTCACCATATTTTTCCAAGCGGTGACAATGTATTTGTCGATTTTATTATTTTGTGATTTGTTTTTTTGGAGTTTTTCATCTTAAGTTGAAAGTTCTACGGTTATCGGAATCCTTCCATTTTATTCTCAACTGAATACATATATGAACATTTTGTGGTTTTGAGAAAAGTGCCATAGCGAATTCTCTTTCACTTTCTGTAAGCACTAAAATCTCGCTGAAACGAAATGAGGTTGCATAAATCATTTTTTGTACCGAGAGTTTTTACGAGTTCTGCTAGGTATTACACAAAAAAGACCAATTGTTTATTTTAGGAAAGCTTTATAATATCTTTTTAAAAATATTTTTAATTTCCTTCTCACTAAACGTTTCAATTTATAACATTAAGAATACAACTTGGAATATTTATATATAAAAATGGAGATTTGTAATCCAATTTGTAGTCCAATGAAATACCTTCGTTGCAGTAAAGTAGTCTTTATAACGGTATTTGCAATGCTGAGATTTCACAGTATTGGTGTGGAAACTTCCATTTTAGCGCTTTATGGTTGAGACATAGAATGGAACAAAAGGCAAACACGAGTCATGGTACTCAATCGGGACTGCCAATTTTCATTATACTAGCGTAATTGCCCGTCAAATATGACGGGTATGCATGGATAAGTATTAAAGAAAAGGCACTTCCCATTCTTCATCCTTTTCTCTCTTACTCTCTCCCATCCTCCTCACTCTGCCTCTCTCTCTCTTCTCTGGAAAAGTAGACTTCCTAGATTCAATCTCACCCTAATAAAGACCAATTCCTATCTATCTCTCCCCATCTCCCTCCATCTCTGTCTCTCTCCCTCTCTATCTTCCTCACTGTCTCTCCCTCCCTCTCTCCTTCTCTGGAATAATAGACTACCTCGTCTCAATCTCGTCCTAATAAGGAAATTTATCTATATATCTCTTCTTCCTTCTCTGTCTTTCTCCCTCTCTCTCTCACTCTCACTTTGTCTCTCACTCTTTCCCTCTCCTTGTTTCTTCCTCTCTTTCCTATTAAAGCATTCAAAGAACGCTTTCCTTACGTATATAGTGTTAGGATTGAGACGGCAATAAAATTTCGAGGTTTATCAATGACACGGTCGGCAAGGCAATATATCTTTAAAAAGCTTAATATTTTTCCAATAAATTTGATTTAAACGTATAACTTGAGCGATTTAGAATAGTAGGCGAATTTGAAGATAAGAATAAGATCCCTAAATTAATTTCTCTTTAAAACTATCTAGATCCAAATATCGTACCTCAATTATTTATAATTTTAATTTGTAAATTTATAATTTTAATTTGAAAGTCGAAAAATCGATTTTTTACGTATTATCATATGGGAAACAGAAATTATCTATTGGAGTCGAACCCGGGTTTTTTTGGGGATGTTATTTCGTAATTGGCTTTTAGTATAAGAATCAAATATTCCTGCCAAATTTCAATCTTCTACCTACGCGGAAAGCATTACACACAATCATGAATAGTTCACATTAGTCGAGCGTGATCGATGTTGGGTGCCGGTAGTGTAGTGGTTAGGACGCTGGTTGCTACTCTTCTGCTACTTGCAAAACCAGCTTGCACGAATCCTGCGCAAGTAGGATTTTTCCAAGGTCGCCCGACCCCCTGTTTGTGTGGTTTGAGAAGACCGCGCTAATTCAGCGTTCCGTCCTTCGGAAGGGAAGTTAAGCTGTTGGCCCCCTTGGTGCTCTTCTTTAAGAGTAGGCTAATGCCGGCACCGAGTTTCTCTTCTCCATTGCTATACAGCTATTCATTGCACTACCTCTTAGACACCTATTGCGCGTAGGCAAGAGGTGAATCAGCTGGGAACATACTTTAGCATGTGAACTTTTGGTGACGGATTTCTTCGCTCATTATTTAAAGAGATTATATCTTAAAATAGTACAAGGGTAAAATGGGATATCCGAGTCACACCATACAATCAAGGCTGCCATATTTCCGGGAATAAAGTTGAAACTTCAACTCCCTAAAATCTCGATATAACTTCACTGTTATCGGTCTTTTGATGTTTTTGAAAATTCAACCTGTTAGGTGCATATTTGAATTATGCCGCAATATCAAGACAGCCTGACGATAAAAATTGAAATTTAGGATGTTAAATATTCGGAAATAGACGCACTAAATCAATTCTTCACTTCCTCCCCTCGCAAACACTGGCACGCACTATCCGCAGCAAACAGGCGACTCAGTTGGGGAGCCTCTGCCCTCAACGTCTCTTTCAAAAACAATTTTTCTTATTCTTCTTACATAAGGTATACATTTCATGTTACAAATTTCCTCCAAATATTTTCCTGAGAATTCTTATGCATTTTATAAATTTTGAGGATAAACCTTTTCAGTTGTTATTTTTTTAAATCAAATACAACGAAAATATTTTGCGGTGCCAGAAAATGTTGAAGGTATTGGCAAGCGAAGTAACCCACAATGTCAGTTTTTCATCGAATATATCGAACGATCTTGAATGATAACTTTATTAGTGCTTTTTTCTATAAGAAATCGCCTATGCATTCGGTTCAACCATGCATCTGTCTGCATGTACAAAATAACTCGCAAATGACGTAAGTTGCAAACGCCAAAATCTTAGGATACAGAGTTTTACGTTGAAGCTACGTAGAATAGAAATTTGATGGATCCAAAATTAGTGGCTGGGGATTAAATGATGGATACAAATATCAATTGCTATTAACTCGTTAAGTATTCAGTCTAGCAAGACGATTTTTGATGCATAGAATGCAGGGCTGTAATGTGAGGACCAGACAGTTTCGAAATTATCCGGTAGCTAGAGATGGATTAGTTGGTACAAAGATCCATTGCTAATAACTCCAAAAGAATTACCTCTACGAAATATGAACTAAACTATAATATTTTTCAAAAAAATAACAGTAAATAAAAATTTCCGCTTTGGAAATATTCCAATTCGATTTTGTTTAATATCACGAGTTAAACCAATTTTTATCCAAGAATATATTCTTCGTCGAAAAGCAATATGATATATAATTTTAATATCGACGATCAGCTATTTCTTATAATGAATATTTAAAACTATGTAACTTCACTTATACTTTTCGTTGAGTAAAATGACCAATATAATAGCGGCATAAGCTTCGAATTTCACATCACGTGTATTCCATAAAACAATTGACACAGGAAATTTTTCTATTCCACATAAAAATACATGGGAAGAGGTAAAATAAATACAAGCCCATCTTCTATCGCAATTTATAAGATGACGGAATTAAGATTTGGATTAAGTTAGGAGTGAAAGAATGAATTTTAATATTCTTCTCATAGAATTACGAATCCAACTTGAGAAAGCTAAGAATTTGCGTATATCTTAATCTCCCTTCCATTGTTGAATCCCATTGTTTTCTTCAAACGCATGTTTGTATGTACGTAAACAAAGCATGATTATAATGCATTAGTACGAGCTTAATGAAAATATTTTTAGCGTGTAAACATTTATAAAATTAAAATTATAATAAAATTAAAAGCATTAATTTTTATCAAAGTTACTGTGACCTGAACTTTCGTACTATTTCATTGTGTTTCAATTATTTAGTTTTACTATCAGTTATTGACATAATTAGTACCTTTATTGCTTTTCATCATCATTTTCGACAAAGTACGATTAATTCTCTTGGCAATTTCTTGCTTGGTGGTTTGGCATCTTTGGAATTAAAGGACCATCACTAGTCAATGATCGCCATTAAAATTTATTATTAACATTAGCTTTTTTATGATCGATATACATATATGATTTTGTCTAGTTTTGTATAGTAACTTTTGTTTTTCTCAATTTAAAGAATGAAAACTAGTGCTGGAAAACGTTACGCGTAGTATTCTTTTCGTCACGACAGCAATTAAATACCCGCATGCTAAAGATTCCAAAACTTTCCATTTTATCCGAAAAATTACCTTCATTCATGGTAATTTGGAGAGGTTTCACATTTCGTCTTACAAATAATTTACTTTATGGTGAACTTTTCTCTGGTTTCCAGACGGGTTTTTACGGATTTCTCATCCGAAGTTTCGGCGACTATCTCCGTCGCCATTCCCTGAAGATGGAGACGGAAATAGTCGTCGAAACGTCGGATGAGAAATCCGTAATAACCCGGCTGGAAACCCGAGAAAATTTTACCATGATTATTCGCCGGGAAAGCTTCAAATTTACTTTATTCGTTCTTATAAAAAATAAAGCTATTCAGGGTTAATATCTCAAATCCAACTAATCTTGAAATGTAATATTGTAACCCCATGCATGTATACATCCATGTATTTCTTATGGGGGATATGAAAAGAAAGAACGGCATCAAAAATGAGCCCTAAACAGGACAAATATTGGAAGTTGGACAATTCTCTTTAGTTTTATCTGATGGCCGATCATTCTACCAAATTTTAGGTCTGTGGCAGGGACATGTTCTCCGAGTTACAATCGGTGCAACCGACCGACGGGCTCCTTTTATTATCTTTAATTGCGTATCCCTGGGTTCTCTGTTCTTTGTGCTACCTATAAAAAATTCTAATTTAGTGAATAACCGTTACAACACTAATATTTTAGTCTTAACTATGTGTTAAGTTTATTAACTTGAATATAAAAAACTTAATATGAAAATCCGAATTTTCATACATGATCATCAAAAACGAAAAATGCGCCGAATACTTTGAAATCTTAAAAACGTTCCTGATCTGCAGCATATATTTAGAAGTGCTTATAAATTAGTATAATAAATAATAAACACGTATTTAAGGTGGATACGTAACCTCTAAACAAAAAAGCAAACATAAAAGAGTAACTACACCATTATTTTTTACGAATTATTTCTTTATAACGTTAAACGTAACGGAAAACGAAATGTAGATTTTAGCGTGACGAAAAACGTAACGAAAAACGAAATCACTTTTTTGCCTGTGACGAATAACGTAACGAATCGTTTTTTTTCGTTTGCCAGCACTGATGAGAACACATTTGGATTAATAAGATATTCCACTCTTTTCATTGAAATCATCATATTAATTTATACTTACGATTTAAACCACCTCCGAAAAAATTCCCCCATTTTTCTGAGAAGTTTATTTTTTTAAATTCTTTTAGTGCGTTTAAAATATAAAAGTTGTATAAATTAAATAAGATATTTTTATATAAATTTTCTCTAAAACTCACATGATATATCGTTTAGAAACCAAGGTTCTCGTTGTTATGATAACAAGAAAACAAAGTAAATTATAAATGCCTATGATAATAGTAAATATGATGGCGCAATTTTCTAAAAAATCATTCCTACGATGTACAAAGTTTAGTTAATGAATCTCTGTTTAGCTATCATAAATCTCTAGTCTGACGATTAAAAAAGTCTTTGAAAATGAATTTTTAAAAAAGAAAAAGAATTTAAAGATCTGTAACGATAGGTTCAGTAGTATTTACTAAATGAATTTCATCATATTAATTAATTAAATATTATTATTAATAATGTATTATTCATTAAATAATATCGTGACTTTCAAAGAAATGATTAGCTTTAGTAAAATATGATTCTACTGTACTCAAGTCCCCGGCATTGTTTGCTGATATTGGTAGAAGTGTGGTTCGAATCCAGCTGCGGAGATGGTCTTGTGTTATCGTGTTAGTTTTCGTTTTCATTTCATTTATCAAAACAAATTTCATTGGGGAAATCTGTTTGCGCTAAGTATATTATTATTATTATGTGATATCTGTATATTCCAAGTAGTGGTAAGTTGTTGTTAAATATGTTTTTTTCGGTCTCAAATAGGTACATTTTAAAATAACTTCACAATATATTTTACTTAGTTATTTTATTCTGAATTCGATCGGTAATAGGAAAAGTAGAGTTCGTAACTTTGATTTTGAGTGGAGATACAAGAGAAACTTATCGCACCGTGTTTTGCGACAAAGAAACTCTGTGTTATCTGTGTGTTCGCCCGTCGCATAGAACCGTTGCTTGCATCGCAACGTTATGCCCGTGTTGGAAAATGTTTATGTCACGAAAAGATTCCCGGGTCATCTGGATAAATATTACGAAAAACAAGAGCAACTCGGTGCACGATTATGCACAATTGCCACGGAGCGGAACGTGACTGTGTGAATTCGAATTTCACGAACCTGTTAGAGAGCGGAAAATTTCGAATTCAAAGTTATTTAGGAAGTGATTTCAAGTCGATCTTTTTATTTTATCTTCATCGCACATTCTTCATTTTTATTTTGGCTTACCCTAAAATGTTTACGAATTTAAAACCGAACTCACAAGTAAAACGTCGTTTATTTCATACAGTTTTGGCAAATTTGTGATGGAGGAGGACTGGAGGTTTAAGAATCGAATCGAACGACAATCGAAGCTCGATAAACGATTTGTAACCACCGAAGTCTTTGTTGAGCAAATATGTGTTCGACTGCGAACGGAATGGCCCAGATTCTCGATGCGACGCATTCAGAATTCCTCCGTTTCTCTCGTTTCAGAAAACGCAGTTCTATTTTTAAATGATCTTCGAAAAAACGGAGACGCATTGGTTTTGTAGCGTCTTCGAAGTACGCGCAGCGCGAACCGATGCGACTGCGGTCGCGGCGTGACCGTTCAGTCACCGGATGGCATGAATTACTCGCCATTAGAGGCGAACGGAAGGCAGAACATAGAACTCCATTTCGTGCATCAATTCTACATGCTGCATATAATCATAGTCGACTCGGGAGATTTCGCAATACCTTTCCCGACATTCGTCTGAAGCTCCGAGATGACGGGGCAATTAACTATGATAACGTAGCCGAGGTGCGCGTCTCATTGCCCTCTTTCCGCCGCCCTTATCGCATTCTGTGGCGCATAATTCAAGTCGTCGAAAATTGTACTTTGAACTCAGTTTCCCAGGAGACTTCCCCTTTGAGCGGCTGTTTTTCACCGCCATTGCTTAATGCGATTGCGCCGTTAGCGCTATCCGACACGACACGTCCTTTGAATACCAACAAATGAAAAAAATTAAAAGAAGTCGAAACGATAAGCGACTTTTCTATTCAGAGAGAGATTTCTTTGACCTCCTTTATCGCACTAGCGGTTGCAAATACGCGTGCCTTTCAATTCTCCAATTTCATTTCAATCCTTTATAGTAATTGTTGAAAGATACATTCGCTGTATTCGAAATAATCTATCTAAAATAGAGTTGTAGCTAGACTTTACTGCGACGAGTGACTTTCTCCCTTGTGGAACGCCGAAAAGATCCTCGAGGTGCCGCGGAGGAGAAGCCCCCTCGAGGAGGCGAAACGGTCGGGCGCGCTCCGAACTCCCGCCCCCGAACACGCGTCAAGGTGCGAGAAGCACCCAAGGGGGCAAATATCTCGCGAGGGCAGCAGATCAGTAAGAGCACACCTAGGCCATTCGGAGGGAAAGAGGCAGAGGCGAGGGTGTTATAGGCGGCGCCATCCTCGGTGCTGGCAAAAGAACTCACCTGAGAGGTCAGAGGTCAGCCTCGAGACTAGTGCATGGACCACCGCTCGCCTTCTTCCTGTTTCTCCTCCTGGACGCTCTTCTCTCTAGAGACGTCTCTCGCAGATTCGCATCAATCGCCGCAGGCGCGCAGAGGAACCCGGAGGAGGGGCCCTTCGCTTTGCGGACTGCTCCGAATCGCCTCCCCCACCGCCTCCCCCTCCCTCCCACTCTCACCGGAAGCCGCTGGGCGCGGAACGGCCTTTCTCCGGTTAGGAATCGAAAACCCGAGCTGGGAAAAAGACGGTCGTTCTCCCGCAACACATTTTCACAGCCTCTCTTTCTCCCCCTCTCTCTCTCTCCCTGCGTGCACTACGTCACATCCTCTATTCCCTATCTAGACCCCTCTCCTCCTGATAGCTCCTCGATTCCTCCTCGGACCACCTGATCTCATAAAGCAGCCGCTGCAAACTCCGTGGGCGGATCGGGATCGCTCAGACGCGACCCTCCTCCCAAGAGAGGCGCGTGATGTGAAGAGCGAAAACGACATTTATTTCTACGACCTAACGATTAGCTATTGGTGGGTGAAAGGGAGGAGGAGAGTGGAATGTTGTCGCTAGGAATAGAGATTCGTTTTCGGGATAATTTCTTTCCTCCTCCGCTGCTCCCCTTTTGTCTTTATCGTTCTCACGGCCATTCTCCCCGTCCTCCACGCACCCACCTTCTTGCCCCCTCCCCCACTTGCCCCAGCCGCCCCCGATGTTCCCTCCTCCTCTTCACCATTCCCTTCGCTGGAGCGCAGATTGAATAATGGGCCTCAATATGACTCGCCGGGCGTTCTTAGAACACTCGAGGGACCTTCGGAGAGTTAGCGCCCACGAGAGAGGTTGCGGAGGACAATTGCGAATGCGTCTTCCTCACTTCCCGCGTTGGCCGCCAAGGTCCCCACTTAACCGGAAGCGATATACTGAAATCACTTCTCTTGGATCGAATGATGGCCTTAATTCACTATTTTCTTTTCCCATGGATGGTGTTTTTATGAGCCCAGGTGGCCGAAAAACTTGTTAGGCGTCGCTGCTGTTGAGGTAAAGTTCGAGGCCATTTGTCTCAAACACGCGGTGGGCCTGGTGCGGTCCGCGT
Source organism: Tanypteryx hageni (assembly GCA_028673005.1). NCBI lineage: Eukaryota > Metazoa > Arthropoda > Insecta > Odonata > Petaluridae > Tanypteryx > Tanypteryx hageni. The sequence goes on along the minus strand of CM054113.1, from coordinate 240,221,518 downwards.
AAGGTCCGCAAAGTGAGTTACTCCATACCATGACGGAGCCCAAACTCGAATGTATTACTTATAAGGTATTATTAAGATAGTTAGTTTTTTCCTGTTTAACTCAATTGTTGCCAAATGTAATTCCTTTCTACCAAATCGCTTAAATTTGGCCACTACACTATTTTGTTTGACTCTTGAAGGACAGTTTTTACCCACCCTGGGATCAGTATCATATAAAATTCTGATCATTGGCGCAGCTATGCCTTTATCTTAATCCGACCAATGCTATTGATCTGAGTTCACTTTTGGGAAACCCATGGCTCGGGAATGCATAATGAACCCTCCCTTTGACTCCTAGCATCCTTCAGTTGTCTTTTGGCTTTCGAACAGTTCATAACAGTCGTTTTTTAACAAATTGTTCGTGTGGTGAACGTGACACTTCCAGTCTAGTGGCCACATTGCCTAAAGTGAGGTTCCAAGAAGCAGAGACTGAACAATTTCATTAAAGAGTTTGGTGTTGATATTTTTTTGACGGTCGGTTCAGCGCATTTTTAGAAACTTTGTGAAAAGTCGGTGAATTCGGAGCAAAAGTACTTTGTCTCGCAGCATATAAGTAGGTACCTCAAAACATAAAGCTGCATCCAATGAAAAGACTGACGGCAGCAAGAAGACGACCCTTTTACCTTTGTTTTGTTCAGCTTCTTCTACACCAGTGGTGCCCAACATTTTTTACTGGTGTGCCACATCGCTGTTTGCAAATCCTTCGCCGGGCCGCATTGGAAGTTGCCAATTCTTCCGCGAGCCGAATTAGAGATTAATTATCTATATGTTTTAAGTGAAAATCAAGTCTAAATAAGGCTTTTATGGCTAACATTTTAATATTAAAAGTTTTATTGTAAAAATTTTCATAAAATGTATGAATTTTTGTGTTGAATTTTTTGATAGCTTTTTCATCATGCCCTCGCGGGCCGCACAAAAACCCGTCGCGGGCCGTAGGTTGGACTACACTGTTCTTGGCGGTTGGAGTTTTTCTTCAACCTGTGTACATCTTACGTTGAAGCCGGCATTCCTTTATGGAAATTAGAAAACAGTTCTTTGAAAGCTTTTTTGGAAAAATATACGAACAAAGAGGTTCCAAGTGAGTCAACATCGAGGAAAACCTATTTAGATAAAGTGTAGAACTGTGTTATTCAAAAAATCAAAGATAATGTTGGAGACAAGAAAATTTGGATCTCTCGTCAAGATTACCGACGTTGTTGGAAGATTCGTTGAAAACGTCATAATAAGAACCATGGAGGTTAGTCAGCCATCAAAAATTTATTTACTTAGGTGAGAAATTTTGGTAAACACAAATGGCTCAACAATCGCTCAACTTTTCACCATAGCGTTGAATCTTCTGTGGCCTGATGCGAATCTTGGAAAGATAAAAGAAGTTGTCAACACTTTCGATGAAGAAGATGCCTACTCCATAAGTATCATCAAAGAACTCCTGGAAAAGAAGTCTGTCAGCCATGATTTGGCATACATCGCAGCCTACTTCTCCAAGTTGCCAGATGCCATTAAATTACTTGAAAAAAGGAGGAAACGTTGGTCAATTCACTGAAGGTGAAATGTGCAGTGCTCCAGGTGAATAAGGTGAAGTTGTAAAAACAAGTGTGAAAATTTGTGTGTATGTGTGTGTGTGCCTGCACGCGCGCATGTGCGTGTGTGTTATTATTATCAATTAAATGAAAATGCTTAAATAATAAAAATAAGGAGTGAAATGGATTTGAATAAACTGATGTGGCTAATCAATTATTATTAAAATTAGTATCAAGAATCTACTTAAAATGCAATTCATATAACTATGGGTACAAATAATTTAGAAGTTATAAAATTAAAAAATAAGAATTGTAATGTATATGACTGCCTAAAGGATTATCTTGAAAACTCCACAATTAACAAAAATATTTTTTTTATTTATCACTTGAATGTAAGATTATTAAGGAAAAAGTATAACAAACTGTTGATACTAAATAGTCTTCTGTTAGATAAGATGAACATACCTCTATTTGTATTAAGTGAAGTTAATATTCAAGAAGAAGAAAAATGCCTCTACACATTTCAAAAGTAAATTGGTAGACAAGGTGGGGGGATTGCATGTTACATTAAAATTGATATACAGTACAGCTGTATAGACATAATTCTTGATGAAACAGAATGTCTTGGGATTAAATGTAAAATAAATGACAAGGAATGGTCAATTATAAGTATCTATAGACCCCCAGATAAAAATAAAAGGAAATTTATTGAATGCTTGTAAAAATTTTTACAAAACCTAAAAGATAAACTTGTAATAATTGTAGGATATGTAAATATTGACCTAAAAGACACTGATGATAAGATTACTGAAATGTACAAAACAATCCTAACCACAAATGGTTTTTACAAGGAATTAGACAATATACAAGAGAGGAGATAAAGGGAGACAAAATGGTTAAATCATGTCTAGATCACATAGCAGTTAAGGGAATAAAAATTAAATATTCTGGTATAGTTATTCACATCATCACCTTGTAGGGCTTGTGATAGAAAATGAATGGAGGTGTAAAAATGAAATATCTGAAGTGAAGCATATAATATGATGAATCTAAACTAAAAGATAGAATAAAGGAAGATAACTGGCATATGCTAGAAAATATAGAGGATCCTGTTAAGCAATATGATATGATAAAGGAAATTTTTCATAAAATATATAAAGAATGCTTAATAACAGTACGTTTTCAACCAAAATAATTTTAAAAACCCTGGATGACAGCTTGTTTATTAAAAGATATGAATATTAGAGATAAGACTATATAAGAAATGGCGAAAATCTCCTGGTAATCAGAAAATGAAGGATGGTTATACAACTTATAGAAATCTTGTTCAGGCTAAAATATCTAAAGCCAGGAATAAATATTTTAATGATAAACTTATAAAAAATAAAGGCAATATGAGAATTACATGGAGTATAATAAAAGAGATTTCAGGTACAGACAGCTGCAAAAGTAATGATACTACAATATGTAAACACTTGGGGTTTGCTACGTCAGTTTCTCAAATTTCCAATGCATTTGAAGATGAATTTACAAGCAAAATACAAAACATAATTTTGAAATGTGATTATAAATTAAATAAGGACTGTCAATTTAGCCATTTACAAAGTCTTGTAATTCTTGAAGCAAGGCCAAGTGACATACAAAAAGCCATCCTTAAGCTTAATGAAAGAAAATCTCCTGGGTATGATGGTATCCAGCGTAAAGATATTAAACAAAATGTAAATCTAATAAATTTATTTATTATTAAATAAAAATCTTGTAATTTTCCACTATTTTATTCGGACACGACCTAGGTTTTGACGCTTAGCATCATCAACAGGTGATACAGAGCTCTGTATAGTATGTACAATGGTAAACTCCATGATGATCTAAAAACAGCAATTGTAAGACCAATCTTTAAAAATGGCAATCATAAATTATTAACTAATTATAGACCTATCTCAATTTTATCAGTACTGGATAAAATTATGGAAATTTATATTGCAGATCATATTATGTTATATTTAAAAAATATAACATATTAGCACATGATCAATATGGTTTTCAGGAAAATAAGAGTACAAAACTTTTATTAGAAGACTTTATGGAGTATATTAGAGAAAATGTTAACATAAACAACAGCATATTGGCTGTATTTGTGGATTTTTAAAAAGCAATTGATACTGTTAACCATAATGTCCTATTAAAAAAACTTTACAATATAGGAATAAGGGGAATTTTACTAAATTGGTTTAAGGACTATCTTACAAACAGATTTATTTGTGTAAAAATAGAAAAAACCATGAGTGAAAAACAAAAAATCTTACCTGGTGTTCCACAGGGTTCTATATTGGGGCCACTGCAATATTTAATCTATGTAAATGATCTACCAAAAGTCTTGTACCAATGTATAATATTTCAATATACTGATGATACTGTAATTGTCACTGTTAATAGAGATTTGGAAAAGGCTAAATTATACATGCAGCAAAATTTAAATATATTAACTAAATGGACTCATGATAATTACTTATTAACAAATGAACAAAAAACTAAGCTCATGCATATTAAAAATTGTATGGAACCAAATAAAGATATAACCATTGTATTTCACAGCCATTCTTGTCTGCACGGAAATTCATATATAGAAATGTATTGTAAGTGTACAGTTTTAGAGCAAGTCCATGAATTCAAATACTTGGGTGTAATATTGGATGATAAATTTACTTTTGGAAATTATGTCAGGATGATTAACAATAAGATAAGAAAATGTGCTTATATTATGCATCACATCAGACATATGCTCCCTATGTACATTAAGAAAATAATATATTTTTCAACAATTGAATCAATCTACCATATAAAAAATTTGGAAAGACATAACTGTAAATTGTAACATCAATAATGGCAGACAAGTCAATGAACAATTGGATAATAGTAATGGACATATACTTTAATGATAAGTATAAGATAAAGAGAGAAAATCTAAATGTATATGGGCTTAGAAATCAAATAGAGTATAATATTCCTGTAAGTTTCAACTCTCATGGTGAAAGAAGGTTAAGTTCAATAGAGCCAACATTATTTAATTAGATGCCTAGCAACCTGAAAATTTTTACAACAATATCCAGAACAAAAGCTGAAGTTAAAAAATGCCTTATGCAAAAATGGGTAACTGCTAAGAAATATCTAGTGTTCTTAGTTCTTTTCTCTTGTTTTTGTTTTCTTTCAATCGCCTCGGTGAAACTTCTAAGTGCTTCACAGTGACTTAATACTATATAGTAGTGCTGATTTAAATATGATTTTTTCTGGCAGTCAAGCACTGGGCTTTGCTGGAACCTTTACAAATGTACCCCTTATACTAAAATGTAATAAGCACTGAAATGTATAAGTCATCTAACTATAGTATTCTGACAATTGTAATATTCGATGACCACTCCATCAAAATGGTTTCACAATACTTTATTTTGTGAAGCTCAGTCTTGAGTGCATTTGATGGACTATTGAGTTTGTAAATATCTGCTTTTATATTTAAAATGTTATCCACTTTCACATATTCCAGTGATATGTAAAAGAACATTGTGCTTAATATGTATTTCCTTATTAATAAATGATTATCAATAAATATATAAGTTCAAGATTTAATTAGTTGATGTGTAAATGAGAAAAAAAAATATTATTTTTATTTTACTTTTGTATTTCACAGCTTTTGAGCAGGTTATTTCAATGAGGTACGGGCTTTGCCAAGCACTCTCATTACTCGAAACTTAAAAATTTACGTACTATTCTGGTTGTATTTAGTATGACAGCTTTCTGTAGGAGGGTATATTGCAATTTAGGCAAATCTATTATTTTTATACTGTTGTGTAAATCTGTAGGGATAATTCCTGTGGTCGATAAAACTATTGGGACAATGTGTACAGTATTTATGTTCCACATTGGTTTAATTTCTTCTTTTAGTTCTATATATTTGTGGTGCTTTTCTACTATGCTTTTCGAAAGATTGTGTGTATTTGGGATAGCTATGTCTATTAGGTAAGTGGTTTTGGCTACCTTGTCCTGCAAGATTATGTCCGGTCTGTTATTGTGTATAGTTTTGTCCGTAATTATTGAGTGGTCATAATATAACTTAAATGCATCAGATTCCAAAACTGGTTTAGGTTTGTATTTATAGTAGGGCATATTGTCTTCTATTAATTCATGTTTTAGAGTCAGTTTTTGATGTATAATATTTGTGACTTGATTGTGATGGTGTAAATAGTCAGTCTGTGTTAGTCTGATGCATGCTCCTGTAATGTGCTGTATAGTGTTCTCTACATTTTCGGCATCTGTCATCTTGAATTTGCCTATTCTTTATTATGTACTTCTGGTGGTTCTTTGTATTTATTACTTGATTTTGTATGGCTAGCATGAATCCCTCTGTTTCTGGGAAGAGATCTCCATGTTTGAGCCAGGAGTTCGACGCTTCTTTGTCGACATCAGATCGGCTCAAATCTTGGGGGTGTCTCCCATGGAGGGTCATGCATTTCCACCTATCAATTTTCTCTGCTATTGTTTGGTGTTCTTTATTAACTTGTGCTACTGTATCAGTTAGATTCAAAGGTGTATATTTATTATCTGATTTATAAATATTTATGTGAAGAGGGGAATCTTGGCGCCCATGAAAGTATTTCCTTAGCAGTTTGATTTGATTATTATGTAAGTTTTTTATGTCTACTATACCTCTGCCTCCTTCTGTGTATGGTAATGTCATTCTGTAAATATTTGAGTATGGGTGGTGCTTTCTGTGTGGAGTATCTTTTTAAGTCTATTGGTAAATCCTATTGTCAGATTTTTCTTAATATCAGTATGGTTTATTTTCTTTGACTGTTCATATCCTAAATACTTGTACATTTCTAATTCATTCATAGGTTCTATTATTTCCTGACTCTCTGTTTTGAATCCTAAGGGTTCTATTCCTCCTTTTTTATGTTTAGCGTTCTGCATTTATTCAGTCCAAATTCCATTTTAATGTCTGTCGAAAATTTCTCTACTAATTCATTAAATTTAATATTTCTCTACTAATTCATTAAGTTTTGGATGTGTTGATGCATAAAGTTTTAAATCATCCATGTACAGTAGGTGTGATATTATATATTTTGACAGATTATTTTTTATTAAATATCCCGCATTCATTCTGTTTAACATATTTGAGAGTGGATTTAAAGCAAGACAAAACCATACTGGGCTTAAGGAATCACCCTGAAATATACCTCTATTTATTTTTATTTTCCTTGTATAAACATTTTGTTTGTTATAAATAAGATTAACTATTGTGTGCCATTGTCGCATGGCTTTCTCCAGGAAGTTAACTAAGATCGGGTTTATTCTGTATATTTTTAGTACTTCTATTAACCAAGAGTGGGGTACTGAATCAAAGGCCTTGTGATAATCTATGTAGCAGCATGAGAGATTTTTCCTGTGTCTTTGTGCTTGATTGAGTATTATTGAGTCAATTATCAATTGCTCTTTACAGCCTTTCATGCCTTTGCGACAGCCTTTTTGTTCTTCAGTGAGAATGTTTTCATTGTCTAAGTGAGAGTTAATTAGATGTGTTATACATGATGTAATAATTTTATTTTTCAATCAAATCAGCATCGGCATTTACTTCAGTATTATGGTTGTTACTATCAGGGGTAGTAATTTCATTAGTTAATTTATTACTATTTTTAGGTTTGCCACTATTTTGTATTGCAGTGTTTTCATTAATTAAATTCTTACAATTTGATGTTAGACTTTCTTTTGTTATAATATTTAAATTGCGTTCAGTTTCATTTGGTAAATTTGTAGGTTTATCATTATTTATAGGCATATTGGTTAATATAACTCGATTCAATTCAAGAGCAGCTGAGATTGATTCAACACATATGCATGGAGTCTACCTACAAGTTCTACAGTAGCACCGTCGGCATATTGTTTCTTTCTCTCTACAAATTCTGGATTAGTTGAAGTTTGCGAATTAATATCTGTTCCACTATCCGGTAACAATCCAGCGCATTTCAAATGGGTAGATGTAGCATCTTGCCCATAATTTAGGAGAGTTTCTATGTAAGTACGATAATGGTAATTATCTTCCGATGGTGTGATTTGTATTCCATTTAAATAAACGTTACGTTGTGAGAATAGGGAATGTAGGAGGTTATTAACCACCCCTGGTTGTTCGGCATCTGTGGACTTATAATCTGCCCCATCTTCTTTACAAAATTTAACTTTCAGCTTTAAGTATATGTTATTTAAATCTACTTATAAATCACCAGAATTTTTTACTCTGAATTCTATTATAGATTGATTATCCACAGAAGATATCGGTTTATAAGGAATCACTTGTTTCGATAAAATGTTCGTTTGATAAGTAGCTTTATCGAATAAATCTAGAGAAGTGAACATGCATTCATTAGCCATTATGAAAATATATCGTGAGTAAAAGTGTTCACTCCCCGCTTAGTCTTTCCCGAATGGCGCTTATTGTGTATTCGTTCTTTTTATTTTCATCAATTTTGGTCGTTTACTAATACGTAAACCCATCCCTCCCATTGATTTAATTTTGTCTTCAGCTTTTCTCTTCAAATTCATCCCTGTTTCATTAAAATGATCACGCATTATATTACTGACGGGTCTTGCACCTAATTCGGACAAGGCACCCGCACTAGCTCTAAGAGCTTCTCTACCCACCGCTTTGATTCCACTGCTTAACAGCGGTTTTGCGAGATGAAATACTCCTCTAAATAAACCGCCCAACCTTCTATCTCTCTGAACTCCATAACATTGTTGATAAACGGACCCAATGTCTCCCCGCATTGATTGGCATAATATGCCGAATATCGATCCGCGTTGCATAACATTTCGATGATTTTGACTATTGTGATACTTTGATAAAGTGTAGAACTAAAGTAGAAGGTTTTTTACCGGAAGAGAAATTATAAGGTTTCCCGTTACCTAGCAATATTTCACTGCTTTCGATTTCATTTTTTTCTATTGGGAAATAATAAATGCGGTCTAATTTCTGACGATTTTTCTTAGAATCGACGATTCTCAAACATCTACTCATCGAATCGCCTATCATTTGAGGTTTTATTATATCAGTGTAAACGAAGATATCACGATTTTTAGCTGTATTATCACTCCCCGGTAAATCTCTTTTGGATCTTCCAGTGACTAATGATCTAAAATAACGTTCCTTTTCTGGACCATGACCTTTTACGATACCTTCGGTAATATCGCTCAGCACTTCCTTAAAATCATTTTCTGTTATTATCGAACGTATAAATTGAATAAACGAAATGTAATGTCCTCTCTTTATAGCATAAGTGATTTTTTCATTAGATATAATCACATATTCTCTAGGATCATATTCACCTAATTTGTTTTTTTTGGGGATGAGGAACATTAGCTGATATATAATTACGTATGGCATTTGCTAGGGTGATATGGACTCTATATTGCGCCGCATAGCTTCTGCACAAAGATTCGAAAGTCTCATTAAATGGCTTATATTTTTGGGGGCGAAAATTGAGATTGTGTACCTTATCTATTTTCATTACCGCATCGGTGGAAGTGATTTCTGAGATTCCTGTTTGTTTTTCACTTCCTCCTCCTATCGATTCTGTTGAACTAGCGCTTCTTTCGCATAATGTTTTCACACTTCTTTCCTCCTCCTCCTCCACATTTATGGTCGGAAAAGAAACCTCATAAAACCCAACTTGCCTTTGACTATTCTCCAAATACAATCTATTAGCCAATTTTGTTTGAAAATGAGCTATGGAATTATCATTAAAATAGGAAGAATTACTTAAAAGAGTGATATAAAAACCATTCATTTTTTTATGTAGTCTTTAACACCCCAATTTATAATGAATCAATATTAACTATCGTTGAGACTTTATCACTCTCCGTTTTCTTTCTTCACAAGGCAAATTGAATATCGACTTATAAAATTTCAATTTTTCAAACGATTCACAGTAGATGCTTTTACCCATAAGTTAAAAGAATCAGGATATCCTACCCACTTGACGAAATATTCTAGACTGTTACCTTTTCCTCTTCTCCTCGATACTTTATCTATTTTAAATTCGGTAGTTTTAATTCGTCTTAATTCCGGACCGTAAAAATTTCCCTCGATGGGTTCACCATTCAAATCTTCCAACTTTTACATAGGAACCATATTCCCTAAAATAAAGGATTTAATTTTAAATATCTCAGTTGTATAGTTCGGAGTGTATCCTTTAGCGAATGGTATTCTCTCCTTGCTCATCCTAACGTAATCGCCCACATTATATTCTGGCTTTATTTTTCTCCTTCCTCTATCGAGTAGTCTTTTTTTCACGAGAAAAGCATTCGATTCGTTCACGTCGGAAAGTGCCATCCCAATAGATGAATGAATCGTATCATTATACCCTTTCAATAAGTTTGGTAATACGTTCACATAATTATGGGTATTATTTTTCGTAAAATACTTATACATCTTAGATTTTAACGTCCTATTGAATCCAGGGGTGCAAACATAGGATCTGGACCCCCCTCGCCCCCATAGGGGCATATTTTATCCTGAGAGGAGGGTGAACGTTAGACGTTTAAAGTGTTCTCAGGAATGCTTTTGCTCCAGGAATGAGTGCGTGAATATGGAGAAGACGGAAATAGAGAAGGAAGGGAGAAGGGAACGTTCTATTTCCAAGAAAATATCGGTGGCAAGTGTTTAAAGTGACCGTTGGTCAAGCTACAATCTTTTTGCTGAAAATATCCTATTTCCATGAGAAGGGGTTTCAGTTGAGAAACGTTCATCTCTTTCTGGGTCTTACGTTCTCCATTTGGTCTTTTGGAGACTTCCTGGATCCCGGCTGTGTGGGAGGGGGTTCAGGCGACCAGGAGAATGGCCGTTTGTGTAAAATATTCTATTTCCACTAAAAAGGGGACGAAAAACTGCAGCTGAGACTGTCAAAAGAATACAATTGAAATCTCTAATTTGGAGAAGTTGGTTAGTTAGAAAAGAAGTCTCGATGAGTGAGGAAGTGTAGTGATGAGTGTATCTCTTACTGTGGAAAAGTAGATTTTTCGGAAGAATGGAAGCATCCGAGCAATATTGACGCTACAGATCTCGAGCATCAACAAATCGGGTACTTTTCTATAAAGCTCCCCGCGGCCTTTTTTTCACATTTTTTGCACATCCTGAATTTCAGCAACCCTGTGGAGTTTCCACTGGGAAGTCTAAACTCACCATTGAAATTGGAATAGTATTTAATGGAGAAATTGTGAGTGCGGATTCTATGCAGATAAGCTGTTTTCCTCGAATCACACGAGCATTTATTTCATCAAAGAGATTTTTGAAATGGTCATAAAGCTTCTGGAATTTGTAAGAGGTGAGGAATAAATTAAAATTCCAAGATGTCCCACGAAGCTATCAGTGTACCGCAACAATATTCCAGCTAAATCCCCTGAGGAGTACTACAGACGGTCTATATTCTTACCCTTTCTAAACAATGTAAAAAGTCAAATAAAACAAAAACTTGAAAAATATAATAACATTTTAGCTAAAGTTGGATGCTTACTGACTCAAAATTACGATGATGAAACGGAAAGTGATTTTCTCACGTTAGCAGAATTTTATTCGAACAGTGATGATCTTTTTGGCGACAATAAGGAAAGCATGTTTGGTGAACTTAAACTATGGAAGCATTTTATACAGAATAAGGAATTATTTTCTGCTATTGAGGGGTTCATTTATTGTGACAGAGAGTTGTATCCTCGTATCAAACTGCTCCTACAAATACTATGGTCACTTTCCATTAGCACCTGTACCAGCGAAAGATCATTCTCTACTTTGGGGAGGCTAAAAACTTATCTAAGGAACACCATGAAAAGTGATAGACTTAATGGTCTTGCATTATTAAATATCAACAGTTTATAGGTGTCTCCAGAAGATGTTTTGGATGAATTAAGCAAGAAACCGAGACGATTGGATTTTACCATTTGAGGTAAGAAATGTTATTTTTAATCAAGTGCAGTAAGGCCTCCAAAGGCAACCACCTCTCAAAGTGACTCCTATTTAGTGGAACATTTTCAAGAGTGCAATTATTTTCTCTGAGATGACTACTCTGACCTTTCCCCTCTAATCTGATCACCGTTTTCCCAGAGCAGCAGATTCTAGTAGTTAACCTTACCACTGTGTCCCATTAAATGACTTTTCTGTTTTCTTTCATTTGTAATTTTGAATATTATCAAACACAGTGAACACAGTTAATAATTGCGAGAGTATTTTTCATTTTAAAGGGTAATGTAGATTTAATATAAAACAATTAAAAATTAGAATATTAGAAATCGAATGTTTTGAATATATTTTCTTCTTATGTTTCCGATTTTCAGTAAATTTAAACGACAAGGGTAAAACGACGTAAACCGCTCCTAAGAATCATTTTGTGTATTCCTCTGAAAATACTGGTATTTTAAAAAAAATAAGCGCATGAACAAGACGATTGGATTTCGCTATTTGGAAACAAAATAGGACTTTGAAATAAAATCAAATTGTATATTTGGTTTGTTATTTATGTTATTTTTGCTTATCTTTTCGAAGTTAAAATATGGCGTTGAAATATGTCTACTTCTGCTGATAACCCTGGACCTTTAGTCTATATTTCACTGTAATAATATTCTCGGAAAATTTTAGATATTACACTGTAATATATTTATTCTAATTGTGTGTGTTACATTAATAATGTACTATTTAGAAAGGGAATCAATTTTGAAACGCAAGTTGTGTAAATAAAATAAATAATAAAGGGTAACCTTAAACTTTTTCTATGCCTGCCAAATAGATCGGACCCCCTTCTAGAAAAATGTCTATGTGCGCCAGTGATTGAATATTTCTACTACGGCAGCTTTGACATCGGGGTTATGAGTATAATAAAACGACGTTTTTTCTCTCTAGGAAATCTTGAAACTTTTTATTCCTAAATTCGGAGCCTTTATCGCTTTGTAATTTTAAAGGTTTTCTATTTTTGAAAATATAATCAAACGCCCTAACCATTTCTTCCCCCGTCTTACTCTTCAAAGGAACTGCCCAAGCATATTTTGAGAATAAATCTATAAGGGTTAGAATATACGCAAATTCACGTTTATACTTTCTTAAATTTCGCATATCATTTAAGTCACATTGCCAAGTTTCATCGATATAATTAACATCGTAAAAATTTCTTTGGAAATGTTTTCGTAAAGGTCTGTGTAATGTATAAGCGTCCTGTGTATTCAACCAATCCTGAACGTATCTCTTCGATAACTCAATTTTACCCAACGCTTTATACAATTTATCGGTTGTGGAAAATCCTGCTTGGTTAGAAGAGTCGTAATAAATAGATTCTAAAATTTCATCGGACTCCAAACTATGCTTGGTTTTCGAACTCGGAATCTGATTCGTTCTGTATTCCCTCGTCTCTTAACAATTCTTCCGTATTTTCTATTCTTTCCATCCTACGCCTCCATTGTTTATCTATACGTTGGTTATCGACCCTGAGACGTTTTGTTATACTCTTCAAATTAGGTCTCTTAGGAATCGTCGGGGGAGAACTCAAACGTTTTCTTTTCAAAATATCTCTCTTAGGTGTTGGGGGAGGAGAACTGGAACGTTTTTCCTCTTTCACTATCGGAATAGAGATGAGCTTTCTTTTTTCTGCAGCAATATTTAAGTACGTATCCAAAGCATGCTTATAAAGGTGCCAATTATCCAAGTCATTCAAATCTTTTCTATTCAAAATATTTTGCATCTCATCATCCAATCCCGATATTCGGTCTTTGGATTGTTCTCTAGCGAATAAATCAGGGTTAGATGGAATAAAGCGATCTAAAGATCTTATGCAGACAGGCATAAGCTGTAATGATGGGAATAATTTTGAAACGAGAAAGAAGTCTGCTATGGCCGGGAATCAAATCCGCTTTATTCCATCAATTTCGTGCTTGGCAATATCACTATTTGAGAGGGAAGAGTTTTCTTCGGTGTATCTCTTCGAGGACATCCGTTGGGGCAGTTTGATACTAGCTTGGTTAGTTCCGTCCCAACCAAGAAAACATCCTCGTTCAGAAACGAGAAAATTGATCTGCTACGATAGTACAGTGGTAGAATATCCGTCCGGCATGTAGAAGCCCCGGGGTTGATTCCCGGTCATAGCAGACTTTATTCTCGTTTCAAAATTATTCCCAAACCAGAATTAATTAAGAGCATCTTTATAAGACTCGTTTTTGGTTTGGCTACTTTCAATACATGCAGCAAATGCTAATAAGATTTTAATGTTTTCATCTTCAATCAAAGGCTTCGGAACATAAACGATTGTAATTTCATCGGGGAAAATTCGTGTCCTAAATCGAAAGCGATCATCCACCTCCTGATGTTGCCTCCTTATATACCTACTCTCATCAACTCGGTCGAATTCTCCGGATATACTTGCCTTGCTAGATGACTAAACTGAAGTTTATCGCGAGTATTTCGAAACACTACGATATATTTCGCATTGAGAGAAATATTTCTCGATTGAGGACTCGGATAAAATGCGTTCTGTGTAATCAATATGACTGAAACATTGAAATGGTGGGAACCTCTCGTGAATAATTAACTAACTTGCTTATTCTATGCTTTATGCATCAAGTCATCTATGACATATAATGTCGGTATTCCGCTAGCGTCCTAAAAGGATGAAACCTGATTTTCAATTTTAACACCTTTAAAGTTAGGTTCGCTACCTGGACGGCAGCACCATACTATGCATTCAATTTTTCCCTCCACCAAATGCGGTAAACTTTTCAAAAATATTTCTACAAACGTTGTTTTTCCAGAACAGCTTGGACCACCACAGATGCAAGTAAATGGATGTTTCCACTTTACACTCATAGTGCTTACTGAACAAAAATTTCTCACGACAAAAATATTTATTCAAGGATCGCCCTCAAAGGCTTCTTCCCAGTTTCTCTTTAAATTTGGAATTTCACAGTTTGCCTAGGCAAATGTGTTCATACCGTCCTCACAAATATACCGTCTGTCGTCAGAAGTACTCAAAGCAACCTTATTAATTTCTATCGAATAAAGTTCATGCTTTTTACTTTTAATTACATTCATTTTTCGAAATAAAACCGAATTATCTCTTAAACAATTTACATAGTCTCAAATTTTAAACTTTTCTTGATAACTGCTTTGGTTATTCCTTTTGCTTTTTTCTTTTCCCTCGAATCTCTAACCTTAAATGCTTACAATTTCCTCCGCATCCTATAAAATGTGCCATTATCTGTCCGTCATTTTCATCTTTCAATTTCCCTCTAATCATTTTATTTTTATCAGAGAAGCAAGGATAGTCCTTTGGAAAGTTGGATGTTTCGTAAAATTCCAAGTCAATCAACACATCTTTGTAAAAGTCATCAGTCATTATTTCATAAATGAAGCTGTCAGTGTCCATGTAACATAGATTTAACCCGTCACCGAATTTAGGCTTCATCCTCCGATAGTGCAAGTCATACATCAATGTTTTACTTAATTCTAACCCTTCCAGAGCAGCTTATTTTTTGTCTGTAAGCTGAATTTTTTAAAATGCAAATTACATATTTTGTTTAATTTTTTGAATTTTTTATTTATTTATTTTTTATTGATAAGGGATACAAACTGAATATTTTTTATCACCAGAATGTTTATTATTTGCTGTCTAATAGTTTTTAAAATGTGATACAGTTCAAAATACTTGTCTGGATGCAAAAACGGCTTATCAGCACAGGTCTTACAAAAGTAAATTGTCTCCTTTTTAATCTTCCTGTATTTACACACCACACATCTTCCTGTCCCCTTTTCTTTTCTGTTCATGAAATGATGTGTCCCATTTAGTCTCTCTTCTGGAAGGCCAGTAGATGGTCTGCCCCGCTTACCCTTTTCCATTCTTCTATAAGTTGTCATTCTTTCCTCCACAAATGATGTCACCAATCTTTCTCTGTATTTCTTGTGGGCCATAGGCTTCTTATCTTCATTCTTCTGTACCATGACATACAGAAGATAAGAATTTACTATGCTCACTTCAAGTAACCAGAAGAACATTTTGCGATACCATTTCCTGGTTCATCGCATAAACTGATAAGATGCTATAAAATGGTCTGTTCTGTCGACAGCTCCCATGTGTTTGGTGTAGTCCAAAACTGCATCAGGTTTCATTATAGGAGGTTTCATGGGCTGCTTTGATGGTACTAGTGACATATCATGTCTGCTGCCCTTGTGTGCAGTACTCAGCAGGGTTACAATGCGTTTGTCCTTTCATGAAAATGCCAGTAGTTTGTTGTTCTTGAAGGACAGCACATCCCCTTTTTTCATTTTTGATTTCCTCTTCTTTTTCTGCATCTTCAACTCATCTGGCATGTCTTTCCTACTTGGCATCGCCGTCCCAGTTGTGACAAAATCCATTGTAAGTAACTGCCTGGCCAGCTCAGGTTTTGTGTAGTATCGGTCAGTAAACACATGATGTCCTGAAGGTGGTTTAGTATCATCCTTCAAGAGAGCACAGCACAACTCTGTTACCACTTGTATAGTTTTCAACAAATTTGTATCTTGACCCTCAGTCTTTCCCATATATGGCTTGAAACTGTAGACATATCCATTGGCACTGTCAAGTAGCATGAATACCTTCATGCCAAATTTTACAGGTTTCATCGGATTATACGTTTTGAATGAGACTCTTCCTTTGAAAGATATGGTACTCTCATCAACAACAACCTTTGCACTTGGAGAGTAGTGTAAACTGCACTTCTGCTTTATTTTTCTGACTGGTTTTATTGGAAAATCTTTGGTTTTTGCATCCCGTTGGCCACTATCATGTGAAAAGTGCATATTCCAAAATAGCAAAAGAAAATCGTCTCTGGGGAAGAAATCTGAAAAAAGGGCATTCTGTTCATCCACAAATGGGAAAAATAATCAGTGATATCTGGTAATGGATGAAGGCCCATGTTGAAGAAGTGCTTTTATGTCTGCAACCGACAATTCGACCACTCTCCTACATATTTTACACATCAGATTGCTCTCTAAAGGTAATTTAATTTAGATTTACAATTATTAGTATATTATAAATCTAAATAATTACTGATTTTAAAATAATTACTTTTCAGTTATGGACTTAAAACAACTTGCAATTATACATAAACTTGGGTCGGCTATTCGGACCTATCATGAACATGGTTGGAAGAGGATGAATTTGGAGGATATGAAATTTATACCTTTTGATTATAGTGATTTGTATCGGCCACGTAATATACATCATATATCACATGAATTTCCTGAATAACAAGAATTAGAAGGCTGGTATCAAAGGGCACGACATCAGTCATGCCTTGAACACTGCAATAAAGGAGAAATTCATTTCGATGGACCACCTCCTTTGAGAATAGATTGTTATTTGTGTTGTGGGTATTTATAACGTGATAATGATTGTATTTTATTGTAAATAAAAACTTGGTCATCCTGCTCAATATTTTGTCTCATTTTGACATATTCAAATCCGCCGCCGTAACAGATACCAACCCAGAAAGTTTAATTCGATTCGAATATACCGTGCATTCGGCGCTGTCAACAGCAAAATTTTAACTCGAATCAGGTTTCTCGCCATTGCGCTTTTAGGTCATCTTTCGTTTTAAGTTACAACATTCTCCGAGTAGTAGCGCCACCACTATTTGATCGTCTTTTGTTAATGACGTCACAAATTAAAAATGGCGGACTGCGCTGAAAGCCTTAAAACATATCTACTACCCTCTAGTCATTCAGTCTGCTGTTAATAGCTCGCTTGGTAACATCGGAAAGTGCTCTGCAGTACGGGATATCTAAGCCGAGAGGTCCGTTGGACAGCACAACGCCGACTATGCAACTTTTCTAGTTAGAGGTAATTTTTTTGTAATTGGTCGTAAATATTTTTTCAGATGGATAACTATGGCTGATAAACCCGGAACATCGAGTCTGTGTATTGACAGTGCTTCTTTTGAGAAAGATGTGCTAACAATTTTTGATGAATGCAGCAGTGACGTAGATTTAGACGATTCTGATCTTGACGGTGCAGATTGCGTGCGAAGTGACCACAACACAAATTCGTACTTATCCTATGACAGTGAGGATTTTGAAGAGACATCCGTGGCTGGTAATACTAGTGATGGCGGCTCAACACCTAATTATTACTACGGAAGAAATAGAAGGTAGTGGTCTGCAGTGGAACATTTTGCGACTACCTTGTGTGCGATCTTCTGTGCATTCTGCCGCCAAGTTAGAACCTAATGATGCGTGGAATTTGATTTTCAGTAAAGATAGTATAGTGGTGAAATGGACAAATAATAAATTGCGGAATGTTCGAGGAAACTATAGCAATTCAAACAGAACTGAGCTCAGGGACACTAATACCACAGAAATGAATTGCTTTTTGGGTTTACTGATTCTTACTGCTATGTTCAAATTTAATTAAGAGCATATTCGATCACTCTTTGCCACTGACGGCACTGGACGTGATATTTTTCGAAATGTAATTTCCCAGAAAATATTTGCAATTCTGCTTATTCGTCTCAGGTTTGACAATCCAGAAGACCGGAATATTCGTAAAGTAGACCATCCTTCTTCTGCCATTTCACAACTCCTGCAACAATTCAATTTGAATTCCCAGGCCTCTTACTTTTGGGGGCCATATTTAAAATGTACTTGCCTTCAAAACCTGACAAATAAGATATAAAAATCTGATGTGGCCACCAAATGACTCTCTCCATATATGTAAAATTTCTAAAAATTCCAAATACGTTAAATGATAATAAATATTTTAAGAAACCGCGAGAAAATTTTAGACTTTACAAACAGAAATAAACTCGAACCATAACCTTCCAATATTGAATATAGCCATAAAGCTCCAACAATTAAGAAAAGAAAAAGGAGCGTTGCTAAGACGTAACTAAGCGTCAATTGCTAACAATATTTGTCTGTAGGTGACGTGGTGGAGGCAGCTATAAATATAAGATATCTCTTAAACAATGCATTATATGGAAAACTGTTTTAAACAAGAGTTGTAGACAATTAAATTTCCTACAACTTTTACTCCGATACATGTTTACATTTATTAAATATTAAAGAAAATATTTTAAAAGGACTGATAAGTGACAAGAGTAAACACCCACTTCTGTTTAACCGATTTCTATCAAAAACTAATCAGTTCTTCTGACTTTTATAAAAATGTTAAATATAAAATTTCGCGTTGGCCTGATTAATAGTTTTTGAGTTAGAGCACCCACAAATTGTTATCACATACACACAGACAGACAGACATCATCATGAAAATGGTCAAAACGTGTTCAGGGGACCTCAAAATGTGTCTTTCCGTTGAAATCTCGAAGTTGATTTTTTTCATTAATACAATACTTTATATGGAGAAAGTAAAAATACAATGCTTAGCATATTCCAGAACAAGCTACAATTTAAACGCGTACATCTACAGCAGAATAGGCACTGATGGCATTGGTTTAACAACTGAAGAAAGGAAAAATACTATTCCAACTCAAGCTCTATTGAGACTCACAAAACCAATCTTGGTAACCTACAGAAACGTTACCACCGACAACTGATACACTTCCGTGGAACTTGCCGAGACTTTGAAGGAAAATGTTTTGTGTTTGGTTGGTTCCATATGAAAGAACAAAAAGGAAATCCCTAATGAGTTCTTGCCCTCAAGAAGAAGGGCATTTGGTGACACTTTATATGGATTCACGAAAGATATGACAATTGTGTCATATGTGCCTAAGAAGGCAAAATCAGTTATTCTCCTGTCCACAGTCCATCACTGTAATGAGCAAGATGATGGCACAGGCAAACCAGACATAATAATACACTAGAATAATACCAAGGGCAGTGTGAACAGTGTCGACCAGAAGTGTGCCAACTATTCGACCAGTCGTAGGACTCAGCGTTGGCCTATGGCAATATTCTTCAGAATTCTTGATATGAGTGCCTTGAATGCCTATATCATTTCTGAATCCTCCAGCAACACAGCTTCTGTTCAAAGACTTGGTTTCGTGAAGAAACTTGCATTTAGCCTTACTGGTCTTACATTGAAAGAAAGAGTGACAAATGCAAGAATTCCGTGAGAGATTAGATAAAGTATTTCCAGGATCCTGGGGACAGATGAAAGCATCATTCTGCAGGGAAAACAAGAGACTGAAGAGAAGTTAGGAAGGCAAGAGAGAACAACATGCTACATCTGTCCACCGAAGAAGAAAAGAAAGACCTGCTACTTTTGTCACAGGTGCAAAAAACCGGTATGTCTACTGTGCACACGCATGATATGCATGGAATGTGTAGAATATGATTCAGAATAGGCAAATCTTATGTACACAGGTTGCTGTCATTGTTATTGGAAAGGCTTTTTTATCTGATATACTATTTTTCATTGCTTCAATAAAGAATAATTGATAGTAGCTCAATAACTTTGGCTAAGATTAATAAAGAACTTCAATTTATATTTTTCACCTAAGAAGAAAGAGAGACCCTCTACTATTTTGAATATGCCAAAGAGTCTGTGGTATATTTGAAGTGTGTTTTTTTAAGTGTTAGTTACCACTTACAATTAGTTTCCGTTGAAGAATTAATTACCTACTTACTTAGTTTGTTTTAACTGAAAACTTTTGAAGGAATTTTTTCTTGTCAATTGAAGCTGAAGAAGAATAGACAGACTGATGTTGTAATTACTAAAGGTTATAATGTTTAAGGTGAATGTATGATTGAATATGAATAAAAAAGGATTCCAACAGTAGCAAGTATGTAGGCTCCACTGGTTTTCACTGAATTAGATTTTTTCACAAAATCATTTTTTATTTCATTTTAACAACCTTAAAGCATACCGTGATTATGCACTTCAAAGTTTTGGATAGTTTTAACAATAAATTTGCCAATTTACAAAATGTATATTTTAGTTCATCAAATGTACTCAGTATTTAAAAAATGATCGTCTAAAATACTTTATCGGGGAAAAATAGAGGCAAATCATAATTAACCTTCATAATTATTCGTAACAAAACCCAAAAATGAGAACATATTGAAATTTTTCCCAAACTGAAAATCTACTAAAGCTTTAAACATTGCACGGTCCATCGGACCTCACAACATCAGTTACGTCCGAAAAGGGGCACGATGCCGATTAAGGGCTAGAGGCGTATGAAGAGAAATTAATCATATATTGTGTAGAAGCAGAGGTGCAAACCCTATTGGAAAACTAGTTACTCATTATAAAGGCAGATTTAATGAGATTGATTTAGCCGATAAATTTTTGCATCAGTTTACAAATGAGATTAGCAAACTAAAGACTGCCTCCCCAAAACAATTTTATAATATAAATTATCAACCCACATGCAACAGCATCAATATCCCTAATCCATCATATACAGAAATTGGAAAAATTATAAATGGAATAAGTAATAAGGCCCCAGGTAACGATGATATTAGGATCAAAGATCTTAAGATAAACACCATAGTAACACCTGTTGTAACAAAACTTTTAAGTAATAGTATATCAAGTGGTATTATCCCTGATGGATTAAAATTAGCCAACATAAAACACACCCATAAAGAAAAACCATATATAAATTTCTACAACTATATTCCTATATCCATGTTATCATGTGCATCAAAAATTTTGGATAAATATGTAGATGATCACCTGATAAGGTACTTCATATCATAAAAAATTCAGTTTTCAAAAAAATAAAGAAAAATAAAGATTCTCGGAAATAATAAACAAGAATTTAGACAAAAATAATATGCTTATGTAGCTTATATAGATTTTTAAAAAGCCTTTTACCAATAAATAATGATATTTCATTATACATACTGGAAAAAATTGGTATTAGAGGGGTAAATCTAAAATGGTTTCACAGTTATCTGAAAAAGAGGCAAATTAAGGTATCAATTAATAATCACCTGATTGAGACTAAACTTGTGAAATGCGGATTTTCACAAGGATCAATTTTTGGTCCTATACTTTTTGTTGTATATGTCAATAATATATTTAATGAAGTGCAACATTCAGAACTATTGATGTTTGCTAATGGTGCTGTATTGATTAGTTTGCATAAAGACTATAAATTAGCTCAACATAATCTACAGGTGGATATCAACAACATAATTAAATGGGCTCATGACCATGACTTGATAATAAATACACAGAAAACCAAAGTAATGTGCAAATCAAAGGTGGTATATAGGAGAACAAGAATAAGGTGCATATTCCATAATCATGGGTGTTTACATGGGGTTGCAATAACAATAAACTGCGATTGCCCAAAACTAGAACAAGTCAGTAATTATAAATATTTTGGTGTAATAATTGATGATAACTTCAAATTTGATTACCATATAAGAAAACTAAATAATAAACTAAGAAAATCTCTTACCAGCTTTATCAATGGTAATGGTAATATGTCATGAATTATGATATGCTATGATATATGATATACTTTGGTACATATGTATGTAAGTAAATGTAAGTACACAGCAATAATATATAGGAATGATATTGTGAAATATAAAAATTAAGGCAATACATGGTAGATAATTTGTATAAGACCAGTTATGAATATGTATTTATTATTTATATATATTGTAGATTCATTTTCTTTCAACATATACTATCTATACCAAATGTAAATAACCACCATGAAATATTAGTGTGGGTACCTGCAGATGAGTCTATGGCTCTGCAGGACCTGAAAGTTACTATCCCGTGGGTAAGAAGAATGAGGTAGCAGATGTAAATGCCCCAAGGTTGTGGTAACCAGCCCCTTCGGCGGGGTAGCCATTTGCGATCCTCTAATCTCCCCATACCAGGATTTCAATTTTTTTCTCACTGTAGGCATTAGTTCGAGAGCTTTGTGTTATTGTAAATGTTATTGTAAGTAAATTAAAAATATTATAATAAAAATTATTATTATTATTTCGCAGCTCGGCGGTCGACCTGTACGGAAGTGTTCTGTGAGCTCCGCGAGTGTTTTCATACTTATGCACGTCATTCTTATCCTGTCTGTTTTGTCTTTAATATCAGTTAGATCATCATCATCATAATCATAGGTAGTCTGTCTATAGACAGGTCCGTGATTATTCTTGGTTAAACCTGGTTCTCCATATACTTCTATTTCTCGCTGTCCCATTCATATCTCGATAACTCTATCAGTTAGATATTGCTAATTATTTCCCCTGTATATGAATCTATTAATTTATTGTATTGAGTGTGTGGAATTAGTAAATTACCTCGTATAGATTATGGTATGTTAGCCATTACCACGTGTTCAGCTGTGTTAGAACGTGAGTAAATTCGTATCTGTGGTTGTTTAAACCTATCTTCTTATTTATTCTATTAACTTCTAATATTATTCGCCATGGCTTCTAAGTGCGATTGTTGTTCGGAATTATTACCGGGCGAAGGTAATTATGTCAACTGCAATAGCTGTAATTATAACTATTACTACCAATGTTCAGGCCTCGCAGAAAACACACAAAAGAATGTCCGAATACAAAAAAAGGCTTGGAAGTGTGTTCCATGTAGCGAACAAAAGTAAAACCTGAATGAAGAAGGTGTTGACGATCTTAAGGACATCATGGTTAAGATTAGGAACGAACAGAAATTATATTTTGATAAATTGGAGGACAGTCTGAATAAACTATCGGACTTCTATGATGACCTGATAAAGCAAATGAATGCAGTGAATGAGAGCAATGAAGAACTTCATAAGTGTATTAAAGAACGAAAAACGAAGCAAAGGACGAAAGAATTAATAATCTCGAGAATAGACTAAATGAACGTGAACAGTGTGAGAGAAATGATACGCAGAGACTAATGGTGTGGAAGTGAAGCCCGGTGGTGTGAAAGAAAGTGAGGAAGGTCTACTGGCTGTGGCAGAGAAGATAGCTTTCAGCCTGGAGGTGCCCCTTAGTCCCGGAGATATTGAATCTATACATCGCCTGCCTAAAAGGAATACAGATTCTCCTGCTCCTGTCATCGTTAAGTTCGAAGAAAGAAGAGTGCGGGACACCTGGCTAACGAAAAGGAGAAACGCAATCACCAATGCAATGGTGAATGATGGTGGTACCAATAAACGCATTTTTGTCAATGAATGCTTGATTCCGTATTATAAAAAACTTTTGTGAGAAACCAAATACAAGGCCAAAATCAGTAATTACAAATATTTTTGCGTCAGAAATGGCAAATCTATATTCGTAAGAAGGAGGGTGATATAAGCATTAGAATTGGCCACGAATCTGATCTAGACAAAATTAGATAATTTGCGATTTATGTAAATAATAATTTTAACTGATAATAACTTTTACTACTAAATTTAGTTATATTGATAATACTTACTTGATTGGTTATATTTTAACTTCATACTTGATATATTGTATTGCTGTTTCTTTTTTTACTAAACTATGGAAGATATCGATTTTGTGAATGATTCTAAATTCTCAACTTATGATGATATCCTAAGTTGGAGAAATGATGTGGACTTGTTCAGCACAAGTATAAGTATCAAGGTCTAAAGATAATACATTTTATGTCGCTGGGATGAATTTATGTTATATTAAAGATAATGTCTTTGATTTAGTAATACTGTCAGAAATAGGTATAAGTAGTGATGCTGTTAGTCAATATCAGCTTGATGGATACAATTGCTATTAGCTATTGCTCTTGGTCGTGGTGAGGGCATCATTGTTTATTGTAAGGAAAACTTTATAGTTTCATCAGCTTTTATGGATCATATTCCTAGTACTTTTAAATTTGTGTTAATTTGATATATGGGTTGTGATGCTTTAAAATAAGTATTGTAAGTGTATATCGGTCTCCTCCAAGTAATGTCACAAACTTCATTTCTGAACTGAAAACTCTTTTAGAGTATATACCTAATAAATACGTAATATTGGCCGATGATGCTAAGATTGATTCTTTCTCTACTGCCAAGCATTGCTGTAGTTATAATACAATGTTACATTCTCTAGGATTTCTCAGGTGTATAGATGATTACACTAGGGAGGAGGTTCTGAATGGATGTTTAGTAAAATCATGTATTGATCAATACTAATCCTTCTTTCAGCATGTCGGTCGGTGAACAATACTTTCGAGACTGGAAGTAAGATTGGCGCAAGTTCTAATAACCGCGCTACCAATAGCATAGTGGTGTACCGGACTAAGTTTGCGTCCGACTTTGAGAACTTTTGACAGGAAAGTTTATTGATATTTATTGTCTTCGAAATGGCCTGGTTTTCCTGATGCGTTGGAAAAATTGTTTCCAGGGTTACAGGAGACTCGTCAATATACTATCAAAATGAGCAAACTAACGAAAGCAAACTGATATAGAGCCTGTAGGCACACGGGGCCGCTGACGCCAGGTAACGGAAATTACGCTACCGGAGCAGACCTTATGTGTCGCTTACGAGAAAATAAAAGAGGGAAGGAACAGGAGAGGATTGAAAGGATCGAAAGAGGGAGAGGGTAGCAAAAGGAAGGGAAGGAAATGAGGAAGCGCTCACCTTGTCCGATGTCTTCCTCCGCACACTCCGCACGCCTCACTCTTCGAGTCCTCTCTCCTTGCTCCCTCTCCTCCAGGCATCTATGAACAAGTGCCTTCTATCGGCCGAAACAAACCGAACAAGGGAGCGCTGGGAAATCAGGTGGAGGGAATTTGAAATAAGGGAATCCCAGTAAGGCCTGCTCCGGCTACGCGTCCGAACATCCCGCCCTCCTGAATTTCGATGAAATTCACATAATCACTTAAATACTTGAATAAAACTAACAACTGAAACAAACTTTCCTTGTGCGCATGCTCTGTTGCTTCCTAAAATAAACGAAAACAGTTCCTGACCAAGAATAGGTATAAGTATCTTATCTTCGCTCTCAGAGGCCCATCGGAGAGGCTGACTACAGGAATAGTGTAGGGCCATGGATAAGGTGAATAATGTTACGGGAGTTAAGGAATTTAAAAATCTTTGAAACAAGCAACAAGAGCAGCCAAAATAATAAACAAAGCGAAACTTATTCAGAAGTTGGTAAGGGTACCAACTTCACGACGGGTCTCGTTAAGGAACCCGATGATGTCCGTAACTCAACGACTCTAACCACCCCTGTAGAGTCAGGGTAACTCTGGGTAACTCGTCCCATCCTCCAATCCGAAGGGGGAAGATTTGAATCACGAATCAGACACAAATCTCCTATTTTAATATTCGGAGTTTTTCGTGTACATTTCGATCTCTGATGTAGAGTGTGCAAATACTCTTGAGACCATCGACGCCAAAAGTGGCGACGCATTTGCTCGATTAATTTCCAGGGAGTTGGAAGTGGCACAGATCCGGTCGAAATTTCACCCGGCAAGTCCATCAGAGGACCACCTACTAGGAAATGTCCAGGTTTCAAGCAATCCAACTCCGACGGATCTGAAGATTTTGGCGTTAAGGGCCTAGAATTTAGTACTGCCTCAATTTTACAAAATAATGTTACAAATTCCTCGAGGTTGAGAGCTTGGCCGTGGAGAATCCTACGCAAATGGTATTTTACTGATTTGATTCCAGCTTACCACAAACCGCCGAAATGTGGTGCTGACGGTGGGTTAAACCTCCACTGTATACCAGCAATTGGAGAAACCGAGTTTAGTGCCTCCTTATGAGAAGAGGATCGAATTAATCTGTATAACTCCCTTAAAAATCGATCGGCACCCACGAAATAAGTGCCGCAATCGGAATAAATTACTCGCGGAATTCCTCGACGCGCAATGAAACGTTGATAGGCCACTATAAAAGCAGGAGTAGATAACGAAGTCACTACTTCTAGATGAACTGCTTTCGTGACAAAACAAATGAACAAACATAAATACGCTTTCCCCAGCGCAGAATTCCTTCTATTGCTTAGCTTATAAGAAAAGGGTCCTCCGTAATCTACTCCCACGCAAGCGAACGGTCGTTGTGGCGTAACTCTTTCCGCCGGCAAATCGGACATAATGGGTTGCAATGTCGCTCCTCTGAATCTCGAACATACCGCACACTTCAGAATTTCGGATCGAATGACACTTCTGACAGAGATAATCCAGAATTTTCTACAAATTAATACCTCTGCTACGCGGGGCCCACCATGAAGCGATACCGAATGGTAATGGCGTATAATTAAACGCGAAAGATGACCATCTTTCGGAAGCAAGACGGGTTGTTTGCTTGATGAAGGCAATGAGGAATTGGAAAGACGGCCGCCCACCCTAAGAATTCCGTGTGTGTCCAACGTGGGACAAAGGCGGGCCATACTCAGCTGAAGTCGACTGCCCCTTTTAATGGCTTCAATCAAATCTTTAAAATAAGAATTTTGTTCCATCCTTATCAGCCGATCAAGAGCCGTAGTCCATTCGGATCCTGATATAGAAAGTTTGAAAGACCGGGGCTTTTCTTTACAAGACTCTATGAACCTTATAACATACGCCATCACTCTTACCAGTTTAACAAAGGAAGAATATTTTTTTATCCAATCGCAGAGACATTCTTGCCTTTGAGCAAACCCAACTAACAAATTTTGCGATTTCAACTCGGGAAAGGGAAATTCTATATCCCTTCCATGAAGTTTGGATGGTCACTTCGACGCATTCTGCCTAAGAAATTCCGGGCCCTTCCAATACAACTCGCATGACAACAATTGACGAGGCATAAACCCGCGCGAGGCACAATCTGCCGGATTTTTTGCGGTTACAATATGATTACAGAAAGAGAAAGGAATCATGTCATTGATTTTTACAACTTTGTTCGCCACAAATGTTTTCAATAAATGAGGCGGTGACTGTAACCAACCCAAAACTATTTGTGAGTCAGTCCAAGCATGCGTTCTGCTGACGTTCAATTTTCCACTAAACGTTTTTACTAAACGGGTGAGTAATTTAGCCAACAGAAGTGAACCTAATAATTCTAACTTGGGAATGGATACAATCTTTAATGGAGCTACCTTTGTTTTGGCAGCCAGGAAATTTACTTGTGTTTGTCCCGACTCAGCGACAGATCTCAAATACACCACTGCGCTCGGATGCGTCGAAAAAACCGAGTAATTCGCACTCTTGAATAAAATGCGAACAAACGAGACGGGGTATTTGAATCTGCCGAATGTAATCGCTCTGCGCTACAAAATTGTCCCATTGAATTTTGATTCCTTCGGGAAGAGGATCATCCCACGCTAACTTCACAGTCCATAATGATTGCATCAAGGACTTAGCCAAGAAAACAATCGGAGCTAATGCCCCTATTGGGTCGAAAATTCTCGCGATATTTGATAAAAGCTTTCTTTTGGAAGTGACATCTAAATCAAAATTAACCTGGTAAGAAAATGTGTCCGACATTGGCGACCAAAACATCCCTAATACCTTCAGGGAGGAAGATTCTGAGTTGTCGAAGTGCGATATCGTCTCACGTTCGTCTTCGCCGACGTTGGCTAATAATTGCGGGCCATGACTCGCCCACTTTCCAAGGGGAAAGCCTCCAGAGGAAAGCAATCCGATCAATCGACGCTGTAATTCCAACGCAGCCGGCACATCGTTCACTCCCGTCACGACGTCGTCTACGAAGGTGTCCCGAAGGAGTACTTGCGAAGCTATCGGAAATCTGTGCCCTTCATCCAGAGCCAACTGATGCAAGACACGAATAGCGAGGAATGGAGAAGAAACTACGCCATATGTCACAGTGTTTAACTCACAATCCACTAGGGCGGAAGATGGATTTTTCCGCCAAAGAATATGCTGGTAACGGCAATGTTCTGGGATTACTAAAATCTTCCGGTACATCTTAGCTATATCACAAATAAAGACTACCGCGTGCGTTCGAAATCGCTTTAAAATGTGAAAAATATCTCTCTGCAGCTTTGCACCCGTAAGCAGAACATCATTAAGGGATTTCCCGCATGAAATGCGAGCAGATGCATCAAAAACAACACGAACCTATGCGCTTTCACATAAAGATTTGCAAACTGCATGATGCGGCAAATAATAAATCCCGATAATTTGATTTGGACATATGTCCAAAGGATTTGTATTCTTCCATAAATTCATAATACTTGTCTCGCAAATACGGGTGTTTGGATAATCTACGCTCGTTATTCATCCACCGCGTAACCGCATGCGAGAAAAATTCCCCTAATGAAGTCGGGAATTCTTTAAAGGGTAATGAGACTACATACCGTCCGCTAGGATCCCGACGATGGGTGCTTTTAAACAATTGTTCACATTGCAACTCATCAGGGTTCGGGCGAGGTTCAATTAATACTTCCTCCACCTCCCAAAAGCGCTTCAACTGATCATGAATTGGAATCTCTTCACAAATAGTCAAAGACGCCATATGATCCGGAATTGTTGACACCGTGGTTTGGACACTCCTCATGATAATCCGCCCAAGAACAGATTCGACTGCCACTGCATTAGAATTAGCGAGTGGTCTTCGCCCACCAAGGAGGATTAAAAAAGGGAAATGGAGACTACGGTGTACAGATTGGAATTAAATTTAAATTCAAACATAACTTATTAGAGCGAATAAACTTAGAACGTTGATCAAAATTAAACTCCAAAAATTTGGCACATCGAAATAACGGATGTGAACCCATACATAACAAGCAGGTTTCTCGACCGGACGTTTGATTGTCAACACCTCACGGACCGAAATCGAAATCTGTGGAGTGCGCCTCTTGCTACGAGAGGAGACGTTCTTTACTCCATGTCCGCTTGAAGTTTGAAGAATTCTAATTCTCCCTTTCACAAAATCAATCAATTGAGTCAAAGAAGGAAATGTTAGTCCTTCTAACGTTTCCTCAAAGCGGGACAAGGTTTAAAATCTAAAGCGCGAGCCGCTAATCAGAGCAAAATAAATTCTCCCAAATTGGGGATACTTAAGGTGCCCAGGGCAGCATGAATTTCGGAGATCACAGATACAAATTGCTGTAAAGACGACAACTGACCTGTAGGGACGACCAAAAAACCCAAATGTTTGTCCAAATAATTAAACCCAAGTATTCTGGGATTATGATAATGATCATTTAGTTCCTTCCAGGCCGACAAATAATGCACATCGCCAAAAGGGACCGATGAGATTAGTGCCAACGCCTTGCCTCGAAGGGCCGTTTTCAAGTACGAAAATTTTTCTACAGACGAAATGTCTTCCCGATCGTGTACCACGGATCGGAAAATGTCGCGGAATGCAGGCCAATCGGAAAATGAACCCGAAAATTTCGGAACCTCAAGAACAGGAAGTCTGCACTTTTGCATTGGCCCCGAAGGGGACTTAACCTCCGCATTGCTACCTGGGGTAGCCGAGAGTCGTTCAAAAACGGTTAAAATGAAATAGTACTTCTTCTCCATTTGTGCCGAGATTTCAGCATCAGGAGAGAAAAGCTCCATCCGATTATTACTACAACAGTGCTCGAGAATTGCATCCTGGGCCGAAAGAATGCTATTATGAACGTCTTTCAGATGAGAACACCGGATTAGGAAAGTAGCAAATTTCGGATGAACGTTTATATCCTGTCGTACTCCATTCAATTCTCTCGTTAAGGTAAAGGCGGTCAAAATAGTCGCCAGGTATTGCTCCCTTCTAAAGCGAAGTAGCTTCAAGGACGATTCAAACTGATCCCTCGTAGTAACTCCTTCCTTTCATCCAGATTGGGCATGATTACACTGGTTACACTTAAAAAAATAAAAAAAAACCTTTCGATCACTCCTAATTCCCGGGTTTCGGCACCAAAAATGTAGGCACACGGGGCCGGTGACGCCAGGCAACAGAAATGACGCTACCGGTGCAGACCTTACGTGTCGCTTACGAGAAAATACAAGAGGGAAGGAGCAGGAGAGGATTGAAAGGATCGAAGGAGGGAGCGAAAGGAAGGGAAGGAAATGAGGAAGCGCTCACCTTGTCCGATGTCTTCCTCCGCACACTCCGCACGCCTCACTCTTCGAGTCCTCTCTCCTTGCCCCCTCTCCTCCAGGCATCTATGAACAAGTGCCTTCTATCGGTCGAAACAAACCGAACAAGGGAGCGCTGGGATATCAGGTGGAGGGAATTTGAAATAAGGGAATCGCAGTAAGGCCTGCTCCGGCTACGCGTCCGAACAGAGCCACTCGACATTTTATTCGCCGAGATCTCTAGAGATACTCTTAATAACAGATAGTAATGTTGTACGTAGAATATGATAAGAAGAGAACGTTCCCCTCAAAAAGCTCAATTCTCACATTCTTCTCATTTTAAGCGCTTTGTATTTTACAAACTCGCCTATATTTTCGATGTGTCTGCCCGTCTATCCATTTGTGCAATCAATTAATCAGTTAAATTAAAATAGGAAGAACAATATAAAAGACTGCAATTTGCAGGGTGTACATGTGATCTACGACGCCATTTGTTATTACGCTGCCAAAGAATTGTTTTGAAGAAATGGATGGTTTGCAGAGAGCGCCTTCAGAATTACAAATTAAGATCTGAACAAATCGTTATAGATAGAAAGTTACAAAATTTCACCTTAAGTGTGGCATTTAATGCCATCAATATCACTGCAGAAGAATGATTTTAAAAATCGGTGATTGGCAGGGGGCCCTTCGAAATGTTTAAATTAAGATTCTGAGCAAAATCTTATATGTATATAGAAGGTTACAATTTTTAGTTTCTCCATATACGAAGTATGGAGAAAGTATTGTTTACATGAAAAAAATCGAATCCGAGATTCCAACGGAAATACATGTCCCCCGAACACGTTTTGACTATTTTCTCAATGGTGTCTGTGAGTGTGTGTCTGTTCCCGGAATTTTGCGGGTGCTTTAACTCAAAAGCTATTAATCAGATTAACGCGAAATTTTATATTTGATTTTTTGGATAATCAAAATAACTGATTAGTTTTTGGTAAAAATCGGTCAACCGAAAGTGAGTTTACTCTTGTCACATCCGTTTTTTGAAATATTTCCTTTAATATTCGATGAATGTAAAACAGTATTAGAATGAAAGTTGTTGTAAAATGCATGTTATCATTATATATAGACGTTTCTTACAGAGGAGGAGGAGGATATAACATACTAGTGGAAGGTGCTTGGATACTGCAAGCATTACATCTCACCTTGAAAAAACATTAATTTTTCAGAGAGATATTTCAACATGGGAAATATTTATTTAATTCAAAAGATTTCTCTTCGGGACCGATTTTTGTTTTTTCCTTATGGAACAATAATGTAGTAAAACTATCGCAAATTTTTGCAATTTTAAAAATATTACACTTTTCCCACCTTGTGTTAATAATGCCACACATTTCTGCCAATTTTTAAATTTGTAGCACATTTAAAGGTAAAATAACATTTATGCAATTGTTTAAATTTAAATAATTTTTAACGGAAGCAATAGGAATTTCATGGATACATTGAATAGTTTCCTCGTTTATATAGACTAAACTTTAATAACATAAAAATTTCAGCTCTCTAACTTCCCCCGTAGTTTCTCGCAGTTCCTTAAAATATTTATTACCATTTGACCTATTTGAACTTTTTTGAAATATTACAGGAATGGAGAAAGTGATGTGGTGGCCACATCCAATGTTTTTAAATAATTGCTTTAATATTTGATGAATATAAAAAAGTACTGAAATAACAACTGTAGGAAATTTAATTTTCTACAACGTTCGTTCGAAACATTTTTCCATACAATGCATTGTTTAAGGTATATTTTTAAAACTAATATTTTAGCTGGCATCACCGCACCACCTACCGGTGACTATTGTAAACATTTTATTTTTACGTCTTATTAACGCTCCTTTTTATTTACTTAATTGGCTATATCCAATATCAGAAGGATACAGTTTGAGTTTATTTCCTTTCTTTAGAGCCATTAAATTTTTCTCACAGTTCCTCAAAATATTTATTTTGATTTAACCTATTTGGAATTTTTAGAAATTTTACAGTTATGGAGAAAGTCATGTTGTAGCCACATCAGATTTTTAAATTAATTATTGAATAAACTACTTTGTCATAAAATAATATTACTATATTTATGAAGAATTTTGACTTTGAAAGTCTATATAAACCTCAGAAAATAAAATGCGCTTTTCATATTGCGTCAGAAAATGGAGCTCCTATTTAATTTTTTTCTGTGTGAACTAATCATGTCATCGAACGAACAATTTCAACAAAATTTATGAACGAAAATGTTCACTTGGAGTACTGCACTTCAATGCTGAAAGGCACGTGACAACCATTTCTTTGACATTATGGCATTTCGATTTTTCTGAGATATTTACCGAACATACAGCATAGCGTGGCTATTGGGGAATGGAGTCTTTTGATTTTAAAACAAAATAAGACATACCTGCGTTAAACAGCGATTACCGGAGATTGCGTATCATGTTACAATGAAAGGTAACTTTGACTTCTTTAGGTTTATTACGTACAAGCAAAAAGCTTTTGAACAGTTGGTTGTCTATTTTTGAAAAGCATAAAGTTTCTTTCGATGGGTTTTAATCAACCCGAAATTTCTTCTTCTGTCGTCTTCTTCAAAGGCGGTCGCATTTCCATTCCTTTCTCGCTTTCCGCTCTTTTCCACTTGGTCACGATGCTCCAATACTTCTGCGTTTTCCCGAACACTTGCGCGTCGTCGAGTGTTTCCGGCAGCTGCTGCTCAAATGTTTCCGGAAGAAACGACGCCACGAGAGACCCCGCGAGAGCCATGGCCGCCATACAAACGTACGGATACCGGGAATCGATGGATGTGCCCTGCAAAAAATGATCAAGTTAGAAATATTTCTGGATTTCCTATGCAGCTGATGTCAAATTTTCGTTCCTTTTACTGCCTAGTTCAAATAAACTTCAGTATGAAGTCTTTCCACTCGATTTGACCCCGCCTTCCTGGATCATTTTTTGTATCTCCGGTATGCGTATACATAGGCATTTAATTCCAGCGTATATCGTACGATACACAAATAATGGGCGAAATAACGGAAAATATCAGTTACTTATTTTCACATGTTTTATTAGCTAGGTATTTAAAATATTTAAACTTAGTGTTAAGGAATTAATATATACCAGCAATTTCAGGCATAATATCGGAAAACGTAGAGTGACTATCACGTCAGTAGAATTGAATAACATTTTGATAAAACCCGTAGATAATGAAAACCACTTTCTTGAAACATTATATCTATTGCTTCTAAAAAATAAGTAAAGATGGAGACTACGGCGAAATTGATGTTAAATAGAATTAACTCCTTGTTCGTAAAATTCAAAATTAGAGACAAACAATGAAAAAGGGAAAGGAAAGGCAGGAAAAGGTAAAAAACAATAAAAATTATAAACTTTCAGATTTAGGGGTTGTTACTCCACGCCAGGGACCTGATGTCACTCACACATTCACTCACTCAATCGCACAAGCACTAATTCTACAGGTGGAAAGGAAACGCGACCGGGTTTGCGAGAAATTACTCTGCGCCAGGGACTCAAAAAATCACACCGTTGCTAGAAGTTTTGTGAGTCAAAACGACCGCGACAGGGACCTACTAAGCAACCACAAACACACGCACACGCCAAGAGGTCAGGGAAAAAAGGGGAAAGGAACGGAGAAATAATACTAGATTTACGGGAGATTAAACCACGCCAAAGACCTAGTATCGCACACAGTGGCCTGTAGGTTTATGTGCCTTCCGGCAATGACAGGGACCTAACAGACGAAACAACCACACACGCAAGCACTCGAATACACGCGCACAAGATCTATAAAAATGAGTTAACGTATAAATATTTCGAAAGCAATGCTCTCATCATCATTGTGTGTCACTAATTTTGAATTTTACGGTCAAGAAGTTAATTCTATTTAACACATATTGCTTCTGTTAACATTCAAAGTACGTAAAAAAGTGTGCCACCGTGTGTTTCTTCGTCTTAATATACTATATCGCACTTCCTAGGCTTTCTCTCCTCATCTATGCCCCCTCGCACCAACTCTGCCCCCTCGCACCAACTCTGCCCCCTCGCACCAACTCTGCCCCCTCGCCCCATCTCTGCCCCCTCGCCCCATCTCTGCCCTCTCGCCCCATCTCTGCCCCCTTGCCCCAACTCTGCCCCCTCGCCCCATCTCTGCCCCCTCGCCCCATCTCTGCCCTCTCGCCCAATCTCCCCCCTTTGCCCCATTTCTTCCTCCTTGCCCCCATCTTACAATGTCTCTCCAAACAAGCGAGCTAAACCAGTGTTTCTCAACCGAAAACCAGTCGCGGACCGGTAAAAGTTATGAACATTCCACCGAGGCCCGGTAAAATTTAGCAATCTGCATTCAGTATTTTTATTCAATTAAATTTCATTAAAACATAAGAATAAAACACTTTTAATAACATTGCATTTTTGAAAAGTATCACAGTTTTATCAGATAGTCAGTGCGCTTGCTGCTGCTCCTTCTCGCTAATCGATTTTTCTATTCTTTGGACTGAGAGAGGTAACCGCTAAACGTAGTGCGCGGCTAACAGCAAGTCGATTTCTTTCTTTTGTCTTTATGGCAGTCATGGCTGAAAAGGCGATTTCGCACAAGTAAGTGGTTGAAAATGGTAATAAAAACTTGACTCCGTTTTCATACAATTCTGGATACTCAGTCTTGACATTTAGCCAAAATTTAGTCACACTCGACGAGTTAAAGGCTGATTTTAATCCTAAATCTGAAGACAGTTCAATTAGTTGTTCCTCTTCCTCTGTTCCTGTTCCTCTGTTGTTTTCATGTACTACAAACGGGTCTATAACCCATAAGTTTCTTAATCGTAGATCTTCCTATGGTGGGTAATAGGCATCGAATGCTCGAGAAAGTGCTTCAAGATGTTCACAAATAATTCTTGTGATGCTTGCAATATCCAACTTCACTGAACCCACGAAATCAGAAAACAAAGGAAACATTTCGTAATTTATATCACGTACCCGCTTGCACCAAAGTGTTAACTTTTTTAAAATGCGTCCATTTTATTGTTCAAATTGAAAATAGTTGTCGTGTGCCCATGAAGACTCAAATTCAACTCGTTAACAAGGGAAAATATATCAGCTAAATATATTAGTTTTGTTATCCATTCATTGCAACAGAAAGAGTCAGCAAATGCCGATGTAAAAATAATTCAACTTCTAGCCTTTGTTCAAACCACCTTTTCAAAACTTTTCCTCTCGATAGCCACCGAACTTCTGCATGAAGTAGTAAGTGCACGTGATCAGCGCCCATTTCTTCGCACAAGATAGAAAAAAGTCGTGAATTCACTGCACTGCCCTTTATAAAGTCTACAATTTTTACTGATTGCATGAGAACATTATTTAGGTCTGGAGACATTTTTTTCTTTGCTAAATGCTCGCGGTGTATGAAGCAGTGAGTAACTATCATTCCAGCGTAACCTAATTTTCTTATCCTTGTTACTACTCCAGAATGCCTGCCAGTCATGCTTGCTGCTCCATCTGTGCATATTCCGACACAATTTTTCCATTCAAGACCTTTACTTTCAATGTACTCATTTATTGGGTTGAATATTTCCGAGATTGTGGTTTGAGAAGGCAGTTCAAGGCAACATAATAATTCTTCCTTCATATCTCCTGCATCAAAATCAATGAAACGCACATAGCATAAAAGTATTGCTCTATTAGAAACATCTGTTGACTCATCTAACTGTATTGCAAACCATTTAGACATTTTGATATTTTGGATCAACTGATCTTCAACGTCCGAGGATAATTCGGAAATCCTACGCTCAACAGTATCATTGGAAAGTGGTATGGTTTTCATTTTGTCTCAGACTGTTGGACCAAAAACTTCATTACAAACTTCTACCGAACAAGGTTTTATCAATTCTTCGCCAATTGAATATGGTTTCTTGCATTTAGCCATTTGAAAGGCCACCAAATAAGAAGATTTTAATAAGGACTTTTCTACCACAAAAAACTTTTTAAATACATTATTTCGTGATTTCACCTCCTGCAATTTTCGTTGGAAAAATTCTACTGGTTAATTTTGTAATTCTGGGTGTTTTGAGTTAAAATGACGAGAAAGCTTTGCAGGTTTCAAACATTCGTTTGACAGAATATCCCCAAAAATTATACACTGTGGTTTTGGTAAAAACATTTCTGATCCCGGGCATACGATGAAACCTAATTTTAAATATTAACTGCTATATCTCCGAACAAAACCGGTCTTTTTCTTTTTCTCGTGCGGACAGTCAATTTCATCTGCAGCATTCGATTCATTATTAATGTTACTGGTTGATGGACTTTTAGTATTTGCCTCTTCTTAAAAAAACTGGGCAATGTTCCTTTTCTTCGTTTGTCACTCATTTTTAAGCAACCCCACTTATCAGCATGTAATTATCAATAATTTGACAATTCTGCGTTTTGACGCACAGTTCCGAAACTGAAAACAAACAAGCCTATCATTAAAATTTATTATGAGTAAGATCAAATGAAAGTTTTTGTAGTAAATAAGAAATATTTAGAGTAAATTAAATTATAGAGTATAATTTTATAGGCAATTTAAATATCTTGACAACCATTGACTTGGCATACGTAGCAGCTTCAGACATTTCGCCGACCTTAAAAATTTGCCGCCCTCCCTCCCCACGTCATATTCTGTGGGTATTCGATGGTCAAGAATTTTATTTTACTAAATTATTTATATCTATAATTATCACACAATCGAGCCAATATTTATTTTATTTTATTTATTAACATAAGTATTTATAGAAAAACTTCAATCTGTATAAGACGTCACCTCAATAATAAACAAGTATATCTGTTACGAGTTGTCGGTGCATGGATACTACAAGCGCGTTAGTTCTCGTATTTAAAATTTAGTGGCTCAGATAGATCTGCATCAGCAATTACAATAATCATCATTAAGACAATAGCCTTCAAATCGGTGCTGAATTGGCGAAGAAATATGTTTTTAATCGGAAAAAGGAGGGTTTCAACAATAAAGAACTTCAGCTACACAGCAACCAGGACAATGCTTTTCAATGGGAATTCGCAATCTGTATCATAATAGCATCGATGTAATGCTTTTTAATTGGGAAATTCTTATAGTCCAATTGATCTCAACCAAACACATGCGTGTGACGATGTCATAATTATTAAACACGATATATCTTATTAAATAAAATACATTACTCCTTTCAATTGATAAATGTATATTTATAATAGCTTTGATTTAGAACTTCTAACGAGAATAAGTGGATTTTGTTGTAATGCCATTGGTTTAAAATTCCCAACGCTAACTTTTGACGACGTCATAATCCTAAAATACGAAATTTTAGCAAACGGGAACAAAATTAATGTCGCATTTCGTTAAGTTTTCCTATAAATTTATAAATGTAATTATTGAGGAAAGTGAACAGATTTGAAACTTGGTTTGTCAAAATCATGGAATCATTAATGCTACAACCTTCTATTACTATCAACGGAAAAATATGAAGTCATGGGTATTTCGGGATTTATTTTCATCCAGAAACATTCTAAAAGGCACCGATAATCCTAACACACAAAATATTCCAAGTTTTGCAAATTTTTTGTGTAAAATATAGGCTATTGTCTTAATGATGTTTATTTATATTTCTGATGCAGGGCGATCCGAATCAATGAACTTGAAAAACGATGACAAACAATGACGCTCTTGCAGTATGCAAGCATAGAAAACTCGTATTAGTATTATTTTATTATTATTATTATTTCAATATACAATGCAAGTGGGCGCCTGGCCCGGTGGCAAGGTTACAAAATTAACATATAAAAAAAACATATTTAAAACATATAAAAACATATTCAGAAGATTCAGTTTACAATTTTTCACATACCACATACAATATTCTGTTCATATATTTTTCCTGTTAGGAGCTTCGAGTTCGAGCTCCTTCGTTAATTAATTCATCTTACAATATTATTTAACAATAAATTAACTAAAAGCAATGAAAATCGTTCCCAGTGATATTTTTTACTCCTAATTTAAAGGTTTTAACATTTCTAGGGAAGGGTACACAAATGGAAACATTACATATCACTCAAAAGCTCGTCTTTAGAATTACCCATAATTATTATGCATTTTAAATGGTATTTAACTTCGCTTTAAAGAGACCTACCCGGGAAGGGAATGGCTTGAAGACCTCTGCAGGTAATGCGTTCCAATGCTCAATTCCTCTATTAAGAAACGAGAATTTTCCCCAGTTTGTTTTTTGTGGAGGAGGCTCCATCATTCAAAAGGTAAGCTATTAGCCATATATTTACAAAATTACAAGTATTTAAATACTACAGATGACGAATTCATTTCCCATTATATGAATCGTAAAAATCACATTAAAGAAACAAAAAGAATGTGTGTACATCGCTATTTATTTTCCACAGGGGTTGTGATTTTCCATAGCCAACAAAAATAATTTATCTAGAAAATTTTCAACTTCAATGATGTCTTTACACTGTACGCTATCATGAGCATCGAATCTTAAAAATGATTTATTTTGAACTAATCTTTCATATACTAACTATACTAATATACTGTCGAAATTAAATATTTTTTACTACTTACTTATTCCACGCCGAATTATATCTCTTTCCTCTGATGTCGGGAACTATTGGTATTTCACTCCGATGGCTAAATATTTTAACATAAAAATAACATAAGAATATATAATTCTTGTCCACTTTTAGAAATGTTTATCAAATATAACATCTAATGTTAGATGTTTGAATTGATCGTCACAAAACACTACTAACCTGCGCCAAAGACGAATATTAAAAAGCACAATACAAAACCGTGGAGTGCTCCTTCTTCTGTAACTAGTAAGACAAGACTGGCGGAGAGTGCACAAAATACGTTTACTTGGACTGGCGATAAAAGGTTATGGCCAATAACCTCGAGAGAAAACGTCGCACTGGAAAAACCTCTTTAAAAGCAATTCAGAAATGACCCTTCATATAGCGCTTGGTGGACAAAATGTTATCTTTAGTAGAGGCTGCCGACATTCCCTTCTCACTCTAAGCGCTCTGCAGGAATTCTCGAAAGGGCCAATCCTGCCATTGGAGGGGGTCTTTTCGGCATGCGATATCTTAAGGAAATGGTGAAGGACACATTCGGGTAACAACCCGAAGCTGTTGAGGATTAGTGTCACGGCTAAAAGTAGACCTTTCTATTTCTTTTGTTCTTTACTGGTGCATTTGGAGCCCGTGACCATGCTGCGTGGTTATAGCGAGAGATTAATGCAAGATGAGGCGAGTCTCCTGGCCGTAGGGAAATCTTCCTTAATTTTGCTTTCTTCTACGCAAATGCTTATACGAAACCCATGCAGCAGTAAAAATGCCAGAAAAATCACATCCGATATCCGTGGTCCTTATTTTTCATATAATCCGCACTCAAAGCATAATATTTAGCCACAACTTCGCAAATTTTCATTCTGCAGCAAGTAGAAAACTGTTTTTACAAGACTTCAGAGTCGTAGCAATATAAAAAATATTAAGGCTTTCCTTAAACTTTCCACAAAGTTTCGCGGACCGGCATGACTAATTTTGAGAAGTCTTGTAAATCTTCCTTCCCATATTTTCCAAAAACTTGGCTCCGTTACGTGGATGGCATTTTCGCAATCTTTGACACAGCAAAAGAAAGCGTCCCTAATTTCATACAACGCCTCAACCAGCACACGATACAATTCACGCACGAAATAGAAAACAATCAATCTTTACCTTATTTAGATCTGCTCTTTACAAGAAAACATAACAAACTGCAATTCAACATTTACAAAAAACCTACACACAACAACACATATATTTATATGGACTCTCACCACCATATCTCACAAAATTAACTCCCTTTCACTCCATGATTTACAGACTACTAAATACACCTCTATCAAAAACAAATTTTTACATAGAACTTACATTTTCAAAAATTGCGTATTACACAACGGTCTCGACTCACAAATCATCGATAAAATGATTCAAAAACACAAGCATAATATTCAAATTAAATCATGCACCTCACTCACGAACCCAAACACAAAGAAAAAATACATAAAACTACCATATGCACCGAAACTAACAAATAATCTTCAACGCATGTTTTTAAAATTAGATCTTCACCCGGTTTTTGTTAACAAAAATAAACTATCGAACCTACTAACAAACCCGAAAGATAAAATTCCCAATCATCACTAATCAGGCATTTGTCATGTCAATTGCATTTCGTGTGACAAAATTTACATAGGCCAATCTAGACGAAAACTGGAAATCTGGTTTAAAGAACACATTAGCACACTACAAAAACAACAGAATAAACATATCAAGCATTGCAACTCATATTTTTGACACTCACCATCCTATCAGCACAGAAACCTATCCTTGCTTAAATGCGTTGTTGTGGTAACTACGTTTTCTCACCGAAAATGATCTGAATTGTGGGTGTTAAAAATTAGGTTTGGATTCATATTCATTTGGCCTCATTTACATTCTAGTTCCAAGTCTGTATCCCAATTCTAACTAATTTTAATTTTCAACTTTAGAAAGACTTTCTCGTAACATTTCATCTCTTCCCATGTTATTCAAGTGTAGGAAAGATAGGCTCTTGAAATCAAACCCATGAGTTCAATGTAGACGGTGAACATTTAAAAATTAAACGTCGTGTTGGCAAGTAATACCTGCAAGTCTGATAGAAAAAAATGTATAGTTTTTGAGTTATAAGCGATTTTCTCATTCTCCCATTTAACCCCATATAAGACTTCATACACACAGACAGCGTTTTAAATATAACAGATAATAGATTTCTTACCAAATACACTATATACGGACCAAGGATTCCAAACGAACTTCCCATTATAATACCAGCGGCACTACCGGTCTGCCTCAAGCAGGTGGGATATATCTCCAGGGATTGCAGGTACAAAGTGTAAAATGTCAAAGAAGTGCAGAACTTTGAGAATATGATCAAAACTGTGCACAGCCAATTCAGGTTGGAATCTTAAAGGAAACAAGAGAAATCTTAATTAATTGCATTAATGAAAAGAATTTCTATAACAAAATATTTCCAAAGAAACAATGCAAGCAATAGTTTGAGCTCGTCTTTATTTATAAATGGCTGAGTTTTCTGATTAATGAATTCACCTTAGAATTACCCATTTTTATGTTATAAATGTAATCTATTGCCAATCTAAATACGGAATTTTAAATAAAAATGTTTTTCAATTGTTAGTGAATTCATGAATTTCATAATTATTATATAGTTTCATTTTACGCACCAAAGTATTATCAGGAAAATTATGGTATAATAAGAGTTGTTTGCTTTGATCTTAAGTTTTGCTTAAAAATAACAGATCAACATTATTAGTCATTTATTGAATTTTTTGCGAGGCTTCTATTCACAACTCGAAAAATATCACATATGATCGTTTCATCGTTATGCACTCAAAGCACCTCACGACGATTTCAAGAAGCAAAATCAGATGAAATGACGTCTCTCGCCAGCTCACCCACGTGGAGCCGAGTCGCGATGTTTAAAAAAGAGATCGTTGAAATAAATTTTCAGCTGAGGAATCTTACAAGAGGTATTGCATATAACGAGCGCCATTAACGGAAACGTAACCTACTAAAACTTGCGTAAAATCTACTCTCGGCGAATACCACTGATGAAGGCTGCCTGTGAGTCGTACATTGCTTTTCATAATCTGTTACAGATGTCTAAGTGAGTTACCAATTTTTCATTTTTAATCGCTTATTTTGGGAAACCGTTTTGCCATAAGACGAGCTCGATAATTCTCCATTAAAACGGATTAAAAATAAAGTTCAGAGTTAGCCAAGACAGTCCTGTGGTGTATTTCTCTCTCTCACTTGCTCTCCCTCCCTCCCTCCCTCCTTCCCTCCCTCCCTCTGGGAGGAATATATTACTATACCTCTGACATCATGTGATATGTGATTTATGTACTATTTGTGTAATATTTATTTCTTTATATGAACATGTGATATAATATCTGGTAATCATTGTACAAACTTATGAGTATATACTTCTATGTTATCGAGTCGCTCCTTTTTTCAACATGTTAACTTTCTTTTTGTCAACATGTTAATTTTTTCAACTGCTGTATGTCTTTAACAACTGACAAGTTTAAGACTTTCAGTACAAAAATAAAGATAAAAATTAAACATTCACAATGCTATTAGCGCAGAATTATCAGGTTTTCTTATAGAAAATGAAATAATAGTATTAAAAATGTGAAAATTTTTCACAAATTACATATTGCTTTTGCTCCAGGTAGAGCC
Source organism: Tanypteryx hageni (assembly GCA_028673005.1). Taxonomy (NCBI): domain Eukaryota; kingdom Metazoa; phylum Arthropoda; class Insecta; order Odonata; family Petaluridae; genus Tanypteryx; species Tanypteryx hageni. The sequence continues at coordinate 240,178,673 of CM054113.1, read as the reverse complement.
CTTTACTTCTTTAAAGCCTCAAGACAATTCAGACAGATTTTTCTTACTTCTCCTGTACATTTACCGCAAACAAGTTTTTTGCAGGTGGAACATTTACTTCGTGTTCCATTATCGTTGCAGCGTCCTATTTGACACATTTTCCTCTTTGTTTGAGGTTGGTGATGATCTCCGCCATGACCTGAGATATCTGATATTGCCCTAGCTGGCCTAGTTACCACATAAGCTGCTCTTAGTTCATCAGCTAACTCAAGTATAAAGTCTCGTCTGGCTAAGATTTTGCCCGTCACTGCCCTGAACACAATCCATGCATTTATAGTTGCCATGCCAAGAATTTTGTACAGTACGTGAACAGGCCATCTACTTGTTGCAGACCGCACTGTATACTTCCTACACATCTGGTCAAGATCATCAACGCCAAACTTTGTGTGGCTGTAAAATCATATTGTTTCTGGCAGCTTCTTTTCAGTGTTGCCTAACTCAGTATCAGGATGCATTGTGCTTAGAAGTAGTACGTTCTTATTGACCTTCCCCTGATACACGGTAAGTGTTTCACCATCAGTTTTCAGGAAGGTAGTCTCGTACAGAGATATACGTCATTCTTGATATGTTGTGGGAATTCTCTTCTAACTCGACTAATTGTACCCACAAGAGTAGTGTTTTTATCTTTCAATTTTTTAGCAAGGCTGCATGATGTGAAAAAATTGTCACAGGTGACGTTACGGCCCTTATTCACATATTGCTGCATCAGTTTCATGACGGCATGTTCCGGCAAGGATTCATCTTGGGGCCTGTTTTCATCTTTCCCCACGTAGGGGAAGCCATTACACAAATACTTAGATTCCCTATCTACCAAAAGCCAATACTTGATGCCAAATTTGTCAGTTTTTTTCATGTATTGCAGGAAGGGACAGCGGCTCTTGGCTGGATACAATTGTTCCACTATGATGTCCAGGTATATAATAAACAACAATTCTCTATAAATTTATCCTATGCGTGTGAAGCTAGTGCAAATTTATCTGGTTTCAGGCTCTCTGTCTTGGTTGATTTCTCGTCGAAACGAATAAATCGCATAATGTCGAGAAACCTATTCCTCGCCATGGTCTCTGAGAAAATGATGCAGCTTACTTTGTAGACCACATATCCCTGAGATAAAGGGAACTGTGCTTCAACGACCCCGAATATAGATGAGAGAAAGGAATGCGTCCAACTCGTCGAAAGAAGTTGACCAGGAATCATCATTCAGTTGTCTCCGCGCCTCTGCTTCGGTGCAACGTTTGATGTGCCGCAACATCGATTCCTCAACAAACAGTCTCCATGAGCATGACAAGCTACCAGCACGGACATGGCGTTTGGCATAGGGTGAGGGTCCAGGTACCTCCTTCACTTCATTCTGTTGTGCTCTTCTCCCTGAGTCATGAATCCCAACGTCAGACACGGTCCAGATCGTTTTATCTTTACCTTGCAGCGGGTTCCCAACAGGAGTCACTTGCCGACGACCTGGTTGCCTTTTCCGCCTCCCACGACCGCCGCGAGGAACAACATCTCGACCGACACGAGGGGCAAGATTTTCACCGTAGCCACCTCTGCCTCGTCTGCGACTTCTTGTAGTACGACCTTCAGAACACAGTAGAGTTGTATGACAGAACGGCAACAAAAATCATGAGTCATAATGTCGAAATAAAGACTCTGCAGTTACCTGCATTTGGTTTATCCACAGCTTTGTCCTCAGTTCTTTCACCATTATCATCAGAATCAGACTGTGCCACTTCCGGCTGAGGAGGAATTACGTAACAAAGTTAAATCATCGTCAGAACACGATTTAACCGCGTCTGTCTCATCAACGTCGGAACAATCATCAGGAATATCGTTAAAAATCTGAAGAATTTCTTTGTGCATCAAAGTACAATGCCGAGCCATCGTTAGCAACGGCCAAACACTGACCGACCGAATTGACCGAGACAAACTGACTCCGAGATAGGCCGAGACTCGCTAGCGCCCGAACAAGACTGGAAGAACCTTCAGGCTATATCTAATCAAGTACAAAAAGTAATATTCTAGCGTCTGACAGAGGCGTGCAAGTCCAAAAAATCGCGACGTAGTGACGGTGCCAAACGTAAACATCAGCAGCCAGACTCCGTGCTGCCGGCGTGCGCCATGCAAGCTCAGACAAGCGCGCGCATTACCAAGGGGCGCGGGAGGGAGTATGGCCGCTTTTGGAACGTAAGATATCACAAGAGAATACTCGAACAGCTGTTAGAACCACGATATGGCCCTAAACTCTCTTCCGATCTCCATTTATTACGTACGTGAAAATAGAAATATTTTTGATAGGATTGTAAAATATGTTTCCACTGTCAGGTAGGCAACCGGTAAAAAACCTTTCAAAACATTCCTTAAAAGTCTTGCAATGCAAAAACAGAACTGAGTTCCACTATATGTGAAAGCTATAGTATAAAACGCGAAGGAATACATTTCCGGTCAATAGGATCGGTGCGGTCGTTCTAGGTGAAAGTAATTGTGGAGACCGAACAGTTAGGGCTAGGATCACTTTTTTCATGTATGAACTCTTTTTATGAAATTAATAAAAGTCGCAGAATATCAACTCCCTACACCAAAAAGTAGGGCAGCGACCGATGTTTATTATTAAAAGCCGGTCAAAAAGACCGGTCCGGGAGTTCTAGTGTTAAAGGCCACTGCCCTAGGATAATAAATATATTTGTCTATCTATCTATTTATCTATCTTTCTCTCTTTCGCTCTCTTCGTTCTATTACGGACTCACCTTAATCGATTCAGATATGAATATATATATATATATATATATATATATGGATGTCAACAAGGTGTTGGGATGAGGAAACCCAGTAAACACTCACCAATCAGACGACTTCAGGTTGGCGAGGCCCCGGGAATGTCGAAGCGACACACGTAAAAGAACACTAAAACACAGAAACATCACAAACGTTCTCTCTCTGTAGCTGATGAAGGAACAATTCCGAAAGCTTCTACGTTTGTGATATTTCTGTGTTTTAGTGTTCCTTTGCGTGTGTCGCTTCGACATCCCCCCCCCCCATCCCCCTTCCTCATCCCAACACCTTGTTGACATCCATATATCCATTTTACCTTTCCTTTTCCGTAAGCTGGTATATATATATATATATATATATATATATATATATATATATATATATATATAACGATACGGAAAAAGAAATAATATGATAAAATAAATGCAACGAGAGGTTGAGAGGGATAGGAAGGAGCCAGTGAACACTTACCATACGGTGGTGGACGTCCACAGCGATAGAGGAAGGCTTGTAATTTGGAGCTTTCTGGCAACACACGCCCTTCTTCAGCGAGAGAAAAACGAAGACAAGTCTTCGTTTTTCTCTCGCTGTGGACGTCCACCACCGTATGGTAAGTGTTCACTGGCTCCTTCCTATCCCTCTCAACCTCTCGTTGCATTTATTTTATATATATATATATATATATATATATATCTTGTCGCAAAACAAATCAATAAATATCAATATCTATTATTATATGATACAAATGATATTTTTAATCTTTCTATTTCAATTGCGCCTTTATTGTTATTTATATTTAAAAAATAAAATACATTTTAATTCCAGAGTCGTGCACTCCATGAGATAGCTGATTCATCAGGACTATCTTATAAAATTGTTTCAATCAAAATGATCTATGAGATTATTCCTTCTTATGATTATGTTAAATTGGCTTGTATATAAATACCCGTGGCCCTGAAATCCTTATTTATTAGAATACTTTCAAGTTGAAATGCTCTCCTTTGACTTCGCTTGACCATGGCGTCAACTTACATGTCATTAACATAATGATACCACCGCATGTGAAGAAGTTAATCAGGAGGAAACCAGAGTGAGTCCATCGACGTCCTATAGATTCAGTGAGTCGCATTCCAACCATATACGCTGGCAGCTCCACCACCGACTGGTAGAAGAAATTTAGGTATGGATTTCCAGACAGCGTGATTACATTCAGAATCAGAACATCGTAACACAACGGGGTGACAATCCTGAAATATGAATTATTTCGATACATATATTTATACAATATCTGTTTTGTTTAATCACTTCGAATTCTTGTGGAGAATGGTACGCACTGTTTTTATTAGGTATGAAATGCTACATTTTTCGATAAATGTTCTTTCAAATACGGTAAAACCTCGTTAATTTCATCGCTGAGATTGTATCATCACGTACTAGTTTCAAGTATTCCTCTGCTGACGTCAGAGAAGTTTACGTACTTTTTAATTACGGTCAGACCTGCGATGGAATTCTAAATCGGGATAAGGTTCAACGGCTAATAAGTAGTTCATTAGGTTTCACGATATCGCCTTCGTTAAGACAGAGTTGTTCAGCGTTTTCATATTTGAAAATGCTTTGGCGAAGCGCATTCTAAATAGCATTGGCTCATGAATGCCGGATGAGAGTTTGGGTCGGAACCTTCTCTAGAGATTGCTCTATTATGGAAACATAACCAATGTCCAAGGAATTTTTTGGCCTGGGAATCTCGCAAGAATAGCCTCATGGCCACAATGTCGTTTTAAAAAAATATAAAATTGCTCAAGTTAATTGAATCCTCCGCACGACCCTTCCGTAAGAGAAGGAGATGGAATTTTGTGTTTTATGTGCCCGTTGTTATGGGTGGCTATTCTCAGCGATGCCACTCGACGCATCGAATGGGAAAATGCCGACACTGCTGAATCCCAGGTTAACATTTACTCCCGCGAGAAGTTTCCTCGCATTGAGTACTCTACTACTGTAGCACGACCATTTCTCTATATAAATAATGCAATATTTTTCTCGATTTACTGCTTATCGGATTTAAGAAATAACTCCGATTCCTACACAAAATCCGGACCTCGATTAAGCATTTGCGGGAATATTTTCAGTCCACTTGTCCTTCCCGAGAAGAAGAATGAGATTTCTTACAAATATGTTTGTGATGAGTGCAGAGCAAGAATATTTGGGCTGCTGGAAGGAATCCCTTTCTTCCCTATGTGATTACTATACGATACCAGCAATATTTTAATGCAGATGAAACTGCCATTTTCTGCTTCGAGTTGAAAGATTTAATAGGGTAGCATAAGCTTACCAAGGCTAAAAAAGAAGTAAAGAATGCCTTGCTGCGTTGCTATGTTGTATATGTAGGTCTCACTTGTTGACACCTGAAGTCTAGCTTGAGTCTCTCCTTTGATTAATTTTGTTCTTTTTTTCCAAATTCGACCTCAGAAAGCTCAGTGCCTTCTAATCAAGTCAAGAATAAATGTAATGTGTAAGTTTGTAATTTTGGGTAAAAATAATATTACTCCATACTTTTGCTGCAACTACTGTGGCATGAGGAATTATATATTTACATACGATTAAATGAAGTCATATTTATTATATAACAAATTCGAGCCTTTAATGTTTCGTATTAGAATATCTCCATTTACGGTTTTCCTCGATTTAATGACGCCGACAACTCGTCCCACAGTCAAAGGTAAAATCGGGATTCCACTGTAGCTCGCAATTCAAAAGGTGTTCCTCACGTTACTTAAATTGGAGTGCAATGGAGCAATATACGTCTAAAAGTGCGAAAATGGCATCAAATTTATCTACACTTGAGAAAATTGAAAAAGAATTAGTTCATTCTAGATGCGATGATGCATGAAAAAGTAGTTCTTAAGAACTGCTCCGCTTGATGGGATTGGGAATTTGGGGATGAAAGAGAAGACAAATATGTAGGCATATTGGGATTTAGCAAGCAGTTTTGTTCCTCAAATAAATCCTCTTAAAACGAATTGAAAGATCAGCGGAAATTTGGAGGCGCTCTCGGTACATAAATAATCCGAAAATATCGTTTTGAAATTACACAATAAAATTATATAAAAGAAGTATCAAGGACATAGTTTAAGATAAAGCCCATTGCCAAAAACAAATGCTGGAGAGATTCCTTGAGACAAGCCTGTTTAAATGTTTCAATTTTCAGCGCTTTTGATCCCAGACATAACCGCAGATAAATGATAATTGCTTTCGCTTTCGGATTGTTTGAATTCGAATTTTGGCTCCACTAAACTAACGAGGTTTTACTGCATCAGTTTCTACCCAGCACTTATCTTTGAAAGTATGGTGTACTTGCATGTCATTATTATTATTACATAATGTATTTTTAAACTACTAACCAGCAAAACAGTAAAAGAATTGTGTAGGTGGCTAGGCGTGGGCTTGAAAATAAACTGACGATTCCGTAACATTTCTGCTTTCGGCAGTTTTCAGAGACATGCTTCAGAACATCCAAGCAATCTGTCGGTAGCTCCCTTTTATTTACTTTAGCTATAACCGCTAAAACCCTTGCAGCCTCCTCTGGACGATCTTTTGCTGCTAACCATCGAGGTGATTCAGGCACGAGCCTAAAAATGTTGAAGAGGATAAAATAAGGAAGGATTTTTTATAAAGATAACATCACAACTTATATATCCACAAATAACTTAACATAATAAACAAAATCACTGCTAATTAGTAATGTAAATTTTCCACTGTGTTTTTCAAAATGAAATACGTATTATTTCACAAATTTGTCTTATATTTGGATTTCTCACTTCCCAAATTTTATTGTTGGTGTTGCAGACATTTATTCTCATGGATTGTTACTATGCAAAATGTTAATTTATTTAATTAAGCAATTGTTATATAAAAGATATTTGATGCAATTACACAATAAACAACATGCTAACATTTAATTCTCAAATGTAAAGTTACTTAGTACAAGAAATCCCATCAAATACAAGCAAATAAATTCACACAACCATGGTTTCGACTCTGAAAGTATGCTCACACCTAATCGAATCGAAGCAACAAGTTTTAGAGCTATAGACAAGGGATCTCAAACTCAAAATACACGTTTTGAGGTCCCCTGAACACGTTTTGACCATTTTCTCGATGATGTCTGTGTGCGTGTGTATGTGATAGCTTTTTGTGGGTGCTCTAACTCAAAATCTACTAATCAGGTCAACGCAAAATTTTATATTTAACATTTTTATAAAAGTCAAAAGAACTGATTAGTTTTCTTTAATATTTGATAAATGCAAAAATGTACTAGAATAAACGTCGTAGGAAATTTAATTTTCTACAACCTTTACGCTCTTGATCTGCGCATTTACCCGAATTCGATGCTTTAATCGAACTCCAAATCCGAGTTAATGATGGACGGGAGGTCTGTAGGATAAGAAATTTCGCCTATTCGAATCAAAGAAAATATTATTTTTAAAATAATCCGTGCGATTCTATTCGCTTTGCGTAGATATGAGTGGAAACATTGAAATCTGTGGCTATAATATTTTTTTGGTTGGCCTGTTTGGATTCGATAAGGAGTAAGCGTATCATTAGCAGGGTAACCAGACGTCCGGCAAAAGGAGGACATGTCCTCCTTTTTCACTTTCTGTCCTCTGTCCTCCCGGCATTTCAAATTTTAGGATTTTGTCCGGCTTTTTCTAGGAAGTGAGACTGTGACTTCCTTGTCACACATACGGCAGTTCTGCGCACGTATCGAGTGTTATCCCCTTCTTTTGCCTCTTCATTTGGAACTCTTGAATAGGTAAATCATTACAAATATTTTTTTAATTCTAAATATTTCACCTCCGAGCGATTTTCGTTTTTCCCTTATATAAAATCAATAGACTAAAACAATCTCAAAACTTTGCAATTTTAAGAATTTTATATTTTCTCCATTATGGGGTACTAATGCTACACATTTCTGACAAATTATAAAGTTCTAGTACCTCTAGAATTAAAAAAATATTTTTCCAATTGTTTAAATTTTAAATATTTTTAACGGCCGCCGCGATATGTTTTTGAAGAGATTCAAACGGTTATTTGGGCAACTACACTATTCTGTATATAACTTAAAATTTTCAGCTTCCTAGCTTATCCCGTAATGTCTAAACTATTACGTATTTTTTTTAATTTCAACTGCGTAGAACATATGGAAATACATAAACCTTGAAAATTTGTTTAAACAATGGCGAATTTTTAGCGGCCGCATTTGTTTAAATTTTTGAAGATTTTCGTTTTTTCTAGTCGAAAATTTAGAATATCCAGCTCAACTGGTAGTGCCTAAATATTAGTATCCTCCTCCTCCTCATCTTCCTCTGTAAGAAACGTCTATATATAATGACTAGCAAAAGGTGCTTGCATACTGCAAGCATTTCATCTCACCTTGAAAAAACATTAATTTTTGAGACAGATATTTCATCATTACAAATATTCTATTAATTCTAAAACTTTCACCACCGCAGCGATTTTCGTTTTTCCCACATGTAAAAATAATAGTTTAAAACAATCCCCAAATGTTGCAATTTTAATCATTTTACATTTTCTACATTATGGGGTACTAATGCTACACATTTCATCCAAATTTTAAAGTTGTAGCACTTCTACAAGTAAAATAATATTTTTCTAATTGTTTAAAATTTCAACAATTTCAACAACGGCCGCCGCAATATATATAAAGAGATTGAAATGTTTGTTTGTGCAAATGAACTGTTCTGTAAATAATTTGAAAATTGCAGCTTCCTAGCTCATCCTGTACTACCTACAAAATTATTAAACTTTAATGTGCAAACGGGGTTAAAAATACACCTAAAAATTAACAATTTTAAAATTTTCGATTTTTATAGTTGTTTTTGAGAAAAGTTCTATAATATTGCAAAATTTTAGCTTCCTAAACTTATTAGATTGGTCTACACACTGGATTGCGTTTTCCCATGCTAACTTATGGGAGATATTCCGGGGTATCTGGAGTCGAACCCAAGACACTTTAAGCAAAAGTGACAATAATTCCTAATATATATAGCGACTATCTAGCAACACTGAAAATTTCATTTTTCTAGCCTACAGGCAAGTGCCAATAATTAATTTACAAAAATGATGCAATGTTTCTTAAGGGAAAAAACGCAATTTTCGGAATTTCTGGAGTCGAACTCATGTCACTTAAGTAAGAAGTCTCATTTCATCTGAATATTTCTCCATCATATCTACAAAAACTAAAACTTTCAGCTCTCTAGCTCTTGTAGTTTGGGCTGGACATTAGTATCTTCATATATGTTATATGTTTCATCATTACAAATATTCTTTCAATTCCAAAGATTTCACCTACGCAGCGATTTCCGTTTTTCCCACATGTAAAAATAATAGTTAAAAACAATCCCCAAATGTTGCAATTCTAAAATTTTTGCACTTTCTTCATTATAACGTACTAATGCTACACATTTTAGCGAAAAATTTATGTTGTAGCACTTCTATAGGTAAAATAATATTTTTCTAATAATTTAAATTTAAAAAAACTTTTAACGGCCGCCACAATTCATATATGGTAAATTTTTTTTTCTGCAAATTCACTACTCTGTAAACAATTTGAAAATTTCCGTTAGAAATGTTAAAATTTTAAGCAATTAGAAAAATATTATTTTACTTCTAGAAGTGCTACAACTTTAAAATTTGGCTGAAATGTGTAGCATTAGTACCCCATAATGGAGAAAGTGTAAAATGTTTAAAATTGCAACATTTAGTGATTGTTTTAAACTATTATTTTTACATGTGAGAAAAACGAAAATCGCTGCGGAGGTGAAATCTCTAGAATTAATAGAATATTTGTAATGATGAAATATGTGTCTGAAAAATTAATGTTTTTTTCAAGGTGAGATGAAATGCTTGCAGTATGCAAGCACCTTCTACTTGTATGTTATATCCTCCTCTGTAAGAGTCGTCGATATATAATGATAACATATAGGAGGATACTAATGTTTAGACACTTCCAGATGTGCTGGAGATTAGAATTTTTTTTCATACGTAGAATATTGTGCAAAACCGGCTAGAAAAAACGAAAATCTTGAAAAAGTGCTGAAATTTTCAAATTGCTTACAGAGTAGTGAATTTGCAGAAACAAAAATTTTACCATATATGAATTGTGGCGGCCGTTAAAAGTTTTTTAAATTTAAACGATTAGAAAAATATTATTTTACTTATAGAAGTGCTACAACATAAAAATTTCGCTAAAATGTGTAGCATTAGTACGTTATAATGAAGAAAGTGCAAAAATTTTAGAATTGTAACATTTGGGGATTGTTTTTAACTATTATTTTTACATGTGGGAAAAACGGAAATCGCTGCGTAGGTGAAATCTTTGGAATTGAAAGAATATTTGTAATGATGAAATGTCTGTTTAAAAAATGAAAGTTTTTTCAAAGTGAGATGAAATGCTTGCTGTATGCAAGCACTACTAGTGTTATATATCTTTATATTTTGACGACTCTTACAGAGGAGGATATATATAATTATATATAGACGTTTCTTACAGAGGAGGAGGATATAACATACATATAGGAGGATAATAATGTTTAGGCACTTCCAGATGAGCTGGGCCTTCGAAATTTTTTTCTTAGGTAGGATTTTGTGCAAAACCGGCTAGGAAAAACGAAAATTTTGAAAAAGTTCAACAAAACGACCGCTAAAAATTCGCAATTGTTTAAACAAATTTTCAAGGTTTATGTATTTCCGAATGTACTATGGAGCTGAACTTTTTTTAGAGGTAGGATTTCTAAAAAAAAACGAAATAGGGATTATACAAATTTTGATATTTAATTTGCTTGTCAGTTAAAAATTCTTAAATTTTAAACAATTTGGTAACTGTTTAAACACTACGCGGCGAGTTAGGGAGATGAAATTTTTAAATTATTTAGAGTTTAGTAAACGAATAAACATTTCACTGTACCCATGAACTCGTTACTGCGCCCGTTAAAATTTTTTTTTTAATTTAAACAAATAGATAAATGTTATTTCACTTTTAATTGAGCTATAAATTTAACACTTGTCAGAAATGTGTGGCATTATTAACGCAATGTGGGGAAAGTATAATATTCCTAAAATTTCAAAAATTATTGGTTGTTTTACTCCATTATTATTCCATAATGAAAACACGAAAATCGTTCCAGAGGACAAATATTTAGAATTAAAGAAATATTTCTCATGATGAAAAATCTCTCTGAAAAATTAATGTTTTTTCAAGGTGAGATGAAATGCTTGCAGTATGCAAGCACCTTCTACTAGTAATTATATATCGACGACTACTACAGAGGAGGAGGAGGATATAACATACTAATAGTTGGTGCTTGCATACTGCAAGCATTTCATCTAAAAAAAAAACATTTATTATTCATATTTCATCATTACACATATATTTTTAATTCTAAATATTTCACCTCCGCAGCAATTGTCGTTATTCCCACATGTAAAAATAATAGTTTAAAACAATCCTCAAATGTTGCAATACTAAAAATTTTACACTTTCTTGATTATGGGGTACTGATTCTACACGTTTTAGCTAAATTTTAAAGTTGTAGCACTTCCAGATGTAAAATAATATTTTTCTAATTGTTTAAATTTAAATAATTTTTAACGGCCGCCGAAATTCATATATGGTAAAATTGAAATTTTTATTTGTGCAAATTTACTACTCTGTAAATAATTTGAAAATTTCAGCTTCCTAGCTCATCCCGTAGTACCTTAACAGTTATCTAATTGTTTAAACTTTAAGAATTTTTAACTGCCAAACAAATTAAAATATCTAAATTTTTAAAATCTTTATTTCGTTTTTTTTTATGAATTCTACTCATAAAAAAAATTTCAACTCCGTAGCACATGCGGAAATACATAAACCTTGAAAATTTGTTTAAACAATTGCGAATTTTTAGCGGCCGCATTGTTGCACTTTTTCAAGATTTTCGTTCTCTCTAGTCGGTTTTGCACAAAATCCCACCTATGAAAAAAATTTCGAATCTCTAGCACATCTGGAAGTGCCTAAACTTTAGTATCCTCCTATATGTTATCTCCTCCTCTGTAAGAAACATCGATATATAATGATAACATACAAGGTTTATGTATTTCCAAATGTGCTACGGAGTTGAATTTTTTTTTGTAAGTAGAATTCTTAAAAACACCAAATAGTGATTATACAAATTTTGATATTTTAATTTTTTTGGCAATTAAAAGTTCTTAAAATTTAAACAAATTGATAACTGTTTAGACATTACGGGATGAGCTAGGAAACTAAAATTTTCAAGTTATGTACAGAGTCATGCATTTGCAAAAATAAACATTTGAATTGCTCCGTAAACATATTGCGGCGGCTGTTAAAAATGTTTAAAATTTTAACAATTGTAAAAACATTATTTCATTTCTAGAAGTTTAACAACTTTAAAATTTGGCAGAAATGTGTATCATTTGTACCTCATAATGCAGAAAGTATAAAATTCTTAAAATTGCAAAGTTTTGGGATTGTTTTAGTCTATTATTTTTACATAAGGGAATAACGAAAATCGCTGCGGAGGTGAAATCTTTAGAAATAAAAAAATATTTGTAATGATGAAATATGAAAAATGAATGTTTTTTATGTTGAGATGATATGCTTGCAGAATTCAAGCACCAACTACTAGTATCTAATATGATTATTTACGAGTAAAATAGTTTCTTTTATTTTTGAATAGTGGCGACCAGGGCTCGGGAGAGAAATCCTGGGCCCTGGTGCTTCTCCTGCTCTCGGGCCCATTGCAGCTACTTCCCACCACTATAGTTATATATTTATAATATTCCGCTGTCATGATTCAGCAATTGATTTTTTTTAATTCTCCATAGTCTATCATAGCTCAGTCTTTATAATTTCATTTTGTAAGACACGCAGATTTGTTTATATATGACTGCTCGAGTTCGGGCACCTCTAAGTCACGGGCCTTGGTTATTTGCACCGGGTGCACCCCCATCTCCCGGGCCCTGGTGGCGACTCATTAACCTTCCAGAAACTCACACCTCATTAAGAATGTCATCACTTTAAAGGAAGTGTAAATTCTCCAGTAATCTAAAATAAAAATTTTCATGTTTTGATATCGGGCGCAATGAAAATGAGGCGAAGTGGTCTGTTTGTGACTATTACGTTTCTGTTGTGAATTTTGTATTTGGAGAGTCACATTCAAAGTGAAAAACAGAAAAATGGTACGAATTTTGTCTTCGTGTGGAAAAGTCACATCCTTCTGTATCCAAAAAATTCGTTCAATATAAAAGCACGCGCCGCCGAGGGAACCATGGCTTTCCATGCCGTGAAACGTCATCAGTCTTTCAATTCTACGTACTGCACTGCGTCTGTTAAGATAATTATTTAAAGACTTGGAAACTGCTCTCGACACAACATGCGTAAGAACGATAACTGAAGCAATAGTGAATAAAGTGATCGCTCCACATACTATCGATTTGATTTTGAAGAGTGAAATATCTTGTTTCGGAGTTGCAACGGATGCCAGCAATCATGACCCACTTAAGATCTTCCCAATCCCTGTGCAGTATTTTGATTTGAAAGGGGGTGGAATACAATTAAAGTGCTTGAATTAACTGCTACTCCAGATGAAACCTCGAAGATCATATCAGAGTAGATGTTGACGACTCTGGAGAGATTTGGTTTATCTTTGAATTGTGTTTTCTTTACAGGTGACAATGAAAACGTAAACTTTGGAGGGGTGAATAGAAGGAAGGGAAATAATGTTTTCTCATGCCTTAGGGAGATGTTCAATAGGAAATTGTTGGTATCGGGTGTCCTGTTCATATTCTCCACAACTGTATTCCACATGGTGCAGATGTGTTAAAAATTGATGTGGAATCTCTCGTTCTCAAGATAATTAATTATTTTTCTGTATATTCTGTTCGAATTGAGGCATTGAAAGACATTTGTGAATTCATAGAAATTAACTATCAACCACTGTTATCTTCAACTAAGACGGCTTAGTTTATCACCAGCTTTAGAAAGACTATTGAAGTTGTTTCCTGCTATAAACAGTATTTCCTGTCCCTTACTCGACCGCCAATACAGATAAAAACCTTTATGAAAGGGAAATTTCTGAACTGTACTTCGTTTCTTGGTCTCCAAAACAACACTGAGGCCGTAGAAAGAATAAAAACTGTTTTAGAAATTGTCGCTTTGCTTAAAACAACATTAGTTTCTTTAAAAATAAGGATTCGGGGCATTTTTTGCCATTATCAGTCAGGAAAATTATTGAAACGTTACAGGCAAAAGGTATAGGTGAATAATGTCGGAGTTTTGTTGAAGAAACGCAGCTTGTTTATTGAATGTATTCTTTGTTTAGAAAAGTGGATAAATCAATTTGAGGAATTTTAATGTTTTCAGTGGATGGAATTATAGAACAAAAATTTCAGATACGATACCGTGTTTGAGTTATCACAAGGAAAAGGAAACTATTATTGATGACAAGAAGTTACTTGATCAATATAACAATCTTAAGTTATTTATAGAAAACAAAGACGATCGTTTCTTTGATGTCCCTTTTCATAAACAGTGGAGCTCATATTTTAGAAGCTGCAATAATAAAGACTTATTCTGAGCTTTTAAAAATATGTGAATTTGTTTTCTGCATTCAAGGGCATAATGCAACCCTACAAAGGGTCTTTTCTCTAATAAATGATCAGTGGGCCCCGGAAAGAAATATATTGTCCGTGAAAACAATAAAGGGAATTATTATGATCCAGTGTAATATGAGAAACTTCTCTTGTAAAGATTTCCATTAATACCTTCTTAAGAAAAATATAAAAAGATAATTTCTTCTGAGAAGTATATTATTATATTATATTATTATATTAGTGAATAAATTCATTCTTATTACACTATATAAGCATTATGAGTATTTTTTTTATTTCTATTGGTTCCTTGGTGAATTAATTTGCTGCTCCTTCACCTTTCTTACTGCCCTTTTTCCTCGGAAGTGAATGCCCGGCTTTTTACTCCTTTATCCTCCATTTTTTCCGCGTATGTCCTCCATTCTACATCTGGTAACCCTAAGCATTAGTGTCATCATCAGGTGGAGAATCGTAAGCCTACGAACAATACTATACAAAGTAACGGTGACAAAATAGCGTTAGCATGGAGAACGGCGAAGAAAAAGATGCTCAATAGCAACGTTGTGGAGTTACGAAAGAAAGTTGTTCAAACGTATTAAGTTCATACTCTTTGTTTTCAATATGGAAGGTTTTGGGTTCGAAATCGGATGCATAGTTATTTTATACTAGCGTAATTGCCCGGGCTTTGCTCCGGGTTTAGAGTTTCGAATTTTTCATGCACATATCTCTCGGTAATATTTCCATCCAAACTCAAAGCATTCTCAAAGTAAATGGCCAATATTTCCCTTTAATTGGTATGAACGAATTAAATATAGACTCAAATTTGATACCTCCCTCCTCCTCCCTCCTCCTCCCCCCTCCCCCAATGAAATCAATCTTAGGTGGATATTTTCAATGTCTCTCGGGCCGGCCCAAGCTACGGGCGAGTTGGGCGGCTGCCCGGGGCGCCGAAGTTTTGGGGGCGCTATCCAGATCATTTATTTATGCATTACTTGCAAGTGAATACATATTGGATATCAATTTATATCGAGGAATAGGCTAGAATCTTGATGGCATTACTTTTATTTTTTTATTATCAATAATTTTTACAGAGCGATGAATAAAGTAGCATGTACTTTGTAAATATCTCAACAAAAATTAGCGAAGGGGGAGCTGGAGCGCTATCTCGCCTGGGGCAAATAAATTCCACGGGCCACCCCTGCTCTTTAGTATGCGTACCAAGTTTAAAGTCTCCACGATTCTTGGTTCAACATTGATATTAGTGGATGATTCATCAAAATCGATTAATTGGTTTCAGAGTGCTTTTCGTTAAATTCGCCGTAGCATAATCGTGTATTTGATTTGAAATCAGAAAACTGTTTTTCCTCATATTGTGTTAGATCTGCTTTTTAGATCCGTGCTAGACATGCTCATTTCGTTTTGTCATTCTATACCCGCACTACAAACAAAATTTCTTATTGAAATCGGTTCAGTCAGTATCTTCCAAATTGATTGTTATAGAAATATTCTAACCTTGATATAGTGGTAGCCCTGTTTAGTCGACCCTGTTGAACTATACTATTGGGGTTATTTATTTATATGATGATTTTATATACAATAATTGGTTAAAATCCATTCCGTCAGTTCTCTAGAAATACGCGTAAAATAAATATTATTTAACATTTTACTGTGGTAGCCCTGCTTTTTAGCTCTGCTTTAAACAGCTTGATTTCATTATTATATGTTGTGCAAATCTTATAAAAACAATTTAATTGAAATCCGTTAGTCCAATTCCTTCCAACTCCTTAATTACTGAAGGAGTTTGATTTTTAATTGTGGCACCCCTGTTTGGCCGATACGGTTTAAATATGCTAATACGATTTTGTATATTATTAGTGTACGTAATAAGTATTAAATTTGGTTAAAATTGATGTGGACAGTTCAACACAAGTACGTCTAAAAAGAATTTTATATATTCCTTGTATTGTGGCAGCCCTGCTTCTATATCTATACTAAAGATCTTGATTTTGTTAATTTTATGTTGCACGCCTATTTCATGGAAACTTTCGTTGTAATCGGATTGGCCAAATCCTTCCAAAAGCATAATTACCAAAAGTTTAATTTTGCAATCGTGGCACCCCTGCTGGGTCGATCCTCTCCAAATATGTCATTTTGGTCATGTATTTAATCGGTTTAGCCAGTTCTTCCCTGATATATGCATATGGGCAGACGGACATCGCCGAAATTTTGACCAACCGTTCCATGGGGACCCCTCAAAATCGTGAAATTTGGATCGGCGTTACATTTCGATACTTGACCCCTTTCACCGACTTTATCCATATTGATGGAAAATTCATCAAAATCGGTCAATTGCTTGCTGAGATGTCTTTAAAAAACCTGAAATTTGGACCAACAATGGGTACGCTTGGGTCCCCATCGGCCGATTTGAATTACTTTTGGCAATGCAACTCTAAAGATCAATTTGAAGCTGCTTCCAAATTTTGAAGCTCCTACGCTTATTTGCTGAAGAGTTATGAGTGCCACACACACAGCTTATTTTATTATTATAGATTATGCATTTGGTGAAACAGAAAATATATAGAGCGTTTAAGATAAGATTTCCGGTGTTCTTCCACTAGGACGCTAAGTTTTTCCCAGTTTACCATTGTAGATAGCGCTGCAGTCACTGCAGGCTAACTTGAGTGACCGCATTCTTTTCCTTTGTCAGTGCTTAGCGTTCTTTACAAGCGAAGCGGTAATAGCGAAACGCCTTACAGGCACGTCTAGTCCGTCCGTCCGTCGTAACTTTCATCTCCTAAACCGCCGGACGGATTTTAATTAAATAAAATATAAGTGATCGTTACTAAACTTTATCGCCTCATTGCGATTTTTAAATGAATCCGTTAATTAGAACTTCCACTTTACATAATTACTTTAATAAACATATACTCGTATCTCGTTAAATGGCATCCGTCAAGCAACAATGAAATACCAAACTTTTCTCTGCCTAGCTCTTATATGATCTCTAAGGTATAAATTAAAAAACTTATTCGGATAGAGAACAACATTTACTACAAGACTATATAATTACCACTTATAGTTTCAGGAATAAAAATTCAAGAATCGCCCAATATTTCGATACCGTTCCTTACGTATTTCCCATTAAGAACGCCTTTGAAATCTCTATGTATTCCATTTATGGATTTTACTTTTCCATCTTGTTTCTTTGGAATTAGCTTAGATTGATATTGTTGTAGAGGCGGCCTTTATTTTTCGGAAGAAGATTGGAAATTTTAGCTTTAATTTCCTATGAAAATTGCTCTGCACCTTGGGAAGTTATTTTCAAGCGAGGAGACAGGGGATGAAGAGATTTTCTTAATTGATAACATGTTTTGGATTTACAAATTAATTTGCTGCCGAGGATCGGCCATTTCTGGTTGCAACATATTTAATTACGTTAATATCTTTATTGGAACTTTTTTTTGAGACAATCCGCAATTTTTTCTAATCATCATCTACTCTTTATATTCTTCATTTTTTCTATACTTAAGAAAATATTCTGAAAACAAGTTTTGTAGGCTAAGGAGCCTCCATTTTTCTCAGTGTATCATTATTCATGTTTAGTAATGTAGTATCATTTACTTATTTGGATTGCTAGAATCTTCTTCAATATCTACAAAATTCTATTTCTAATATAATGAACTAGTGCTGTGGTAGAAGATTTTACTCAAATATGTATTATTTTTTAGCATATATTCACTGAATTCTTAATTACTGCAAATGTATTTTAATAAACATAGTGCTCCACAACATTGAACCTGCATAGAGGGTGGTGGAAGTAGCATGGCCACCTCCGGCCAGGCTGCCAGCTTAGCTATAAGCCTGTCAGGTTTTGGAGGCTTTTGGTCAGGGTGTGAGGACGGGTTTTATTGTTCGACAGCTTCTTCATGCATGTCTATGCCTCTTGGGCAGTGGGGCTAACTCCTGACCCATGGAGGCCACTGGGCACTTGAAGCAGTCCCAGGGCATCACTCTCATCTGAGAGAGCCTGGTGATCAGATCATGGGGCGAGCTGGAAGTATTTTCGAAGAACGCCCTGGCCCTCTTTTCCAGGACGCGTTCAAGAGGTTCGACGCCGGTAGCCATATGGAGCTCCGCGACTCGCACGAAGTTCTGCCAGGTGATCCTGAGCATCATCCGTAGTGCATTGTTCTGCTCTACGGCGATCTTTTTGATATGGGTTTTCGCCTCTCCCGACCAGTTGGGAGAGGCGTATGTCAGGATTGGCAGTACGCAGACCCTGTATAATCTGACCTTGGTCTCCAGGGTCACCTTCCTGGAGGCCAGAATAGGGCCGAGTCTGCGTACTGCATCTGTTCCGACCCCTCTGGCGCCAGGTCAGTCCTCTGTCCATGGTAACACCGAGGTATTTAGCCTCGGAGGACCAAGGGATGACCTGACCCTGCAGGGTGAGGGTGGCTGCCGTCTGGCGTCTGGGAAATGCCTGAAACATGACGACGACACTTTTGTTGGCGTTCACTGCAATGCGCCACTTGCAATACCAGGCGTGGATTTTGTCCAAGGCCCTCTGCTGGTAAGTCACCGCCTGTCCCTCGCTAACGGACTTGGCGAGGATGGCCGCATCGTCCCCGTAGAGGCCGACTATGACGTGGTGACCGTGCTCCCTGGGGAAGTCGTGGGTGAAGATGTTGAATATTACTGGGCCTAGGACCGATCCCTGACGGACATCCGCTCCAATCGAGTGAATCCCGGATCGCTCCCCTGCCCAGCACACCCAGAATTTTCTGTCCTCCAGGTAGGAGCACAGGAATCGGATGAGGGCTGGTGGCAAGCCAGCCCAGTGCATTTTGGCAAGTAGCGTCTTATGCCAGACTCTGTAGAACTTGCTGATGTCCAAGAAAACTGCCGCCGTCCGTTTCCGGAGGTTGAAGTTGTCGGTGATGAAGTCTACGACCCTGGCAAGCTGATGCGTGGTCGAGTGCTGCTGGCGGAAGTCGAACTGCTCTCCAGGGATGACATTTTTGGCAGCCAAGTACCTCTGCAGGGTTGGGAGAACGAGCCTTTCAAACATCTTCCCGAAGTTGTTGAGGAGGTACTCAACGGCAGCGATGGTGAGCTGCTTGATGACCAACCCGCTGATGTCGTCATTGCCTGGAGAGCGACGGAAGGATAGTTTCTTCATCACGGCAACGATCTCTCGAGTGCCGATCCAAGGAAGGGTCTCCTGGTCTGACTCGTTGACCCCGGTAAGGATAGCAGCCATGGCTGATTCCACGGCTCTTTAGGAGTCGACCGAGTTGGTGGTGGAGGGGTTCGGCTGGAAGGTGCTGCTGGGATGCCTTTCAAACTCCTCCGCCATCTCTCTGGGGGAGCAGGCGAGTCCCGCCGTGGTTTTTAGAGGAGAATCCCTCCTTTGGGTTGCGCGCAACCCTCTGCAAACCCGCCAGATGGAGTTGTCTGCAAGGGACACCTCAGCCAGGTGTTCTTTTCAGGCGTCTGTCTTGATCTCCTAGATTGAAGCACGGACACTCCTGTTGAGGCCGTCTAGGAGCTTAGGTAGGTCCGGAGTTCTGTGGAGTTGCCATCTTCTCCGGAAGCTGTTGCGATATGCTACCAGCCTCCTGACCGGCTCCGGGAGCCGGCGGCAGATCAGCCTGGGAGTGCACTTCCAGGGGATATTCCCCTCCATTGCCGTTTGTACGACGCCAGCAACACTGGCTGCCATGGCATCAGCTTGTTTCTTGGTCGTCGGCTCATCAGGATAGCTTGGGAGGGCCAAGGCGATGGAATGGCGGAAGGCTACCCAAGTCTCTTCGCCGAAGCGGTGGAATCCTCACCGGGAGGTTGCCGTAATGCAGGAGGGTCGGCAGGTGGTCTGACGACAGCTCGTTTAAGGTGGGCAGAGCCATGGACACCTGGACTCCGGAGGGGAGACCAATGTCCAAGACGTCGGGGACTGGGACGTATGTAGGGGCCGTGGGCCCCAGGATAGTCAGGCCTGCCACCCTGGCGAGCTGGTGGAGTTTGCGCCCCCTCCAGTTAGATATTCTGGAGTTCCAGGCTCTGTGCCTGGCATTAAAGTCACCAAGCACAACCGTCGGAACTCCGTCAGAGGAGAAGAGGGCGTAGATATCGTCTTTCCCCAGCGGACGGCCAGGGGCGTACTACGCTACCACCACCCGCAGAAACCCTCTCTACATACGGATGTCTACGGCCACTGCCTCTAGTTGAGACATTTCCGGGAGCTGGTACTCTTGGTACTCAAGTGCTGAGTGGGCGAAAAGAGCGACGCCACCTCCTACGCCGGTCGCTCTGTCCTTCCTCAGCGCATCCAAGCCCCGTAGGGTGAAGGAGGATCCTGGGGAGAGTTTGGTCCCTCCTATGGCAGCAACCGAGTAATTGGAGGAGCTCGTCGACAAGCCCACGGATGCCGTTAGCGTTCCATCCCACCACCGAGAAGCAACCTCTCTTACGGCGTGGCTCCATTGCTGGTCTTGGTGACGGATATCTCTTCCAGCAGTGCCATGAGGAGTAATTCCTGGCGGCTGGTGATGTGTTTCTTCAGCACCCGAGTGATGAACGCAATAGTGGTCCAGAGCTCCTCGTCCTGCGAATCCGAAGGTGGAGGCTCTGACGAGGTTTCAACGGGTGGACTGCCGCTGGGTGCTGAATGTGGAATTTCAGTCGCCAGAGACGCTGGTACCGGTCTTGGTTATTCAGGCACTGCTACCTCGGGGAGCGGTACCCCCTGGGAAATGGCCGGTTGCAAGGCATTGGCACTGCTGGGGATAGCGGGTTCAGCCCTCCTCTGCAACTCCGGGTCAGGTGGAGTAATGGTTGGATTGGCGCTGGCAGCGGCTGCAGCAAAATTATTTCCAGGGACCACCTTGGCGGAGAGTCTCGTTGCCGCCGTCGGGGCCACTGTCCTACCTTTGTTGGCCTTGCGCTGTAGCGCATCATTGCGCTCATTTGCTCCCAGCGCCTTGTCCAAAGCTTCCAGGTAGACAGGACATTGCCTGTATGTGGTTACCGCACTTCCTGAGTGCCGTGGGTGGGTTGGGGCAGTCGCGGGACCGATGATTCCCC
The DNA here is from genome assembly GCA_028673005.1 of Tanypteryx hageni. Lineage (NCBI taxonomy): Eukaryota > Metazoa > Arthropoda > Insecta > Odonata > Petaluridae > Tanypteryx > Tanypteryx hageni. The sequence goes on along the minus strand of CM054113.1, from coordinate 240,157,115 downwards.
GCGCACTTGTAGCAGCGGGCCACCATCCTACACCCAAGGGAGGAGTGCCCGAACCTCAGGCAGTTAAAGCAGGTCTGCGGCGCTACTCCTCCCTTGAAGTACTCCTGTCTGACGGCCGCGCTAAATCCTACTAAACGAAAGCAGATCAAGACTTAGTTTTTTCGCCAATCGATTTAGTATTCTGTATCGTTGTGAAAGTTTTATCGATTTGTCCGTCTGCCTGACTAATTTGTTTTAACCTTCATTTGCTGTCTTCTTCATTAGCTCTTTCCTTATTGTATTTCAAGCACACGTGCTTCTCGATGCGATTGAATTGCAGGAGAGCATTATTTCTTCAGTACATTGAACTGTCATCATTATCATTGATTCTCCGAGAATAAGAGTAAAATTGCTTTCTGTATTCGAGTCGAATAAGGAAGTGTGGAATAATTCGTTTGAGTCGAATAATGTAGTGTACAGAAATTCGTTTTAACCTACAGTTTTGTAAATTCGCAGTGAAATTGTCTATTGCTAAGTTTTTTATTAGTTTTTCTGCTAGTTTGAAATTTGTAATTGGTATACGTATAGCAGAACAATAATCCTGCTGTCGCACACATCAAAGATCAAAGCAAGAATTCATAATGAAAGCCCAGAGAAAATAGCCGAAGAAATGATAGAGGAAGATCAGTATTTACCATCAGAAATGGACGAGAAACCAGATATGCTATCGGTGTAATGAGTTATCATGTCAGAAAGGGCAATAGAATACAGCCAAGATTGCTGCGTATGTTTCGTCGACTGACAGAAGACCTTCGATGGAGTAAATTGGATAAGACCGATCAGAGTATTAAAGAGTACATAGATGTAGATTGGAAAGACGGGGCTGAACATGAATCAAAAGATAAATGTCAGACTGGAGAAAACTGACACCAGCGGAGTAAATATCGGCGGAGACAAGGTTGCAGCCTACCGCAGATGCTTTTTAATATGGGTCTAGAATATAGATCAAATGATCAAATAGCGGACATGATACAAAATGACCGAAATACAGGAAGTCCTCAATTATTCGATAGGTTTCTCTCCTGGAAGCCCTGCTAATTATTTTGTATTGATATCAAGGTTGCTGCTTTACTCTTACTTGAAATTTCAGGATTGTTTACAGTCATTATGAAAATTCGGGGCAGGTATCGCGCTATTTCAAGTCCTTTGAATTCTATCATTACATTCATTCAAACTTTCCTCTTTCTAAGAATACACTTTAATGCCTGAAAATCGACTACTATTTTCTAAAATTAAGATGTTATTCAAAGTAAATGTAAGGAATTGTTTTTATAGACCCGTCAACATATAAAGCCATATTCAATTATGTAATCAATCACCTGTAGTTATATATGTATATAAGTATATATATATATAAACTTAAGGAAAAGAAAAGGTAGTAATGAGGGTGACAACAAGGTGCTGAGGGAAGCCCAGCGGACACTTACCAAGTTGAGGACCAAGCTGGTAGGCTGCTGGGGGCGTCGAAGAGACACGTAAAACACACGAACACAAAAAAACACGCAAGTTTATCGGGCCTATGCCCTTCTTCAGCAAAAGAGTATCTGCAAGTGACACACTGGGCGGGGAATGACAGGGTGATGTGGGAAGGTTGATGATTGGAGGAGGTGGAGAGTGGTAGGGGTGGATAGCCAATAAGGAGGGAGTGTGGTAAGGGAAAGTGCGAATAGCTACAATGTAACAGAGGAGACATTGAAAGGGGGCTAATAGGGTTAGTGGAGGTTGAGGCCAGGCGGGGAGAAAGAGTCGAGAAGATGGATATGTGCTAGTTCCCAGTGTCGTAGAATGGGGACAGGAGTGTCATTGGGTAAGGCGCAAATAATCCTAACATTGTAGCAACTATTAGAGGGGACATTGTGGGTATTGGCGTGCAATGTAACTGGGAGGGGGCGTCTGAGAGAAACGCTATTCCGGTGACCGTTCATGCGGATGTTTAACGGATTGCTGGTGAGGCCTACGTAAAACGCGGGACAAAGGGTGCAGGTAAGGAGGTAAATTACGTTACGGGTGGTGCAGTTGCTTCTGGAGGTGATGGGGTAGATGATGTTGGTGATATATATAACTTCACTTTCGCAACAGAATCAATGATAACATTGGTAACAGTACGCATTATATACAATTTCCGAAGAATATTTTCAATATTATTTATTAGGCGTTCTCTTCCAGCAAAGCGGTTGTCGCGAAACGCCTTATGGACACGTCTCGTCCGTCGGGTCGTCCGTCCGTCCGTCTGTCATAACTTTCATCTCCTAAACAGCTGCACGGATTTTAATTAAATTAACTATTAATGATTCTAATTATAATATATCGTAGAAGTATGTTTTTGAACTGCATCCATCAATTATAAATTTATATTAGCACTTAAATAAACGTATGCTCGTATTCCATCAAATGGCATCCGTCAAATAGCAATTAAATACAATACATTTCCTTCCCTAGCTTGTAAGATGTCGATTTAAAAATTTATTCGGATAGAGGACAACATTTATCACAAAAAAGTCCGCGAGACCACATAATTATGACTTCGGAGATATAAATTAGAAAAAAGTCCATGCAAAACATCGCATATTTTGTTTATATCTGTCGATACGACGATTCTATTGGAGAACAACAATTAAAAAACATATATTTGTCCCCTGAGGTCTTATATGATCTGTGAGGTATAACTTAAGAAATTTATTCGAATAGAGGACAACATTTACCACAAAAAAGTCCGCGGGAACACACCGCCCAACCATTCGATACTGTTTTATACGTACTTTCCAGGAAGAACACCTTTGAAATCCCTATGTATTCCATTTATGGAGAATACCTTTCCATTTTGATAAAACAGTCCAGGTCTGAAGGTCGTAGGCCATTTTGACAAATTTGAATTTTCATCTTAACGTGTTTTTTTATGGAAAGTAGATGTTATGCCCTGGAGTCGAATCCGGAACGCATTTAGGTATCCGCATTTTAATATCTGAATGGAGTCTCCCTACACCCAATTAAAATCTTCTACATAGTCCGTAAGTGATACTAAAAAGATCACAAAGATCACCCTTGACCTCAAACTCAGAAAATGTGACTGTGTGTGAGGGAGAGAGAAAGAGAGAGAGCCCACTGAGCTGTTCCCAAAGGAGCGATTTACCATTTACCTTCCATTAAACCAAACATTTATATCTCCATGAACTAAATATCTGGAGAAAAACAGAAAAATTCTTGAAAGTAAAGACGAGTCTACAATATATTGTGAGGAAATTTGCGAGGGATTTCATAAACAGTAAATGTGATTGAGCCTATTAATGCAATATAATTTCTAGCTGAGATGTTTGCAGACATTTGGTAATATAATGAAACCCGTATCTCTGAAACCAAAGCGAGGTTAATAGGCCATGGTATGTATTTCTGATAACAATTGACACACTTTCCAGAATAAGTGTTTAAGCATCAACAAGAGGGGAACGATGCACACACCACGCGAGGCAGAGGCGTTCTCTAAGATTTATGCAATCATGACAAAAAAGATAAATATTAATGGCTTAGTATAACGTCTAAGAACTGAAAAATGATATACCAGTAGTGATGCGAACGAAATATCGATTTTTTCACGGATTTCCTAATATATTGTAATTAATAAAACAATCGACAATTACTTAAATCATACCCCGCTCGAATAGTAATAATGTAATCCTTATATTCACATTCATTCCGTCTTCGGAAATTATCCATTTATTTTCACTAACAAACGCTGTGTATACGTAATGAAAATAGACGCATTTACGTCCACGTCTTCGTCGTAGTTAATCCATTTCCCTTCATTTACCAAATTAATTAGTTATTTTTTGCAGATATTGTTTACTTCAGTTGCCACGAAGATTGTTTTCGTTGAAAACAAAAAACACTGGAAAAATTTTCCAAGTCCAAAGTGAATTACGACTTTTTAGGCTGTTTCCAAAGGAAACAGCTTTATGAAGTGGTCCTGTCTGTATAGGTGTGTGAATGTGTGTCCCCTGCTAACAACTATTATCAATGGACCGATTTCCATGGAACTTGGTATGATGCTCGTGCTGCTAGGGCCCACCTCCGGGCTATATTTTTTGGCGAAGATTTAAGTCCCGGATTCAAATCCAGGAACGTTTTTTTCCTATTTGTTTTACATAGGAAATCTCAAATCCATCGTGCAGAGATGTTTTCTTCGATACTTTCAAATATCTTAAAATTATGATATCGGAGCGAGGTTTACACTGTTCTAAGGGGAAAATAATTTAAATTCTAATTCTTATCACCGAATGTTCATAATTTATAGTATGTTTTTAATTTCTAGTAAAAATGGCGTTTTTGCGTTTTAAATGGCATTTTATCGGATTGCTGAAATGGAGACGATTATCACCGAATTCAGCTTGAGCATAGACGAGTGAACAAATGGGTTATTTTATTTTCCACTTTACTACCCTTCAGCAATGGACAGTTGATCCAGACATATAAGCGTATAAACAGTAACATTTATTAAATTCGTTACTTAAAAAATACATGAAAAATATGTCAGAAAGAGATTTTTCACATTGTTTTTAGTATTTTAAACCTGATAATGCTCTATTAATTTCATTTCCAATTTTTCTCTATCATGATTACTATGAATTACAAGTGGTATTTATGGTAGGAGAATTCCATAGAATGACTAACACATACAGAAACATTTCCTGTCAATATAAGTAATCAATTCGGGACGTCAACTTTAGGAAACCAGCCTGCATTAGTCCTGGTTCGGACTTCTTGTTCCTCTGATTTTCTTGAAATCGGCTACTCCTTCGATAAAACTGTACTAAGCCAAAAATTCTAATATACTAGTTCTACAAATTTTGTTTGAAGACTTTTTTGTTGTAAGTGACATTTTACGAGATACATATACCTAAAGTAGGCAGTAAGGTGGCACTCCCGATTAGGCTACTTGAGCCATTTATATCATTTTCTTATTTTCATTGCTTTTATGTCTTAAATACCAAATTTTATGAACATCCTTCCAGTAGTTTAGCAGATGAAACATGCGGACGGACGGTCGGGTGGATGAACACGACCTGAGCATAAGGCGTTCTTGTTTTACTTTTTGTGAAGGACGCCTAAAAATTTGTAAGACTAAGGTCTTGTCTCAGGTATCTCCAAAACCCATAACAATGTTATAACAAACCTTTCTTACGGCTGTTGAAAATATCTAAGACAAGCAGTTTTCCAATTTTTATACTTAAGTGCTTATTCTGAAATTAATTTTTGCTCATAAAACAAGCTCAGTAATTCAATAATGAATGAATATTCTTCGCAATGTATGCATTAGTATTTCTGGAAAAAAGCATCATGGAGGGACACAATTAAATTGGTAATAGAATTCCAAATAAATACGGCAATTAAAGCAATTTATATCACAGCTATAAAATAATAGTGACCTGAAACCGTGTTGTTAACGAAGTATTTTATTTATAAAGTTTTGCATTCCCCTTATTTTTCAAAAGTGTAAAATAAGTATTTATTTATTACCACAAGGCATAATGCTTTATTTAATGTATCAATGGTATGATTTAAGCTCAAAACTTGCAATAGTTACCTGAATAAAAACAAGAATAAACCTGAGGGCAGGGTGGTAACAAGGATCAATATCCTCCAATCGGGGCAAATCCATGCGATGAAGGGCATCAAGGAAACCCCAAGTGTCCATCCAATGTACTGCACTGCGTTGACGCGCGAGTGAAAGGCCTTCCCGCTAACTTCCATGCCTTAGAATGTGAATGAGAAGCATAAGCAAACACTAATGATGGTGTCCTTCACGAAGCAAGATCAATTCAATGGCGATGATATTTTCTACTCTAGATACAAATGTTTGGTATCCTGACATATTTATTTTCACAATGACAAATGCATAAATGGGAATTAAATCCATATCTCTGTTGATGAAATTTATTTAAGAAAATAATTATTTTAAATATTTCATTTTGAATGTAATGGTCTTTAACCAGAGTTGTGATGAAACAGCGATCTTTGTATTTTCTGTTTTAATCCAGAAAAAGCAGGAATTGCTTTACACTTTAAAGAAATTTATATCTTACTCCACTAATGAGAATTTCATAACCACTCAAACAGTTATATGCAGCAGAATCTCCTTAATACAAATTTCAAGAGACTTAACCCTGGTAAGGTACACTAGGTTTTAGCACCTTATTCGGGTACACTGAAGAAAACATGTATTTAGCAATTAACTGTTAGCAAACAAATTCGTTTATTTTTTAATTAAAAAAAGTGAAAATAAACCGTTTTTGAAATTATTTAAAACATTTGTTGCAAATTATATCCGAATGATTCCGGAAAGTAACCTCCTGACAGCTCTTGCAGCGTGCTGTAATTTTGCAGTCCTTGCTGCGGTCCCTTAGCTGGGGCATCTTCCACTCCTTGACTCCAAATTGATTGCAGTACTCGTTGAAGCCTCTGGCAGTCGAAGTTGGGAAGATATGGACTTACAGAGGGAAGTTCTCAAAGTTGTTATTTGGAGGCGTTCTTGGAGCTGGGGCCTGATCATAGCTTTTTCCCAAGTTCATCAAGAAAGAATGCCTAGACAGCTTATATTTGCCTTTCATGCCATTATTGTGTGACAAAATAACAAATGCATTGATAATTGCAGCATTTAACAGCCCATAAAATATAGCAAGAGAACATATTCTAGTTTATCCACTTCTATACCGGCATCCGTGGCAAAAGTCTTAAGATCGATTCAATGTATAAAAACGTGTCTCAATGTTGCATTTTGTACTAATCTGATCGGTGGAGTTATAGTTTGCGTCGGATTTGGAAATTACAGTGAATAATAAAGTTCACTGAAACAGGTTCGAAAAAAAAATCCGATTCCGCTACACTGTGGTATTCAGTGCCCCAAAGACGCTACAGAAAGCACAAAAACGAGTGATGACAAACTGAAAAATTATCAACATCATTTTTATGTGACCCTAAAGGAACTCTTAAGGTGACAAGTAAATATGCATAACCATCTCCTACTTACACGCAAAATATAAATCAGTGGGGTATTTAGTGCCCAAGTGTACCCTTCCAGGGTTAAGACTTCATATTCTGTAATTAAGAATTCAGGTCTGAATTATATTTGGTGTATTTAACTTTAATTTAAGAATTTTTTCAGATCTATAACAATTGTTCTTCATTGCTTAAATTTCATTTATAGATTTAATACTACAATATCGAAATATCTACAGGTATGCCTCGCTTATTGTAAGGAATGCGTCCCGGAAGATATTTGCGCTAACGAAATTTTATTTTATAATGTATTACTTACCTCAATATTTTTACTAGTCAGAAATTTTATCATCATTGTATTCCGTTGTAAACCTATGCTTTTGAATTAAATGAGCAAAAAAATTAATACACATGAATATTATTGCCAATAATGTTAGTTTATTAATATTTATTATTACAGTATAAGATCGTATATGCGTAGATCCAATAACAAAAACATCCAAACTAAGAAACATAAATATGATGCCAAGGAAATATTATATTTTTTACACAGATTTATTTCCTAATCAAATGTAATTAATCGAACAATCTAAAATCACTTAAAACATATCTCGCTCTAACTAGTTGTAATCTTTATATTAACGTCTATTCCTTCGTCGTAAATCATCCATTTATTTTCCATTACAAAAAACTTTGTGTTCACGAATGATAAATAAACGCATTTGCTGTAAAGCGAAGGCAAATCTCCGAAGCCAGTCAATTAGGATAAAACCCGGATAAAAACCCGAATATAAAAGTCGGGTAAAAGGTCGGACCAGTTTGCCTAAGATGGTGGTTACGTCGGAATCGACCGGCCATTTTATACGGCTTTTTTTATACGGCTTTTTAACCAGCCACTTTATCCGGCCCTTTTTATCCAGCTTTTTAATCCGGCTTTTTAATCCGGCTTTTTTATCCGGGCTTTTATCCGGGTTTTATCCCAATAGGCTGGCTTCGGAGATTTGCCTCCGCTTTACAGTTTTACAGTAGCTCGCACTTTCCTTTCTTTTCGCAGACGCATTTACGTTCACTTCTCCGTCCTATTTAGGGGGAGGGTTCCCAACCACTTCGGTGTGGCGAGCACCATGTCATTTCTTAGAACATCGAGCGAGCACCACTACAATTTTCCAAAAGTGGGATTTATCACAAATGGAATCAAACTGACGTCATTGTTATTAGTTATGAACTTTGAACCGATTAGAAGGAAAACAAGCGAACTAATTAAATCGCTGGTGCCAAGTAAAACGATGTTATGCACCGAAGAAGAGCCTGGCTGCCAAAGAGTACGCCGGTGCTCGCGAGCTCGAGGTTGGGAATCCCTGTACTAGATAATCCAGTTTTATCCGTTTTCTAAATACTGCATGCACACCTATACGGAAATTAAACGTATTTCCGTAATTATAACATATCTTCTATAATGAAATTACTACGAAGGTTGTTTTCGTCGACAACAATTAAAAAAGTAGGGGTGTACACGAGTACATACGAGTTTCCTTCAATACTTTTGTTAAGCTTCTCTTCTTTGCCTGATATTCGAATGAACTTGAATTTTTCTGTATTTATTTTCATACCTTATCTTCTACCTGCTATCACTAGTCTATTTATCATTTTTTGTAGCTCCTTTTCTTTTCTTGCTATAAGTACTTGATCATCCGCGTATTTTACTGTTCTTATAATCCTTCCTCCAATTTTGAAATCTCACGTGTCTTCTAACGCCTCTTGCATTATATTTTCTCCATATATACTGAATAGGGTCGGCGATAGGCAGCAGCACTGTCTTACTCCTCTACCGATATTTACTCCGCAGGTATCCGCATTCTCCAACCTGACTTTTACAACTTGATTCACAGATAAATTCCTGATCAGTCACCTGTCTTTCCAGTCTACACTATATCCTTTAATATCTTCATCAACATTACACAATTTACTCTATTAAAGGCCTCCTGCCAGTCTATGAAACATACGCATAATGCAGAATGAATATTGTATATTTTATATTTGGTTAAAATCCATGCGGTCACTTCTCTAGAAATAAGCATAAAATATTATCATTTTACTTTTTATTGTGGTAGCCCTGCTCTGTCGTTCCGATTTAAACATATTGATTTCATTATGGTATGTTGTACACATCTTATATAGATAATTTAGTTTAAATCTGTTCAGCCAATTCCTTCCCAATCCATAATTACTGAAAGATTTTAGTTTATAATTGTTCCACCCCTGTTTGGTTGATCCGGTCCAAATATGCTATTAGGGCTTTGTATATCTATTTTAATTATAAATATTAAATTTGTTTAAAATTGATGTCGTCAGTTCAACACAAATACTTGTGAAAACAAATTCTTAATTACTTGCATTGTGGAAGCCCTGATTTGTAAATCTATACAATACATATAGATTTTGATTTTTTATGTTTCGCGCCTCCTTCATACAAAATTTCGTTGAAATCAGTTCAGCCAATTCTTTCCAAATTCATAATTACCGGAAAGTTTAATTTTGCAATTGTGGCACCCCTGGTTAGTTGATCCGACCCAAATGTCATTTTGATCATTAATTTATGTGAATATTTTATGTACCAAATTTGGTTGGAATCGGACGGACGGACATCACGAAGGTAATAGTGCTTTTCAGCAATGACGAAAAGCACTAAAAACCACTCAAGAAATTTTCGAAATTCAAACTGAATGAAGACTTCCTTTGATTTTAGTGAGAGACGGAAACTTTGTTTGTTTTCTGGTTCCAGTAAAGAGGCAGCCTCGATTGAGGGATTTACATCATTTTCTAATTGCCTTTTGCCCTGAAGCCCTTTAATACCAAATGTCCGAAAATCCGTTCTGTAGAAGCAGAGAACGTGCGCACGGACGGACGGACACAAGCAAGTAGGCGCTTCACACAAGATGCAAAGCGCGCCTAAATATTCACTGCGTTTATTTCGTCGATGATATCCTTTACTTTTGCCATATATTAACATCAAGTATCCGAAAATATCTGTTATCGAAATGGTTCAGGTCCGGACCGTTTCGGATTAACGAACTTCTACTGTACAACTACTGATGCAGTGCTTCCAAAACGGAGTGGGTACCGTGAAGCTATCTGAGTGCCAGTTGCCACGAAAATTCTCCTGCTCGTCCAAGTTTAACTGTCCAGTATGCTACTTGTCGTGTATATGCTTTTAATTAACTATTAGAGATATTATATGTACAACAAAAAGACTAGTAGAATCTAAATAATTATAAGTGCGTACTTGATATCTTACCTAAAATATAATAATAAAAAACCCACTACTACTACAGAAGGGGGGAGAGGGATGGCGCAAAATTCTGAATAGTCACATAAGGGTGCCGTGAAACATAAAAGGTTGAGGAACGCTGTACTAATGATCAATATAAAGTGCTTTATTGTTTAATGTTTATTCGGCACTAGAAATTAAGCAAAATAACTATGGCGAACGATAATTGAATTAATGGCATCGAAACTGAAGACCTTGGTGGTGATCGGACCGCACAAATGTAAAAGAAAGAAAGAACTGCAAATCAGATTCAAAAAGTGCTTTTTTATAAGTTTCACGTAAAATTTCGTAATATTTTACGTATATGCATTTTCAACAAACTTCAGATTTAGTGATCAAACTGCTTAATTATAATATAACGCTGTATTTTCATTAGAACTTAGAATTTATAACGAAACCTAGAATCCAAAATCAATTAAAAGTTATTTAAAACAGACCTCAACGCTGTTATGTAGTTTTAATATGATCTTTATCAAATTTAGAAAGTAAACTGAACGTATTTGCGCTTCACTTCAGCAACGTAAACAGAACGAAACTATACCATAGCAACGGTTCCGTATAGATCTATATTAATCTATATCTATCTATATTAATAAAGGCAATGTGTGTGTGAACAGCAAATCTCAAAAACTAAGAAACTTAGAGGCTTAAACTTGGTACACGCACTAATGGGCCAGAATTTTGATTTTTGCGGGAAAGGGGATGTGAAGGGGGGTGCCATTTCCCATAATATGTAAAAATCGATTTTTCGATTTACAGACTGTTACTATTTTGCAAATTATAATTAGAAACAATTGACCTACGATCTTCAGACCTGAAAGAAAAATAAATAACCTTTCTTATTCTAATAGCCATATTTTGCCTACTTAAAAAAACGCTCAATTTCTACTTTTAAATCATATTTATTTGATAATTTTAAAATTTTTAACGATATGTTGCCTTGCCGACGTGTCATTGATAAACCTCTTAGGCTGGTTTTCAAAGGAAACAGCCTTATGAACTGGCCCTGTGTGTGTGTGTGTGTGAATGTCTATATATGTGTGTCCCCTACTAACAACTGTGTCATCAATGGACCGATTTTCAAGAAACTTGGTATAAAGCTCCGGGCTCTATTTTTTGCGAAGATTTAAGTCCCGGTTTCGATTCCAGGAACGTTTTTTCCCTATTTTTTTACAAGCAAATCTCAAATCCATCGTGCAGAGATGTTTTCTTTAATACTTAATTAATAATTAATTAATTAATACTTAAAATTGTGATATCGGAGCGAGTTTTGTACCGTTCTAAGGGGAAAAGAATGTAAATTCTAATTCTTATCACCGAATGTTCATAATTTATCGTATTTTATTTTATTTTTATACCGTTTCATATATCTTTGTGGCTGAGAGAGAGAGCGAAGAAGAGAGCTTTCCAGCAAGTGATCTTACGGGAACCAATAGGAATGAAGTAGGCGGAGCCTCCCCCGTCGAGAGCTCATTCTCTCTCTGGCCTACGTGATGCGTACATCGAGTCTCTGAGTGCTGTGTTGCCACGTGCTAACGCCTTCGTTGTCCGAACAATCGAGCCGCCCCGTCCCAGTAGCTCACCGCTGGGATCTTTCCATTTCTTCGGAGCTCTCCGCAACGTATTCCAATTTAGTAGATATGGCAGCGCCGAGTTTGAGATCTTCAGCGAGGAGACGACTCCTCTCTAGGATGTGGGGAAATGTCTCTCCACCTCCAAACAGCGGAAAAACATGAACGGTCCCGAGTACGTACGAAATGTCAGTCGCAAAGATAAATTAAATAGACTATAGTAAAACATGGCGTTTTTGCGTTTTAAATCGCATTTTATCGAATTGTTGAAATGGAGACGATTATTACCGAACTCGGCTTGAGCATAGACGAATGAACAAATGGTTTATTTTATTTTCCACTCGACTACCCTTCAGCAATGGACAGTTGATCCAGACATATTAGCGTATAAACAGTAACATATATTAAATTCATTTATTTAAAAAATACACGAAAAATATAATGTCAGAAAGAGATTTTGACATTGTTTTTAGTATTTTAAACCTATTAGTTTCATTTCCAATTTTGCTCTATCATGATAAACTATGAATTACATATGGTACCAATAGTATGAGAATTTTTTAGAATGACTAACACATGCAGACACATTTCCTGTCAATATAAGTAATCAATTCGTAATGTCAACTTTGGGAAACCTGCCCGCATTAGTCCTGATTTAGACTTTTGTTTTTATTTCAATTTGAACTTTATACTTAATTCACGTGTTCCCTTCATATTTTGATATCGTATAGGACTTGATCTATCTTATTTAACACAAAACACATCTCAGCAGGCCCGACGAGAGGGTGGGTGGTGATGGTCTACAGTACCCGGGCCGGCAATTCTTCAAGGGGCTCGGCCGAGTATAACGGTATGTTGCATACTTGTATCGTTCACAAAGTGTATGTGCGGGGAAAGACGTTGACAAATTGGGAAAGTGTAGAGTGTATCACAAATAGGCGCGTTTAGCGTGATTGAGTATTTGAAAATATACGATATAATTTGACCGAACACACACTATAAAACAGCAAAACACCACGACCCGATTGTATCTTTGTCTATTAAAAATATCTCCTTCCCACTTAGTTGGTTTATCAATTAACATATTACGTAATTTTAATGGTTAATACTGCAAAACGATATATCAGAAATGATTCTAGGGAAATATTCAATTTATATTTAGTGATTTATTTTCTAATCATTTTTAATCAACCGAACAATCGAAAATTATTTAAACCATACCTCACTTGAATTCAGTAATTGTAATATTTACGTTTATGCTCTTTTCTTCGCCGTAGATAAATCCATTTCTTTCCTTTTACAAATATTTTTCATACACGCGTAAGGAATTAAATTTATTTTGTAATTATAGCATATCTTATTTACTTCAGTAACCAATAAGATTATTTACGTCAACAGCAATTAGGTGGCTATGCATGAATTTTTCTGTTCAAAGCGAATTACAACTTTCTTGTTCAATTTTCTTGACGGCTACTCCTACTATAAAATGTATAGAAAAATAATGACTACGTTACTAGTTCTACAAGTTTATTTAAAAACTATTTTAGTTTGACCAAACATTTACAAGATATAACGGAAAGTTAATTTTTTGTCACCAGTAAAGTGGTACCCGTGATTAGCATACGTGATTTATTTTTGTGATTTTGTATTGTCTATTATTGTAAGTCCTTAATATCAAATTTCATATAAATTCGTTCGGTAGAAGCCGAGAACGAACATGCGAACGGACGGACAAACCGACGCTAACAGGCGCTTATTCTGGAAGCGAAACGCGCCTATCGAAAATTAGAGAAATAGATATCTCATTGGTTTCCTAGTATTCCTGGTGTTAACATCCATTTATCACGGTCATTTAAAAGGTATAAATGTGTACTATATAATATGTATTCAATATTTTAGTGCAACCAGTATAAATTACTTGGACTTATATTATCAAGGCGTTTAACTGGGATTAACAATAAAGGTAAGTAATCGCTAGCTATTTATATATGTCCTTAATTATATTTATTTAAGCAACAATATTTTTATTGATAATCATTCATAAGTTAAATACCGTATTTACTCGTGTACTCGTTATATTTATGTTTGATTTTGATGTTATATTCATTAAATTGTTTTGGCTGTTTAAGATTAACCCTTTATTTTTTCATATATGGTCAATTTTTTTCAGAGATTTCTTTTTGCTTTTTAACCCTCATATCTACATGCGGACACGCACAAACACGAAAACATACACACACACACACACACAAGAGGGGCCCGTCATACACTTTGCACCGGGGCCCGCGTTAGCTCTCGGCGCCACTGCATCTCAACGGGTCTAGGACGGGACAGCAACCCAACCCAAAACAGCAGCCGAAACATATGTAACATCATTTCATTTCTTATTTGATTATTTTCGTGAAATTATAAATAGTGTACGGTGGACCATTTCAGTGTTCTAATATGGATTACTTCCGATATATCGTAAGAGTAATATCTATATAGCGTCCGATATATAGTAAGTGTAATATCGATATATATATTTAGTCAATATATCGGTATTTCCTAGACCCAACCCTACCCATTCCAACAGTAACGTTAACAAATGTAAAATTTCCAATGTTCACATCACTGCAAAAGACGGTAGAATCTAGGCAAACCAATAATACATAGTAAAAGTGAACAAGTGAAATAGACAGAAATAAAGCGAATAAACGTATAAATAACAGCAAATTTGTCTTTAATTAGTGTATAAAACATAACCGAGTATCAAAGTAACAAAGAAGTGATGGTAAATAAAAATGTTAGGACTTTAATAACAGACCGTTGCCTTTTAGGAATTTTATTTCCTAAATAAAAATTGTGATACCAATTGCGCTTAACAAAAAATGCGCTAAACTAGGCATACCTGCATTTTTACCATGGGGGACTGAATTATACTTATGTTAGTACAAATAATCATGTATTAACTGGTTCTAAATTACATGATTTTGTATTAACAAGATTTTGCTATAATTAGAAGTAAAGCATACAAAGATATTATAAATCATTTCTTACCAATAGCCAGAGGTGATTGAAAAACTGCGTTCGAACAAGAGTTTGCTATCAGCAGAAACGCCACAAATAAAGGGAAAACTCCAGAAGTTAAAGCGGTTGCTGACCTCCCAACAACAGCCAACGCCAAACCCATAAGGAATACCGGTTTACGTCCAATTCTATAGGATTATAAACCATAGAACAATGATTTTTTAAGAAATCTTTCAAACTTACTTTATATTCCTATATGGCAACTATACCCAACTATAAGACAAGATTTTTGTTTTTTGAATGAAGCATGAACCAAATTTTTACAAATTATTTCTTTTAGGTTTAGTTCTTATATTGTTAAAATATGATTGAAGGGATTTGGATGTCAATATCGTTTTTCATTTTGATTTACATTTTGCTATAGTTACGTATTTATTTTATTTTTAATAGAGAAGCAAACTTCTTTCAGCTCCATCTGTTAACACCTGTTCGCAAAATGTAATTTTGTAAGTTAATTTCTTCCTTTGTCCTACGTAAATAGGAGCGTACAATTAGATACAACTAGATGAAAAATTTTTAAAATTCAAACGGATGAAACGTATTCCTACTGAAATAGTCACTGTCTTACAGGATAACAGAAATTCCAAAATGTTTTGGGATTTTGTCCAACACTTTCAAACACCAATCTGAAAATTTTACTCTCCAAATTATCAGATTTTGGGAAAATTTTCCACGGTTGACAAGATTGGATGTGGTCGTTAGCGGCAAAAATAATGCGCTTAGTAGCACTGGGAAGTTCTCCTGGAGGTTTTGCTGGGAGCGCCGAGGAAGTGACGTGGCCGCAGCCGGCGGAGTGAATCTCTCGCGACTCTATGCTAAAGGGATTTTTTGACAAATGCCATGAAAATCCCTCCGCACGGGCGTCAGAAAGCAGCACCGAAGTAGATCGATTATCCAGATATCGCAGAAAGTGATCTTTCCTCAGGTCTCGATCAAGATCTATCTCTCCGGTGACAAAGATAATACAAACGCGCTATATATATATATATAGGGTAGGCTCGGGAGGAGGGATAGGGAGGCAGATATCTGTGAAAAGCGAATGTTTCGGATACATGTTCGTATAAACTATTTTCATTGTTTCAGCGTGTGGAACCATATCCCAAAGTTTGGCGAAACATTTTTCTATCACCCTGTATATTGCTCGGCAGCATTAATAAACCTAAAACGCGTAAATGAAAGGCGCGTAAATCCTTTTCAAATTCGTACACCGCAGACTTTTTTATTTTCGCAGTTTAGTTTGGTCTGCTCAAGTGCTGACATATTTCGGTGTGTCGTCTGTTCGAGAACCGTTCCATGATTACTAGATGGGCTTGAACCAGTTAGTATTTATTTCACGGCATCGAATCGGACAAAATATTTTCCTACCGCTCATTTACAATTCATTTTTTTTATTTCCCTCTCACTTTCATGTTGAGACACCACGAGCTATAATCTCATCTTTACTATATTTATCATAATAAATATTTTGAAGAATTTGTTTGCATGTTTATTTGTACATGTATGACTCAACGACTAAATAACGTAAAAGCAGGAAGACGCTTCCATTTTAACCGCAATAAAAAGTTAAGCAAAATGGGAGGGTTATCAAACTGATTTTAAATACTTTTTCAATTTAAAAAAATGTTTTTCTCTTTTAATTTTTTCCATTTAAATAACATGGAAATGAGAGTATTGTTGAATTGGTTAATCGTCTAGCGTAATGGACTTTTAATTGTTGTCCACCAAATCAATCTACATGACAACCATTATAAACAAGGTATCGTATCGTTATAAATAGCTGCTTCTTACAACGTCTACTGTGTGTGAAGCATCACCAGGAAAAAAGAGAAAGTATGCATGGTGAAAGAAAAATGGTACGACAAATTTTGGGATATGGTTCCACAGACTGAAACAATGAAAAAAGTTTATATGAACATGTATCCGAAACTGTGATCCTTTTAACATGAAAAAGTAGGTGCTCGAAATGCTGTGACCTTCGTCCGAGCTCTTTGTGCGCAGTACCTCAACATGCCAATCATTATCTCTTTCTCCTGATTCTTTACTAATGCAGTTTCGTTCGTCCCTTGCAACGTCAGTCACCAGTTAGTGTGTTACATTCGTACGTCGTGTTCTTGAGTTGATCGGTGTGTTGGTCAGTTGTGATTTTCTTGTGAAAATGACACACAATTACACAAATGCAGGAATGGCAGACACGCATTCATGTATGGTTTGGCAGGGGGCAATGCAAGAGAGGCACGCCGTCTTTATGAAGAAAGGTTCACCGGCCGCACGATCCCGGAAAGAAGTATGTTCAGCAGAATTCATCGGCGCTTCAGAGACAGTGGAGGATTTGCATCTAACCAAGCAGACCGAGGAGGGCCAAGGTCCGCGAGTACTTCTGATTAGGAAGAAAGGGTGTTGCACCGCGTGGAAGAGGATCCTGGGGCCAGGACGAGGAGGATTGCAGCCAAGGAGGGAATCACCCAAAACGTTGTGTGCCGAATTTCACATGAACAGCAACTATATCCTTACCACTTTCAACGGGCTCAAGGCCTTACTCCTGCCGATTATCCCGGAAGAATTGCGCTCTGTCGATGGCTTCTTACAAAATGTCCCACTCTTACACATTTTCTGTCGGACGTTTTGTTAGCAGATGAAGCAGGATTTACGACAGATGGCATTTTTAACTTTCATAATACTCATGTGTGGGCAGATGGAAACCCCCATGCTATTTTCCAGTCGAGGCATCAGCATCGATTTTTGATTAACGTGTGGGCAGGTATCTTGGGGGACTGGTTGATAGGACCATATGTTTGGCCAAACAGACTCACAGGAGAGGAGAGTTTTTCGAAAAATATTTACCGGAGCTCTTGGAAGATGTACCTCTACATATACGAAATCGGATGTGGTTCTTGCTCGATGGGGCTCCGGCTCATTTCCGTGTTAGACAACACCTGGATCAAGTCTTTAACGGAAAATGGATAGGCAGAGGTGGACCTGTTCAATGACACCCACGCTCGCCAGACCTCAATCCGATGGACTTTTTCTGTGGGGGTAAGTGAAATGTTTAGTTTATGTCACTCCAGTGGTGGATTTGCCGCATCGAGTTGAAAACACTTGTGAAACAATTGGAGGTAAGCCAGGGATTTTTTAATGTGTAAGGCAATCAGTGAGGCACCGTGCCGAAGCCTGTATGCAGATTGGTGAATTGCATTTCGAACACCTACTCTGAAACATTTGGAATAACATATGGTATGCTAACCAAGCTGTTTCCTAGTACAACAAAGGTGAAATACTCCTTTAGCCAAAACAACTAGAGGGCTACAAAACCCAATGCATTTCGCCCACAAGGTGGGCATCGTCAGGGGTAAAACCTGTTTCAACAGTGACTGAAAGCCAACTGCCAGATTTGAAACGGAAAGTATTAAGAAGACGACCGAGAAACAAGTGAAACGCGGAAAGATTTTTCGGCGACACGGTTCGTGCTGAAATAAAAGTTCGAAAATTTCGAACTAACAAAAAACTGTGGTATTTAAAAAAAATGATTTCACAAGATTTATTAAGTTACAACTATTGGAGTTGTAATCGAATTTAATACTTTATCATTGGTTGATTTAGATCAGTGGTTCATAACCTTTTTCTATCAAGGGGCCGGAGTATTTATTTTTTCGAGCCTGAGATCGGCTTCGTCGATAACATCGATTCTGCCGGGCTTACTAGATAAAATTAACATACGTATATTATGAAAATAAGATATATGAGTTTTTATTAAGAATAAATTTAAGTGGATATAAAAACTCCAACCTTAACAACAAAATCGTGCGATGCTTTGCAAAACATCGCATATTTTGTTTACATCGATCGCTAAGACGGTTCTCCCAGCAAACAACATTTAAAAAGCCATACATATTTCTCCCTAGCTCTTATATGAGCTGTAAGGTATAAATTAACAAAGTTATTTGAATAGAGCAGTTCATTTACTAAAAAGATGTCCGCGAGACCACATAATTGCGAGCTATAGTTTTGGAGATAAAATTCGAGAAAATCCCGAGCAAAACTGCATATTTTGTTTACAGCAAACGCTAATACGGTTCTCTCGGCTAGCAACAATTAAATACCATATAATTTTCTTCCTAGCTGTTTCATGTTCTGTAAATTATATATTTAAAAAATTATTCTGATAGAGGACAACATTTGCCGTAAAACTATCCGCGAGACTTATAATTACGACTATAATATCGGTTATAAAATTCCGGAATTTTTTAATGTCGTTTTGAACGTATTTCCTATAAAGAACATCTTTGAAATCTCTGTGTATTCCATTTATAGAATATACTTTTCCGTATTGTATATATTAACGCATTTACAAATAAACTCGTACATCAGTTTTATCAATATTTTATAAAAAATATTTTTATAGTCAATCTTCTAAAAAACAAAAAATATTTAGTATAATTTTTGTTTTCTGCGTCCCTGCTTCAACCTCTAGTTTAAGATCTCTTTGATGAAATATTTAGTAACTTGTAAAATTAATTACTTCTTTTATTTATTTGATTAGTAACAAAATATAAAAAATTTAAAAAAATGCTTTTAAAGTATAAATAATAAAACCTAAACCAGCGTTCTTCATCATATTCTAGGGAATAGATTTTCATAAACTCTTTGATCCATCTGGCTCAAATTTTCAATTCCAGGTACATATTGTACTCATTGTTGTGCATCAATAATAATTAATAATAATTAACATTGATTTAAAAAAGGCCTTTCATTGTACCTAACAAAATCATTAACACATTCTTTCCCATCGTCTGTTATAATGAACACACAAAACACAATAATAATAAAATTCTAGGGGGAATTTTCATAACACATATGGTTAGTAGCCATTACCGGTGTGTCTAAAATTAGGTTTGCGTACTATTTTCACAGAGGCATGTCTCTGTGCATCAGTAATGCATGGTTTCTTATGTGATGCCCCAGTGTGATTGACTTGTGATTAGTTCTTGATTAATATTTCCTAAAACACATCGAAAAACAGACGAGAAGTGGATATTTTATACATAAAATAGTTACACAAATCGTTTTATGGTGTATTCTTATCTTTACTTAAGTTTATTTTGAAATTATCATGCCAAACATCTTCATGTATGTTATAACGTACGGTGGGAAAATAATACTAATAATAATGTCCAGGATTGTAGTTACTGAGGAGTTTTTGCTGCAAAATCTGTATTTAGGAAGGGAAATAATGACTAAAAGATAATGTAATCTTTAATATTTCTAATAAATTGAATTGTTTTAGGCTTAACTTACTAGAAGTGTGATATATTAGAAGAAGAACACATTGTAGCATTGCAAGCATTTATGACGTTGTGATTGGTCGAAGCACGGGTCGGTGAAATTATAAAAGTGTGTAAGGTTACAATGTGTTCTTCTTCTAATTTAATATTTTCAGTAAGCTGTATATCTGACCATTATTTTATACAATTTTTACATATATAGGGCCAAAATACTTATTCTATGTAATGGTTCACGTATTTAGGGCCAGAAATTTAGACACTGAGGATATTTTGTTCGAACTCAATTTTATTAGAGAAAAAGATGAATGAAGTCCGGTGATTGGAAGGGCTTATGCAGTCGAATTTGTGCTAATTCCACCTAATGACGGCATGGAATCTGACTGTGATGATGCACTGGAAGAATCTGAGTCTCTCCTTACGTTCGCCACATAGGCGAAGAGGTGTTGTCGGAGCTTCCAGAGGTGCGTCTTGCTGCAGACCAGGGTGAGGAGAACATTGCCGGCAATAGTGCGCCAACTTTAGTGAATGAGAACATGAATTACACTGATAAGTCTGATTCACGTAGCCATGGCCAGAGTACAGCACTTGGATCTGAAATATCAAACGATTCTGAAACTATGGCATCATATTCAAATGACACTCATGTACATGGCACCAAATTTCAAGTGATGAACTAACCAGTCCTGCTAATATTTACGAGGCCAGTAACTACCAATATTCCCCAACCATCAAGGTGAGTAATGTAAATAATAGTCATTCGGTATCTGTCGCTATTACCAGTGGCGTACCTATGACACGTGCTCAAGAATGACGTAATAACTCAGACGCCCCTGTAATAGTGCTTCAAGTAGCAACACCAAGCGACACCAGAGACTCTGGGGCAGCCACCTAATACTGCAACACACACAACTTACGTCGGAGAATGTAGCAAATTCCCAAAAGAAACGTGCAACTACAAGCAATCATGCCCCACAAGACCCACAATATTACGACCAAAAGCAGATTTGGTGCTAAAATCGCCATTAGACCTATTGACGAAATTTGGGACCACCAATTTATAGATGAAAAGGGAGGGTTGCGAGTCACAGTGAAACAATACAATAGTAAATAAACAAAAACTCCTTCACCGTAAACAGTAAGAGAATACATTCACGCAGCGGGTTGGTGGTAAACAGTCACAAAATCTAAGTCAAAAGGAGACACACGCACACGCAGAAACACAATTTTCAAAAGGCACTCACACAGTAAACTCTAACCAAAGATTTAAACTATTGAATTCGACCTTCCATGATGTAACTATCTTAATCGCCAAAATCATGTTTAAAATAATACTGGGCATTTTATTCCAGTGACAGCATATTTTTCAAGGCAAAACATTACTTTTCTTAGTGAGTGGTTGCACTGTCCCATCTTATTTTATAAAATACAAATTATTCAATTTCTAAAAAAGACTGCATTAGTTTACTTCAATTGCAATAAAAATGTATTTTGTATTCCTTTTACATCATTATATTTCTTATTATTTTGTAAAAACAAAAAATAAACATTAAATTCCAGAATATGCATATATATCATACTATTATCCCATTGCTTGATTTAACGTTCACCCCTACATACAAAAAGTATGCATCGCAGAACTTTTTTTGCAATTTTTTCTAAACCTAGGTCACATCTAGGTTAAAAATTGTGAATTTCATCAGAATTGGCATAAAAAATTAAGTCGGGGAAAAAATGCGTAAAATACATCTTAAAAACATAAAATTCAAATTCGACTCGAAACTCGAGTTTATCAACTGCAGCAAACCCTCGCTACTCGAGGGGGATACGTTCCCGGAAATCGCCGCTATTATCGAAACCGCGAATATTAGACTAAAGCCTCATGAAGAAAAGGGGGTTGGGTGGACCTTTCTTACGGAAATCAAGGCGAACGTTCATGATCAATGACAATTAACTTGTAATTATGTTAGAACCATGTTTATTATAATAAAAATAAATATGAACACTATGGATGTTTTATATGAAAGATAAAATAATAAAATGCAATAAACATTTAACTCATCGACAATGACGATATTGAGAAAATAATGACGGGGCGGGTATACAGGAGGATGGATTTAGAGAGATTTAGAAAGATTTAGGGTCCACCTGTAGATCTTTCCGGAAAGGGGACTAACAGGAGCACGCAGAGAAAGAAGATGTAATTGCGATGTTCTAAAAAAAAACTCGTTGTGGACGTCTGCTTCGTCTTTCGTTGCAAATCTGTGTAGTTCTCCTTGTAAGGGGCTTTAAGAGCCTCCAATCCTCATTAAAATTTTAGACTACGCTCCATCGAAGAATTCATTTAAAAAACCTTGTCCAAAAGCTCCTTAAGCGACAGCCGAGGCTTTTGAATCACATCACTCTCTTCTCCTTCGCTGCATTCACTTGAGCGTATGAGTTCTGCAAGATCCTCGTAGGTTAACTCTTCTTTACGGGAGTCGATGAGTTCCACCACCTAGCTTTCTTTGAGATCGTTGAAACCCTATCATCCCACATCATGTCCCATTCTCACAATCCTCCGCAGCTCTTCTTCTACCGATGAGACGCCTTTCAGGTCTATCACTGCGTCAGGCAACAGCTTCCTCCAGCAAGCATTCCATGTGGTTGGCTTGGTATCATCCAGAGATTCCTTTATTATTGTTATACAGTGAGCGATGTTATACTTTTTCCAACAATCGAGAGAATTCTCGCAAACGTGCGGCGGGCGTAATGCGACTTAAATGTTACTATGAGACTTTGATCCATCGGTTGAAGAGGAGAGGTGGTATTATGTGTTAGGAAGACTACCTCCACGTACGGGTGGGCAAACTGCAGACTCAGAATGGCCTGGCTCATTGTCTAAGATCAGAAGGACCTTGAATGCTAGGTTTTTGGCCGTAAGGTACTTCCAAAAACAGCTCAGCAGTCATCCAGGCCCTCCTGTTAGCGCGCCAGAACATCGTGAGATGATCCTTGATTTTCCCTTTGAGCCCCCTGGGGTTCATAGATTTGTATATCATCATCCGCTTTCTCGTGAATTTGCCTGCTGCATTTCCACAGGCGAGAAAAGTTAACCGGCCTTTACACGCTTTAAATCCCGACGCAGACCTCTCCACCTTGGAAAAGAAAGTTTGAATGATGTTTCATCAGCATCGAAGATCTGGTACATTCTCTATCCCTTCTTCTCTACGAGTAGTGTAAGTTGTGGTGGATAACTTCTTTATGGTATACTTCTAACATGCATTCCAGCAACTCATTTTGTATAGTATAACACTAGAACGCCCATGGCCGTCAATTTGACGGTTTTTTTAAATTTCGTTCGCTATAATTTGGTCGCGTTCATCACAGGATATTTTCCTTTCTTGACTTTTACGATCCTTAGGTTTTAATCTCCTACTTGAAACGGTTCTCTAGATATAACATGTTTTACCTACAAGGTCCAGTGCCGTCAATTTGACGGCTCAATGTTTTCCGTTTGCTCTCAGGAGACGAGATCGCTCTACAATGTTGGTATCATAATGATAGACCATTTAGACTCTCAGTCGTTTTATAACAACACTAAATACGGAGTGGACATTGTAGATCAGATGAGTAAGCAGTATTCTGTGAAGGCGGGTTCAAGGAGACGGCCAGTACATACGTTTTACAACATTCTAGACCTAGCGGGAATAAACGCGTGGGTAATCTACAAGGCTGTTACAGGGAAATCCACATCTAGAAAGTAATTCATCCAGGAACCTGAAATTTTACTTGCTGAGAGACTAACACGCCGCCAATGTCAAGTAAATAACAAATGTAACAAAAATGGAACCGCCGTTCGTTGCGTTGAATGCCAAAGAGTGGTTTTCGGTAAATGCAGCGGGAAAGTGAACCACGTGTGCGTTGAATGTCTTCAATGAGTGATCATAAGAAACCCTCTCACAAAATACTAAGTTTCTTAGTCAATAGGTAGGGTTTCAGTTTGAAGAGTGACATATACCTCAAGTAATTTCTATTAATGTTTATTCAGTCAAGACGACTAAATTACGTTTTTTTATCTTCAGAATAACATCTGTACGTTCATAGTTTTCTTTACATGGAAATATCTGTTGCTGAATACAACGCGTTATCAGAAATATTTGATTTATGAATATATTTGGAAAGAAGAATAACTGATAAAAAGCAATAAAAAAGTTTGTTTTACCAGTTTTGACTATTATTCTCCAACTCCCACAAACAAAGGCAGCGCTGTCTTCAAAATATTTTACATTTTGTACTTTACAAGTATGCTATTACATATTTCCGACCAGATTGTACTTTGTATTTGTAAAATACAATGACATGAAGTTGATATAAAGACTACAGAGATACATTGTACCGATTACGAAATTAATTTTGTTCATTCGAAAGAAAAGAGCGGCGGTAAAAATGAAACCGTCAAATTGACGGCTCCGGGCGTTCTAGGAGGCAAACAAAGTCCGGGCGTTCTAGTGTTAAGACGTACCTTTAAACACAGCTGATTGACTAAGGTGAACTTTTAAGTCTTTATCTAACTCAGAACTAAACTGGATTAACTCACGAAAAAGGCCCTTATTTTGTGATTCATCCGATTCATCATGCCCTCTCAATGCTTATTCTAGTGCCCCACAAAAACGTATAAAATTTATAATTTAATTTAATACGTACCTATTTTTATTTACTTGTTCGTTATGTTTAGATATAGCTAGCCGATACTGTGAGTTAAACTGACTCTGAATATTTGTTTTACCCAGCAACGATAAACTCAAAATATTGTTCATATGTTGCTTAGATTTTTTGTGAGCCCTCATTTTTTCCCAAATGTGTACCAAGTCCGAAATTCTGTTCCTCAACCAGCTGACCTCTCCTTTGAAAAGAACACGAGGAAAACAAAAAAACGCATTTTTTTCATCGCACCCGCACGGCCAGTTGTTCTTCGAATAAGGCATTAATTTTTCGAAACCTTTCCTGTTCGTTGGCACACTTGCTTTTTAACTAAATTCAAATTAGGGAGGGGTCTTACCATTCGTTTTATTTCGAGTTTATCTGAAAACGGCTGTTTTAATAAAACACTTATCGTATTCATTGCGAAGAATTGAAACATTCACGCCCACCAATACTCAGCGGCGAATTTCTACCTAGGCAAACTAGGCAGCTACCTAGGGCCCCAACCTAGGCGGGGGCCCCGACCAGGGGCGTAAATGGTACACATTGAGGACACAGGACACGGAAAGTAATATGTCAATTTTTCCGAACGAAATAGAAAATAATTAACCAAAGTTAATTTTTTGACAAGTCAAGTGGCAACACTGTGTTTGTGTTCTTTGCTTGTTTTGCATCGCACCTGACTTCATTCTATAACTTGTCACTACTTGTCAGTTCGCGTTGAAAGTGTGTGTTAGAAAGTTGTATCAATTTCAATTTGCGGCTCAAAGGTTTTACCTTCCACGCGAATTTGCTTAGGTTAGTTAAGGTTACGATACGAGTAGTGTTGGCGGCGGAAGCTAAAGAATGTGATGAATTTTCTAGTGTATAGTGTCTTAAGATTTTATAGAATAATCCCGTAAGATAGAATATTCCGGAAATGATTAGTGAATGGTAGTACAGGAACATTCTCGAAGGTTCTAGATATTTCGACATTGTATGCGTATAGAAAGTTCTCAAAAGTCCTGGAAAACTCTGGAAAAGTGTCGAATGTTCTAGAACTCTGTAGTGAAAGTTGATTCTCGTAGAGTGTTAAAGAGTTGTGTGTGAGTTACTATTTAAGCTAAATGATCACGTGACTATTACTCATTATCCTCTTATTTTTTAGAAATGATCGATGTCTGACGTCAACAAAAAACTGAGCGGGTTCCAGAAAAGAGAAAGGAATAAGGAGAAATTGCAGAAGGAAAAAGAGCTTCTTCGTAATGTTTCTAAGTTGGACTCGTTCTTCGCCTCTTCCAGACCTAGTACTAGCACCAGTGCATCAACCTCTGGCGATTGGAGTGACGACCGTCAACCGGCAAGCGTGTCTGACTGTGACGAGCTACCTCAAATTCCTCAAAACTTGATTTCCGAAAACCCCGCAGCAGTCACTGGAGAAGATTCTGGTGAACATCCTGAATCGCATGCGAACACATGTTTTGCGATTCCATCATTTCCATCTGTTAGTGACGATGCTGCCGAATGGATACTGGACGATGCCGATGCCACACTCGAACACTTCGTACAAAGTGGCGTGAAACAAAATATGGATGCAGATTTATCTTCTTCGAAGCGCCAGTACGCAGATACAACCAGGTATCTATCCCTTTCACTCTTTAGCCAAACATTGCCTAATGGTGAAAAACGACCTCGGCCTTGGCTAGTATTTTCGAAGAACAAAGGTACCGTGTTCTGCGCCCCTTGTAAGATGTTTGGAAAATCGGGGTCGCTAGCTAATGATGAAGGGTACAACAACTGGAAAAATGCAGGTCAGAGGATGAAGGAACATGAAAATTCAGACGATCACAGGTCTGCATGTGCTACGCTGTTAGCGAGGAAGAACGTTGGCGGTAGAGTTAACGAGAGTCTTGTTCTTCAAACGGAAGAAGAAATAAAATACTAGCATGAGGTTTTGAGGCGTATTGTGGCTGTTGTGAGGTCACTCTCTGCACGCGGATTGCCGTTTAGAGGTTCACAGGAGAGATTTGGATCGAGAAACAGTGGGAACTATTTCATGACCCTAGAACTTTTGGCTGAGTTCGATCCTTTTCTGGACACGCACATAAAACGCCACGGAAACAAAGGATGCGGCACAACATCATACCTCTCGTCTAGAATATGCAAAGAAATTATCAAAATCATGGCAAAAAAGGTCATAAGCACGATCGTGACTGAGATAAAGCAGGCCAAGTATTTTTCCATCTCTGTCGACTCGACTCCTGACATCTCCCACGTGCGTCAACTTTCATTCATAGTACGATATGTGTCTGCAGAGGGATGTCCTGTCGATCGATTTATAAGATTCATACCAAACTGTGGCCATATAGCAGAAGACCTGGATAACGTCGTTCTCGAGACCTTGAAAAATCACGACTTGGATATCGCCAACTGTCGCGGACAGTCTTATGACAACGCAAGCAACATGTCGGGTGTATATTCCGGTCTTCAAGCGAAAATAAAACAAGTGAATCCTCTGGTAGTTTTCGTCCCCTGTTCGGCTCATTCACTGAATCTTGTCGGATCATGTACTGCGGAGTGTTGTGAGGCTGCTATACCTTTCTTCGGTATTTTACAGGAATTGCACAATTTTTTCTCGGTTTCGACACACAGATGGGAAGTTTTGTTATCTCAACTGAAGCCAAATTCAACAGTTGTGAAGAGCCTTTCTCAGACAAGATGGTCTGCTCGGGGTGACGCCTGCCGAAGTCTCTGTTGCTCCTGCAATGAGATCATGGCAGCTCTTCAGATAATCGCCAGTGACACAAGTGAAAAACAATCTACGCGTTCTGAGGCTTCAGGTCTTTTTAATTCAATTGACTCACTGGAAATGTGCTTCCTGACCCTGCTGTGGAATGATATCCTGGAAAGATTAAACCAAGTGAGCAAATCTCTGCAATCTGTGAACATCGAACTGGGTACGATCGCTGAACTTTATCGGTCCTTAGTAACATACCTAGAAGATATAAGGAAAGTCGGTACCTTTGATCATTATGAGTCGAAAGCTGTGGAAACAAGCGGTGAACAGAACTACGCATACGATATGAAGTGAAAACGTAAGCAAAAGGTCCAGTTTGACGAAGTAAAGGAAAACGAGATCGAACTCTCCAGCAGGGACAGATTCATAGTTACCGTCTTCAACGTCATTGTCGACAGATTGATTGCAGAACTACAGAAACGTGGCTCTGCTTACGAGAAGTTAAGTAAAAAGTTTGACTTTCTCACGAAGCTACATTGTTTGGAATCTCAAGACGTCCGTGACGGAGCACGGAACCTGGAAGCCTTCTCTCCGGGGGATTTGGACGGTACTTTGGAAAACGAGTGTCTGCACCTGCGAGCTCATTTGTTGTCCGCTGAGGCTACAGGGGGAAAAGGGTTATCGTCACTGGAGCTATACAAGTATATCCTGGAAAAAGGCTTTTTTGAAATTTATCCAAACGTGGGAATAGAACTCTGGATGCTGTTGTGTACACCAGGGTCAAAATGTTCGGCAGAACGGTCGTTTTCAGCGCTAAAGGGAGTAGAGAATTATTTAAGATCTACCACAGAAGAGAACAGGCTTAATTCACACTCTATGCTGTACATAGAGTCAGAAATAACGCAGTCTGTGAACTATAGTGAGGTCATCCGTTCCTTTGCAGAGAAGAAAGTTCGTCGCGTGGCAATGTAATCTTGTAATTATATGTAAATGTAAAAATTATAATGTGTAAAAGAGTATAGTTGGTACTTTTCTACTACATTTCTAAGTCTGCTTGTCTATTTTCTAAAGACAAAGTACGCTAAATAGATAAAAAACAAAAGTAAAGTTTGTTTTTTGCTAAATTACCAAAAAGGTAACTGCCTAGGGGCCCTGGGTCTCTGTCCGGGCATGCCAATACTACATCAAAATGCTATTGCTCGTCTCACGAAGTCCGTGCAGTACAGGCTCTTATGGGAGATCTTCCCTCTCTCTCTTTCCCGTGAATTCTTCCCTATACATCTATCTCTCTCTAAAGCTAGCCTCGCCGCAGCCCCTCTCAATTCGTCGATCCGAGTATTATGATTAAAAATCACATTAAAATACTAAATATTGCTCTGTTTTCGTTCTTTTTAAGATTATTTTTTTTATTTCGCAGAGAAAATATATTGTTTTATCGTACTAAACAATAATCACAATTTTAAACTGAAAGGAAATCACTCAAAGTTCGTAATAACAAAATAATCTTCGCTGTTTCGGCAGTGAAAACTTCCAAAATACTAAAAATGCGATATCTCATCCCCTTTATGTCCAATGTCAACCAAATTTTTCGTGTTAATTGTCATATGGTTCTAATGGCAGAAAATTGTTTTATAAGTGATATACGTTTCAATTTTACACTTTTTAAAATTAAAAATCATCGCCATCACTCGAAAATTTCGAAATATGACACGATATTTTCAGTCTCTGGCTAACTTACGTTCTATGATATTAAGATGGTACAATGAGCAAATGAAATGATCAGCGATGCTGAAATATTTATTCGGTTTTTATTTTGAGACGATATGTTGTGCGATTTGCCTGAAAATGGCTTTAATATCCGAGAAAATCTCGCGAGAACCCGGCGGGCGGCAAAACGCAAACAGACCACATCTGATGTCGATGCGCGAAAATATGATAGCATTTTTCTATTCACCTCAATAACCGTCGAATTATTTGAGATAATGTGAGGTAAACTGTGAAATTGCTAATGTTATAAATGCGAATGTAGCAAGATAAATCACTCATTTGCGGGTAGGTATAGATATTCCACGCTCGTACGAGCAACATTCAGAAGAAACGTTAAAAAGAAGAAGAAATTAAACATCTCGTCTTTGAAATGTTCATAAAGTTTTAAAATATTAAGTTGCTTTAGGTTTACAGAAACATCATTGGGAATGATAGCCTGACTCAGAATTTGCAGCATTAAGATCTGGAGCTATTGTTTTAAAACAGCTCGACAAGAGAATGCACTTTCCTCCGTGTTTCTATCAACGCTGAATTAACTCCCTGTCATAGTAGTTTTATCGCGTATTTCTAAGCACAACTACCTATATATTTCTGTGATATTTGGAGGGAGCGAGTGGAGCCCTATAAAACGTAGGGCAATCATCCTTTGGGATTTTTCAAACTTTGCAGTCTACGGAAAAAATCTTGGGTATTCTTTGTCAGAGGTTTCAAGTGCGTACGAGCGTGGAATATCTATACCTACCCGCAAATGAGTGATTTATCTTGCTACATTCGCATTTATAACATTAGCAATTTCACAGTTTACCCCACATTATCTCAAATAATTCGACGGTTATTGAGGTGAATAGAAAAATTTCGCGCATCGACATCAGATGTGGTCTGTTTGCGTTTTGCCGCCCGCCGCGTTCTCGCGAGATTTTCTCGGATATTAAAGCCATTTTCAGGCAAATCGCACAACATATCGTCTCAAAATAAAAACCGAATAAATATTTCAGCATCGCTGATCATTTCATTTGCTCATTGTACCATCTTAATATCATAGAACGTAAGTTAGCCAGAGACTGAAAATATCGTGTCATATTTCGAAATTTTCGAGTGATGGCGATGATTTTTAATTTTAAAAAGTGTAAAATTGAAACGTATATCACTTATAAAACAATTTTCTGCCATTAGAACCATATGACAATTAACACGAAAAATTTGGTTGACATTGGACATAAAGGGGATGAGATATCGCATTTTTAGTATTTTGGAAGTTTTCACTGCCGAAACAGCGAAGATTATTTTGTTATTACGAACTTTGAGTGATTTCCTTTCAGTTTAAAATTGTGATTATTGTTTAGTACGATAAAACAATATATTTTCTCTGCGAAATAAAAAAAATAATCTTAAAAAGAACGAAAACAGAGCAATATTTAGTATTTTAATGTGATTTTTAATCATAATACTCGGATCGACGAATTGAGAGGGGCTGCGGCGAGGCTAGCTTTAGAGAGAGATAGATGTATAGGGAAGAATTCACGGGAAAGAGAGAGAGGGAAGATCTCCCATAAGAGCCTGTACTGCACGGACTTCGTGGGACGAGTGAGCCAAACTGAACTTCACCCCAACGGTCGATATACTCAAGCGCGGGAGAGGATAGACGAGTGGGAGAGAATATGCAGCGCGCATGCGTTCCACGTCTTGTGACCGAGCCAGCTAGGCTGTGACCTGGCGATGCAAGTAAGAGTGGGGGAACTCCCCACCGGACTCGCCGGCCACTCCTCTCGTAAATTATCTTACCGTGCGGAGTATTGCGCTGCTTCACGACAAATTAAACTTATTTAAGACTCAAAAATGAAATCAATCTGTTCAAAAACAATTATTTATAGTGTTTTTTTCTTTCTGTGGAATTTCACGACTCCGTGGCCGTAAAATGTAGGAAAAGCAAAGGAAGTTAACCTGGCCATGTAAATAGAATTCTACCTTTAATTACAATTCATTCATTTCATTTGAAAAAGGATAAAACGGTGTCAGACGGAGACATGACTTTGATTTATAACCGCTACCAAACGCTGAATTGGATTGGAGAGCCATGCGCTGTGCAAACGAGAAAGTTAAGTTGGAGCCACTGCAAGAACTGTACGCAAAGGTACATTATTATATTAAGATTATTCAGATGCAATCGACGCCTTTTCCAAATTAAAAGCTCGCAGAGTATGTTTTTAAATGTTATAGTTTTGCTTTTTTCTATTGTGTAAGCTATTTCATCTTTGAGGTTTATAATTTAGAAAAAGAGTATGCGTACTTTGGCAATTTTGCCTTATTTCATTTTTGACAAATCTTTTTTGGATGTAAGATTAAATTAAATGTACTCTATTTAAAATTATATGAAAACAAGAGAGGGAAGAATAGCGGAGTAAATTATATAAGGCGCTTTTTTCACCAAAGAGTCGCAGATGCGATGTTTTTGTAGCAGCATTTACTTTTAACGATTCTTTTCCTATTACTCCCAAGCAGAAAATGGCACTAAATTTCAACCATGTTTAACTGTTATACAGAACAATATATCCTGAAAATTTCTTTTTTCTAAACAATTTACTTGACCCGTACGAGAGTTTATTAATTTTCAAAAATAAAAGCCACCTTTTAAATCAGGATAGTGGCCCCATTCCATCACCGCTGTTTGCGCTTTCCGACGGAAAAGTGTGAACTTGGGTTTCTCCGTGTCGCTTCCTTTACCTCGTTTTTCTTTCGTGCCCTTGCTTAAGTTCACGGTTACAACAAACCCCTCCCCCTTTCTCCTACTCCTTTCACTTTCCCTTTACTTCGGTTAACCGTCTTCTTCCCTCCCCCGTTATCCCCCCTTTTTTCTCCTCCTCTGGTACCATATATAACGCACCGAGCTTCCCATCCCGCGCATTAATTTACCTTCAGGACTCTGAAGAGGACCACTTGGTAGCCGAAATACGCGTATCAGTTCATACTCCCTTCCTTTTCTCAAATCGGCTTCACCGATTCTTTGTTTTATTTCGACTTTATTTATTTTTTATATGTTTCATGTTCTCTTCCGCCTTTCTTGCGTTTTAAACTTATGACAAGGGTCACTGCACCCCCCTTTTCTCGCATACCCGATATTTTTATTCACTTTTAATTATGGGGGTACGCTGTAGAGGTAACACCTTTTGTCAAGGACAACCACTTAAGATTGATGAAGGTCTGAGACGACTGGGCCTCACAAGGTCCCCAGCTCTCACTTATGGCTTCTCGTGCCACACCCTGGTAACTGCATTGGTCTGCAGGCAAAACTGAGTGAGGGTAGCCAGATATGGCGAAAATGCAGCGTCTGCCCCATATTGGGCGGCTGAATTAAGCTAGGCATCTTCTGCCTGTGTGGAAAGTAACGGGAAGCTACCACACTATCTAATTCCCAAGAAGCTCATGGTATGGACCTCTTTGTAAAAGATTCCGGATGTAAAACTTCCCCTCAATCGGATCTCCGGGAGGGGGGAATACATCAAGGTTTTGTACTAAGTGGAATGCTGAAAGGAAAGAAGTGGATATTAGAATGAAGGACAAGGGAAGAAAAGAAAAGAACATGGAATGTTCTCACACTCCTACAAGGGGGAAAACTCAAAAACGCCAAGCATGAAATGAAGAAAAACAACTGGATGTACTAGGCATGAGCGAAATGAGATGGGGAGGAAGTGGAGAAATGGAGAGCGAAGACTACAGATTGTATTACTCTGGTAAAGAGAGGAGTGGCAAATATGGAGTGGGAATATTAATAGGAAAAAGGGTGAAAGATAAGGTGATAATGGTCGAGTATATTAATGGAAGACTAATGATGGTAAGACTGAAAGGGAAAAGCAAAGACCTAGTGATAATCCAAGTGTACATGCCAACCAGTCAGCATTTAGATTAAGAAGTGGAGGAATGTTATGAGAGGATAGAGCGAATTACTGAGAAGGAAAGAAGAAATGCCTGTATAATGGTAATGGGAGACTGCAATGCAGTCGTAGGTGAAGGTAGTGATGGCAAAACAGTAAGAAAATTTGGTTTAGGAAATAGAAATGAAAGAGGACAAAGATTGGTGGACTTTTTTTAAGAGAATTGTATGGTAATTGGTTACACCTTGTTTGAAAACCATAAAAGGAGAAGGTACACTTAGACATCCCGAATAAATAGGGAAAGATATCAAATAGACTATATTATAATACAACAGAGATATAGAAAGAGCATGAAAAATGCGAAAAGTTACCCCGGAGCAGATATCTGCTCAGACCACAATCTAGTCATATCAGAGCTGTGTATAAAGTTAAAAAGGACATGAAAAGGGAGAACGAGGAAAGAAATGGATATTGGAAAGCTAAAAGAAGTAGGAAAATCTGAAGAAATGGAAAAACTGTTTATTGATGAGATAAAGGCAAAAGGAAAAACAGGTTGTATTAATGAAAAATGGGGAAACATCAGAAATAGTCTGAAAGAAGCAGCAAGGGAGATTATAGGAATTAAGGAAAGAAACAAAATAAGAAAAGAGTGGGTTACAAACGAAACGTTAGATAAAATGGAGGAAATAAGAAGATGGAAAAATGTGGGTACAATGGGAGGCAGGAGGAAATATAGAAGACTAAATAATGAGCTAAGAAGAGAGACTGATAAAGCAAAAGAAAAGTGGATTAGGGTAGAGCGCAATGAAATATAAAAGTTAGAAAACGGAGGTAGATATGATATGATGTATACAGAGGCTATGTATCTGGTATTTAAAGAACAAGGAGGCAGAAGAAGCAGTTTTGAGAGAGAAACTGAAGATGGAAGAACGGTAAGCGAGCCACAGAAGGTAATGAAGACATGGAAAGAGTATATAGAATGGTTATATGAATGGGATAAAAGACCGAGGGAGGAAGAACTGGAGTTGGAAGAGGAGAGCAGTGTGCCAGATGACGAGAAAGGATATGGTATACTAGAAAGTGAAATAGAAAAGGCTATAAAAGAAATGAAAAACGGAAAAGCAACAGGAATTGATGAGATACCAATTGAGATGTTGAAGGCATTGGATGGAAAAGGGAAGAAGGAGATAATTGATATGTGCAATGAAATATATAGAAAGGGGAAATGGCCTAAAGACTTTAAAGAAATAATAATGATACCAATTGGAAAAAAGAAAAATACCAAGAAATGTGAAGAACACAGGACATTGAGTTTAATATCCCACATGGCCAAAATCTTATTAAGAACAATGAATAGAAGATTGTATGGTAAGTTTAACAATATAATTGGAGAGGAACAATATAGATTCAGACGAGGAGTGGGGACGAGAGATGTGATAGGTCTACTGAGGGTGTTCGGAGAGAGATATATAGAGAAGAATAGGAAAGTGTACGCTGTATTCATCGACTTAGAGAAGGCATTTGACCGAGTGAGATGGGACAAACTCATGCTGATATTGAAAAAACATGGAATTGACTCTCTGACGACATGCTTTGCTCCAAGGAAATAAGATCTGGAATAGCCATGGCGAAGAAAGGATTTCATAGGAAAAGGAAATTATTGTGCGGGCCACTAAATAAAGAATTGGGGAAGAGACTCGCGAAGTGTTATGTCTGGAATGTAGTAATGTATGGTGCAGAGACGTGGACACTCAGGAGAGAAGATGGAAGAAGGTTAGAAGCGCTAGAAATGTGGATTTGGAGAAGAATGGAAGGAGTAAACTGGGAGGATAGAGTCAGGAACGAGGAAGTGTTGAGAAGAAATGGTGAAGAAAGACAGACGTTAGGAAAAATTAGGAAAAGAAAGATGAATTGGCTTGGACACTGTATGAGAAGAGAATGCCTGCTGAAGACTGCAATTGAAGGAATGGTAAATGGAAAGAGAGGAAGAAGGAGGTACCAGATGCTGGATGCAATTAAGGTTGGAGGCAGGTAAGATAATACCAAGATACTGGCCCAGGATCGAGAAGCTTGGAGGGCTGCCATGACTATATATATGACTATATAGCCTCTCCCACTCAAATGTCAACCTCACCTGCATGTGGTGCACCCTGCTTCACAGACGAGGCTCTGGCGTCCGAGTGACTCCCGGGATAAGGAGTCCCCCCTCTACCAAATGCCAACGGCCTATTTAGGGGCGGATGAGAAGGTGGAGGGGTAGGGCACCCTCTTGCCCTTGGGGTGGGAAACTGCCCCTAAAGGCGGAGGAACTATTTTGATAGTCAACGGCATAGGATGGAGAAGGCAACAGGAAACCACTCCATTAAAGATCCTATTGGATATCCCGAGGGTAGCAACCATGGAAGGTTTTAGAAAGGAATTTGTTACTGATCATGGTAATCGGAACCCAAGATCCGGCAGGGGATGTAGCAGGGCTTCTCAGGTCGTTATCCAACGAAATCCCTGTCAAAACGTCAAAATAGGTACTTGGAACGTCAGAACATTACTAAAAATAGGTAAATTAGAAGAAATAAAGAAAGAAATGGAGAAAAATGAGATTGATATCTTAGGTTTGTGTGAAACAAGGTGGCAAGAGAAAGGAGATTTTTACAGTGATAAATTTAGAATAATTCATAGTGGAGGTGAAAAGAGAGGAAGGAATGGAATAGCAGTCATTATTAGTAAGAAATGGGCAAACAGTGTTTGCAATACATATCACGTAAATGATAGGTTGTTGATGGTAAGAATGAGCACCGTGCCAACGGATACAGTGATAATACAAGCGTATTTCCCAACAAGTAGTGCAGAAGAAGGAGAAGTAGAAAAGGTGTATGAAGAAATAGAAGAACTTATAAAGATGACAAAAGATAAAGATAATGTAATAATAATGGGAGACTTTAATGCTGTGATTGGATTTAGTCGAAATAGTAGAATGGTAGGAAAATTTGGTTTAGGTGAAACAAATGAAAGGGGAGAAAGATTAATTGAGTTTTGTGAACAGAATGAGATGATGGTATCAAACACTTTCTTTGAAGTTCCCAAAAGAAGAAGATACACATGGGAGGCGCCAGACAGAAGAAGGTTTCAAATAGATTATATTTTAGTAAAAAGAAGATATAAGAACCAGGTAAAATCGTGTTATAGTTACCCAGGTCCAGATGTAGACAGTGACCACAAGCTAGTCATGGCAAAATGCAATATTAGGTTTAAGAAAATAAAGAGAACAGTTAAAAAGAACTGGCATCTACAGGGACTGAAAGAGTTACCAACGGCTAAGAATTACCAAGAAAAAACAAATGAGTTGATGATAAATTATGAAGGACAACTTAGTTGGGAGGAATTTAAAAAAGGGGTTATTAAAGCTACAGAGGAAGTTATTGGAAAGAGAAAATTGGAGCCTAGAAAACCTTGGATGACTGAGGAGATACTGATTTTAATTGAAGAAAGGAACAAGTTGAGGAAGAATGGAAATGATGAAACTTATAAAAAAGTTAAGAATGAGATTATTAACAAATGCAGAGAAGAAAAAGAGAGATGGACCAAAGAGATAGTGAAGGAAATTGAGGAAGATACAAAGGGAGGAAGGCAAGACAAAGCATACTTCAAAATTAAAACTCTCCAGTACAAACCAAGAACTAAATCGGCAATAGTTAAGGATAAGGAAGGAAATATGTTATGGGAAAATGAAAAAGTATGTGCTCGGTGGAAAGAATACATAGAAGAATTATATAGTGGAAGAGATGTTGGAGATGGATGTAGATTTATTGAAAATGAAGAGGAAATAAGAAATGACGAGCTAGGCCCAACAATAACCAAAGAAGAGTTTTATAAAGCTATTAATAATCTTAATTCAGGCAAGGCAACAGGTGTTGATGGTATACCTGCAGAACTTTTGAAGAACTTAGGGGAGGAAGCAAAAGAACATTTTTTTAAAATTATAAAAGATTGTTACGAAAAAGGAAAATTACCTGATGACTTTATAAAAAGTAAAACTATAAGTTTACCAAAGAAGGGGAATGCAGTGGAGTGTAGTAACTACAGAACAATTTCACTACTTTCGCACGCCTCAAAAGTTTTAATTTATATCGTGAAAAACAGAATAAAAAGGAAAATAGAACATTATATTAGTGAAGATCAATTTGGATTTAGAAGTGGGAGAGGAACGAGAGAAGCTATATTAGCCCTCAGGGTGATAATGGAAAGATGTTTAGAAATGAACAGGACATTATATTTAACGTTTATTGATTTGGAGAAGGCCTTTGATACAGTTAATTGGGAACTGTTGTTTAAGACTATGAAAAAATTGGTATTGATTGGAGGGACAGAAGATTAATTTTTAAGCTTTATCAAAATCAAACTACAAGAATAAATATAAATGGATTAGAGAGTGAAGCAAAGATAAGGAAAGGAGTAAGACAAGGATGTCCGCTATCTCCATATTTGTTTAATATGTTCATTGAAGAAAGTATAGAAGTTATGAAGGAAAAGACAAAAGGCATAAAAATAAATGGAGTTAGAATACACTGCATTAGATTTGCAGATGACATTGTAATATTCAGCGATTCAAAAAGAGAAATGAATAAAATGCTGAAAGTATTATCGGACACGTTAAAACAGTGGGAATTAAAGATAAATATCAAGAAAACCAAATTGATGGTTATAGGCAAAAGTAATGCAGGGACAATATCAAAGATCAAAATAGACAACCAGAAAATTGAGCAGGTGAAGCAGTTTTGCTACCTAGGTAGTACAATTACTGAAGATAATAGATGTGTACAGGAAGTGAAAAGAAGAATAGCACTTGCAAAGCAAGCTTTTCAACGCAAAAGGAGCCTACTGACAAGCAGTCATATGAATTTGGAAGTAAGGAAATCCTTTGCAAAAGCTTTTGTCTGGAGTACCATACTTTATGGTAGTGAAAGTTGGACGTTAGGAAAGAGGGAGAGGTCCCGTCTGGAAGCGACAGAAATGTGGATATGGAGAAGATTGATAAAGACAAGTTGGACAGAGAGAAAGACAAACCTTGAAGTTTTGGAAGAAGTAAAAGAAGAAAGGAAACTGATCAGAGGAATGGAAGAAAGGAAGGCAAAATTTTTAGGCCATGTGATTAGACATAATGGATTAATTGTGAACATCTTGGAGGGGAAACTTTTAGGGAAGAAAGGAAGAGGCAGACCAAGAAAGAAATACCTAGATGACGTGGAGTCAGTGATGGGAGTTGAGAAATACGAGATGTTGAAGAGAATGGCAGAGGACAGGAGTTCATGGTTGCAGCGACAAGGCTTAGCCTTTAGATGAAGAAGAAGATGAAGTGTGTGGAATACAGTGTTTTCAAAATTTCATTGATAATGGAGATGATATTTTGGATGTAATCTTTTTCAGTGATGAAGCATGGTTTCATTTATCTGGCTATGTTAATAATCAAAATATCAACATATTGTCAGCAGAAAATCCACTTACAATAAGGAAAAACCATTGTATGATCTGAAAGTTGGTGTGTGGTGCGCCATGACACATAGATGGATAATTAGGCCTATATATTTTTGAGAGACAATAGATGTGGAAAGCTTCTGTCAATCCATTCTTTACCCCTTTATTGGGCATTTGAATGCAGATGAAGTTATCAGTGCATATTTCCAGCAGGAGAGTGCCTACTGCTGTCTCCATGGAGCTGCTGCATGATACGTTTGGAGACAGAATGCTTTCAATGAACATTTGGACACTGTGATCCCCTGATCTCACGCCTCCGGACTTTTTCCTCTGAGGAACAATAAAATCGCTTTACGAAGATAATTCTCACAATCTTCAAGGGCAGGAGAAAGTCATTACCGAGGGGTGGTGGTGGCAGATTGGTTAGAGTGTCGGTCTTCCATACAGTCGTCCCAAGTTAGAATCCGGCGGAGGTCGGATTTTTCAACATGGGATAACCGCGTCCCCTACTTGTGTGGTCTGAGTAGAGAGCGAATGTCATCGCTCCATCCTTCGGAAGGGACGTTAAGTAGTTGGCCCCCATGGTACTCTTCGTAAAGAGTATGCTAATGCCGGCACCGGATTTCCCTCCTCCCTTGTATGTGTGTGTGTTCGGTGTGGAAAGAGTAATGTCCATAATAATCCAAGAGGTTGATTAGCCATAAATACAAACCAACCAAATAATTACAGACGTCATCATCAGTATCACTCAGATTGACTTGATTCGTGTCTTCACGAATATGCAAAACATGTAGATGCCTGTTTGCATGCACATGGGCACCATTTTGAACACCTGTAAAGTTAAGTGCTTTTCTACGTACTAAGTTCCCAACATTGCTGTTCGTATCTTTCTCAGATATTACATTTTACATGGACGTTATAG
Organism: Tanypteryx hageni; assembly: GCA_028673005.1. NCBI lineage: Eukaryota > Metazoa > Arthropoda > Insecta > Odonata > Petaluridae > Tanypteryx > Tanypteryx hageni. The sequence goes on along the minus strand of CM054113.1, from coordinate 240,117,416 downwards.
AGGTGCACAGAAAAATTTACGGTTATCCAGAATTTACAGAAAAATATTAAAACCAGTACACCATATATTTACCTCAGCAATGTCCAATTTTCTTATAGTAGCAACTTTCTTCCTCCTGTTTTCCAGCAATACTTTTAAAGGTCTTCCTGTATTTAAAATGAATTGATATTTGCAATGCTGTGTGACCTCTCTTCTCAACTTATTTACCTATACAATGCCGTAAAATTTAGAATTCCTTAGAAGAAAAAGTGGGATATACACCTGATTGGTATAATTCTCACTGCTTCAACCAGTACGAGATTGCACATTTGCATAGATATTATTCAAGATTACACTGTGTTACAGTGTAATATATATCAATTTTTAGTTCAATTTCTGCAGTGCTATAAGATAGAATTGCAATTGCAATTGCTGAAGCAAATATCTCCTGTCTTGGCATAATCAGCGCCGTGTTAAAGGGGGGGGGGGGGCAACTGGGGCATTTTTCCCTGGGTGCCAAAATATTTAATGTATTAACAAAAAATGTATTTCACTATTTATTCCTAAAAAATTAACAGAAAAACTTCCTTCGTTCTTTCCCCTCGTCAAATGGCAATTAATTTTGATGTAACTGATTTTGAAACTACATCTTGATCAATTAAAATTGTCGCTAGTCCATTTAATCATCCTTGAGTGGTTTTTGACCTCAAATATGATTTGATCACTTTCTATTTGAAAAAAATTTCTGTCGCCATTAGCAATTGTCATGATATTTGTAATGTAACGCATGTGTTTGGCACCATGTCCTAAAAATTTATTTTATGAATGGAGCTAGAATCATGTAGTGGATGCAATTTGGCTTCATGTATTGAATGATCAGAAAAAAATTCAGTTCGTCATAGCACATTGCCATCGATAGAATTTTTGACTGCCCATGTCGTAAATCATAACGTACGTGAATAAAAATATAACAATCTTACTTTTTATGCAAATATTCGTCACTGAAGATAGTCTTTTTTTATTTCAGAGCACTATAAAAAACAACGCACGACAAACAAGAAATCACAGCTGACTTTGAAGTGTCAGATCTCGGTCAATTAAAGATTGACATATTTATTCTTAACTAGTGTTTGAATCATTGATAAAGAGAACTGTATCAAAATATTTGATGGTAGATGGTGCTAAAATAATTTTTTTTATTTGGCGCGTTACGAAAATAGAGATTTCCGGGCGCGGTCCTCAACATTTTAATTTAAATAATTTATTAATTACGCTTTTTAAAATTTTAAATGATAAAATATATTTTTCAATAAAATAAACTTGCTTTAAAAAGGCGCTTAAAATTATTTTGCCCCAGGCGCACGAAGGTTTCCACTGCCTTTAGGCATAAGATTGATGCATACGGAGTTATTCCACGTTACTCAAATGACTCTGGAGTTCTATGATGTTTAATTGGGAAAACGTCCAAGCTTAAACTCAGATAAATACAGTAAATCATAGAGAAAACTGAATGATTCCTCAAAAAGAAGGAGTGATTGTGGGATATAGAAAAATATTGATAATAATTTTAAAACAATTATCTATTTAATTAGATAAATTTAATGCTAAAAATAAACATGTTAGCTTTTAATAGTTTCAAATACTTACATGTCTCCAAGTTGGCCAGAGATGAATGTTCCCAATACATCACCTACTCTTGCATATGCAAAGGCGTTGCTCACATAAAGATCTTTCTTGCAAACCCAGTCGTTATCAGAGGGTGCAGTGCTGCTATACCACGTCTTGTCATATTCCCATCCTTGTTGACATTCTGTTAGTAAAATTAAAAACATGTTTGTTCTCTTGAGGAAATATTCCATACTTAACAAATGACTGTCTTAAATTACCAAAATACAAATCTAATATAAATCGAATTTTCCTTGTTTTGTAAATTATCTTCTCATTTTATGAGCCTTACACAATTTTTTTGCAATTTATTTTGATACATTATACTTACCCGAAAAATCAATTTCAGAACTATTTTTAATCTTATTTTATAGAATGGTACCCATGAAAAACTGTGAGGAGTTGTTAAAAACCTGAACTGCGTTGTTTATAGTTTCAATATTTACTTGAAGAAAGATTTACTTTCGAAATACTAGAAAAAATAAACTTTTTATTCCCATTTAAATTTATTACCGAATCTTATATTTTTGTAATGTGTCAAAATCAGATGAACTACAAGGAAGGTCAATTACGAATCCAAGACGACCCCGAATCTTAGACGACCCAGAATCTTATTTTAGCAGACTGTTAAAACAGAAAAAAGATTTTATGACCTAATTTCTCACTGAATGTATATGGCGTGTATTTTGAACAAGTATTCAGTATAGGTATACTAGTTCGTCCATTAATTGAAATGGTTTATTACAAATTTTTTCTGAAATAAAAAAGAATTTTTTAAATTAAGACTATATTAACTGAATTCCGGATCGTAAGTTTGGAATGAAAAATAAAATTATGTTATCTTAAAAAACACCAATTAAACGCGTAATCATACTACCTACGGTCCAATGACTACTCGTCGCGGTTATTTCGTCGCGCATCAATTCGTCGTGGTTAGTGCGTCAATACATCACACGACAAACTCATCGCGCGTCAATTGATCTCTCGACAAATTCGTCAAAGTGTCTCGCCTTCCAATTTGTCTCGCGACGAATGTCTCCCAACGCAATTGTCATGCGACGAATTTGTCTAGCAATGAGTCTAGCGATGAGTGATGTATTGACGCGCGACGAGTTTATCGTGTGACGAATTGATGCGCCACGAATTGAAGCGCGCTGAATTGACGCGCGGTCAATTTACCGCGATGTATTGATGGTATGACTTCGTACTCGAATTTAAGGCGATCCCCTTCAGTGCAAAAAGCAATCACCAGAAGCGACTAACTCATGCGGGATTCAATCTACAATAAAGCTAAAGAATCATTGAGCACATACATAGAACCTCTCCTACTTAGTTATATTTTAAACATATCCCCACCATAAATTCCATGAAGTGGCGCACTCTATACATAGGCGTGCCCACTCAAAGTTTAACTTTGCACAGCAAGATTAACTTATTGCAGTATACTAACATATTTTGTGTTCTTTTCAGAATAAGGATAACTTTGTATGGCTCACTTCTAATTGAAGCTATAGCTACTCTACACATGATACGAAAATTCACTAGAGAATTATTCAGCATGTCTTATGGCTGGATATAGATCTTAAAATAACCACTTCAATATAGTATTTATCTCAGGTATCTCCAATAATCATAACAAGGTTTTTTATATGTTATTGCTATTGGAGCTGCCTAAAATAAGTAGCTACTTAATTTTTCAATTTTTGATACTGAAGTGCTTATTCTTGAATATGATGCAAAAAAATAATTTATCCAACTTTACCCCTTATCATCATTCTACAATGTATAGAACCACAATGCACAGATGATATTAAAATATGGAACTTTCTACAGTAAACATTGATATTTAATTGAAAATTTCTGAATACTCTATATAACAGTAACTTCATTGGAAGTAGAGAACACTTACACAGGCCCCATTGATAGTTGCAATGTTGTTGCTAGGATACCTATATGTTGCATTTGCCAAGTGACACCACTTGCATAAGGCACCAATCGTTCCCACAAAAAGTTCCAAAAGTTCATTTTGCCATAAATAAGTATTAATTTAATATTCAAATGTTAAATTTACTTTTAACACAAATGCAATTATCCTATATTAAATCTCAGCAGAAATAATATTCTACATAACTATGCTGTTCCCTAAAAATTTGCCATGGGTGCTATATCTCCCAGCTACATCTCTGGATAATTGTAAAGCTTTGGCCCTGCATTAGCATTTATATTGGAAATTTCTGAAACATTCAGTGGCATATCATGGTATAGTGACTGACCTTTAAAGCGATAATAAATCTTTTTAAAAATTAGGCTCAACTGATTATAAAAATGCAACCTTTAGTTCTAGGTGATGCAGAATAGTTGTTGGCTAATGCTCAAGCACATATTGAGTCAGCTGTTTCAGTATTTACAATTAATTTAGCAGCCACTTACTGTTTAAGATTTAAAATGATTAATTTATATTGACAACCTGAACTTCACAGGTGTTGAGTCAGGGAAATCCCCTATTTAAAATTTATCTACAGAATGATAGTCAGAACTTTAGGCAATGGTTGTGCTATCCTTCTTTAAGATTATCTTGGTAAAGAACTTGGTGATTTATCATATCCTATAATTCAGGAATGGCAGAGAAGCATAAGCTTGAGGTGTTGACAGTGAGGTAGTTTCATAAAAATCCCTCAGAACCTGCTGTGATGATACCATGAATCATAAAAGACATGATGGCACAAAATAAAGAACCAAAAATTTAAGTTTATATTTATTTGTTAATTTTCTCTAAATTTGTAGGCACAGGCCAATCAACCTTGACTCGTTAACTTTTTGTGTCATCAGTACTTGCACCTGGGTAGGTTTACTCTTTTAGTAATTTAGTTTAATTTCCTTTTAGTTTAGGAAAATTACAGTAGTGAATTTAATAAAATAGGCATAGCTTGTAAACATATATGGATAATTAATCAGTAGTAATGTGTTTAGTAATATCTTTAAAATGGACAGGGATTATGTGGAAGCCAAATCAGACAATTTGCCATTCATTGATTCCATTATCTGTTTGAAATATTTAAGCAACAATGAAAAATTTGTGAGTCCTGAATTCCGGAATACAAAAGTCATGGACTCTTCCATTTTTTCTCTGGATATAGTGCTTAAAATGACTAGAAATATTTAATTAGAACATCATTTATATTAAAGACTATTACAGTAGTTCAATGCAAGTTTTATAGGTGAACAATTTACCTTTTAAGTTTGTTTATACTTCTTTATATGTGACTGGAAGCTCAGACTGGCCCACTGGGTCCAGGCAGTGATGTCACAAAGTATCAAGGATAAATTCTTTACCTTTTTGCCATTCAATGTAAATTGTCCAATTTAACAATTTTTTCTCAAAAAATAATAATCTTTTTTGAATTCTGATTTTGGGTTTGTAATCAGGTCAAAAAACTCTGTAAGATAACATTTTTTGCAATGTGAAATTACCTCATTAAAGATAAACTTGAAATAAAACATATTAAACATGCTAGTTCTTCAAAGCAATGTTCTATGATTTATGCATGTGTAATGTTGTAGCTATGACTTGCGCTTGAGCATCCTTCATAGGTGCCAAGTGCGCGCATAGCCTTCACTTGTTTTAGGGCAACAAATAAAGCTACAGCGGAGGCTAGTCAGTCTGACGCCGGAGCTGAAGACCAACGCGCGTTTAAGATAATACATCACATTGGCGACGAGGATGCCGAATTTTATGGACAAATTTGTATAAGGGGAGGATAATTGGGACGCGTATGAGGAAAGGTTGGAACAAATTTTCATAGTAAATGATGTAGGGTCAGACTCGGCCATTCCTTTGGCGAAAAAGAAAGCCATTCTGCTTTCATCGATTGGTAAGGAGACGTACGAGGTGTTGAGGGACATTTGCGAGTATTTGAAGTACGATGAAATCACTGCCGCGCCACGAACGCAATTTTCACCGAAGCCATCAGTTATTGCCGAAAGACACCGATTCAACGAGCGGGTTCAAAAGAAAGGGGAGTCAGTGTTAAATTTCGCAGCCGGGCTCCGGAAGGGCTCCAGGTTTTGCAGATGCGGTGCTTTTTTAGATCAGGCTTTACGCGATCAGTTTGTTTTGGGGTTACAAGACAAATCCACAGTAAAAGCATTGTATCTCGAGTCCGAGACACTCGTTCGAAAAGGCCGTGGAATTAGCGGTCACGAGAAAGAGGGCAAGCGAAAACGTGGAAGCGTGCGGGAAGGCTCAAGACCACGTTTCGGCTGCAGTCGGGGAAAATTGCAGCGTACATCGCGTGGGAAGAGACGCCAACAGCCGCAGCCACGTGGGAAGATCGCCAGAGTTCCACGAGGCAGAAGAGGAAGTGCACAGAATAATGGCGCGAGGAAGCGGGAGAGACGGCGGAGGCATCGAAAGGGAACGACGCCGTAGAAAGCTGCTATTGCTGTGGACGCGAGGGCCATAGATGTAGCAGATGCAGATTCCGGTCATATTGATGCGATATATGCCATCAACTGGGTCACCTGAAGGCAATGTGTAAAAGGAGAGTAAATGGTAAGAGAGAAGGTAAGAGCATTTTTCACCAAGTTGCTTCCACTTATGTGAACGATGAGACGGAAATTGAGGTAAGAGATCCAATCAGGGAGTTTGGGGAGAAAGATGTACCGTTGTTTAACATAAGGGAATCTGGGATCGAAGATGAAGGGCCATGGTTTGCCGAAGTTAAAGTAGAAAACAGAGATGTTCGAATGGAAGTCGACACAGGTTCTGCCATTTCAGAAACATTGTACGAGGAAGTATTTAGTAATATTCCCCTGAGAACTAAGAATGTGAGGTTGAGATTAGAGCCCTGCATACCCGCAGTTTACCCGACCCGACCCGCGGGTACCCGCAGAAAAGTTGCTGGTCGGGTCGGGTATATAGTGCTTCCATGCGGGTACGGGTCGGGTTCGGACACAAAACGCACCGGTGCGGGTAAAGAGCGGGTACGAAAAGTAGTTTTAATTCCAATTCAATTTGCATCGCCAATTTAGGCACAGGAACTTTTCACACGCCTTTTTCTGCTAGTAAAGCCCGCTCTCGCGGTCAGAAGTAGTGTTATATGGAGATACAAATTTGCAATTTTTGCAGGTCGGCAGATCGCAGACTTTGTGTGTCATGTGTCAAGAAAAGTGTCTGACGAAAAAACGATTCCTTTTATTATATAAATAAATACAAAGTTGCAATAGACAAACGATGGTCGATTTCGTTTAGTAGAAAAGAATGTGGGGAGGGAGGTTAGAAAGAGTGAAGAGGGGAATTATGTAGTACAATGTAATTGTAACGGATTGGTTTGTGCGAGAACTCTCCCTTTTAACCAGTTGGTTTTGATCATTCATGCAGTAACATCTATCTTTGTGAATTCGCTTTTGAAGAGACATGGTTACATATAAGAGTGCATATCAGCATTCTTTATATGTTATTTAACGTTCAAATATATACTATTTTTTCGTCAAATAATCGCGTGTGAGTTTTATTATTTTATACTTTGTTTGCAAGAGAAAGGAACGACAGTTATTTTATAAAATTACATTGGTCAGTTATATGTGATCTCGGCTTTTGTGACAGAATATCAATATACCACATCCTTAAAAGCAGTGGTTCTTAACCTGGGGTGCGAGGCACTGTTTCTAGGGCTGCGAGGTGTTGATCTAGAGATTTAAAAAAAATTAATTTAAATAGAAATAAAATAAAATATACAACAAAACATTTTGGAGAAATGTCATTTAATTTGTCACAGCCTTTGAATAAACGCAAGTCATTATAAATGAGACGATTATATGTTCATGTCTTCGAATGAAACATTTGCGTAAATCAAAGATATTTTTTCGGGGATGCAAAAGCATATTCTGAAAGACCAAGGGGTGTGGGGAGCTAAAAAGGTTAAGAACCACTGCTTAAAAGGAACCAATACCAGCTGATTGAACGGTATGTAAAATTGTCAGTTATAAGTTAATGCATCTTTCAATTATAAATCTTAATTTTAATCGAAATATTACTTTTATCTGCGCTTCAGATTTGAACAATGAATACTGACCAGATAAGAAGGAAGCTTTTGAAGTTAGAGTACACTCTAAGAAGAAAAGAAAATACCAAATCCAAAATTTGGGAAAGGTTCTGTGAAATTTTAGATGAAAAGGGCGAACTGATTTCGAAGACTATCGCTTGCAGTAGTTGTAAAAATGTTTACCATTATGATAATAGGAAGCTGGGAACATCAAGTTCATTGCAACACAAGTGTGAAAATAACAAAGAAGGCGTGCCTAAGATTACAAATTTTCTTGTGCCGAAAAAATGTGATTTACCAAAATTATCAGCTGAAAAGAAAAAAAGGTTTTAGATGGCTGTGTCGAACTTGTAGTTAGAGATTTGAGACCTTTTGAGATACGGTCAGGAGATGGGTTTAAAAATTTATTAGAAATAATAATGAAAATGAGTGCAAATGAAAAATGTTATTTTGACTTAGAAGATGCGCTACCACATCCAACAACTATTTCGAGAAATCTTAATTCAGTGGCTCAGAAAGCTCAAGAAGAGCTAATTCAAGAAATAAAATCCTACATAGGTACAATAGGGGGTGGGATCATGTTGGACTTGTGGACAGATAGCTACAAAAATGTCAGTTATTTCGGGATCACATTACACTATGTAAAGAATGCCATGTTATGCAATCGTGTTCTGTGCACTAAACATCTTGATCCTGATGAAAAGAAAACTGGCGAGTATATAAGAAATGAATTGTTGCTCATTTAAAAACAATAAGGTGTCTATTGTAACTTGAAGAATTTTACTTTTGTCAGTGACCGTGGAGCAAATATTAAAGCTGCTTTGAAAATTTTCAATAAAATCAATTGTGCTGCACACTTAATAAATAATGTTGTAGATATTTCTATTTCATCTAATGAAACATCATTTGCTTTAATTCAGAAGTGTAGAAAAATTGTGAAATACTTTAAAAAATCAGGATTACAAGGTGTGCTGAAATCTACTTTGAAAGGAGACGTCAAGACATGTTGGAATTCAATTCTTGGTATGATCTCTTCAATACTTGAAAATTGGGAGATTATTTACAATATTTTAATTGAAAAAAGATGAGTGATATGATTTGTGAGGTTGAAAAGAAAGATTTAGTAGAATACCTCAATCCATTCCAGAAAGCATTGATTGAATTGGAAGGAGAAAAATATCCGACAATATTTTTGGTTTACTTGTGGCATTTGAAAATAAACAGTCATTTAGAAACAGGTTCAGCAGAATCTAACATAATGAAACTTTTAAAAACTTCAGGTAAAACTTATTATTTAGCAAATGTGGAAATTCAGCACATTCATAAAATTTTTGTTTTTCTTCACCCGCTTCTAAAGAGTTTGAAAATGTTAAAAACTGAAGAAAAGTATGAAATCTATGAGAAAGTTAAAGTATGTATTTATGACATTAAAAAGGAGAAGGGGTATGAAATCGAATCCGTGACACCAAATCCGTGTACGCTTGTAGAGCAACCGATGAAAAGGTATAAAATATCAGACACCTTAGTTCAATTTATGGATACAGACACAGCAAATGATCATATTTCTCCAGACGAATTGACTGCATATATCGACTTAAAACTATCTGACGACATAACTAATAATTTTGATTTGATGAAATGGTGAGATAAGCAAAAGAATTGTTTGCCAAATTTAAGTATTTTAGCGAATTGTATTTTTGCAATACCAGCAACTAGTGCTCCATCAGAGAGGTGTTTTTCATTGGAAGGACTTGTTGTTAGTGAAACAAGAAACTGTTTAGGTCCTGCAAACGTAGATGATGTCCTATTTTTAAATAGTCATTTTAAATCTCAGGGTACTATTATTTAATGTTTCCTTTTTTTTCAATTAAATTATTTTCTAAAATCTGTATTTTTTGTAAAAATAAATTTTAGATTCTTTAAATACCTTTATCGATCTTAAAAATGAATGTTAATGTACAATTGCCTTTCATTTTAATTTATACAAAATAAATGACTGACTCAGGAATAATATCTTTATTTTTTCACGATTTCTTGCTACGGATTTGTCTCTCGAGGACCAGACAGTTAAAAAAGATGGGTCAGGTCGGACAAGTAGGCCTTCTGTGAGGGTGCAAGCCTGCGGGTACGGGTCGGGTGCGGGTTAATATTTCGCGGGTACGGGTTATTATTCTGTGGGTACGGGTCAAGTACGGGTTAGTAGTCTGCAGGTACGGGTCGGGTACGGGTGGAAAATATCATACCCGTGCAGGGCTCTAGTTGAGTTCCTATGCAAATACGATTATTCATCCAAAGGCGTCGCAAGAGTAAGGGTTTTGTTTGCAGGGAAAAGTGCAATGTTACCCTTATTTGTAGTAAGTAATGGAGGACCACCACTTCTTGGGAGAGATTGGCTAAAAACCCTGAAAATGGGCATACCCATTCACAAGGTGGAGTATTTAACTGAAAACAAATTGGAACGCGTCTTTGGGGGAAGTTTAAGAACTTGTGGCATGGTGGGTTGGGCTCATTCAATAAAGGGCAAGTGGGATTGAGTTTGAAGGAAAGTGCCAAACCAGTTTTCTGCCATCATAGAGCGTTAGCCTTTGCCTTGAAAAATAAAGTAGACAACGAAATAGATAGGTTGATTAAATTTAAAATCCTGTACCCTGTTGAATTCAGTGAGTGGGCCACACCAGTTGTTCCTGTTGCCAAAAATGATGGCAGTGTGTGGATTTGTGGTGATTTTAAAATTACAATAAACCCACAACTCGAAGTAGAGCACTACCCACTTCCAAGTGTTGAAGAAATTTTTGTAAAATTGCAAGTGGGGGAAAAGTTTTCAACAATTGATCTGTCTCAGGCATATCAACAATTGATTTTAAAACAAGAATCTCAGAAATATTGTACTATCAACACCCATAGAGGGCTTTTTAGGTATAGGAGACTCCCATTTGGAATAGCTTCTACACCTGCGATTTTTCAAAGGGCAATGGACCAGGTTCTTCAAGGGTTAAAGGGAGTGGCATGCTTTCAGGACTATATAATAATCACAGGCAGAGATGACAAGGAGCACATAGAGAATCTGAAAAAACTGTTGGAGAGATTAGATGGGTGTGGATTCTAGGTAAATAGATCAAAGTGTAATTTGCTGTTGAAATCTGTGGAATTTTTGGGGCACACAATTGATAAGGAAGGCCTACATGCATCCACATCCAAGGTTGAAGCAATCAAGAATTCCCCAATCCCTCAGGGTGTTTCCCAATTAAGAGCCTTTCTTGGCTTAGTTGAATACTATTCAAAATTTCTGCCAGGGTTAGCCTCAATGTTATATCCCCTTCATAAATTCCTTCAAAAGGATGCAGAGTGGTGTTGGACCCAGGAGTGCAGTGCAGCAAGGAGTCAGTCACATCTACCAAGGTACTAGCTCACTATACCCCATCCCTTCCTGTTATTTTGGAGTGTGATGCTTCTCCGCATGGGTTAGGGGCTGTGATTCTCCATAAATTTCCCAATGGCGAAGAGAGACCAATAGCTTTTGCCTCCAGGTCCCTCAGTAAGATGGAGAGAACTTATTCCCGATAGACAGGGAGGCATTAAGAATAATTTTTGGGATGAAGAGGTTCAGCCATTATCTTTATGGGAGGAAGTTTATATTGAGAACCGATCATAAGCCTTTGATATTTATATTTGGGGAGAAGAAAGGCATCCCGCAAATGGCAGCTAATAGATTACAGAGATGAGCCATCATTTTGCAGTCTTATAATTACAGTATTGAGCATGTGAAGGCTGCTGAGAACAGAGTAGCAGATGGGTTATCGAGACTGCCACTTAATACTGTTGAACCAAAGGAAGAGGAGTTTTCTTACATTGAAATGGGTGAGAGAGAATTTTTACCAATTACTGCTACAAAAATTAGTCAAGAGTCAAAAAGGGACAAAATTCTGAGTCATATAATTGATTTTTGTTTGTTTGGCTGACCATCTCATACAGATGAAGAGTTTAAGTCTTTTAGAATTCAAAGCGATGAACTTACAGTAGAGCAAGGATGCCTGATGTGGGGGAATAGAGTAGTAATACCCAACAGCTTGAGGCCACATATTTTAGAAGAGCTCCACTCTAGTCACATGGGCATAGTGAAGATGAAGTCTTTAGCCAGGTCATATGTTTGGTGTCCAAAGCTAGATGAGTGCATTGAATCTATTATGAAGTCATGCATTCCATGTTTAATGCACAAGCCGGCACCAAATAAGAGTACCATAAAATCGTGAGGGTGGGCAGAGAAGCCTTGGCAGAGACTTCATATAGATTTAGCTGACCCATTTGAGGGAAAAACCTTTCTTGTGATAATAGACAGCCACTCAAAATGGCCTGAGGTTAAGGAGTTGAGGAATGGGATATCTGAGGAGATAATTTCTCATCTGAGGTCTTTGTTTGCAATATTTGGACTTCCCGAAACTATAGTCACAGACAACAGATCTCCATTTATCTCTGCAGAGTTCAGACATTTTTGTAGAATGAATGGTATTGAGCAAATTCATTCTGCTCCTTACCACCCAGCAACAAATGGGGCTGCGGAAAATTTGGTGAAATTGTTCAAATCCAAAGAAGTCTCTCTTACACACTAAGATTCCTTTGCACATTGCCTTACCCAGGTTTCTTTTCAGTGCCAGGATCACACCCCATGTAACTACAAGCAAGCTGTTACTGGGAAGAATTCCCAGATCACGGCTATCATTTGTAAAACCAAATTTACAGGATTCGGTAAACAAGGGAACTTCAGGGAAGCGGAAAGTGGGAAAGTCCATGAGGACCTTCAGTGTGAGAGACTGGGTGATGGCAAGACAATACAGGGGAAGATCCAGGTGGGCAATAGGAACCATCATAGCAGTCCAAGGGTCTCGGAATTTCATGGTAGAGACTGATGGCAGGTTGGTGTGGCACAGACATTTGGACCAACTTCGAGAGTTCTGGGATAGTAAGGGAAACAGCAGTGAAGTGCAAACAAGGATTCCAGCAAAGGACAGCACAACACCCATGGTTGCAGAGGACAACATAGGCTCCTGGAAACCCCTAATCTTCTCATGTACTGAAACAGAACAAGGACTGGAGAGAGTAGACAGTCCTGAGGAACAAGTGACTGCAGAAACAGTTAATTCAGCTTTTGAGGCAGATAAAAGTTATATATCTGTACGTAGCTACCCACTAAGAAATCGGAAACAAAGAGTTATTAGGGACATGCAAACAATGGACTATATATATAACATATATGTTTTTATGTAAATTGTTTAATTTTTTTTTGTTTTTTTTGTTGTGTTTTTTTGTGGAAGGGGAGGAGTGTAATGTTGTAGCTATGACTTGCGCTTGAGCATCCTTCATTGGTGCTAAGTGTGCGCATAGCCTTCACTTGTTTTAGGGCAACAAATAAAGCTACAGCAGAGGCTAGTCAGTCTGACGCCGGAGCTGGAGACCAATGCACGTGTTTGAGTTAATACATCATAGCATGTCCATCCCATACTTTGCTACTTTATGTCCAGATGTTTCACATTTTTAAATGCAGTGTTTTGTTAGTTAATTAGAAGTTGGGTAAATACTGAGAATATCCGACTCACTGATATCAAAATATATAGGTGAGTACATAAATATATAACACAGCTACAGTTAAATGATTTTTGGACTATCTAAGGTTGCCATGCTACTGCTTTCCATCCCAAGCAACACATAATTGAGGTTTATATTCATAGATTTAATCACATGGGACCTGAATTTGTCAAAAAACATATTTTTTTAAAATACTTGTATAGCTAAAATTCACTAGAGAAGGTGTATTTTTCTTGTAAAGGAAAAGAAGATGGTTGATTTAAATGGCGAATATATTATATTAAAAACATTATGTCCATGTGTATGAAGCCTTATATGGGGTTAAATGGGAGAATAATAAAATCACTTATAGCTGAGAAACTATCCATTTTTGCTATCAGACTTGCAGGTATTACTTGCCAACACAATGTTAATATTTTAAATGCTCACCATCTGCATTGAACTCATGGGTTTGATTTTAAGAGTCTATCTTTCCTACATGTGAATAACATGGGAAGAGATGAAATGTTACAAGATAGCTTTTCTAAAGTTGAACATTAAAATTAGTTAAAATTTGTATTAAATTTTACAGATTGATTTTTCATCATAGCTCTCCAGGCCATATATTCTCAAACCTTGTTTTGGATCATTTTGTAATAGATGATACTTGAGATAGATGCATCATTCAAAGGAATAATAATATATATATATTGGTTGTTAATCATCTTTTATACAAACTAATAAATATCATTCTCACCGATTATTTGATGTTTTTCTCTGGTGAGGTTTCTTCTGCTTATCTCCAATATTTCAAACAAAGTCAAATTAAACATGTGGCATTTGCTGAACATTTCTTCTCCATGTGTATCATTTTCCCTGAAATATTTTTATTATATTTAATTTTTTATCTACCATAATGCATCTACATGGCATATATTTCTACATATAAGTTGATTTTAAAAGCTGTGAACAATCTTCCAAAGAGTCATTAATGCAAATCTCAATAGGTGTGAAAGAAGGAACTACATGAAGCCATACATGGATTTTGAGGATTGAGATTTTCACATATATTTCCAGATAGCCATTTCATCCACATGTCCAAGTCATCAAATCCTCTATTTATTTTCAGTGAGAAGCTTATTTCCATGACTTATTCAAAACTAATACAGGACCTTGATTTTCCTTACAGTTTCTGGAGATGATTACTGTATATGCCAGTGTATAAAGTGACCTGGCATATAAGTCAACCTTGACTTTTCGGATTGTAAATACACAACTACACATACATTCGCCGTACAAGTCGACCAACCACTTTTTTGCTAAAAAATCTTTGAGTGAAGAATACGAGGAATTTTATGGTTTTTAAAACCTAAATGTAACCTTTTCTAAAAAATGCCATGTTGATTTTTGAGTTATTAAATCATTTGTTTAATTTAAGAACCATATTGCCATCTACTGGCAGAATGTATTTCTAGTTATCCTTCATTCTTGTAATTGCAAATAGATTGTTTATATTTTTGAGATTCAGTAATAAAAACAAAAGTTAAAATTTTAATTTTCATTAACTATTAAAAGTAATTATCTTAAATTTTCTAAAATTAATTACAGAATATGTAAACAATGGAGCAGCTGATTCAAAATCGTGGTCATCTATGCCGTAAGATAAATTTTTTTTATAGATATCAATGTTTTTAATGTTATTTAAGGGTCACATTTTATATTTGGCATGTAAGTCGACCTTAAGTTTTCAGACTTTTTTTGAGCTTCAAAGGTTGACTTATACGCCGGCATATATGGTCAGGGCTGTCCATTATGATCATGAGGCCCTAGACAAAAAACAAATCATATAAACAGAGCAGATAGGCAAAGTTTTCTTTAGCTGAACTGGTAAAAAAAGGATGCATATTTTTTCAAATGAAAAACAAAAGTTTAATGTCAGCAGATATAACTGTAAAAATAGGTATACAATTACATTACATAAATTTTATTTTTCTAGATTTTGCCGCAGCAAAATCTTTTAGCAGTGAATAAAAATCACATTGGCAGACAATGTATTTTTCTATTGATAAAATTGCTAATGCGACTAATCTTTCCTCTGTCATTGTACTTCTCAAATGAGATTTTATTAGCTTTAATTTTGAAAAACTTCTTTCTACACTCACAACAGTCACTGGTATTGTTAACAAAATACGATAAGCAATGGAAGCATTAGGATAAATGTCTGTATATTGTTGCTTAAATAAAAATTTCAAAATCTCAGCAGGTGTTGGAGTCTTAAGAACTTCAGGGATGGCGATACTCAGATTCTTTAGTTCTTCATATAATCTCTCTCCATCTATATCTTTCATACCTATATTTTCATTTGTTAAAGCTAGTTATAAATTTAAGCATTTATCTCTGAGCTCTTTCGTGCTACAAGAATAAATATTAAACAGAATGCCAAAAATTTCATAATAATTCTTAAGTTGTGTAAATCTTTCTTTTATTTGAATCAAGTCTGTGTCTAAAACACAATTGAAAAATTCAATTTCAAATTCCTTTTCTGCTGCTTAACTGTTCTTCACAGCACTCGTAAAAGGCAAGTCTTTTTTCTTTCTAATCCTTTTTTGCTTAAAAATTGTCTCAATGTCATTTTCTTCTGCTAACATGCATGAATATTACTACTTACCATCCATGAAACAGCCTTTCTATCAAGTGAAGCTTAATTTTTGTACGGCGATGACAGAATACATATAATGTAACACTGAAAGAAATAGCATGCACATATAAACTCGATGTCACATTGGAAAGCCTCTCACATCTATATCTTCTAATACGGTCTTAGAATAGAATATTACTCTTTATGTATTTAACTAATAAGTAATAAATAAACCATCATACTCGACTAATCTTCAGTTAGGTATCAATTGTCTTTTAGACGATCTTCACTTGTCAAGGCGATTGCCATTCCATTGCAGCGCCTCTATAAATAAAATCTTGATCAAAATCACTGTAAATACATTTGTTTATATTTCTAAGATCTTTAGTCTCGAGAAAGCCTCGAGACAATCTCGAGAACGTGTACATTGTATGTATTCATTATAGAACCACATCTCATTTTTCTGTCGTTCGAACGCTGTGATCGATCACTCCGCTTTGTCACAGTACAAATAATACTCAAGAATAATCTTTATACTGTGGCTTGGTTTCCATATAAATGCACTATGATATTCATGAGGTGCGAGGCCCCCAAAGCACTAGGCCCTAGGCACCTGCTTTGCTTGCCTTGCCTTAAGGACGGCCCTGTATACGGTAATCCTTTTTTATTTTTTATCATATGGCACCTCAATTCTTTGTGAGATTTTTTTCCGTAAGTGGTACGGTGCTGGTCAAATTGACCGATCACATTCAGTCATTATTGCTAATAACATGAGATAGTTAAAATTAAATTGTATGATGCTGTTAATATAAAAATTTTTTATTTAATAAATTTTTACAAAACAAGTATAAATTATTCAGCATGAAGGCTACAAATAGTTTTTCGTATTACAAAGCAAAAGTTTCGACTTGAAATTTTCAGATACTGCATACAACTTTATAAAGACAAAAATACTTATAATGAATACCCCGAGAAGGCGCTTAACTAAATAACTAATAGAACAAAATCTAAGAAACACGATAAAATTTCACAAAATATTTCCAAAGCCGTTTTACTCAACATTTTCAATGCAGTTAGTGAAGACCCTCTTTGCACAACCGTTGGATGTTGGCCGCTCCCATTTGTGACAAAACTGATGAATAATAAGCAATTTGCTTTATCTGCTTGCCTCTTTGAGTAAAGCAAGATGTAAGCATTGATGGCAGAAATGTTCAGAATTGCGCAAAAGAGCACCATAGTTCAGCACTTGTTCCTTCTGCTTACAGAATATGTCGCACATTTTTGATCGAGGTTATCCATGCTATCTTTAGTCGAGTTCGAATTTGAACTGGTTTCCTTTTCCGTAATAGTACTGACTTTGTTGTGGAGAAAATTTATCCGTTTCTTCATCAAATGACTGTTAAGATTCAGAATTGTGGTCACATTCTTCACAATTTGATTGGTCACTTTCTGATAATTTACTTTCACAATCACACAACCATTTCGAAAAAACTTTTTCAAACCTCAGGTCACATAAGTCAACTGCGTCACCACTTAAAGGTACAGCCATTTTTTCCTGAAAGTTGATATGAATTACTAAACAGCAATTTAACAGCTTTTCCTGCCTAATTTCCCAGAAAACACGAAAGAAGCTTACCCACAAAAAGTTATGCAACTGGTACGGTGGTGGTCAAAATGAACCAACTCTTAGGTTGCTCAGGAAATAAACACGATCAAGGTCAGACAACTACTGCATCCAATTCCCCTTTGTAACATAGGAAGGTACTAGGAAGAAGAGCATTCTGGGTGTAAAACCTTTAACTTGACATAAGAAAGATTGAACGGGGTGGCGATTTGACCAGCACCATACCAGTTAAGGGTTAAATATAAAATTCATGCTGAATAACCAAGGTTTGCTTATATGCTATAGTATATGGTATATAATGAATTTTATCCCATTTTAAAATTTATTTACTGTTATTACTATATTTACTGTAAAAAATTAGCCCCTTTGTCATATTTAATACATTAAGTTCTTGAATGGATGGACAGTATTTGCAAATAGCTATGGTCAGGATGAAAATGTTTGATAGAGAAATGGAAAGCTTCTCACATTACTCTTATTAGAAATTTGAAATGTCTATAGAATAACTTTTGATTTTTTGTACTTATAATTATATTCTCAACAAAAATAAATAAAAAGAATTCTTAAATTAATTTAATGGATTCAAGTATTTCTCTATAATGCTACTGTTAGGAGGCTAATCCTTCATTCAAGACAAATTCATATTTAATCATTTTTTTATAAAAGAAAAATAAATGTCATAGGGACAGTTATAAGGTATCTTAAACTTTTATTGCATTTTTTAAATTTTAGTTATAAAATTTCAGCTCAAAGTCTGCTTAACATTTACAATATGGATTTAAATGCTTGCAATTGGGGTCCAGGAACCACATTTATTTTGGGTATTTAAACAATTTTTGAATTAATTCTGGAAAAATCATGTATCTCATGAGCTATTGGTCTTTAATTGTTCAAATAAAAGGCATTTTGTTGTGAAAATTTTTAAAAGTTACATGATTTACTTTTCTAAAGAAAAGGAACAAAAAAACTTATTTGCATACAAATATGACATTACACAATAAAAGTGCAAATACAACAGCATTTTATTGCGAAGGCTTCCGCAGTGTTTTCGTGCTCCTTCCATGTTTTCCGGGTTTCTACTGCGTGTTGATTCTTTCAATGACCACTGTTTCGCAACCATTCCAGGTGGCATCTGAACATGTGTGGTTCAAACCTGGACACAACATAAATTTTGATAACACCAAAGTTATCCATAGAGAGGGCCGATATTTCCCCAGAATAATACGGGAATCGATCAAGATTCTAAAACAGACGATTAATTTCAATAGAGAGGATGGATACATTCTCTCTAACACGTGGAAGAGAGTATTCCAACAGACAATTGAGACCAATAAACGAACAGCCAATCACAATGCACCTCACCCGACCTATGTGGGTATAAATAACGGTCGAATTTCTGCAAACGATAAGACCTGAAGATGCCACCTGGAATGGTTGTGAAACATTCGTCATTGAAAGAAACAACACGCGGTAGAAACCCGGAAAACATGGAAGGAGGACAACAGCATTTTCTCATTCTTGGCATCATGGTTCCTACTCACTCCAAAAGCTGGTTGTTGGGTCTTATTTGCTCCCCATTGTCACTTTCACTTTCCCCACTTTCCTCCTCATAAGCATCCAAATCAAAATCAATATAAACCTCTCTTTCGAAGCCATTTCTCCAAATAACAAATGGATAAATATTTATTAAAATAACAATATAACATTAAAGAGGAGATAACAATAAAATATAATATTAAAAGTATAATTAAGAAGATATAACAGAATATTGTGAAGAAGAAATGCCACAAAAATTTCACTCATGTAAGCATATTACTGCTCTACTTGTTGATTCGCAAATGACTGAATAAGATGACACTGTTTTATTGCTTCTCCTTGAATGGTGTAAGCCAGTCTGAGACCTTGGCCTAGGGCTTGTGTCATAAACTCCCTCAAGTTTTTGTTTGATCTTTGTGTGGGGTATTCCCTACCCTAAGCCTTAGAACTTTGACATATTCCTGGGCCTGCAATGATGTCCCTCCTATAGAGTGGCGTTTTCCCATTCTCCCCTTTCCATGACAAAGAAAACATCTGTACGCAGTCTCTGAACAAACAGACAACAATTTTGGTATTATGTGCACTACTGAACACATTTCAACATCATTTTTGTGATATTACAACTGATAAATTTAGACCTTTTTTCATTTTTCTCGCATTAGCTTTAGTGTAGCTCATAAAAGCACAGTTAATTTTAATTCAAATATAGGATCATTTATAAGAATAATGATGTGTGCAAGTGATATTTATACATAAATTTATCTTATTTAAAAATTTTCAGACACATTGACTGTGAGACCAAAGGATAACAATATACGGGGTGTCCACATAGAAATGAAACAACTTTTTATGCATGAATGGGAGAATGTTGATTCTTGCACAGATACCACATTATATATCAACATTTATCTCCTTAACACTTAACCGTCGGACATATTTTCATGCAGCCTCTTCTCTATAGCAGCATTTTTCATTATGTGCATTGTAATGAATAATTATACTTAAACTATTGTAATTTCCAAAGTACTCAATATTTTCAAGTGAAATTTGGAATGGGTAATGATTATGATCTATATTATAATAGTTTCATCAAATTTAAATTTATTTACAGTTACAGTTAGTACAAAAGTACAATTCGTGATTATAAAAATACAATTCTCCTACTCCTCCTTCTCCTAATCACAATTCTCCCACTCCTCTTACCCCTCCGCCTACTCCTCCTTCTTACCTTAAACCTGCTTCCACTACTCCTCTTTCTCTTTCTCCAACTCCTCCTCCTACCACTCCTTATCCTAATCCAGGTTCTACCACTCCTTCTTCCTCTATTCCTCCTCCGCCTACTACTTATACCCGTAATCCTGCTCCTCCATCACATCCTTCTCCTACTCCTCCTTTTCCTACTCCTTCTCTTACTCTTTCTTCTACACCTCCTACTCTTTATATTACTCCACCTTCTCCTACTCCTCATTCTCGTACTCATCCTTCTCCAACTCCTCCTTATCTTTCTCCTCCTCCGCCTGATCCTCCTCCATTTATCCTCATCCCCATAATCCTCCTCCCACTACTCCTCGCCCCCTTAATCCTCCTACTCTTACTAATCCTTCTCTAATTCCTTCTTCTCCTCCTCTTCACGTGCTCGTCCTACATTAAGCCTCATTCCCCTACTCCTCCTCCCACTACTCCTCCTACTCCTTATTCTCCTACTCCTGCCTCTCCTAGTCCTCTTTGTGATACTCATAATCCCCCTACTCCTCTTCACCCTACTCCTCATTCTAATACTCCTTTTTCTCCTACTACTCCTCTCCCTACTCCTCCTTTGACTACTTCTCCATTTCCTACTCCTCATTCTACTTCTCCTCCCTCTAATCCTCCATCTCCTAGATCTCCATTTCCTAATCCTCTTTCTCCTACTCCTCCCAATAATCCTCCTTCTCATAACCCTCCTTCCCCTTATCCTCCTTCTCCTACACCTCCTTCTCCTACTCCCCCTTCTCCTAATCCACATTCATTTATTTCTCCTTCTCCAACTTCTCGTACTCATACTCCTTATCGTTCTCCCCCTTCTAAACCACATTCCACTCCTCTTTCTGCTACTCCTTTTCCTACTCCTCCTATTTCTCATTCTCCACTTTCCTACTCAGACTCATCCTTCTCCTACTCCTCCTGGTAAACCACCTTCTACTACTCCTCTTTCTCCTACTCCTCCTTATCCTACTCCTCCAGCTTCTACTCTTATCCTACTCCTACTCCTCTAATGTAACTCGTCCTTCTCCAAATCCTCCTTCTCCTACTCATCCTTCTCATACTCCTCCTTCTCCTACTCATCCTTCTCGTACTCCTCCTTATCCTACTATCTCCTAATGTTCCTTCTCGTACTCCTCCTTCTCCTACTCTTTCCTAAAGCTCCTTCTCCTACTCCTTCTCCTACTCCTCTTTCTCCTAATCCTCCTCCCTCTAATCCTGCTTCTCCTACTCCTCCTTCTTCTACTCCTACTTCTCCTAATCCACCGTCTCCTAATCCTCCTTCACCTACTCCTCCTCTGCCTACTTCTCCTCCCCCTAATACTGCATCTCTGACCACTCCTACTCCTCCTCCTCCTCCTACCCTTACTTAACCTACTACTCCTTCTCCTACTCCTCCATCTCCTTCTCCTCTTCCTACTCCTTCTCCTACTTCTCCTACTCCTTCTTCTATTACTCGTCCTCCTTCTTCTTCTACTCCTCCTTTTCCTACTCCTCCTCCCCCTTTCCTTCTCCCATACTCCTTCTTCTTCACCTGCTCCTCCCTCCCTTTACTCTTCCCTCTACTCCTTCTCCTACTACTACTCCTCCTCCAAATTCTCATACTCCACCTTCTACTACTACTTCTCATCCTACTCCTCTCACCCCTATTCCTCCTACCGCTACTCCTCCTCCCCCTACTTCTCCTCCTTCTCCAACTCCTCTTTCTATTACTTCTTCTTCTCCTACTCAACCTTCTACTGTTCCTTCTCCTACTCCTCCTTCTCCTATACCTCCTCCCCCTTCTACTCCATCCCTTTGCTCTTCCCTCCACTTCCTTCCCTTCCTACTACACCTTCTCCTTCTCCTCCATCTCCTCCTACCCCTACTCCTCCTCCCAATACTCCTCCTCCCGCAACTCCTCCTCCCCCTACTTCTCCTCCTTTTACTCCTCCTTCCCCTACTCCTCCTCCTACTCCTCATCCAATTTCTCCTCTTTCATCTTCCCCAGCATTGCTTCCTTCTTCTCTACCAATGCTTTCCTGGTTTTATACTGCTGAGGATCCTCGCTATATTACTTTTATTTTGCAAAGTGGTTTGATAGTCCTCCCTGATGGAAATGATCCCAATGACTACTGTATTTTAGAGCTTAGTGATGATTTTTTCTATTGGTACTGTGGTAAACAAGTAAATTTGCTGAGGACCTCTTGCTCCAAGGAGTGTCCTCGAGATCCCACAATACCAATTGGAAAAATCTTGCAAAACTGGAATGCAAAATATTCTTAGGTCTCAAGTTCCATATGGCCATCCTTCAACTGAATACGGTACTCAATTACTGGTAGAGTAATAAAAAATTCAATCTGAAATATTTTTCATCTAGAATTTCTAGAGATAAATTCCTAAACATTCTACAAACTTTCCATTTTGTTGCAAATTCATACGCCAATGTCCCTCTCTCAGCAGACCCTTTGTTCAAAATAAGGGCTTTCATGGAACTTTTTCATCAAATAATGGAGAGGATCCACTTCCCATGTAAAGAGTTGTCCATTGATGAATCTATGGTGCCATAGAGTAGACAATTATCATTTCATCATTTTATAAACCTAAAAAAGCATAATTATGGCATTTAGCTTTATATGTTGATGGAACTGAGTGGTTTGATTTATAGGTTTTTGATCTATATGGGGCCTATGGATGAAAATCTTGCCGAGAAAGGCCATGCTAATAAAGTTGTCCATAAACTGATTGAGGGGCTGGTGACTGGCCACTCATTATATATGGACAACTTTTATAACAGCATTGGCTTGACCCAAGAGCTCCTAGACAATGAGCAGTCTAATTGTACTGGGACTCCAAGAGCCAACAGAAAAGGCAACCTTAAGAAGGCTGTACAGGAAAATTTACGGAGAAATGAAATGGTACAACAGTGGGCTGATGGGGTAAATTTTTTCAAAATGGAAGGACAAACAGGAGATTTTAATGATATCCTCTGAATTTTCCAGGCATAATAAATTAACCCAAATGTATTGCTAAATATAACAAATACATGGGGGTATTGATTGGTTAGATCCATATTTATCATATCACATTTCGGAACATAAGACCCTAAAGTGGTACTAAAAATTAGCACTTCATATCATCAAAATGATGTTATTGAATTCCCATTTTTTGTACCAAGTACACAGCAGGAAATGCATGGATTGGTTATAATTTCATTTATCCATAATTGACTAACTGTGCGAGAAAGCTCTGCATCGCTTGCTTGCAAAACCTACCTCACAACTGCCCACCTACTCTATTACCACCATAGATTCACATTTCATTAAGAATTTCCATCTGAACCTGGGGCAAGGAGAAAGCACAAGGCTTGCAGGGTGTGCACAAAGTTGTTTCTCCCTACTGTGGGTATTGTGAAGGTTAGCCAGGACTCTGTTTAACAAATCGTTTCCAGGAATACCAGCAAAAAATGTAAATATGGAAAAATTTTATAATATGCTAATTTCGATGATATTTCTCGGAACAATTAGTAATAATGTAAATATCATTGTAAAGTATAATTTTTATTGCAAATTGTAACTTTTATTCTAAATTAAAACTATTATCGTAAATTGTAAATAATATTGTCAATTATAGGCATAATAATAATCAATACTTTTATTTTTTTTTTAAATTAGTGATAATGTAAATTGTATACATCATTGTAAATTTTAACCATTATTGTACATTGTAACTCTTATTGTAAATTTAAACTATTATTGTAAATTGTAAAAATTATTGTTAATTATACTAATAATAATAATCAATAATTGTGAAAGAAATAATACAAATATTTAATTATAAATAAAATTTTTTGAAAGGGAAGTGTATAATTATTACTGAAAAATAACCCATAAATTTATAAGAATTTGTTTCAATATAAGCCACACCTTTTTTCAAATTTACATTCCTTTAAACTTAAAAAAAAATTCTGAATATTTTGTTTCGGTGATATTTTAGATGCAATAAAATGGTTAGCTTATTTTGGGACTATCTACAGGACAGATGACATCATAAGATGTCATAATTTTTTTTAATAGACAAAACATTTTCGACTAATTATACATAAAAATACATTATAAATTAAAAAAACCAAGCTATATGATTTTTTGAGTCCAAAAGTTACACTCATTTGCGATAATTTCTTAGATTTTTGTTCCGGAACAAAAGTGTTAATATGTGTCCCAACTACAATGGTCAGGTGGTGAAACATGTAGTGCTACATTTCCCGATGATAAAGTATTAAGTTCTTCCATGTTTCAGGTTGATTATGATAACCCCTCAGGAAAAGGTGAAATGTGTGTTACAGACGGCTAAACTGAAGTCACCTACTTTGGTGCAATGACATTTTTGCACAATGTTTGGCAAGCAACCACCAAGTCGAAGAGAACTCTATGCATGGATGAAAAAATTTGAGGAGACCGGCAGGGTCCTGATGCAACTTGGTAGTCGAACGCATGCATGTTGTCTTCCAAAGAAGTCCATCCTTCATGCCAGTACCGAATTCCAAATGTCACATTCAACTGTGCATAAAGTTGTGGGCACTTGGCTATCGCTGTATGCATATCAGCTTCAACTGGTTTGGTACCTCAAACTGGATGATCATATCAAACAGTCAACTTATGCTATGCATGTGATTCACAGTCTCAAAAACAACCCTGAACTGGGACTGAAAGCAACATTTCACACATGGGCACACATATATAATAAATGCAACTGCCGCATTTGGAGTGTTGAGAACCTGCATATCATTGATGAGATTGAAAGAAACAGCCCAAAAGTAAATGTTTGGTGTGGTCTTATGTATAACAGGATAGTCGGTCCATTTTTCTTATTGGAAAAATCTGTGACAGCCTCTCTATACATAGACATGCTTCAGCTATGTGGCACCACAGCTAGAGGACTGCCAACCAAATTCACATTCTAATGGGATGGAGCACCTCCCCATTGGCCCCATAATGTCTGCTCCTTTCTAGATGCCTGGGTGTCAGACCACTGGATGAGTAGAGATAGATCCATCTCCTGTCCACTGAAATCACCTGACCCTACCCCACTCGATTTTATTTTGTGGGGTTATATGAAGTCGAAAGTGCACTCCACCAAGGTGCAGGACATTGTAGAGCTGAAGGAAGGCATCACTGCAGCAGTGGCCTCCATCACACCTGCAATGTTAGACAATGTGCGGTGGGAAACTGAATGCTGGTGTGTGTTACGAATGATGCGCATTTTAAATATGTACTATAATGTACCCTAATAATGTGTGCCCATATACCAAATGTAACTTATGCATGTTACCTATGAGTTATGTGCATATTCCTCAGTTCACATTATTCAATAATAATATATGGCACCCAAAAGTTATGGCATTTTATTGTGGACACCATGTATATAAAATTCAAAATAAATACAAATTCAAAAAGTTTGTGGAATTTAGAATATTCTAGACAAGCATTATGCAAGTGGAGTTGAGGGAAATAAATATTTCAAACAGTTTTTGAAGGAACTGTCAAAGAGTTTACATCTTGAAATTGCAACTAACTGAGCAACTAATACAATTTACTATTTTTATTTGAATTAACAATTTACTTTCTCATGCAAAGTTACTTATTTTTCAGAAAAAACTTTTTATGAAAATTTTGAAGTACAGTAGAACATCGATTATCCAGGTTAATTGGGGTAGCAGGAGAACAGATAAGTGAAAAAGATTGATAATCCACACTAGTTGATGTTAAGTTTTTAACACTTTGTTATTACAACAATGAGACACCATAAGAAGTATCAAGATATATTAAATGCATAAATACAAAAATGTGATAAATTTATGGACTTAACTAATCATTTAATTACTTGAAAAAACTTATAATTTTAATTTGTTTTCATTCTTTTATCTTAATTCTGGTTGTACCATTGGATGTTTACAATGTCCTTAAAGTCAGTGTCTTCTTGGCTTTCAAAATATGCTATAAGTTGTTGTTACTAGTGCCTCTTTGTTACTTACATGCTGTGTAGATTACAGTTCATCATTGCTTTCCGCTTTCTCTAATATTTCTTCTGTAGCAGAGCTTGGACCGGTAGTAGGTTCAACTGTACCTTGTAGTAATTTTCATGACTTGATAGCCAAGCTCATTCTCATCGATTCTCAATCACTCTTTAATATTAGTTTCATCAACTTCTAAACATCTCTCTACATTGATTTGCTATGATAGTTCAGTGATAGAATATCCGCCCGGCAAGTGGAAGACCCGGGTTTGATTCCCGGTCATAGCAGACTTTATTCTTGTTTCAAAATTATTCCCAACTTTACAGCTTATGCCTGTCTGCATAGGATCTTCGGATCGCTTCACTCCATAAATTTCTTCCTTGGCAATCTCACCATTTGAGAGGGAGGAGTTTTCTTCTATGTGTCTCTTCGAGGACATCCGTTGGGGCAATTTGATACTAGCTTGGTTAGTTCCGTCCCAACCAAGAAAACATCCTCGTTCAGAAACGAGAAAATTGATCTGCTACGATAGTACAGTGGTAGAATATCCGCCTGGCATGTGGAAGACCCGGGGTTGATTCCCAGTCATAGCAGACTTTATTCTCGTTTCAAAATTATTCCCAAACCAGAATTAATTAAGAGCATCTTTATAAGACTCATTTTAGGTTTTGCTACTTTCAATACATGCAGCAAATGCTAATTAGATTTTAATGTTTTCATCTTCAATCAAAGGCTTCGGAACATAAACGATTGTAATTTCATCGGGGAAAATTCGTGTCCTAAATCGAAAGCGATCATCCACCTCCTGATGTTGCCTCCTTATATACCTACTCTCGTCGACTTGGTCGAATTCTCCGGATATACCTGCCTTGCTAGATGACTAAACTGAAGTTTATTGCGAGAATTTCGAAACACTACGATATATTTCGCATTGAGAGAAATATTTCTGAATTGAGGACTTGGATAAAATGCATTCTGTGTAATCAGTATGACTGAAATATTGAAATGGTGGGGAACCTCTTGTGAATAATTAACTAACTTGCTTATTATATGCTTCATGCATCAAGTCATCTATGACATATAATGTCGGTATTCCGGGTTTGATTCCCGGTCATAGTAGACTTTTTTCTCATTTCAAAATTATTCCCATCTCTCTACATTGTTTATCTGTGTTGACATTCTTTCAAAATCCACTTTTTCAGTATATCCAACTAACAATTTAGAGTCATCTGTTCCTGGAAGAATTTTTCTGAATGACTTCTTGATGTTTGATGTTTTTACATCTTCCCAAGCTTTTGAAACTGAGAAAACCACATCCATTTTACTTAGCAATTTCCAAAATGAAATAGCATGTACATTAACCTTTTTCTGTAATGATTCTTCATTGTTTCTATAACTCTCTGGTCCATAGGTTGACAGCAAAAAATATGCAGATATTTCTCCAACATCAGAAACTATCTTCTCTGCAGGAGGATGAGGTATATTGTTGAATATTAGTACTACTTTTTGTGGAAGGTTTTTCTCAGCTAAGTATTTTTTGACATGTGGAACAATACAATTTTTTTTCACAATTCAAATATGTCTTTTCTTATCCATGCAGATTGATGTTGGAAGTACTCTACTGGTAATTGGTTTATAATGTTTTCAAAATTTTGGGTGACTTGGATAACATATTTAAAAATTAGTAATTAATATGACCATGTCGAGTCAACTGCATTACCAGTACTAATGAAAACAAATGACTGACTGAGAAATTGTGACCAACTACATACGTAGTAGAAAAAATGGGGGTCTCTTTATGAAATAGTCCCAAGCACTGATAATCTGCACCTGGTTAATTAGCATTTTACTGTAACTGCAAAGCACTCTGGTATATATTTTTTAAATCTAAATTTTGATAATTACTTAGAGACTTTATTTATTATAATAATCCACTTTCATTCATTAAAATTGATATGACATTGAACAATCTTCATTGATAACCACAGTTGCATTTAGTAGTATTTCTATTACTCCATTTAAATATTCCATTTACTACAGTGGATTATATGGATTCAAATCAACATCTAAAATCTGCAAGAGAACAATTGTTTATAAGAGGAGGGATACTTTCATTTTCATTGTTTTGACTTAAAACAAATTGTTCAACACATGCAGGAAAAAAGAGACATCTAATAAAGGATGCAAGCTGCCACCAACTTAGACAGTTGTCATTGTAATGGCATGCCTGGTCCTTGGTGAAACCAAGATTGGACTATAATATGTTAACGAAGGTCAACTGCATTTTTATTTATTAGCAAGAACTCAGAAACAGCACAAGGCCAATTACACTGAATATCAATAACGATTTAACAATATTAAAATAACAACAAAGACAATCATATACAATCATGACCAAGGCGGGATTCGAACCCGCGACCCTAGCATTGGGAGCCAGACGCGCTAGCCACCCCTCTGCCGAGGCCGTCGTTAATAATAATAATTAATAATAAGCTGTCATTAACATTCCCTACCCTGTTCAGTCTTAAGTATAACAACAGAACATCTGTCAATCTAAGTGCCACATGCAAATAAAAGGTAATCACATGAATCTGTTCAAAATCATAATACGATGATAAATTTTAATAAGGATCGCTTAGGATGATTTTATCAAAACCTGTTCGGCGTTCAAGCCATGAAAGTCATGATAGACAGGCAGACACTTCCATATGTGATAGATTTTATGTTATATCTGTCCTATTTATTTTTATATAACATTCTGACACTTATCATGTATATTTTATATTTATGCCATTATGGTCACAATGAAATATATTTATTCCAAAACAAATCTTATTAAGTACAAATAAATCAAATCTAATATCCAAAATCTGATGTGGCCACCACATGAATTTCTCCATATCTTTAATATTTCTAAAAATTCCAAATAGGTTACATAATAATAAATCTTTTACGAAACTGCGAGAAAATTTTAGACTTTACAAAGAACAGAAATAAACTCAAAACATAGCCTTCTGATATTGGATATAGCCACAAAGCTCCAACAATTAAGAAAACAAAAAGGAGCCTTACTAAGACGTAACTAAGCGTCAATTGTTAACAATAGTCATTGGGAGGTGGCATGGTGGTGGCAAATAAAAATATAAGATACTAGTAGAAGGTGCTTGTATTCTGCAAGCATTTCATCTCACCATGAAAAAACATTCATTTTTAGACATATTTCATAATTACAAATATTTTTTTAATTCTAAAGATTCCACCACTGGAGCGATTTTCGTTTTTCCCTTACATAAAAATAATAGATTAAAACAATTCCCAAACTTTGCAATTTCAAGAATTTTATACTTTTTCCATTATGGGGTACTAATGTTACACGTTTTTGGCAAATTCTAAAGTTGTAGAACTTCTAGAAGTGAAATAATTTTTTTCTAATTGTTTAAAATTTAAACATTTTTAACGGCCGCCGTAATTTATTTATGAAGAAATTAATATGTTTAATTGTGCAAATGCACTACTCTGTAAATAACTTGAAACTTTCAGCTTCCTAGCTCATCCCGTAGTACCTAAACAGTTATCTATTTGTTTAAATTTTAAGAATTTTTAACTGCCAAACAATTTAAAATATCGAAATTTCTATAATCTCTATTTGTTTTTTTACAAATCCTACTTTTAAAAAAATTTCACCTCCCTAGCACATTCCAAAATGACCACACCTTGAATTTTTTTTAAATAATTGCAAATTTTTAACGCCCACATTGTTGCACTTTTTCAGGATTTTGGTTTTTTCTAGTCGGTTTTGCAAGAAAAAATTTCGAATATCCTGCACATTTGGAAGTGCCTAAACATTAGTATCCTCCTAAATGTATGTTATATCCTCTTCCTCCTCTGTAAGAAGCATCTATATGTAATGATATGGTGAAAATGTTCAAACAATGGTTGTAGAAAATTAAATTTCCTACAACTTTTATTCCTATACATTTATCAAATATTAAAGCAATATTAACTGATGAGTGACAAGAGTAAATACTCACTTCCGGTTGACCGATTATTACCAAAAACTAATCAGTTCTTGAGAATTTTATAAAAATGTTAAATATAAAATTTCGCGTTGACCTGATTAATAGTTTTTGAGCTAGAGCACCCACAAAAAGGTACCACCTACACAGAGTCACATACACACACACACAAACTCACACGCTCACACACACAGGCATCATCGAGAAAATGGTCAAAATTTGCGTTGAAATCTGGAAGTCGATTTTTTTCATGAAAACAATACTTTCCCCTATACTACATATGGAGAAAGTAAACAAGGGTGTACACGGGTTTCCCGTGGTACAGAAGTCAAATTCGCTCTAGTATAATCGTATACTAATATATTTGCTTTGAAATAAAAAATTATTTTTCCTTATATTGTAGTAGCCCTGCATTTTACCTACTATCTAAACATACTCATTTCGTTTTCCCATACCATACAAACGAAATTTCTTTTAAATCCGTTCAGCCAATACCTTCCAAATTCATAGTTACCAAGAACTTCAAACCTTAATATTGTGGTAGCCCTGTTTATTCGACACGGTCGAAATATAATATTTTGGTTATTTATTTATATGAAGATTATACATACCACATTTGGTTACAATCCATGTTGTCAGTTCTCTATAAATACGTGTAAAAGAAATATCATTTCACTTTTTAGTGTGGTAGCCCTGCTCTTTAGCTCAGCTTTAAACATCTTGATTTCATTATGATATGTTGTACGAGTCTTATATGCAAACTTTAGTCGAAATCCGTCCAGCCAATTCCCTCCAAATCTATTATTACTGAAATAGTTTAATTTGAAATTGTGGCACGACTGTTTGGCTGATCCGGTCAAAATATACTATTATCGTTTAGTATATATGTGAAATTCTAGGTGACCAGATAAATGCGCACATGAAAAAAGCCCATACGAAAAATCCCGACAGAAAAAACCCCACTGTTGAAAAATACCCGCACGCTAAATTGCTCACACGGAAAAATGCACACATGGATAAATGCGCACACGGATAAATGCTCATACGGAGGAATGCTCACACAGAAAAATACGCACATGGAATAATTCTCACATTATTTTTAGTTTACAAAAAACAAATTATTTCATATTTCAAAACGCAACAAAATGTTGAATTTATATATTTTATTTCTACTTGCATGCGATGTATTTTAATATAACTTTTATTTTTGTATTTTAACCTTGAATAAGTCTGAGTATAAACAAATAAAATATAAAATTCGGATGTAAATGTTTGTAAGGGAAATTACAGGAAATAAAATGCTCTGGTTTTATTGCAACTAAACCCTTTAATTTTATTTATAAAAATAAATTATTTTTTCTTTGTCCTACAAAGCGAACAGTCAACACTTTTTGGTTTTTTATCAACAAACAAATAATTCAGACATATGTCAGTGATTTATTTCTTTGTCAAGGATTTGAATGTAATTTTCATTACTGCAAGTTAGCCAATCTCCGCAAGTATTTCAGTTTGTCTTCCACCTGCTCATATTCCTGCACAGAAGTGGCAACCAAGTCATGCAGTGCATCATATCTTCTCTTTTTCACCTCTAGACGACCTGCCTGTGCATTAGCCAGTGTCAATCTGTGGCAAGCCTGGTCCCTCTGCAGTTCGTCAAACAGAAACCACACGGTGGGATGACTGCAGTGGAATAGGGAATTAAGTGCATTGTGAAATCCCTCACAGCAGTTTGTAGTTTTGGGCGACCGTTCAAGAGCTGCATCATGATGATTCCATATTCTTATTGGAAACTGGGGATCTCTACCTGCAAGCCTTCTCAAAATCTACTAAAACCTTTTGAGGCACCAGATTTGGAACTAACAGCTTCATGATTTCAAACATTCTATTATAAGTATCCAGTTCTTTTTCTGTAACAAATTTTTTTATCACTTTGCGTGTGGCAGCCCTGATTTTTATATCTACACAAAACATATTGATTTAGTTTTTCTATGTTGCACACCTCCTTCATACAAAATTTCCCTGAAATCGGTTTGGCCAATTCCTTCCAAATTCACAATTACCGAAAAGTTAAACTTTGCAATTGTGACACCCCTGCTGAGCCGTTCCGATTAAAAAATGTCACTTTGGTCATGTATTTATGTGAATATTATATGTACCTACCTAATTTGGTTGAAATCGGTGCAGCCTGTTCTTCCCTGATATATGCGTACGGACGGACGAACATCACAAAAATAATAGTGCTTTTCAGTAATTACGAAAAGCACTAAAAAGAGTTTCTGTCTATTTGCTAGCCAATTGGCCTCTAATCATTCCTTCACAGATGATGAAAGAGCTAGGGAATATGTCATGAATGAAGTGTATTGGATTCACCCGGACGACATTGGGCACTTCGGTTGGAGTTGCATATTTTAGTTGGAGTCCCACAGAATGTGCCAATTATGAATCGCTATTCCAATAAGAATTTTTTGCTGCTTCCAGTGGATATTTGATCTATCTACAATGCGCAACATTTACATAAGAAATTTTTGGTTGCATTTTCTCTCCCAAAGGCTGCGAAATGAATCATTTTTAGCTTACTTTCCATCCAAAAAATGGAAAGTAGTTTTGTGAGATCTTCTCACTGACCGTGTGTATGTATGTGTAGTTGACATCTTCTTCATGAATGGACCGATTTTCATGAAATTTGGTGTAAGGCTAGTGCTCTCGGAGACTACCTCTGGGCCATAATTTATATTCCGAATTTACAGGTCCCAAGTTCGATTCCAGATGAGTACTTTCCCCATTTTATTTACCGTGTACGGACTCTACGCCGACAGGCACCACTCTGACAGACACCACGCCGACAGACACTACGCCGACAGGGCTCTACGCCAACCGAGCAATATAAGGCCAAATAATCCTACTTTAGGAGTTTTAATTATTTCGATGAAGTTTAATTTATTGACTGGGGATCTAATAGTAGTACTCCACGTGTAATATACCAATTGTTAATGACAATCGAATGAGGACAGAACACTACGCCGACAGGACACTACGTCGACACGACACTACGCCGACGGATACTACGCCGACTGAGCAATATAAGGCCACATAATCCTACTTCAGAGATTTTAATAATTTCGATGAGGTTTAATTTTTTGACCGGGGCCCTAATAGTTGTACTCCACGTGTAATATGCCATGTAACATGTCAATTGTTAATGACAATCGAATGAGAATTTTAAATAAAATAATGAAATGAAGAAGAAATATATAAGATATTATAATAAAATAGCATAATATCGTTATCCATCAACTAGAAATTTTTATAAGAATTAAGAATTTGCAAACACGCTTATTTGATGTGACTTAACTAGAAATTCTCTCCATAACAAATCCATAAGTATGAGCAGAAAACATATTTAAATATTAATTTTCTGTGAAAAAGCTGGCAAAGACAATGAAAGTACCAATAGTTTTCCTTGCAGCTAATCGTAGGCAATAGAATTATATATTCAAGCGCATGAGTCAGGTCATTTGAATCTAAAGTTCAGTTTAATCAGCAAAAGTTGCTCATTTCAATCTCGTTTGTAATTTAATCTAAAATTTATAAATGCAGAAGATTTGAAGAAGAATGAAAACAATTATTCATATTATATTTCTATGAAATTACGTTCTGTGAATGTTATTACTAAATCGCAGGTGCTGTTCTTATGCCAACTTTGCGTGAAAATCTCCATCACTATGGCAGAAGATAAACTGTATTGCTTTAAATCCTACTTTTAATTCCAAGCATTTATTTTTTGAAAGTACTCATAGATTAACTACTTAAAAAAAGAAAAATATATCCCTTTCAGACAGTGTACATTATCATGTAGATTAATTTCAAACGTACTTTTTAAATATTCTTTCGCATTATATTTAATTGAAAACTTGCTGAGCACTTAGTGTGACGTCTATTTTATCCATTATTGACACTTTTACTGCCATCTATTGCAGACTAGTTGAAGTTAAATGACATTAAATACAAGATGGCAAGGCAAGAACTGAGAAGAATTTCTCCAAATAGGTCAAATTTCTTTATTTGTTTCTGTAGTCAAAAAATCACTCTTGGATATTATTTTCTTTGAACTTAGATAAGGAAACCTTATTTCATAAATGAAATAATTTTGTACCGTTTTTGTTGATGGTTTAACACGTTGCAAAGAAAATTTAAAAACATCCATAAAATAAAGATTTTTTCAAATTTCTTTTTTCTATTTATTTTGAATCCAATTAGCAAAATTCCACTGAAAGGAAAATATTTTTCCCCAAAAAAAAAGTCAGGTCTGAAGGGAATATGATCAATGCTTATGTGACTCGCAATAAAGAATATTTCAATAATATACTACGCCCCCCACTTCTTCGCCCCCGCTGGACCCCAAACCACCTTTTTTCTTTGCGTATTCCTAATTTTTATAAAAATTCCTAGTTGATGGATACTATAATAGCTTATATTTCGCTATAATAAATTGCGCTCCCCTTCCTCCCCCCTCTGTTTCCCTCACCGTCATTTTTTTCCATTTTTTCACCGCAAATTTTGAATTCTTATAGAAATTCCTTGTTAATGGATGTATATATTACTTATATTTTGTTATAATACATTAGGCCCCCATCCCTCCTCCTCTGTCCCCCTCACCATCTTTTTACTTTCTCCATATACGAAGAAGTATAGAGAAAGTATTGTTTTCATGAAAAAAATGGAATTCGAGATTTCAACGGAAATACATGTTTTAAGGTCCCCTGAACACGTTTTGACTATTTTCTCGATGATGTCTGTGTGTCCGTCCGTATGTGATAGATTTTTGTGGGCGCTCTAACTCAAAAACTATTGATCAGGTCAACGCAAAATTTTATATTTAACATTTTTATAAAATTTAGAAGATTTGATTAGTGTTTGGTAAAAATCGGTAGACCGAAAGTGGGTGTTTACTGTGGTCACTTATCCGTTATTTTGAAATATTTGCTTTAATATTTGATAAATGTAAAAATATATCAGAATAAAAGTTGTGGAAAATTTTATTTTCTACAACCTTTGTCTGATACATTTTTCCATATAATGCATTGTTTAAGAGATATCTGATATTTTTAGCTGCCACCACCACGCCACCTACCGAAGACTATTGTTAACAATTGACGCTTAGTTAAGTCTTAGTAACGCTCCTTTTTCTTTTCTTAATTGTCAACCGGAAGTATATATTGACAACGATCCAGAGCTAACAACATGTAATTTGCCATATAAATATGGAGAAAGTCATGTGTTGCCCACATCAGTTTATTTCTTTGCATATTTTTAATTTTTGTAAAAATGCGTAGTTGATGGATAATGATATTGTGCCTATTTTATTATAATATCTTATATATTTCTTCTTCATTTCATTATTTTATTTAAAATTCTCATTCGATTGTCATTAACAATTGACATGTTACATGGCATATTACACGTGGAGTACAACTATTAGGTCAAAAAATTAAACCTCAACGAAATTATTAAAATCTCTGAAGTAGGATTATGTGACCTTATATTGCTTAGTCGGCATAGTATCCGTCGGCTTAATGTCCTGTCGACGTAGTGTCCTGTCGGAGTAGTGTTTGTCGGCGTAAAGTCCGGCTACCTTGATTTACATGGTTAATCTAAAATCCGTGGTGCAGAGAGTTTTTCTTTTGCAATTTAAAATATTTTAGAATTGTAATACCGGAGTAGGATTTGTACTGTTCTAAGGGGGAAAAAGTGAAGATTCTTATTCTTATCACACAATTTTGATTTTCGATCGTATTTGCTTGATTTTCTCTCAAATACTTTTGTTTCGGTGTTTTGAAAGTAATTTTTTCGGGTTGTCGCTATGGTGATGATTATTGCCGAATTCGGCTGGTGGACAGCCGAGTGCACATTACAGTTAGCATGATTGTTAGAATGCCTGCCTGCTAACCCAAAGGTCGCGGGCTCGTTTCCCGCCTAGGGCATGCATGTTGTGATCGTTTAAGGATTTTTATGAATAGAATATTCAACGGTGCGAAATGATCTTAGCTGTCGATGCACCTAAAAATAAAAATTACTGCTGCAAGTAACACGAAAATTTGACAATTTTGAAGGTGGTATTTATAGGTTAAAATTGTATTGAAAAGAAAGTAGACGGATTAGTTCTTTCCAGCACTACTTGTATCTTAATTAAAGCAACACAGAGCTAATTTTCTCCACAATTGTTCCTTTTTTCGGTCTCTAGTAAATCAATCAATTACCTCAAAATATTATCAGCGTTCTTTATCATTATTTATGCAAGCCAAAAATTTCGGCCCCGGGCCGGGCTATACGTAGGCAAGAAATCGATTTCGAATGTGAGTTTTCACTTGTTCGCTGAATATGTTAACAAATTTTATCTTTTTGTAATACTATTCAAGCTCAAGCACAACACTTTGCGAATCGGCTCTTTTTTATGTTTACGTCAAAAATGAGATGAGGAAAGTTAGCCGTCAAAATAAGCGTACAAATCATAGTGTAAAGTCTACCACGAGAAGTTTGTTTTAGTGGCACTTTATACTTTGTAATAACCTTCACCTATCGTAATGTCTCGTTCGGTTATCAATCGAGGCTTTACAAAGCTAATGCAGTAAAGCAAAAAATGGATTGACCAATCCTACGAGACATTGATGGTCATGCACAACTCATAGGTGCAGGCTAGATTAAGGCGTCTTGATAATGTTATTGTTATTGTGATCATGACTCTGTGATTAATAACGATAACGCCCATATGATATCACTTTAAATTGCTGTGTCAATAAAGCTAATTTATAATCTTTCTTCGTTTTTACTTTACGTCAAACGCAGGTTTTGTAATATATTTAAGCTCTACAACATTTAATATAATGACCACCGGTATCCACAGTTTCACTCGTAATATAGGATTTCATTTCCAAATGCAAAAACAGGTAATGACAAATATTCGCTTTTATAAACGCTATAATTAATTGACCTAAAAGTAAACGACGAGGAAATAATATGTCGTTTCTTGATCACATTACCTCGGCAGAACAATCTCCTTCCATTGCTCTAAGGTGAGGTTCGCGCTTTCCCGGCCTGGGACGTGACACCAGTGGTCCGGAACCGTCATCGCCATTACGTAGTTGATGAAAGGCATTGAGAAGAACGTGATGAGCGCAAAATTGAATATGATGTTGAAGCGTTTCTGGTAATAGCCGTCGGAACCGATGGCGTCGAGCAAATTCTCGAACAGTTCCGCCTCCATTCCTTCTACTTGGCTCTCACATTTGTCGCTAATCCAAGTGTCTACTTCCCGCGATCCGTTCTTCCCTTCCATGCTGGGTGAGGATTGCTACTTCACTCCAGCCAAAAGCCATCGGCCATACTTCCGCTCGGGATCCACGGACACAGCCCGACGCTCTCTCTCTTTAGGAGGAATAAATTACGCGGCACTGACACATTTAAGGGGGCGAGGAGCTGGTTCTTGTAACGCTCGCTCCCAGTTCAAACAATTTCTATCGCTCCTCATCCCAGCCTCCGCGGCTCGGTATCTCTTCTGGCTCATTCAAAGTAAAATAAGAGATAAAAGAATTCGTTGAACTTTCCCTTTTGGGTCAGCCAAGAGTCTCGTTTTGTTTGCCAGGAGATATATATATATATATATATATATATATATATATATATATATATATATATATATACACATATTTTGATTCGCCTTCTTGACCTCATTCCATCTCAAGATAGGAAAAAGAAGACGAGGGTATATAGGAAAAAAAGAGTTCAATAGATCTTCGATGAAAAAATGTCCTACTTAAGTTTTGCCGAACTGTCTACGAAGAAGTCCTATTGATTTATAAAACAGGAGGTATCCGGTTGAATTTTAATAACCACGATTTGTGTTCTAAACGCTTCACAGTTTAGATTTTGATTCGTACATTTTCTTTAATTCCTTAATTATGAAAATTTCTTACAATCCCATTTAATAGACTGTATATTTAAATGCCCTTTGATTAAAGATTTTGTGACCTTCACCTTACTGTAATTGAAAAGTACGAGTAAATCACAGCTACGTTAAAATATTAGGCTATAAAGACGTTCTTTTATGCTATTCTTGGTATGGATAATATCTATTTTAATTCCAAGAAAAACAAAATATTTGGAATCAACCTAGATTTTTCGTTCAATGGCTAAGCCTTTGAAGCAATTACAAATGTGAGAGGCGTTAATTACGACACAACCGCTTCCGCATACGGTATCGAGGCAAACAAAGAAGAATCCTTTTCAAATATTTAGTAAATAAATAGAAAAAATCTGATGTGGCCACCACATGACTTTCTCCATATTCGTAAGATTGGACTATAATATGTTAACGAAGCTCAACTGTTATTTATTTATTATTTATTCTGATATTTTTAGCTGCCACCTACCGAAGACTATTGTTAACAATTGACGCTTAGTTACGTCTTAGTAACGCTCCTTTTTCTTTTCTTAATTGTCAACCGGAAGTATATATTGACAACGATCCAGAGCTAACAACATGTAATTTTCCATATAAATATGGAGAAAGTCATGTGTTACCCACATCAGTTTATTTATTGTAGCAACGTTAACTTAAAGAAAATTCTCCCTAGTAACGAACCCGTATTTACTAATATATAAAAGGCCAGGTTAGTGTATCTGTAATAAACGCTTTTTTTACAAAATAACGCGGAAATGGTACTACTTGGGCCAGTCTGTGGCCTAAATCGATACTTTTTTGTTTACATAACTACCGAGTTTCATTGTTATAACGTACAGTATTCATCGAAGTTTGATTTTGATATCGGTAAGTCTAATATTTTAGTTTGATTGGCATAGAATAAAAGTAGTAATATTTTGTGATAATTGCTTTGTAATTCTCACTTTAATGTATCGTCTGTATTATTACGCAAAGCCAACTTTATTCAGAATAGAGTTCAAATTCAATTTTTCTTCGATAAATTCTTCACTGAAATTTACATTTTTAAGCAAATCAAAGCAATTTAAAGATAATATCTAGGTGTTTGGTTTGTCAACAATTTACAATGTTGAAATAAATTGCTGATTTTTTTCGCTCAGATATTTTCAAATAAATTATTCCGCTGATTGATTAATTGGTAAA
Organism: Tanypteryx hageni; assembly: GCA_028673005.1. NCBI lineage: Eukaryota > Metazoa > Arthropoda > Insecta > Odonata > Petaluridae > Tanypteryx > Tanypteryx hageni. The sequence continues at coordinate 240,077,979 of CM054113.1, read as the reverse complement.
CTCAATTTTTATTTCAATGACTCCAAAAAATAAGCTTTATTCATTTATAGCAATGGATGGAAATTATGAGACACAAGCAGATAGAAAACGATTATTACCTAGAGAAAGTTGACAGTGTTGGGTTGCAGGGCAAAGTCAGGAGACGTTAGAAAGAATTAGAACGCTGCACGGAACGCTTTGAACTGTGAAAATGCAAGTGAGTAAGCAACCGATATTGCAATTGCTATCTTGAATGAATCGCCAAAGGAGGAAGAATGGGAAGTGCCTTTGTTTTATCACTCAATTCCCGCATACCCGTCATATTTTACGGGCAATTACGCTAGTAGATAGTTAATAAGGAATTTTTAAAACCCTTCTAAATGGCAAACGGACAGACGGACGGACTCCAAAATCAATAGAGTTCATGACTGTCCAAAGCTATCCTGAAAAATCGTTTGTTTCCTCTAACTTGAGCGGTGTAGAAGTAGGCAGTTGAATAATTTATCGTAATAGTAATCATTGTGCCCTCAACTACACCTATTCGGCTGCCTGTGGTATCTCCAAATTTCTACCACGAGAAGATCTTATGGCCACGAACAATCTCTCAATATTTCGTTTCTCTAACTTGGGCGGTGTAGAAGTGGTTCACCGGACACGGACGTGTGACGGACGAAGAGACAAGACGATTACGTTAGCGGATATAAAAGAAGCGCCCAAAAATGAAGAATAGCGATTTGTGTCGAAGCACATTCGTATGAATAACAGCGTGGATGGAAATATAGCGGAATCGGGGCGTTAAAAAATGAATTTGGGAATTCGCATCAAAGCTTATAAAAAAGCATATATTGATAATTATATAACCATATCCAACTTAAACCATTTTATTAGGAGGAATTGGTTTTTCAAATGACATCATATGAAAGACTACATCATTCAATACTATTTGTGAGAAGACCAGTCAGGATGGGCATTACTCGTATAAATGTTTAATTTATAAAGCATTTGAACGCTCGCTGAAATGCAAAGACAGAAAATACGTGGCTTATATGTGCTGCTTTCTTATAGTTCTACTCGCATGCTGCTAAAACCATGGAACTTAATAAGTTTATACGGAGAGTTTAAATTAGGTAGGAGGCCAGCCTTAACAGAGGTGATCAAACCAACATTTCAGGTTATCATTTCGCCACGGTCTTCTTTATAATTTACTGGTTTCAGAGTACTCGGAGAGCGACAGCTCGACCCCGGCTCGCCGGTTTTGCCAACGGTGCGACTCGATCGTTGGCACCGTTCTCTCTAAAAATATGTGAATTACAATGTTTTAAATTCTGAAAAAATATCGAACACTCGCGTGATGAGTGATAAATTTGCTTTATTTATTAAGTTTTACAATTAAATTTTTTGAATCTCGCGCACTTTGCACAGGGCCACGTGGTTTTCCAAGCCGCATCTGGACGGAGCGCGTAGTAACATTTGATGAAGATGCTATACGGGATGAGAATTATCATCGAGACGGTTAATTAAATATAGATTTGCTTATGTATGTTGCTATGATCTTCCATTTTCAAAACTTTTTTATTCACAGATTTGAGACGCCCGCAGATGGGACCCAATGATTATTAAGAAGCAAATGATATATGTGTGTATATATATATATATCCCGCGGCCTTTCCTTCTGCCCCACCACAAAATTCAACCAGTTTTGTCTCCTTGCCGACATAGAAGCCTTCGTCCGCTTACTCCGCCTCAAAGCCGCCCCACCAAAACCTGACTCCTCCGACGCGACGCAATTCCGCAACCCCTATCCACCTTCAGACCCCCTTCCTAATACAACCCCACCACCCCATCGAGCAATGTGCTAACTACGTCGTCACACAGTTGTCCAGCCCAACCTTTTCAAAATATCTCTATTTTTAATCACTAGTTCATTATATCGACTTATTTCAATTTTTCGTTGGTTGTCAATTTAATCAAGTGTTGATTCTATGTTTTTCAAACAGTTTAAGATTCAGAAAAGAATTAATCTTTCATGCTTTTGCTGTGCTATTGCTAAATGGTTAAGATTGGAAAACTCATGTTTATTCCATACCCCTTTCTCTTTTGAGAACAATAAACATGGCCAACAAAAAAGTCTAGATCTAACTCCACAACCAGTTAATCATTCCACTGTTTCATAATGTGAAACAGAAAAATGTCTTGTATATTCAGATTTTGCATCTTTATGTTTCTTCCATGATTTTCATACAATCAGCATAGTTTCGAGTTGAAAATGGTACACTTAATAAATCTTCAACACTGTTTCCCATTGTATAGGATGAGTAAATAACTCGAAGCGTTAAAAAATAACAGAAATGTTTTTAAAAGTACGGACAAAATGCAAATTTACAATCACCGTAACACAAGAAATGAACACTTAATAAATCAATGCCATATTCACTCGACAGATCGCCTACTACTAACACCAAATTCCTTTACATGTGCTCCTAACTCACCGCACGCCATTCAGGCTGTTATCCGCAATGCATTAGCCAAGTATCTCTCCACTGCACAGCTGTTCTGCTCAAGGCATCTCAGAGCTAGCGAGTGTGCGTTGGCCCAGGTCCAGTGCAATGTTTTTTCCGGGAAAGGTGGTGATGAATCATCAAATGTTCTATAGGCCGGTATCTACATAGCATAACCGAAGTCTACCATACACTGCTGCTCTGCTCAAGCCTAGGAGGTCTGCATAGCCCCTATCGCTCGTTTTAAGGATTTTCCAGTGATAGTATTTTTGGGCAAGTGGGATTAAATTGAAAATCAAAATATAAAATACATATCTTGATTCATATATATATATATATATATATATATATATATATATATATATATATATATATATATTAACTAAAGGAAAAGAAAAGGTAGTGATGAGGGTGGCAACAAGGTGTTGAGGGAAGCCCAGCGGACACTCACCAAGTTGAGGACCAAGCTGGCAGGCTGCTGGGGGCGTCGAAGAGACACGTAAAACACACGAACACAAAAACACACGCAAGCTTATCGGGCCTATGCCCTTCTTCAGCGAAAGAGTAACGTAAAGTGACACACTGGGCGGGGAATGACAGGGTGATGTGGGAAGGTTGATGATTGGAGGAGGTGGGGAGTAGGAGGGGTGGATAGCCAATAAAGAGGGAGTGTGATGAGGTAGAGTGCGAATAGTTACAAAGTAACAAGGAGACATTGTAAGGGGGCTAATAGGGTTAGCGGAGGTTGAGACCAGGCGGAGAGAAAGAGTCGAGAAGATGGATATGTGCTAGTTCCCAGTGTCGGAGAAGGGGGGCAGGAGTGTCATAGGGTAAAGCGCGAATAATCCTAACATTGTAGCAACTATTGAAGGGGACATTGTGGGTATTAGCATGTAATGCAACTGGGAGGGGGCGTCTGAGAGAAACGCTATTCCGGTGACCGTTCATTCGGATGTTTAACGGATTGCTGGTGAGGCCTACGTAAAACGCGGGACAAAGGGTGCAGGTAAGGAGGTAAATGACGTTACGGGTGGTGCAGTTGCTTCTGGAGGTGATGGGGTAGGTGATGTTGGTGGAGGGACTCGAGAAAGAAGATGATGGTAGGTGGATAGGGCAAGTGAGGCAGCGAGGTTTTCCGCAGGGGTGGGAACCTATTGCAAGAAGCGTGGTAGAAGTGGGAAGTTCCTTCCTCCACAAGATATTTCCCAAATTATATATATATATATATATATATATATATATATATATATATATATATATATATATATATATATATATATATAATTCACTTTTTCTCTGTTTTTGAGAGAAGATTGAGTGTGAAAGAAAAATCAACAGACACTAATGGAGTATTTCTTCATATTATAATGTAGACATTACCAATAAGAGCAATTATTATGCAAACTCTAGTATTAGAATGAATTGATAAGAGAGTCTAATATGCAAAAGTATTAGCATGCATCAATCCATTAAGGACATGGCAATTTTATCACCAATTACTTGAAAAATGACCACCTTATCTTGAATTGGAGGAGAGAGTGATAAGGCTTAAATGCTACACGAGCACTATATTGTAATTATTGAATTGTACTAAATGAAGATATGCATCTTCTAAATATTAAATCTCAAAAGATTTAAAATTTATTCACTTTTAGGAAATGTTTGTTTGTTTGAGTCCACAGCCAATTCGCCTCTCTTACAGCACAAATGGGTATCTCAGAGGTAGTGCAATGAATAGCCGGGGAAGGGAGGAGGGAAACCCGGTGCCGGCATTTGCCATTTCTTACGAATAACACCAGGGGGGCCAACGGCTTAACGTCCCTTCCGAAGGACGGAACAGCTGAATTTGCGCGGTCTCCTCAAACCACACAAACATGGGGCCGGGCGACCTTGGAAAAATCCTACTTGCGCAAGAATTGTACCCGCTACCTTTTCAAGCAGCGGGCGAGTAGCAGCCAGCGTCCTAACCACTACACCACCGGTACCCTTTAGGAAATGGATTTCGAAAATATTATACCCCTAGCTAACCCGCGCAGAACATCTGCGCACTAGCCAAACTATAATATGTGAAATAAATGAAACCGTACATTCGAAGCGCTATAAGCGCACCGCACAAACATTAGTTTAAAAATTTCTTTAAAAACACAATTTTCTGTCATGATTTTCTGACACAATCGTTATAGATTCGAATGATCTTACTCTTGAGAGAACCACATACAATTGTCCATGGCTAAATACCGGTTTTTGAAGGTGAAGGCAAATTTTATCAAAAGTCTGTCCCTGCGACTTGTTGATAGTTGCAAGCGATTTCCGATAGAAGACGAAAAAAGACTGTAAGAATAAAAAACCTTGATCATTCTTCTTCGAAAATATGCAGGTCCGAGGTTTGTATGTCAATTTGACGAATTTATATAAGCAAATGAACGATAGCCGATATGTTTCAGTTTCAGCTGTTTATATATCCTGTTGCTTAGCAGTACAATGTTATAGTGTGCCACGTACCGCCTAAGCGTTTTATTATAATAGATTCTTATGGAAGCTGAAATTAAAAGTATTTTTGACATTTGGCAAAAGAGACTAATATTCAATGATTGATAATCGCACTTTAAATTACACAATTATTAAGAGCAATAGCAACAATGATTTAAATAACATTTCTGGGAAACACTGAGAAAATTGGTAATGAAAAGTTAGTATACCTTTAGTAAAGCTGTCATTAAATGTAATAAAGTTTATATCAGAAGAGGTAGTAAACTAGGCTTCATCATGGCTAGTTATACAGCAGCCTACCAATTGTGTATTTACAAAATAAATTTCCAATTTCTGTAACTAAGATAGAGGAAGGTACTGTGAGTTTAAGCTAAACATAAATTAATACAGGTCCAAATACTCAACATGGAAAATATATACAGCAGTGGTTGTGAAATTCATTTTTAAATATTATTTTTTTGTTTTCAGTGTGTGGTTCTGTTGCTTTGTCGTAATTACTTTTACAACGACGCGGGGAATTTGAATAAATTAAGTCATGAGACTTTATATGCCGTAAGAACCACGTGGGGTAGACGTTAACAAAGAGTAACAATGAACGCGTAATTTAACGCTCACATAGAGCGTTAAATTACGCGTTCATTGTTACTGATGCTATTTTTTAACCTACCCCCGAAGTTTTTTCTCAATCGGTCACTTACCGTTTTAATGAAATTCGAGTCCGGCCGACGACGAACCATAATAACCTCGCAAAAATTTTCTTTCGGAGACGTAGGGAAGTTAAAACGATTTTAAATTACTAAGCTACCAACAGGCATTTGAACAAGTAGTCGCCGCCTCCCAGCTGGGTTTTTTGACCAAAGAAAAAAATTGTTGATTTCCGCGGCGAAAATCGAGCGCGTTTTTGGCCTTTTTGGAGAAATCCGCTTATCTCAAACACCACGGTTGGCAGGTTAAAAAAATTACAGCTTTTATTGCATAATTATAATTTGCAGTTAGCACAAGTATCTACTTTAATCTACATTGCGTAGTAATTGCACATATAATTTGCAGTTAGCACAAGTATCTACTTTAATCTACATTGCGTAGTAATTGCACAATCGGCAAGGACGTGCGGCGTTGACCTCCCACCGCAACAGGTAGCCCATCAGTCATCGTAGATAAAAAAATACTTATCGAAACGGAAGGGAACTATAACCTATATAAAAAAATCATCCAAATGTTGTTCAGGTCAAAACAAACTTCCTATATTGTTAAATTAAAAAGATTAAAAACATTTATTACTTAAATATGAAGGCGCGCGCTTTCCATTGCATTTGTAAAATGATTTTACAAACAACGCTGTATAAAAAGTAGCTTTATACACCAATAAACGTGGTATTTAATATTCTGTGCGGTATTGCCAAATACTTATCCATACCGCATTTTGAGAAATTGTAGGCTCAGCTCAGGCCTGCATTCGAGAGAGGCCCGCAGCGCTTCCGGAACCCTTATTGGAAAAAGTATCTGGGAGGGATATTTTGTTGTAACATACATGAAATTACAGGGAATACAACATTTATTTGGCAGTGTTAATGCCAATTTCCCACCGTGCGTCTTTTACCTGTAAAAATTTCCAATTTTCACCTCTATGTTTTTGCGCGATGTCGGTGTTTTTCGAAAAATATAAATATCTGAAAAACGATGAAGGTTAGGTTAGTAAAATTTACATTGTCAAACGCTAGGTTTAATTATTAACATTTACTGTTTACCGTAATAATCTACATAGCTTAGTTTGGTGGATATGGTTGATTTATCACCTTGGAGACCTCCGGACGCGGCCGAATTGGCTGTCGGGATGTCCGAGAAAATTGTTTTTTTTAAATACTTCAGGTTAAAACTGAATTTAAGACAAAAGTGAGTAATAGCGGTGGTCAATATCAATTCCATATGCCATCAACTTTTCCTGTCGATGGGTATACGATATACCCCAATAAAATCAATCTTACATTATAATACAATTAATTATTAATAATTTTTACAATAAACATTGATTAAAATAAATTAAAATATTTTTTTGTATTTTCTAATCACTTTCCCTCTCCCCACATTCAATGCACTTCATTATCATATGGTCTTTGCAAGTAAAAGCTCCACAATTTCCACATCTAGTGGACACTTTATTGTCCTTATTTCTTGGGCAATGTTCGCATCTTCCTGTTGATAGTCCCGATCCTGGTGATGGACCTTCCTCCGCAAGTCCCTGTTGAGTGCATATGCGCTTTCGGAGATTCCTTGATACAAACTGACTCTGAGACCTCAAAATCTGTAGATCCTTTATAAATTCCTTCGATAATGATTTCAAGAAATTTCGCCTTGTCATTTCCTTTTGAACGTTTTGTTTATGAACAATAAAGGCATTTATGGCAGAAACGTTCAGCAAATGAAAAAACACAACTAACTGCTATCTTTTCGTTCTTCTGCCAACATTATAAGCAGCGCAGAGCTGATCGCATGTATCTACGCCACCTTTTGTTGCATTGTCGCATGAAGGTCGCGTTGAGGGCTTTATTAGGGATAGGACTATTTTTGCGGAGATCACTCACACTTTTGGGTTAGACATCGGTCGCTTTCCGGCCCCCACCTACAGCATGAAGTAGTTTATGGCTGCCCCCAACTAGCAGAAAGATTCAAGCTCACTTCTGCTGTCACCGAGGATTGCCCTCGATGGGGCTTGGGACAAAAGTTGCCTCCTCGAGCGACCCAAGGGGTTCGTGCCGAGGTCCAACCGCGTCCTCCCCTATAAGTGTGAACGTACTTGGGACTTCTCCATAGAAACCCCGTTGAAAATAGGATTTTCATATTTTGGTCTAAAACGTCGCAACCGTGACCGTCATGCGACCGGTAGGAGATCCAAAAACTTTGAAGATTGCCGATCTCATTCGTGATCGTGCTTATTCCGAAAAATAAGGGAGAAACTCGTGCTAAAAAGGGTGAGCGGTAATAAAAGGCAACCAGCTTTCTTTTAGAGAGACCACGTGCGTTGGTAGAAAACTATAGGAAGAAAACGGTTGCATGTGTGCGGCCGAAGTAAGAAAACACCCGGAGAATTTCTAAAAGAGGGAAAAGGGTACATTGGAGGGGGGTGAGGGGGGGGAGGATGGGAGGAAGAGGGGTAACCAACATATAGTGAAAATTAGTGAAGTAGAAATGTACCATAAGAGAACTAGTGTTAAAACAATGAAATACTGCTTATCAGGAAAATTATTTGTATTTCTGATGTGATAATAATAATCTGTATTGCGTTTAACCCTTCTAGACCAATAGAGAAAAAAGCAACAGGTAGAGAGATGTCAAAATAAAAGTAACTTTTTTAACCTCATATATACATAACAAATGGATACACACCAAAATAGCTCATTAAAATAGTTTAATTTTCTCAATATTTACAATATTTATCCTATAAATATAAAAATATCAAAAATAACAAATTAATAAAAAAAACAAAAATGCAAATTTCTCTTCTAGAATGTCAGTTTCGAAGTTAGAACAAGTTTGGGTTAGATTGTTAATACATTTCTTTAGATATTGACGAAAAAACATTGCTTGGGGTCATATTGACCCCACGCGACTAATTAAGGGTTAAGGTAGTAACAGATGACTGCGGGTGAATGATGGTCTTACTTTGTCTACCAAATCACATCTCACATTTTCCTTATTTTTTGATGTTGAGTGATCGCGGATCATTATCAAATGATGTTCCTCCTTTAAAACGATTAAACCACTCGAAAACCTGTGTGCAGAATATAGCAGCATCTTCATTAACTATATTGAGCAAATCAAAATTTCACTGGCCGTTTTTCCAATTTTGAAACAAAAGTGATTGCAGATGCGTTGCTATGGATTCTCCGACATTGCAAAATCGCCGCACTCCGAAGCACGCTCAACTGTAACAGCTCACTAGAGCATACTGACGGATTTGTTACAAATCAAGATGGAATCGTTATAGTCGGTGGTGACTTTAACTTACACTCAATTGATTGGGGAAACCTATGTTTCGAATCTAGAGGTAAAGAACGCGAATCCTGTGAGGCATTAATCGAAACATTCTGCGAGCACTCTCTCCTTCAATTAGTCAGAAAGCCAACGCGATCGGGAAACATATTAGATTTATTAGCAACTAACGTCCCAGAAAGAATAAACAAAGTCACCATTGAAGATGGGATAAGTGATCATCAGGCCGTATATGCAGAGTGTAAGTTGAAAATCGATAGGCACCCTAAGCCTCAAAGAAAGTTTTATATATTTGCTAAGGCAAACTTTTCAAGGTTCAGGTCGCGCCTACGAGAAATACTACCTGGCTTCCGTGATATGACCGAACGATCAGGTGCTGAGTCGTCATGGACACTATTCAAGGATATAATGCTCGAGGGTATCGATAAGTACATTCCAATTAAATTGAAGGTCGATAATAAAGAGCCATGTTGGTACAATAAGCAAGTTAGGAGTGCGCTTAGGCGTCAGAGAATAAGCCACGCGAAAATAAAAAATATGCCGTCTACATCATCCGATGAATATAGAGCAACTAAAGTTAAGACGTATAAGGAATACCGCGCTAAAGCGAGAAATACTATGCGCGAGGCTTTTACTAACTTCCGGAATAAGGTATTAAATAATTATTTGAAGGAGGACCCTAAAGCGTTTTGGTCCTATGTGAGAGAGGTCCAAGGTAGAGGCCCTATCATACCTTCCCTGCGTAATGACTCGGGTGCCGTTATTCATGATAGCGTAGAGCAGTGGTCGGCAACGTTTTTTTCAAGTGGGTCATTTTTAAATTTTTTTTCACAAAAATTTTTGCTGGTGGGTCACATCACTTCTATTTTAGATTACGCATTATCTTAGAATACAGAAAATAAAAACATTATACAGATGGGATAATCCAATATACCTTAAATATAGAATTACAAATTTATTATCATCAAATCTATATTTACAACTTGAAAGAAATCATAAAATGTTAGCAGAAAAGTAAACACCATGTAAATAAAATGAATCCCTATTTAATTAAGAACATTTAGTCATTTTAATGGCTTCCTTGATGCTGTTTCATTATCCCTGTAAGGTTTGAGATATTTGGGTGATAATTCGTTGTTTTTAAAAGAACACATGATTCTAAATTTTCGTTAGTTAACCTGTTTCACGATGAATTGAGAATGAATTTCATTTGGGAAAATACCTGTTCACATGAGTAGCTGGACCCAAAAGCTGATAGTAAAGCAAAACCAACTTTCTTTATCGAAGAAAACTTGGAAGGAAGTGATGCCCAGCATGTAGCTATCATGCTTAAGTGATTTTCATCAGTGGCTTCAAGTTGTCTTCCTAAAGCCTTGAATTTGTCTGTCCACATTGCTGAGTTTTTGAAGTCAATTAACTCCATATCCAGATTTTCAATTTCAAGGAAATTGAAATATTGCAGGTCCAACACATTGTCCTCCATTTCATCAGGCTTTCAGATCTATCTCGTTCAAGTCAAACTACGCATATTGCTTTTCATTTGTTCGGCTCGTCTCGAAGAGGACAGCCACCGACAGCCGGCTGCCGACGGCTGTTTCACCAAATCGAAAGCACCCACTTTAATTCGTTGGCAAGAATACCTACCGATCGTCGTAATTAAGAATTGTTTACTGGGTCACTAAAATTTTCCCAGTGGGTCACTAGGTGACCCGCGGGTCATAGGTTGCCGACCACTGGCGTAGAGAAAGCCAACCTGTTAAACGGTCATTTTGTAAAAGCATTCACAGCCGTCAGCGACCATTGCGTACATTATGCACCCGCAATAAGGGGGGGCCTGATGGACGATATAGTATTTTCTGAGGTGGGAATAGCAAAGCAATTAAGTTCCATCGGACATAACAAAGTCACTGGCCCCGAAGAAATTTCTGCTCGCGTTTTAAAAGAATTAGCTGAAGAAATAGCACCTTTTCTTCTGATAATCTTCGAGAAATCCATTTCTCGCGCAGAGGTCCCTAGCGACTGGAGGTTAGCGCACGTTACCCCAATTCATAACGGCGGCGACAAGGAGAACCCAGAAAATTACAGGCCGATTTCTTTAACTTCGATATCGTGTAAGATTCTCGAGCATATACTCGTTAGCAACATAATGCGATTTCTTGATAGTAATTTATTGTTAGATGATTGTCAACACGGCTTCAGGAAATGTAGGTCATGTGATACTCAGCTCGGTCTTTTTGTTAATTGTATACTGAGAAGCGGAGAAAAGAATAGGCAGGTCGATGCCATCTTCTTAGATTTTAGGAAAGCCTTTGATAAGGTACCTCACAGGAAGTTAATAACGAAATTAGAAACCTTAGGCGTTAATTCTAAAATCGTTAATTGGATCCGTGAATTTTTAAATCATAGGTAGCAGAAGGTTGTTATAGATGGGAAATCTTCGAATATAGTGGAGGTTGTCTCTGGCGTTCCGCTGGGTAGTGTAATTGGTACGTTATTATTTCTAATTTATATAAACGATATCAGCTCAGTAGTCAGAATTAAATTAGGCTTTTCGCGGACGACACCGTCATCTATAGAGAAATAAGCAATCCGGAAGACCGCCAGTATCTCCAAAATGACCTAGAGGCTATTTCTGCATGGTGTAAGGAATAACCGTTAGAGATCAACCAAAAGAAAAGCCGCGTCATCAACTTCTGGAGAACCAAGAGTATTTCGTTGGATAATAATTATTCGTTGGACGGAGTAGAGATTCCAGTTTCAGACTCGATTAAATATCTCGGAGTCACGATCCATCGTGATCTCTCGTGGGACACCCACATTCGCCGATTGATAGGTTCCGCAAACAAAAACCTGGCCTTTATAGGGAGAATAGTTCTAAATAGTTCCGAAAAAGTGAAAGAATTATGTTATTTATCCTTGGTTCGACCGCAGGTCGAATATGCTTCAGCTGTGTGGGATCCCTACGAAAAGGGACTCACTAACGAGATAGAAAAGGTTCAGCGCAGGGCAGCTAGATTTGTATAGAGGAATTACGATAGTAAATAAAACGTAACATCATTAATAGAAAATCTGAAATGGACATCGTTTAAGGAACGTAGGCTGCAGGCTAGAATTAAACTACTGGAAAAATTTATGTCAGAGGGACTAGCGAATGAGGTAGTAGGACTTATCAGAAGCCCGACGTATCTCGGAAGGCAGGACAGTGAGGATAAGATTCGCGAGATCGACTGTAGAACGGAGCGATATAGAGGATCGTTTTTCCCTAGGACGATAAGAGGCCATAATAGGAAAAGGTAACGTAGGAAAACTATGGACCCTTGGTGCACTGCACCCCCTGCCATCCACCAAAAAGGTGACTTGCAGGATATAATGTAGATGTAGATATAATCAAATGTAGATTATAATGCACCCTAATTCAAAGTTATTGGCTATTACCTATATCTCGTACTTTTTCATAATTGCAGATTGTGCATTTTACCGTTACTTGAGTGACGTCGGTAGCGCATCCGAAATCTCCGTTGAATTTCTTGGTTTTCGATCATAACTCATTGTCAACAATTTTCCTAAACTTAAGATGGTATATTCAAATATATCTGGAAAAATTATTTCGCAAATGTTGTTATTATTATCAGAAAAAAGTATATTCTTGCCAAGGTGCCTTACGCGATTTTTAGTTTTAGATAACTCGATGTAACGAAAAAACTACGGGAAATCGGTTATTAATTTTTACATACACGTTAATTATAATGCGTTATTGTCATAGCGACAGACAATTAGCTACCCTACGCAGTTTTCTCGTAATCTTTGACTAAGCACGTCGTCGAACGTATAGTTCAGCAGGTAGCGTGGGTATCAGAAATGTTTTTTTCAATACGCTATGATAAATTTAAAGTCCTATGTATATCAAAACTCTTATAACATAGTCCACAATCACTGTCATTAATCTTCATCTCCTGCCTTTCATAGTTTTTAAGTTTACGCCGACACGACGGCACGGTTTTCCCGGCTTACGATTTGATCGCCGGAATAACGCGCAGCAATTGTTTTCTCCCAGCGGCCGTTTGGCGACCCTGCGCGAGCACGAGCTCTGTCAGCAATCCCTGCGTTACGCATTCTTGTTTGTTGTTCGTTGTTTTGTGTTCAGTTATTATTAATAAATTGGTCACAAAACTCGGCGTGATTATTTACGCACCCACAAATTGGTGACCCCGACGTGATCCGAGGAGATAGAAAAATTTCCGTTTTTTGTCTACCACGTGCAAGACTCCCGCAATGGCATCGGCCGACCACGCGGATATATCAGGGCAAGGTGCGTCCGTCAGTCGTGTGGCAGTGCGTATTCCACCGTTCTGGCCAAAAAAGCCTGCATTGTGGCATTCCCAATTGGAGGGACAATTCTGCCTCGCGGGTATCACTCAGGACGCGACCAAATACTTCCACGTGGTTTCGCATTTGGAGTTGCGTTTCGCGTTTGAAGTGGAGGACATCTTTATGAATCCTCCGGCTGACAACAAATACAAGAAGATAAAAGGGGAGCTGATACGAAGACTCTCCGCATCGCAGGAACAGAAGATGCGACAACTCCTAGAACACGAGGAGTTGGGCGACCGGAAGCCGTCACAGTTCCTCCGTCATCTGAGGAATCTCGCTGGCGTGGCCGTTCTGGATAACTTCCTAAGGACGCTGTGGACAAATCGGTTGCCATCCTAGCCACACAGGAGGGCGCCGATTTGGATAGTTTGGCGCGGTTGGCGGATAAGGTACACGAGGTTGCCCCCCGACCGCAGCTCGCCAGCGCATCGCCAGCCATCGATGTAGACGCGTTGCTGAGACGCCTCGACGATCTCACTCGCCAAGTCGCCACGTTAACCGCCAATCGACCGATGCCGTGTCCGCATTCCCGATCTAAAAGTCGGAAGAAAAGATTTTCCGGCAGTGCGGAAGGCGCGTGCTGGTATCATGCTCGGTTCGGCGCGCGGGCGAGCAAGTGCCGGCCTCCATGCTCCTACAAGCCGGAAAACGCCGAGGGCAGTCAATAGAGGCGGCTAACGACCACCACTGCCATTCGCCAGGCCGCCTTTTCGTGACGGATGCCTCATCGAAGGAACGCTTTCTCGTCGACACGGGTGCCGACATCTCCGTCTATCCCCGCGCGCGCGTTAAGGACGCCAGGACCAAGACCACGTACGATCTCTTCGCGGCGAACGGATCGGTGATTCATACATACGGATGGGCGGTTCTCCATCTGAATCTGGCTCTCCGCCGAGATTTCACGTGGCGCTTCGTCGTCGCCGATGTTTCGGAGCCCATCATCGGGGCGGATCTCCTCTCCTTCTTCGGTTTGCTGGTCGATGTCCTCCACCAGCGCCTGATCGACGGAGTGACCAACTTGTCGGACGCAGCGCGAGCGGCGCTGTGGAACACATCAAGGTGGTCCTCGGCAACTCTAGATTCCACGACATTTTAGCAGAGTTTCCGGAGATCACCAGGCCTAACGGTACGCCGGGGAAACGCCGCCACTCTACCCTGCACCACATCCGGACAACTCCGGGTCCGCCGGTATCGTGCAAGCCTCGACGATTGGCGCCCGATAGATTGAAGGCAGCGAAAGCGGAATTCGAGTCCATGCTGCGGTGGGGAATAGTCCGCGCTTCGGAGAGTAGCTGGTCTTCCGCTCTGCACCTCGTCCCGAAGAAGGGAGAAGAGTGGCGCCCGTGCGGAGATTAACGCGCGGACCATCCCCGACCGCTATCCCGTGCCGCACATCGAAGACTTGGCGCAGTCACTCGCCGGGAAATCCGTATTCTAGACTGTCGACCTGGTGCTAGCCCGGAGGACGTTCCGAAGAAGGCCATCACCACACCTTTCGCCCTCTTCGAATTCCCGTATATGTCATTTGGCTTGCGTAACGCGGCCCAGACTTTCCAGCGCTTCATCGATGAAGTTCTGAGAGGGCTGGAGTTTTGTTACGCATATATCGATGACATACTGATCCCGTCTTCGTCAGAGGAGGAACATGAACGTCACTTGCGCGAGCTCTTCGCGCGGCTTCGCGAGTATGGCGTGCTCATCAACCCCGGGAAATGTGTTTTCGGTAAGCCCGATGTTAGATTCCTCGGCTATACTGTTAACGCGGAGGGGACGAAGCCCTTACAGGAGAAGATAGACGCCGTCAAGGATTTCCCCGAGCCCGGGAGCGTGAAGCAGCTCCGACGTTTCCTCGGGATGCTTAATTTTTATCGGCGTTTCATCCCCCGCGCGGCGGCACTACAGGCACCGCTCAACAAGGTGCTCGAGGGTCCGAAGTCTAGAAGGAACCTTGGACGCCGGAACTTCGCAAGGCATTCGAGGAATGCAAGGAGAGCCTCGCCCGCGCAGCCCTGCTCTCACATCTGGATCCGAGGGCCGAGATAGCCATTTTCGCCGATGCGTCCGATTCCACCGTCGGGGCAGCGCTGGAGCAACGCACGGCTTTTTCTACGAAACGGCTCAGCGCGGCGCAAAGGAACTACAGCCCGTATGACCGCGAGCTCCTCGCGTTATATAAGGCTGTGGAGCATTTCCGGCATATGGTCGAAGGGCGTTCTTTTTCCATTTTTACTGACCATAAGCCCTTATCCTTTGCCTTTCAGCAGAAATCTGAGAATCGTTCACCGAGACAATTTCGCTACTTAGATTTTATCGGGCAGTTCTCCGTGGGCATACAGCATGTGTCCGGCGCGGAAAACGTCGTCGCAGATCGAAGAGGTCTCCGTGGCGATTTATTTCGAAGCCCTCGCCAAGTCCCAGTCCGAGGACGAGGAACTCCGCGAAATCCTTCAACTGGAGTAGTCTCTTCAGCTGAAGAAGATGCAGGTTTCCCTGCAGTCGAGCGGAGCTCTATTGCGACGTTGCCACATCGACGATCAGGCCTTTCGTGACGCAGCCTTTCCGCAGACAGGTATATGATTCCTTGCACGGGTTGGCGCATCCAGAGACGAAGGCCTCAGCCGATCTCGTCGCGCAGCGCTTCGTGTGGCTTCTATGCGGAAAGACTTCAACACTTGGACCCGAGCTTGCGTTCCTTGCCAGCGTTCCAAGGTCACGAGGCACGTTGCAGCGCCCATCGGAAGATACGACGCACCGGGAGCCTGTTTCGAGCACGCCCACCTGGATTTCGTGGGTCCCCTTCCCGTCTCTCAAGGATTCCGGTATTGCCTCACATGCGTGGATCACTTTACGCGGTGGCCGGAAGTATTTTCCATCGTGAACGCTACAGCTGACACCGCCGCCAGGGCGTTTTTCGCGGGATGGATCGCGCGCTTTGGAGCGCCGCTGCGCATCACGACGGACCAGGGACGACAATTTGAGTCCTGCCGGTTCAGAGAGCCCTCTTGACAGGCACCTCGCATATCACCCAGCCGCGAACGGCCTCGTGGAGCGATTCCACCGCCAACTAAAGGCTGCCATCATGTGCCATACCAACGAACGCTGGTCGGATATGATTCCAGTCGTCCTCTTGGGGATCCGGGCGGCTCGAAAGGAGGATATCGGTGCAACACCGGCGGAACTGGTGTACGGTGAACCTATCCGCCTACCGGGAGTGTTTTTCGCAATCAGATCCGCCCCAGAGGGTGACGCCATGGATTTCGCCGCGCAGAGACAGCGCACCATGGGAGTAAGACAATTTTCATTCATAAGTATTTAGCAAGCTCCTCCCACGTTTTCGTCCGGCATGATGCGGTGAGGAGTCCACTGCGGCCTCCATACGACGGTCCGTACCAGGTGCTGAAGACCACCCCGAACTACTTCCTACTTCGGGGTAAGGAGGTGAACGTCTCCATCGACCGCCTCAAGCCTGCCTACATTCTGGCAGACGATACCATGCCAGCGCGTGACAACGCCTCTCGCCTCGAGCAGGATGGACTGACTCCACCGACTTTGGCGCCGGAGCGGGAGTCGAGATGCGGTCGGCGGGTTAAATTCCCCCGCCATTTTGCAGACTTTCGCACCTAGTGGCGAACATTTTTTTTGTTTTACTGTTTTGTGTATTTCTTTTTCTTTTGCAGAGCAAAATTTTGGCCGGGACGGCGGCACGGTTTTCCCGGCTTACGATTTGATCGCCGGAATAACGCGCAGCAATTGTTTTCTCCCAGCGGCCGTTTGGCGAATTTGTGAGAGGGAGAGTCGACGCCGAGTCGCCCCTGCGTGAGGAATAGCTTTGTCAGCGGTCCCTGCACTATGTATTCTTGTTTGTTGTTCGTTGTTTTGTGTTGTTCAGTTATTATTAATAAATTGGTCGCAAAACTCGGCGTGATTATTTACGCACCCACAATTACGATGACTGGACTCGATTGTGCTCAAGGCCGTAATTGACACCAACATAATAGATATTTTAAACATGTGGTTATACAATTATATATCAGAATACAAATTTATATTAAATCACACCTAATATTGCTGACGTCCTACTGTTTTCCTTTTCTTCACAAACCATAACTAAAATCTATTGCGCAATTTAATAGTTTGTGCTAGCTCTTTGGTTATGTTAAAATAACAAAAATTGATACCTGGAAGGCTTAATTGAATTGATTTATGAATATCTGTTGTGTATTCTTTATCTGATCTCCAACAATGCTTGTGTTACTCGTATTCAGTTCTTCTTTCGGCTATTGATTGACGAGTAATGGGCATTAACGTGGAAAGTATCATTTATCACTTCTCTATGCCATTATATGTCATTTAAATTTCTTGATTATGATAAAATACGATGTATTTCAAATTATCTAATTTTTTTTTAAGCATCCTAATAGCGTATTTTTGCATAATTTTCAATAAATAACCTTTCGACACGTTTTAACTCTTTTTGTTGGAGATACCGAATTTTCGATATATTGTATATCTCTTCACTGACAAATTACGGAAGATTTTCTTATTATCGAAAGTCATTTGTTTCCCCATGTAGGTGAAAATTAAAATTTCGTGAAGGGCAAATGTCACATTTATGTAGGAGTTTTCTAAAATTTTATATGATAATGTTGTATTTGTGTAAAATGGAAGCTAAATTATCGAATGCTTGATATTGCATTGCGAATTAATACAGTTATTTAGGTATATTCTTCAAAATTTCGTTTCAATTGTAATATGTATAATTGTACTTATTCTTTGGAAGGATTCTGTGTGTGCTTGAAAGTTATAAGAAAATTCTGTACAGCAGAAATAAGGTCAGCTTATACTATTTCTTTAGTTTAGTAGCTTTTAATCTCACTAAGAACGTGATGGAATATTCGTGCGGCGCAATAAACGTTCATGAGTATACGTGCGTTCGTGTGTGTAAACACTCGCATATATATATATATATATATATATATATATATATATATATATATATATATATATATATATATATATATATATGTGTGTGTGTGTGTGTGTGTGTGTGTGTGTGTGTGTGTATATATGTATATATATATATATACACATGAAATAATACATAGCATTTGCCTAAAATACAATGGTAATCATGGTTTTAGGGTAACCGCAATTTGCATTGGTGTTTTCTTTGGTGTGTTGGCCTAAGAGTTTTCTATTTCTGTTTTCTATCTCTGTTTATTGAATTTGGGGCAGGAATGCCTGCATTAATTACAAATATTAGCATTTTATCAGAATATAGGTATTTAAGATTTTTTTCCGATAGGTTTTCTAAGGAAAATTATTATGATACACTGAAGCTCCAGCGAAATTGTACAGCGAAGGACATTCGAAATGCTTTTCTTAAGCTCTCAAAGGAAGTGAGTGGTGTATTCAATCGACGATTTAGATTAATAATTTTTATCTACCTTAAATGCCTGTCTCCACTTTATAGATCCATCCAGACATGAATCAGAATGATCCCAAAACTCATCTGCGCTTTGTGCAGTTAAACGAGGCCTACAGTGTTCTAAGTCGTCCACAGAAAAGAAACGAATATGATCAAAGCCTTGTTTCTAACCATCGAGTAAACCCAGCACATTATTACAGTCCACAAAGTAGACATTACACCTATGCAAATGAGCAGTCGTAAGTATGAGAACATTTATTGAAAATTTCGTGATTATTATTATTGTTTTAGTGGTATGATAGATAGTTGTGGTACAATTATTTTGGATAAACGGCCAAATTGCGATGTGTGCTGCAGCTAACCTTTCTGCCTTAATTAATATGAATATATCTAGAAAATGCCAAGATGTTTTATTTTCATTGGAATCGAGCATTTATTAGTTTAAGTAACTTTAAATTTTATCAATGCTATATTTTCATTTATTTCAGCTTTTGGAAACCAGAATACAGTCATACAACAAAAGATTTCAAAGGAAAAAGAAATATATCAAAGTCATGGATTGTGTTTCTGTGCTTTGTGTTTACTTCGGTTGGTGTTGGGTTGCAAGTGCTTGCAATAAGGTGATAATTGTGTTGCTTTATTTTTTATGCTTACAGAAATAGTTTTGATATGAATGTTAATTTCAAATTTTACGGCTATAAATAGTGAAGTAAAGAAAACTGTTAGCACCTCTAGGGTGGTGCTGTTATTTCTCTACCTTTTATTCATCCATCCTATGGAAATGCTGGCCGTGATGCGTCCCTTCCCTCAGATGTCTTTTTATTATAAGAGTTTATAGAATTACTTCTTTATAGATACCTCTTTCAATTATTGATCATTAACCAAAAGCAATGAGTAACACAAAAATATACAAAATCGTACCTAATCTAAGTGGGGAATTGGGTAAGTGCGAATTAAATTGTCTATTAGCAAGATATAACTTTTTGTAGGTTTCTAGTGAAAAATTCACAATTGTTAATGAGCTTGAATATTGGCTATCTTAAAGAATTTTCATTTTAATTTGGAGAAACAAAACGTCCTCAAATGCAAGCTTTCTATCATTCATTTTCTGCCATGAACTTCAATACTTTTGATAAAATACTGCTATTATTGATAGTTTTTAATATTACCATTCGATTCAAATGAATAAGTATCTCTTGATTTGGGAGTTTCATCTTTAAGATAGTTATGCTTTTGTTATATGACATATCTTTAAGTTATCTGTAGAAATAGAAAAGAAAACATGAACTTAGTTGATTGTGTCACTCATGTATTTCATTTGAATTAATTGCTGCATCGAGAATGCATTGCAGGAGTAGAGCTTTGCAGGATTAAACTTGTTGCTAAATTTTGATTTTAATAAGAGTAGTACAATAGATATTTTACTCTTTGTACCCTATCTTTTACCTTCATTACTTCAGGAAATTAGATATACAACTTTTTGTATGTATTTTTTTGGCAATCTTTTAATGCAATTATTAATGATACGTGATAAATCCTATGCAAGATCAGTTTCCATGGACCTTCCCATATCACTTTTGTATGCAATTTTATCATGAAAAGATTAATGTTGTTCAGGTCTCCTAATTGATCCTCTTTCTTCTGTATCTTGCCATAAAATTCTAAGTTTCTTTTGCTGCAATAGAAAGTCACTTAGTTCATTTTAAATATCTGGACTTAAATATCGCACCGAACCTTTAGGCTGTTCAATTAAATGTGTTAGAAGTGAATCGTACATTGCCAATAATTCAATAATCAGCAGAAAGTTGCCACTTTTACATGTCATCTCCTATTCCAATCACCTCAACATGTCCCCTGAATGGCATGTTACGCATAGCAAGCATGTCACATTTTAGTACTTGACATCAAATATATTTTCCTTTATTAACTGACTTTTGAGATCTCTATCTAAAGTCTTATTGGATTTCTATTGTTCATAAACAGCACATGATGCATTGTGAATGTGAGATTTTTCATGATCTTCGATTCTGTTTTTTAATCTCGGCACTTTCATAACGTGTCATTGTACAATCGGTTGTTTCTATCTGCAAATAGCCAACATGGCTCACAGTACACGCAATCTTCCTTTGGGGAGTAACACAGACATTTTCTTGGAAGAGCAACCCCAGCTTTGTTTTTGGTATTATAAATATATTCGGGAAAACATCGCTCACTTACTTGATCTTAACGAAATGGTACGGTGGCCTGCATGGACCAACAGAAAGAACAAATCGTTTTTCACCGTCCTTATGTGACACCTTTCATTCGGAGAGTTAACTTTATCACTTGGATTGACACATGTACTTGCCTACACGTTGACTTCACCGTCTTCGTCACGGTCAATGTTTCCAAAGTTTGTAGCATCCACATTATCAGCTTCAACATCTTCAATATCGTTCTTAACACATTCGCTGTGTTAGGAAAATTTGCATGCTTCTCCGGTGATTTTTTTTATTAGTTTCGCAACAAAAATGCTCGATTCAGACATTATTTGTACAATGTAATAGTGATTACAAAAAAAAATTATTTTACTAGAGAATAATTTTCTTGACTTCTTAACACTTGACCGTCGGGCATATTTTCATGCATCCTCTTCTCTGTAGCATTTGTTTATTACATGCATTGTAATGTATAATTATACTTAAACTATTGTAATTTCCCAAGTACTCAATATTTTCAAGTCAAATTTGGAATGGGTACTGATTACGATCTATATTATAACACAGTTTCATAAAATTTAAATTTATTTACAGTTACGGTTAGTACAAAAGCACAATTCCTGAGTCTAAAAGTACAATTCGTATATTTTAATTTTGTTACAGAATTTTATTGAAATTGCAATCCTAATGCAGTCATAATTACCCATAAAAACGTTTTGTAAGTCTCTATCATAGTTATTGGTCACAGTATGGTAACGCTCAAAAAGATACAAATGAGAGACTACACATGACGAACTAACGCTTGAAGCATTTCCTTTATCATATATCACAGTCCAGCTATAATAGTTACACTGATTTGTAAGGTGGCAGTTGCCTACAATACCTACAAAGTTACCCAAATACATAGTACCACGTGTACTTCTCTCAACAGGGCAGCTGTGAAACACGTAGTGATGCATTTCCTTACTCATAGGCAAAATACATATTAATACGTGTCCCAACTACAACGGTCGGTTGGTGAAACATGCACTACTACGTTTCCCGATGACAAAGTGTTAAGAGGACATCCGTCACCGGCACTAAGTTTAGATAGGCAACCCGCACAACAACTTTATATATTTCTGAGAATTCTGTTATTAACCATATTATAATTCACTCCCATGAATAAGAATTGTTCCATATGCTTAAAATTACTCTTTTGGTAACTAAATTACTTTTGAGATAAAAAATTAATGAATATTTGTAAAGGGTTAACTAAATAATTTCTAACTATGTGAAACATAGAGACATTGTCAATAACAGATGATATTAGAAACTTTCCTTAAGAAAAATTTAAAGCTGTGCAGAAAAAGATAAAAACACAGGAACCAGAAACGGCTGCTAACACTTTGACGTCTAAATGTCAACTGAGGAATTCCTAGTGAAAGCCGCATAGGCTCACATCTCGCGAATGAACCATAAGAGAACACACGGCTTCATAAGAGGCCACCTGCATTTTTGAGAAGGATTCCATGGCCACATCAGAGGCCATCTGCAGCGAATGTGTTAAGGCAAGATTCGTGTTGAATGTCTTCAGGCCTAGCCGCCTCACACGCGCCTTCGCCGATAGAAACACTTATTAGGCTACTATCTCTAACATTTTCCTTAGTGCTCCCAATATCACTCCCTGTATCACGTGTACAGTCCTGTTGTAAAAACTTAGTTATTTTTGGAATTTTACTTTGTTCTTCAAGTTTTTTTCTTTCACATTTCTTAGATCCATTCAAATGCTTGTAAGTTGTCATGATTGACCCTCATAATAATGAAAATATTATATAGATGAAATTATGATTATCATTGATTGCTAACGAGATAACCGACTTCCGTCATCAGTAAGAGAAAATCTTAAACTTAATTATGAACATTCGGTATCATACTATGGGAAGTAGACTAATCATGAGATGCAATTCAAGTGTTTCTTTCAAAGTTTGCTTTTCTCCCTCTTCCTTTACCATTTTTAACTTTCACATTTTTGAGTCCTCTGAATGCTCTTAATATTTACATTTTGTCTTCAGGTCTTTGTGCCCCTTGCTTCTCTCGCCAAAAAATTTGGAGTGGTGAATCTTCAACTTCCTTTTCTTTTGATTGCTTAAGGTCTCTTATCTTGGCCTATTATATTTCTTAATTTTGTATTCGTCCCATAAGTGAGGTTTAACACCGTAGACTTCAAATATACCTATACTGCTTCCTTTGGATCAATGAAATATTTCTTCTTTTTTCATAAGAAAGATGTTTCAAGATTGTCACAGTTAAAGAATACCAAGTGCAATATCTTAACGTTTTGGTCTCCACATACAATCTCTTGCTTAAAGTGTAGGCCCCCAAGCTTCACTTGGGCGGTAGCTATGCCACTGATTACAAGAAGCATAGCATAAATTGGTTTCATTTCTTTCTTGGTGAATTCAGCAGTTGAAATTCTTTCTTAACCCAGGACTGGTCACAACCCTATTGGCTGCCATTGGCAAGTAGGGTCCAATCAACAGCAAAGCTTAAGTTCAAACCTCTACTGCCCATGTAGTGTTTATTATCTTTAGTGTTGATGATTATGAATATTCCTTCATTTGTGATATTGCACAACAGTTGAAAAATATGTCATGTGAGTTCCAATAGACCCTTCGTGACCTTTCCCAGGTTAAATTTAATTAGATATGATGTTAACTTTACTACTCCTTCAGGAACATCCTACAAACATTTTAAACAAAATTTTTGACATTTAATTGAAACAACTTACCTTATACTTAAATGGTAATATAATAAATTTTCAGGAAGTCTTTGACATTTTCTCGGGATAAATTGGACCAGCTGAGTGAAGCCAACAGTAGAGTACTTGCAGACGTGCGTAAAAGAGCAAGCGAGAATGGCAATGAGATGCAGTTGGAGATTATCAGACAACGCATAGAGGACTCTGTTAATCAGCACAACCTACGCAGAAAAAAAGACAATTAATGTATAGCGTAAGCTATGTACATTTCAGAAGATGATTACTTGACATTTTTATTTTTAAAATTGCTCAAATTTATATTTTTATCTTATTTATCTATAAAATTGTTTATTGTTGAAGGATTGATAATTCAAAATGTATTGAAATGAGGATTGGAATTTTTTATTTTAGATACTTGTTATTTCTCAATGCAGGAGTTTCATTTAAACAGCACTTCGTT
The DNA here is from genome assembly GCA_028673005.1 of Tanypteryx hageni. NCBI lineage: Eukaryota > Metazoa > Arthropoda > Insecta > Odonata > Petaluridae > Tanypteryx > Tanypteryx hageni. The sequence continues at coordinate 240,053,825 of CM054113.1, read as the reverse complement.
ATGTATGTATAAAATTGCTTTTTCCTATTTCAAGCTTTTTGAAATTTAGTCTTGCCAACACTTTTAAACAGCATCTATTTTCCATTCAGATATTTCAAATTGTGATGCATGCTTATTGCATAATGAAACAGTAATTTATTATATTTTCTTACTCTCTAGATATTACCTATTAACTGTATGAGTTCTGCTGTTCCGTTCAGCTCTTGTGATCAGATAATAGTGACATCCATGAAATCATCCGAGTACGTACTATGGTAATATATGGATATGCTGGAAATACATAGGATAAAAAAATGAAAATTTACATAAAGTAATAGATGTTTTTTGTAGGTTCTGTTATGCATCCTTAAGGTGCGTTCACACTATATACATGTATGATATATACAAATCTTATACATGTATAGACAGAAATCTAGAAATGTTTAGGATTTGTATAAGACAAGTCCAAGATTCCTTCATGTCCTATACTGTATACGACAAGTCGTATACAAATCTGAAGCTTCCGCACCGAATGAGAAACTTGGATTTATCCACCAACTCACGCATGCGCTGTAGGATCTAAATCATCTGTCACTCTAATTTGTTTATGTGTTTACGTGCGGTGGTGTTGAGTTCATGTATTACATAAAATGGTGTTTTTGATTTTTAGGTATACTTTACAAAAAGTAAAAAAGGAATGCCTTATATTCAGGTCATGCCTGTCAGTCCTCATATTTCATCTCTGAAAGTACTAGATGGATATTCATGAAATTTGGTATTTAGGACATAAAGGCTTAGAAAATGATATAAATGGTTTACGTAGCATAATTGGGAGTGCCACTTTACAAGTGACAAATAATGAACTTTTCATTACATCTCGAAAAATATCACTTATAACAAAAGGTTTTCAACCAAAATTGTAGAACTGACCAAATAGCATCTGTCGTAATTCACTTTGGACAATTTTCCCGTGTTTTTTAATCCTTCTCAATGAAAACAATCTTCGTGGCAGCTGAAGTAAACAATATCTGCTGTAAATACCTAATTAAATTTTCTTTCATGCTCATGCAACATTTGGTAAATGAAGGGAAATGGATTATCTCCAACCAAGAAATTAACGTAAATACATCTATTTTCTTTAAGTATACACAGCGTTTGTAAGTGAAAAGAAATGGGTAGTTTAAGATTAAAGAATGAATGTGGACATAAAGGATATACTACAACTATTTGAGTGAGATATGTTTTAAATAATTGTCGATTGTTTTATTAATTACAAGTGATTAGGAAATAAGTCAGTGAATCAAATATTCATCATTTCCTTGGCATCACTATTGGCCCGTCATTTTTCATTTCTTAGACATATTACTAAGTCATTAATATTTATCTACTTTGACATGATTGCATAAAACCTAAAGAATGCCTCTGCCTCACATGTATGCATGCATGCTGTGTGCATCATTCCTCTCTTGTTAAATCATTCATTATTGATTTATATGCACAGTGGCTACTTTTTTTGCACAAAAAATTTCCTATCCACCATCGACATTTCTTTTTTTTTTGCTGCTTGGTTGTTAATTACATAATTTGCAGCAGCACAAATGAACAGATATTCCTCGTTCAAGGACATATTGTCGACTGACTTGTCTAACCAATGTGAACGATTAAAAAATTTATAATTGTATTAAACTTGTATTAGATTTGTATATACTAAATCATATACAAATCTAGGACAAGTTTTATACTTGTATATGGATTTGTCATATACATTTATATAGTGTGAACATACCTTTAGAGTTGCATTTCCATTTTAAATTTAATAAATTATCATGTAAATATATCTCATTTAATGAATCACTGTGGGAGTAACTTTGTTTGTATAGGGGTAACCATTAACCCTTTTACTGCCAGCTCACTTTATGTTCTATATGCCAGAAATGCCAAGCCATTTTTGATGAAAATGAGAGCCTCATGTAAAAAGTTTTTACCAACTTTAATTTTCATTGCATGGAGCTAGATTTTTTTATATACTCTCTGCTAACTTTTAGGATAGAGAGGACTAGTAAATTATTTGTCTTCGTGTGGTTCAAAAGAATAAAAAGATATTTCTCTCGGTATTTTTTAATAAAAATTTTAAAACTTTTATGTTTAGATTGCATTAATCGGCCGAAGAATTTTTTTTTGCCAATATTATTGTAAGCATTAGTTAGTTCTATTAGTTGTCAGGTCAAAACTAAAATTTTGTGCTCATAGTGCTATTTGTTTAACATTTATGTTAAATCCCTTAAAATGCTACCCATAAATTGCGCTCCCATATATATACACTTATGTTCTGGAAAACACTCTCTGTGAAGGCCCTTTTCACATTTTGCACTCACAGTACGGGCCCTTTTTCGCTTCCCTTTATCATTTTTTCCTCTTTTACAGCAAACATGACAGTCTCTATTTTTTGCGGTAATTATTTAAGAGGCTTCTTTTCTTCTCTCACTGATTCTTCAGATTTCCCGGCTATCTTATGTTTCTCTCGAAGCCACTCGTCTCCAAGCTCATCAATAACACTTATTGTAAAAAGTAAACAAGACTGGCTTTTTTCCAAGAGTGAGGTATTCCTAGTAAATAATAAAGCTATTTAGGACCATTCGGGGAAAAATATTGAAACCTTTTTTTCCAATACTTGACCGTCCGTTGCTCGTCGAGATTGGTACACAGCATCATATCAGATGTGTCGATTCCTCCCTTGAAATCATTATACGATTGTATAATGGAAGGCTTCTCCACATCTTTTACCTGACATCGACGTATGCGGTAACGTTTACTATTTTCCGCTGTCCATTTTGTGGATAATAAGATAACCGGAAAACGTTGAGACTTCTTTTCCCAAACATCAGCGGTGAGAATGGGGCCTTGATGGTAACATTTTGAAATATTAGCATTAGTTTTATGAAACAAAGTATTGCAATACCTACAATCCTACAATTATCCAATAACTACAGATTAGCGGCAAAAAACGAACTATTACAGCCAAATCATATCACACCTCTAATGTGTGTCCTGAGACACCAGACGAAGCTAATGATGGTGAGACGGATAAGAATCATAAACTCAGCAAAAATTGCAAGTCATGGATTCCTTTAAGGATCTGTTGTGATTCATAAGAATAAACATCGCTGATGATGAGGGAGTGGTTTTCTGTGCCTTCTAAAGAAGCTTATCTCAGCATTGTCAGAAAGGGCCGATAGATGGGCCAGCTGGCAGTAAGAGGGTTAAATGGAGATTATGTACAGTTCAGCAAGAAGTCCATATATTTATTATTATTATTGTATACTAATGTAAGTTATGTCTTATTTCACAATTCCTTTATAGTTTCAAAAATTTTGTTTTCCCTTGTATCGTATTTTTAGTGCCAAAACATTTCTTTACTTCTGAAGTTAAAAATTCTATAGTATGTATTTAGCTAAGATTTTTCAAGATCGAAAGACTTGAACACTGATATTTTGTCCTTCATTTGTCTCTAAATTACATGGAGTATTATGGTAGTTCCCTTTTATGCATCTTCTGGTTCAAGGTTTCTTGGGTTCTTTTTGTAGTTCTTGAGAAACCACGAGTGTCCCTTAAGTTAGTTACTGTTTGGTTTTCATTTCAACAATGGCATTTGTTTCATCTAAATTGGGTTCATTTACATTGTTTTCATAAATATTTTGTTGTGTATATTAAAAAATAGTGTATTTGATTCACTCAATTGAGTTAATTATTCTAGTTGCTTCTTGAAACAGAAGTTGTAGCAAATTACCGTATTAGTTCGAATATAGTCCCCCCCTCCTATTTTTGAAGCCTCAGTTTTGGGAAAAAGTGTGAACTCCATTACAGACCTCACATTTTAGCCTACTTTCCAGAATGGAAATAGGCCTATGGTTTTGTTGTCATTGTGCCTGTCTGTCCATCCCCCTATTAACTTTTGAACCAAAGGACTAATTTTCATGAAACTTGGTGGAAATCTCTTGCTACATTAGCCGAGCTTCCAAGGATAGTTTTTGTTTCGAAGATTGAAGTCCCGGGTTCAATTCCAGGAACTATCCTTCCCATTTGATTTACATGGGAAGTCTGAAATCCATCGTGCAGGGTAATTTTCTCTTGCACATTAAAATATCTTAGAATTGTAATATCCGAGCGAGTTTTGTACTATTCTCGGAGGAAAGGAATGAAGATTCTAATTTTTATCTTAGAATTTTGCTTATCGATTGTACTTTTTAGAATTTTGCATAAATATTTGCGATTTTGCAGTTTTTATCACTCATTACGAGTGTTGCCATAGCAACAACTATTGTTGAACTCAGATTTGATATATTCTAATATGTGCATGCATTATTTTTGCCGCACAAATACGTGTAATCAATTTAATATTCCATTCGAATGTATTTGTTATATTTTATAATGCTAAATTATGAAATTTTGGAACACAAAGAGCTACATATCCGCGATGACTTTAAAGCTATTATAGCCAATATAAGTATTAAATAAATAATTAAATGGAAAATTGGCATCATAAGTTCTCTTTGGATCATTTTGTAATATTCTAAAGAATGAGTTTTAATATGTATGAGCAATTTAGTTACAGCTATCAATTTACAATGAAACAGTGACATCACGTTTTGCATGTTTATAGTTGTAGGCATAATTTAAATATGTATCAAGTGTTACTGGACTAAATTCGAAAATTTTGATTTATGAATGTTATTTAAATTCCATTCGTATTGTTCAGATGCCATTGACAATGGCTACTTGAATCATGCCTGTATACAAAAGTAATTATCACCAGATTTCCAATTAACATATTCTTTTCATAATTTATTTTACCCGTATTTTTGTTACTTCTGATATTTATACCTTGGAATATCACATCAAGGAAAGTTGAAACACATTTGATTTACTTAAGTAATACTTTTATAATATGATTGCATTATATACAGTCAATAGCTGTGCAAGCTGGACAGTGTGATCAGCTGACGGATTGCCTACGGCCCTACAGATCACTATGGATTGACAGGTAATGAAAATAATTTCTTTCGCGTGGTGACATTTTCTCTAAAATAATGATACATATCAATATTTGCATATTTGTGACTTAGGAAAGGAATGAAGTTGGCCAATGAACGCTTCCAAGGCGAAAACTTCTGCAATTCCCGCTATTATGAAAATATGAACGTTAAGGCAAGGATTCCAAAGAGTGAACAAAAAGAATTAAGTTATTGAGGCATGTGTATCAAGAAATTCTCCGTAAAACAATCAAGTGAAGGCATTAATTGCTACCTATACTTACTGCTGGCGGTGATATTTTCGTTTGCTAATTTTTTGTGCGCAAACATAGTCCCCCCCTTACTAATATTTTGGCTAAAAAGGGGGACTATATTCAGACTAATACGGCACTAGAGTAAAGAACAAACAGGATTTGGCTGCAACAGAAAAATATATTTTTAGATGTCATTATTGCAGTTTACTTGTGAACTACTCCGTCTATGTAATGGCTGGAATATACAGTCACCTCTAGCTTGCAAAGACTGTGGGAGAACTCCAGAAAGGTTTCAATATTTACAAGTAAATATACTGGCATACATGACGAACTTCTAAGCTCAAAAAAGTCTCCAAAACTAGGGGTCGTCTTATACGTGAAGAATAAAATGTGAATCTTAAATCCTTAAAGGGCACTTGACACCTAAAAACCGCCATGCATCACTTTACTCCCACCATAACTATTTCTAAGTAAAACTTTTTATATACATAATTACCAACAGATTCAATAAAATGTAAACTTATATGATTCCTTTATTCATATTGCATCATTATGTATAGATGTTCCTTACAGAGGAGGATATATATATATATATATATATATATATATATATATATATATATATATATATATATGATACTAGTATATGGTGCTTGGCTTCTGCAAGCATATCATCTCACCTTGAAAAAACATTCATTTTTCAGACAGATATTTCACCATTACAAATATTTTTTTAATTCTAAAGATTTCACCTCCGCAGCAATTTTCGTTTTTCCCTTATGTAAAAATAATAGATTAAAACAATCCCCAAACTTTGCAATTTTAAGAATTTAATACTTTCTCCATTATGGGGTACTAATGCTACACATTTCTGCCAAATTTTAAAGTTGTAGCATTCTAGATGTCAAATAATATTTTTCTAATCGTTTAAATTTTTAACGGCTGCCGCAATATATTTATGGATAGATTCAAATGTTTATTTGTGCAAATGCACTTCTCTGTAAATAACTTAAAAATTTCAGTTTCCTAGCTCATCCGGTAGTACCTAATGAGTTATCTATTTGTTTCAACTTTAAGAATTTTTAACGGCAACACAAATTAAAATATCAAAATTTCTATAATCCCTATTTCGTTTTTTTTTACAAATCCTACCTCTAAAAAAAATTTCAGCTCCGTAGCACATTCGGAAATAGATAAACCTTGAAATTTTGTTTAAACAATTGCGAATTTATAGGGGACGCATTGTTGCACTTTTTCAAGATTTTCGTTTTTTCTAGTCGGTTTTGCACAAAATCCTACCTAAGAAAAAATTTCGTATCTCCATCTCATCTGGAAGTGCCTAAACATTAGTATCCTCTTGTATGTTATATCCTCCTCTGTAAGGAACGTCTATATATAATGTTACTAGTAGAAGGTGCTTGCATACTGTAAGCATTTCATCTCACCTTGAAAAAACATTAATTTTTCAGAGAGATATTTCATCTTGAGGAATATTTCTTTAATTCTGAAGATTTCTCCTCTGGACCAGTTTTCGTTTTTTCATTATGGAACAATAATGAAGTAAAACAATCACTAATTTTTGCAATATTATACTTTTTCCACATTAAGTTAATAATGCCACACATTTCTGCCTAATTTTAAATTTATAGTACAATTAGAAGAAATTTTTTTAATCTAATTGTTTAAATTTAAATAATTTTTAATGGCCAAAATAACGATTTTATGGATAAATTGAAATGTTTATTCGTTTACATAGCCTAACCTCTAAATAACTTGAAAATTTCAGCTCTCTATCTCGCCCCGTAATATCTAAACATTTACCTATTTTTTTAAACTTGAAGAATTTTTAACTGCCAAACAAATTAAAATATCAAAATTTGTATAATCCATATTTCGTTTTTTCACAAATCCTTCCTCTAAAAAAAGTTTCAGCTCCGTAACTCATGCGGAAATACATAAACCTTGAAAATTTGTTTGATCAATTACGAATTTTTAGCGGCCGCATTGTTGCACTTTTTCATGATTTTTGTTTTTTCTAGTCGGTTTTGCACAAAATTCTACCGAAGAAAAAAATTTCGAATCTCCAGCTCCTCTGGAAGTGCCTAAACATTAGTATCATCCTATATATATGTTAGATGTTTTATCCTCCTCTGTAAGAAACATCTATATATATATATATATATAACAAGTAGTTGGTGCTTGCATTCTGCAAGCATATCATCTGACCCTGATAAACATTAATATTTCACCTCTGCACCCAATTTCTATCTTTCCTTATTGAACAATATTTGATTAAAATGCCTTAAATTTGCAATTTTAAGAATATTATACTTTATCCAATGTAAGGTACTAATTCCACACATTTTTGTCAAATTTGAAGCTGTAGCACATCTAGAAGTAAAATAATATTTATTTAATTGTTTAAATTTTAATACAGCCGCATTAACACTTTCTTTAAGTTTATAAAATGTTTGTTAGTTTCAATGCACTGAGCTTTACTTAACTTTAAAATTTCATAAGAATTTTTAAGTCAAAGAAATTAAAATATCAAAATTTCTATTATTTTGTATTTCGTTTTTTTAATTCTACCAGTAAAAAAATTCAGCTTCGTAGCACATTCGGATATACAAAAACCTTAAAAATATATTTAAACAATTGCGAATTTTTAGCGATCAAATTTTTTAACTTTTTCAAAATTTCCTTGTTTTCTATGTATAATTTGCGACAAAATAATTTCAAAAACTTAAACCTACAGCACATGGTTTCCAATATAAAAATTATTAAACTTTAATGTTCAAATGGGGTTAAAACAACCTCTAAAATAAAAAATTTTGAAACTTTCTATTTGTATAGTTGGTTATGAGAAAAATTCAATAATCCTGCAAAATTTCAGCTTCCTAAACTTTATAGATTGGTCTACACACTGGGTTAACTTTTTCTCATGCTAACTTATGGGAGATATTCCGGGGTATCTGTAGTCGAACCCAGGATACTGTAAGCAAAAGTAACAATAATTCCTAACAGATATTGTGGCCATCTAGCAACACTGAAAATTTCATTTTGCTAGCTTACAGGAAAGTGCCCAAAATTAATTTACAAAAATGGCGCAATGCTTTTCTTATGGGAAAAAACGCAACTTTCGGAATTTCTGGAGTCGAACTCATGTCACTTAGGTGAGTTTTCTCATTTTATCTGTAGGCTTCTCCATCATATCTACAAAAACTGAAACTTTCAGCTCTCCAGCTCTTGTAGTTTGGGCTGGACATTAGTATCCTCCTATACTAGTAGAAGGTGCTTGCATACTGCAAGCGTTTCATCTCACCTTGAAAAAACATTAATTTTTCAGAGTGATATTTCATCATGGGAAATATTTCTTTAATTAAAAAGATTTCTCCTCGGACCGATTTTCGTTTTTTTCCTTATCGAACACTAATGGTGTAAAACAATAGCTATTATTTGCAATTTTAGGAATATTATACTTTTTTAATGGTGGATTAATAATTCACATATTTCTGCCAAATTTTAAATTTGTAGCACATTTGGAAGTGAAATAACAATTATCTAATTGTTTAAATTTAAATAATTTTTAACAGTCGCAATAGGAATTTTATGGATAAATGGAAACGTACATTCGCTTAAATAGACTTTACTCTAAATAACTTTAATATTTCAGCTCTTTAACTTGCCCCGTAGTATCTAAACATTTACCTATTTGTTTAAATTTTAAGAATTTTTTACTGCCAAACAAATTGAAATATCAAAATTTGTATAATCCCTATTTCGTTTTTTTACAAATCCTACCTCTAAAAAAAATTTCAGCTCCGTAGCACATTCAAAAATACATAAACCTTGAAAATTTGTTTAAACAATTGCGAATTTTTAGCGGCCGCATTGTTGCACTTTTTCAAAATTTTCGTTTTTCTATTCGGTTTTCCACAAAATCCTTCCTAAGAAAAAAATTTCGAATCTCCAGCACTTATGGAAGTGCCTAAACATTAGTATCCTCCTATATGTATGTTATATCCTCCTCCTCCTCTCTAAGAAACCTCTATATATAATGATACTAGTAGAAGGTGCTTGCATACTGCAAGCATTTCATCTCACCTTGAACAAACATTAATTTTTTAGAGAGATATTTCATCTTGGGAAATATTTCTTTAATTCAAAAGATTTCTCCTCGGGACCAAATTTCTTTTTTTCCTTATGGAACAATAATGGAGTAAAACAATTGCTAATTTTTGCAATTTTATGAATATTATACATTTTCCACATTGGGTTAATAATGCCGTACATTTACGCCAAATTTTAAATTTGTTGCACATTTGGAAGTGAAGTAACATTTATCTAATTGTTTAAATTTAAATAATTTTTAACGGCCGCAATAAGAATTTTATAGATAAAATGAAATGGTTATTCTTCTATACAGGCTAAACTCTAAATAACTTAAAAATTTCAGCTCCCTATCTCGGCCCATAGTATCTAAACATTTACCTATTTTTTTAAACTTGAAGAATTTTTAACTGCCAAACAAATTAAAATTTGTATAATCCCTATTTCGTTTTTTTACATATCCTACCTCGAAAAATAATTTCAGCTCTGTAGCACATTCGGAAATACATAAACCTTGAAAATTTGTTTAAACAATTGCGAATTTTTAGCGTTTTTCCCCATAAGAAAAGCATTGTGCCATTTGTGTAAATTAATTTCAGACACTTGCTGATAAGCCTGAAAATTGAAATTTTGAGCATTGCTAGATGGCCATAATATCTATTAGGAATCAGCATCATTTTTGCTTACACTGTCGTGGGTTCGACTCCAGATGCTCCGAAAAATCTCCCATAAATTAGCATGGAGAAAAGTTATTCCAGTGTGTAGACCAATCTAAGAGGAATAGTGAATTAAAAATTTGCCCTAATATAGGATTTGGTCACAAAAAACCAGAAAAATCAAAAATATTTAATTTTACGGGGTTGTTTTTGCCCCATTTAAGTTTGATAATTTTTATTTCGGAAACTATAAATTGTAGGTACAGGCTTTTGTAAAATTTTTGTAGCAAATTCTATCCTCCGTATTGATCAAGTTTTTAATCCGTACCTTATGCATCATATAAGGGCAAGGCAATAGATTTTCCGATTACTATACATATTTTTAACTATTATTACGTATTAACAATTTTTATCTTGAAAACTATTAAATTGTAGATACGTGGTATTCTGACTTTATTGTAGCATATGTGGTCATCTACCTGAATACAATTTTTAATCTGTACCTTACAGATCATATAAGGGCGATTTAGCCAGTTAAACATGCCAAGGTCACTAAATACAGTGGCAGGGAGGCCTCGACGAATTGCGTAGATGTGCGCTCCTATCCTCCTCTACCCTCCCCTTTGCCAGTTCTTCCACCTGGTCTCCACGACAATTTTTTGCATTGCATTTTTTGGCACAAAATTTGAGGATTATTCTATAACTGTATTATAAAAGTGATTATAAAAAGTGTGTATTTGTCATTGTGTTGTTATTTGTTGTTGTGTTATTAGTTGTCCTTCATTCAGTGGTTCAAACGTTTTTATTAAAAATATATGTAATAATGAAATATCTGAAAAATGAATGTTTTTATGGTGAGATGAAATGCTTGCAGAAGAAAGCACCAACTGTGTGTGTGTGTGTGTATATATATATGTATGTGTATATATATATATATATATATATATATATATATATATATATATATATATATATATTTACACAGTAAAATCCCATATTTACGTTATCGGAATGTATGTTTTCCCACTATTTACAACATTTTATAAGAGGCTCTCCAATTTTCCTGTTTCCAGTGCTAGTAAAACCCTGTATTTGCATTATTTCATTTTAAGTTTTCCCTCTACTCGCATCATTTTATGTTAGAATTTCCAATTTTTTTAAGCAATTTAGTATAAGATTCACAACAGTTTTAAACATTTTTTGGCTTAGCTTTGCAAAACAATCTGAACTCTTTTGGGCGAAGATTTAGTTTTATGAATACTTACCATTTGGCAATGGCGCATGATTCAATAATATAACATTTTTTATAATCAATTATAATTTATTATTGTTATTTTTGTACTGCAACTCCTTTTAATCCTATACAAATGTCCTCTTTCTCAGTTTCTGCCCATACCCATTCTCTTTTCCTTCCACCCTCTAATTACTTAATAGATTTAGTAAATAAGTTATACCCATGTATAAAAGTCTGACCCGTGTTAAAGCACCAAATTGGTGCATTTATTATGAGGCCAAGAATGGAATTCAACTACTGGGACAACAGTGGTCCAATATAAACAAAATGCATGAAAACGTGAAAAATCATATTAAAACGTAATTTTTGGAGATTTACAAGTGACATTTAAATTCTTCTCTTCGCATAACTAATGTAAGTTAAATACCTCATACTTGAAATATTTTAAAATGTAGACGAAAAAGGTCTGCATGTTAAGTGCAATGCGAATTTATAACTCAGGTTAATTATAAGATGCACTGCAAAAAAACTATGAAAATAGTTAATTACCAAAAATTGCAATAGGAAGTTAACTGAAAAGAAATTAATGACAAACATGATTTTAATTATAAAAAATAATTCAGGCGCCTTCTCTCTCTCTCTCTCTCGTACCAAAGCGTTCAAAACACTTTCCTTACGCGTATAGTATAAGGATGACAATACAATCTCGAGGTTTAACAATGACATGGTTGGCAAGACAACGTATCTTTAAAAAGCTTAAAATTTTCCAACAAATGTGATTTAATGTATAACTTGAGCGATTTTGAATCAAAGGCAAAAATTGACGATAAGAATAAGAATCGGTTTATTTTTCTTTAAGATGACCCCTGTCCGAATATAGTAGGTCAATTTCTTCTAATTTAATTTTGCAAAAGAATAAAGCCTGCAAGTGAAATAAAATAAATAAAAAACAGGTTTTCAATATCACATACTTTTATGATACACTCAAAAGTAGAAAATATTTTTTTTTCCCTCAAAATTTTCATTTTTTAAATTTAGTGTGAAGAATGAAAGTGGGTGGCCAAGAAAAAAATCATTTATGAAAACTACTTAAGTACCTATGTGTAAAGGTCACCCACTTTTATTCTTCACACCAAATTCACAAAATGAAAATTTCGATGAAAATTAATTTTACAAAAATCTAATTTCTTCTTTTGGGTGCTTCATAAAAGTGTGTGCTATTGAAAAAACCAGTTTTTTATATATTTTATTATCTAATTTTGAGTCTTCAAGCTTTTCAAAAATTTCCAAGTTAATTCTTTATTTACATAGTCCAAATTTATTTATATTTATTCTCGAATGAAATTGTTGAAATGTACCAAAACTTGATAGATTAATTTGTACCATGAAATTGGATTATGTGCATAATTTCAGCTCTGTAGTGTTTGTGGATCAGAAGATATAATGCATCAATGATGTTACACGACACTCAAGCCAATTTCAATAAAATTGTGTAAAAACTGGATTTTTAAGTGTTCTCTTATGGGGATTTGTATATAGCATTCTGTTGGATGGCCCAACTGATGGACGGACATAATAAGAATATTATGTATACATATATACTAGTGTATTGCCCGTCATATGATGGATAAATAATATTCCCTCTTGCCCTCCCTCCCTCTCTCCCTCCCTTTCTCTCTCCCTGTCTCCCTCCCTGTCTCCCTCCCTCTCTTCCTCCCTCTCTTCCTCCCTCTCTCCCATCTTCTCTCCCACCCTCTCTCCCTCCCTCTCTCCCTCCCTTCCTCTCTCCCTCCCTTCCTCTCTCCCTCCCTTCCTCTCTCCCTCCCTTCCTCTCTCCCTCCCTTCCTCTCTCCCTCCCTTCCTCTCTCCCTCCCTTCCTCTCTCCCTCCCTTCCACTCTCCCTTCCTTCCACTCTCCCTTCCTTCCTCTCTCCCTCCCTTTTTCTCTCCCTCCCTTTTTCTCTCCCTCCCTTTTTTTCTCCCTCCCTTTTTTTCTCCCTCCCTTTTTCTCTTCCTCCCTCCCTCTCTTCCTCCCTCCCTCTCTTCCTCCCTCCCTCTCTTCCTCCCTCCCTCCCTCTCTCCCTCTCTTCCTCTATCCCTCCCTCCCTTCCTCTCTCCCTCCCTCTATCCCTCCCTTCCTCTATCCCTCCCTTCCTCTCTCCCTCCCTTCCTCTATCCCTCTCTTCCTCCCTCCCTCCCTTCCTCTCTCCCTCCCTTCCTCTCTCCCTCCCTTCCTCTCTCCCTCCCTTCCTCTCTCCCTCCCTTCCTCTATCCCTCCCTTCCTCTCTCCCTCCCTCTCTCCATCTCTTCCTCTTTCCCTTTCATTGTGCGAAGCAAATAACACAATTCTTTCATCTATTTGAAGGCTTAATAAATGCTAATTGAATCAGAGGCAACCATGAGGTTCGCCTTGGCAACACCCGGAAAGAGTACAAAATACCATAAAATTTCGAAAATAAGTGCGTGTTTCTGACAAATTCTTCCGTTTAACATCTAAACATTGCAAGAATAAGATATTTTATAGCTTTAGCCGTCGAATAAAACAAAAATGGAGCAATTCGGTCCATATTTACATATTTTAATGAATGAAGGAAATAAACCTTGCACCTTGAAAGATCGAAAATCCCATGTAAAATTATTGGAAAATATAATTGTCTCCCCGAGTCAATTCCGGGACTTTTTTCCGGGATGTTTGATTTTTCTAGAGACCACCTCATGGGGGTTTAACGAGTGTGAAAGTTTCAGCTCTTAATTCCATTGGGAAATGTCCAAAAATACCGGGACAGACGGACGGACACTTGAGAATCGTTATATAAGGATACCTCCCTTACTCTCTATGTACCTTCCATTCTATATCCCTTCCCTCTGATCTCCCTCCCCAAATCCCCCTCTCGCTTACTCGACAGCTATATAGTCGTTTGTATAAGCAAATGAATCCAAACTAAATCCCAGTCCCTTTACGGTTACGTATTTTCACGAAAAAACCTACGATAATTAAAAGGCAATCTATGTACTCATATATATTACACGTATGTGGGCGGAGAAAACAATTTTCGAAGTTCAACAATGACATGGTCAGCAAGGTAAAAGCCGATATTTTCCCAATATACGCGATTTAAATGTTTAATATGCGATATTTGGAACAGTAGGTGGAAAAAGATGAATGGAATAAGAAACTTCATTAATTTTCCTAATACATAGTTTAAATTTGAAGATCGTACATCAATTTTTTCTGATTTCAATTTCCAAAAGAATAACGACTACACTTTTTAAAAGTCGATTTTTACGTGTTATGTTACGGTAAACGGAAATTGCCCCCTTGGAGTCGAACCTGGGTCTTTTTTGTATTTTGTTTTCATCGTTTAATTTTTATATCAGAATCAAACTCTCCTGTGATATTTCAACCTTTCACCTAATTGGGAAGTTTGTTAAAAATGCATTAAAAAGTGCCATTGATGACATCAGCATTATACACAAACCCCTCCACCTAGACTTTTATTACCAACTTTTATAATAGCTTAACTATATAAATGGACCCCATTTAATCTGAAAAAAATCCAAAGCTGCTTGCGGGGTTCGATCCACCTCACCTGAGATAATCATCATGTAAGAGAAGTCACTTAGTCACCTCAGCCCCCAGATCCTCGCATTGGCGCTGTGATAATGTTAATTTGAATTCGTGTTGGAAGATAGATCAAATTACAAGCATCCATTCTAGAAATGAGATTAAACAAACTATTGTCATTGTTTGCGGTGTAATAGAAATCTCTTTATTTTAACGTGGATTTGTATTGACATGAGCATTCCTACGTTTTTTGAAGGGATATTTTTGCTAATAATTGTAAGTTTTTATTTATCTTAAAACTTTATCTTTATTCGCTATTTAAGATAGGTAATACTGTTGTAAAGGATGTTAATTTGAACCAATTTAAATGAAACATTTTAAAGTGTTGTGTTGTAGCTTAGCAATTCTTCAGCTAAACTATCTTTATACAGTGGTTTTATATGGATGGTTGATGTGATGTTAGGAAAAGAACATTATATTTGACATATAAGTTAGGTGACTAAAATATGAAAACAATTTCATTCCTACTAGTATCTAAAGCTGAATTACTCGGAACTAGCAGTATATTTTTGTTGATTTTATGGTATGAATGGATAAGTCAGTATTTTCATTAATGAAACAAAAGATACTATCAAACTTCTTACTACATATATACCAAACATTGTTACATTTGCCACTGAGTACTCTACATCTGTCTGCCATTCTCTAGAATGTAAAATGATTCAAGGTTAAATAGAGAGACCCCCAAATCACTAAACAGCTGGTACACACTTTGCAACTTTTTACACCCATGAAAGCAGAAAGG
The DNA here is from genome assembly GCA_028673005.1 of Tanypteryx hageni. Classification (NCBI taxonomy): domain Eukaryota; kingdom Metazoa; phylum Arthropoda; class Insecta; order Odonata; family Petaluridae; genus Tanypteryx; species Tanypteryx hageni. Next base: position 240,038,193 of record CM054113.1, on the reverse strand, counting down.
TTATCATAGTAGTATAGTATAGTTTATTGTAGACACACTGAGTATTACATTGTCAAAAAAACCCTTAGGTTACTGCTAACATACATGACAGACAAACAAAACAAGAACACTATTCAAAATTTATAATACATTCCAGTGGCAATTCAGAAATTCCTCAGTTGAATAGAAAGAATGCTTAATTAAAAACCATTCAACATGTTATTCAAAACTTGTATGAGGAAGAGACCTGATACTCACTGGGACAGTATTGAAATATTTATTTTCCTTCTAGTATCATAAGAATGGATTGAGTGCACAATACAATATTGATCCAGATTCTTGTGAATATACAATAGGCAGTCACATATAAAAAGACGAGGAAATGTTATGACTGTGGGGTCTAGGTATACGAGGTGCAACCCAAAAGTTCCGGGAATTTGAATAGCGCACGCGAACCGCTTGCAGTACGGCCACTCGCCGCTAGGTAGTGCTGGCAGTATCCATTGTAAGTGTGCAACGTGGCGGCTAGCTGAGTGCATGTGTTCGCAAGTTCTGTGCGTTTTTGTCTGTTTGTGTTAAATAGATTATGCGTTCTTTGCACGAAGTGAACGCATAACGGGGAGGTCGATTCCGTCCGTCCGCCCGCATGTTAAACCTCAAAAACCGCTGGACGTATTATGATGAAATTTTGTATTGGGGAGTTAAATAAATTGATAGACCGATTTAAATGTTGCTCAAAATCGAACAACAATGATGACCACTTTACATGAAGACCTACAATGTTCTTTTGTTTCAACTCGGAAACCCCTTTATGTATTTTGATGAAATTTGGTATTGGGGAGTTTTGCTAAAATTGGTCGACCGATTACAATTTTTGTTAAAATCGGACAACAATTATGACCACTTCACATGTTCTACAAATAGCTGACAATGTTACATTGTTTCAACTCGGAAACAGCTTGATGTATTTTGATGAAATTTGGTATTGGGGAGTTTTGCAAAAATTGCTCGCCTGATTCCAATTTTTGTTAAAATTGGACAAAAATAATACCACTTTACATGACCTACAAATAGTTGACAAGGTTACATTGTTTCAACTCGGAAACCGCTTTATGTATTTTGATGAAATTTGGTATTGGGGAGTTTTGCTAAATTTGGTGGACTGGTTCCAATTTTTCTTAAAATCGGACAACAATGACGACCACTGTACATGAAGACGTATATTTAGTTCACAATCCTTTGTTTCAACTCGGGAACCGCTTGACATATTGTGATGAAATTTGGTATTGGGGTTTTGTTAAAATTAATTGACCGATTCCAATTTTGGTTAAAATCGGACAATAATTACGACTAATTTGCATAAAGACCTACATGTATTTTCAACCCTCGCTTGCTTCTCGTTAAATTCTTATGAGCAAAAAATATTGAGAACATTGTGAAATCTCAAAGAACGCATCTGAAAACTCTGTACTCCGACATGGAGTACATCTTTCCAATCTTGTTATTATTGAGTAAGGGAAAATCCTTGCTATGGATTACGATTCGATAAATCAACTGATGTAACCAAGAGAGCCTAGCTAATGGGATTTGTTCATTTTGTCGACGTGGAAAAGAGAAGTATTTGCGATGAGTTCCTTTTCTGTGAAGGCATTTAAGTCAAAACTATTGTTGATGCGATTGGGACAGCCACTTGGAATTTATTGCGAAGGCATGACATTTCTCTTGATAAGTGTTCCAGTGTGATCACAAATGGAGCTGCGGCGATGGTAGGAGTCAGGAATGGAGCAGCATCATTGGTCAAGAAACGTGAAAGTTTGCATTATGATTTGCATCGTCAGAATCTGCTGAGTAAAAAACTGTTGTATGACAAGGAAGATAGTCCGTTTCCTGTTATGGAACAGGATTGTGAAGCTCACTGGTTGTCTCGGGGCGTTGCATTGAGGAGGCTGTTTGGTTTGCGGAGATGTGTCCATGTTTTTCTTATTGAAAGCCAAAATCCCAGAGCTTGGAACAGGATTTGTGGATTCCAAAACTTGGACGTCTATCTAACATTTTTGAAAAGCTGAATATACCCAATGGAAATCTCCAAGGAAAGGACAGTGATGTGTTTTCAGCTTCAGAAAATATCGAAGCATTTAAGCTGATCATTTCATTGTGGAATCGACGTATCAAGGGGAATAATATGTCAGATTTCGGCTTCCTATCAACTGTCATAGCTGAAGCTTAGGATGAGAATATTGATGTTCAAATGAAGCCGCTCATCGTATACACTTGAAGGTTTAGGAAAAGCACTTTGCACAATGTTTTCCTCAAAAGGCCGATGAATATATAACAGAAAAACAAATGGATCGCAAATCCTTTCGTTCCAGCGAATCTGGTAGGATGCAGTCTATCATATGTGAACGAAGAGAAACTCCTTAAACTTCATCATGATTCAGAGTCGAATTCATTATTCCAAATCATCTCACGTTCAGACTTTTAGGCCGCAGTATACAAACAAGAGTATTATCGTTGCTTGGCCTCACTGGCGATTAAATTTATTGTGCACTTACCTTCTCCAATGGCGACTTGTAACCTGAGATGTAAGTGAAGTATTACAACACGAAAATCCATAAAAAAAACTTACCCTACTTTTTGTAGATCAGATCAATTCTCATATCTTTCAAAGCAGCATAACTGTCGATGATGCCATCGAAGAAAGGATGTTTATCCACAAGTTCAAATAGAAGTTCTCTTCTTTATTGCGATATTAGCTAAAGGCGATAATCTTTGTTGCGAAGGGTTCGATACGCTTACGGGGAAATTCGGCGCCGGGACGATTAGGCGCCTGGAGGAAAAAGCAACAACTTTTACTTGGGTTGTGTGCTTGGGAGTTGGATTCGTTCTATTCCTTCCCTCGGGTTGGGTGGAGTGGTTGGGGGTTGGATTCGTAGTGGGAGATGGAAACCCCTCTCAAGCTAATCCGGGGGGAGCAAATAGAACGAATGCAACCCAACCCAACCAAAGTTGTTGCTTTTTCCTCCAGGCGCCGAATTGTCCGTCGCCGAATCGGCCGCGCCGAACTGTCCCGTCCATGACGTCGGAGGTGTGACCAAGTGAAAAAAATTGGAAACCACTGGTCTAGGTGATCTGTATTGTTGCCAGTTTCGTGCAATTGCGTATGATTCACTGGGAAGATAAATTCGTGTCGCATCTGTCCACATATATGTACTAGAAATTTTGACCCTATTTTGATATTTAAGTATTACTCTAGTTACGATAAACCGTACGACGATAACGGACATAAACAAATACTCGATTAATCACTGATATTTTGTTATGAGGGTTTCTAAGTCATATCATCATCATAGGTAGTCTGTCCGTAGACAGGTCCGTGATTATTCTTGGTTAAACCTGGTTCTCCATATACTCCTATTTTCCGCTGTCCTCTTCATATCTTGATAACTCTCTTTCCCTTTCAAATCGTCTATTAGCTGAAACCTTTTCTTGCCTCTTTCCCTTTTTCCATCTAGTTTTCCTTCTAACACATCTTTAATCACACTCTCTCTCCTCAGGTAATGTCCAACCCAGTTAGCCTTCCTCTTTCTGATAGTCTGTATAATCATTCGCTTCTCTCCTATTCTTCGTAGCACTTCATCGTTTTTCATCCTATCTGCCCATTTTATCTTCAGCATTCTCCTCCAAGTCCACATTTCAAAGCTTTCCAAGTTTTTGATGTAATTTTTCCTTAGCGTCCATGTTTCTGCCCCGTCCAAAGCTATACTCCATACATAGTATTTTATGAACTTCTCTCGGATATCTTCCCTTATATTCCCAGTAAGTAGGTGTTTCTGAAACTAGTTCAGATTCTCTTCTTTGGCCGATATTCGAATGACCTTGGGTTTCTCGGGATTTATTTCCATAACGTATTTTCTACCTGTTATTACCAACTTTTATATTAACTTCGTTATATATATATATATATATATATATATATATATATATATATATATATATATACACACACATACATACATACACACGGGTAGTCGGTGCTTGCACACTGCAAGCGCTTCAAAAAATCACCTAAGACAATACACAATACACTAAAATTATGGAAAAATTAGGATATTTTATGTTAACATTGTGGCATAATCATCCGTGCATTTAGCACGTATTTGGATTTAAAATTTGCGAAATATGTATAACGTCGTTATATTTAACAATTGAAAAGAGTTGACATTTCTCGAATAACTACGAAACAAAATTAAAATACTTTTCACGTTTTACCGTCACTGCTATTGTGATCCCTTATAGCTCTAGATAAAAACAAACCTATTCGCTCCTTCCTACAGTCGATAACCCAAATTTAATCGTCATGTTTGTGCTTTCAGAAGTACGTGAGAATTAAAATTATCTACGATGCCCACAATCACAGTGCGTGATGCAATTAGTGTTTTGGATATAGTAAAATCTTAAATATTATCGGAAGATAATATTGGTGATGTTTTTTATAATATGCATGATATTGAAAATTAGAATTATATGCTTATGGGAATAAACTTGATGTTTTGAACCCCGTCTAATGTGAAAAAAATCCAAAACTGCTTGCGGGGTTGGAACCACCTCACCTCACCATCGCGTAAGACGAGTGATTTAGAGCTTTGCGTTGGCGTTGCGATAAATGTGTATTTGAATGCGCGTGGGAAGATAGACGCGTCCAACATAGTAACGAGATTAAACAAACCATTGTCATTGTTTAATAGAAGTCTTTATTTTAATGTGGATTTGTATTGATACTAGCATTCCTACGTTTTTTGAGGGGATATTTCTGCTAATAATTGTAAGTTTTTATTTATCGTAATTATTATTTATAGTAAGCTTTTATTTATCTTAAAACCTTTTACCTTTATTCATTTAAGATTATTCTGAAAATTGTATTCCCTATGAAGAGGCCATTTAAAATGTCGTTGGTGAATTGTGATTGTTGCGATTACTGAGAATTTCATTAAGAATTACGTCTGGAAAATCAAGGTTACATGAAAGCTTTTGATGAGTTTTATTATTGTTATTAAATTATTATTTAATTCTTATCGCTCCTCTTATAATATTGCCTAATGCATGCATTTTATTATTATTACATTATAATCACATTCGTATTGCTCTACTATTAATGATCATCAATGCGATCTTCTCGGAATAGTTCACATTGAAAATTCATTTGAAAACTACTTTAGATGATTATATTTGTTTATGTGGTTTGTGCCATGAACATAATTTTATTTATTGAAACTGTTCACTTGGCTTATTCTTTACTTTGGAAGAAATCTTTTCTAATTATAGACCTTTAACACCAGTTGTTCTTGCATTTTTCTAAATGCCCTCACATCCTTTTTTCACTCTTTAAGATAGGTAATACTGTTGTAAAGGATGTTAAATTAAACCAATTTTAATAAAACATTTTAAAGTGTTGTGTTGTAGCTTAGCAATTCTTCAGCTAAACTATCTTTATACAGTGGTTTTATATGGATGGTTGATGTGATGTTAGGAAAAGAACAATTTATTATTTTTATCATTTAAGTTACGTTACTAAAATATGAAATATTCAACAATTTCACTCCTAATAGTATCTAAAGTTGAATTACTCTGAACTAGCAGTATATTCTCGTTGATTTTAAGCAATATGAATGGATAAGTCAGTATTTTCATTAATGGAACAAAATACTTATATACCAAACATTCTTACATTTTCCATTGAGCTCTCTACTTATGTCTGTCATTCTCTCAACTGTAAAAATATTAAAGTTTAAATATAGACTCAACAGCTGGTAGACACTTTTGCAACTTTTTACGCCCATACAAGCAAAAAGGTTATCATAATTATATTATAGATTATATTCATATTAAAGTGCAAAGTAGAAAAGTTGGTTATAAAAATTAATTTTTACATATTCACTTGTTACTAGCCTATTTATCATTTTCTGGTGTTCCTCTTCTTTCTTGCTAGAAGTACTTGATCATCCGCGTATTTTACTGTTCCTATAATCCTTCCTCCAATTTTAAAATCTCCTGTGCCTTCTAACGCTTCTTGCATTAGACTTTCACCATATATTGAATAGGGTCGGCGATGGGCAGCAGCCCTGTCTTAAGGCCGGCTCCCACTGGTGCACGCCGCGGCGCAAAACAAAATTTTCTTTCCATGTTATTAAATGTACCCGCTCCCACTGAAATCGGAGTGCGGCGGACCTCTGCAACTTCTCTGCAGCGGTTTGCGCAGAGGGAATATTCTCTGCTGCCGTGCAAGGGCGTGCTTCGGTGTGCCTCAGTGTGAGTGGGTCTTGCATGTGCGCGCACGGTTTTCGAAGAACTTCGTTAACGTTCGGCAGAAGTCGCTTGCTTCCGTCACCACGTGACTCGTGACACATTCGCTGCCTAGGCAGTGCCGCGAACCCTCCCCCATCAGAAAACGTGCCTCTGCGTGCACGAGTGTGAATGGGTAGAAAAATCATGCGGAGGCGCGCCGTGCCGCGGCGTTCACCAATGGTAGCCGGCCTTTACTCCTCTGCCGATATTTACACCGTAGGTGGCCGCATTCTCCAACCTGACCTTTACAACTTGATTCACATATACTGGAGTCGTGATCAGTCTCTTGGCTTTCCAGTCTACACGTATATCCTTTAATATCTTCATCCACATTACCTAATTTACCCTATCAAAAGCCTTTAGCCAGTCTACGGAACATACGCAGATATCTTGACTATTCTATTGCCCTTTCTGATATTATTCTAACTACCCCTATAGCATCTCTAGTTCCTCGTCCTTTTCTGAAACCGAATTGATCTTCCCCTAGCATTTCTTCTGCCTTTTTCTCCAGCCTTTTATTAAGAATCCTCGTGATGATCTTCGAAGTGTTTGCCAGAAGGCTTATCGTTCTGTAGTCTTTACACTGCATTGCCTTTGGCTTCTTCTTTAGAGGGATCATTGTTACTTCTAGGAAATCCCGAGGCCACTCTCCCGTGTCGTAAATCTTATTAATTAATTTCGTGATCGCTTTTAGTCCTTTTGATCCCATGACTTTAAGTACCTCAGCTGGTATTCCATCGCTGCCTGTGGCTTTCCCTATCGCCTTTTCTGCTTCGCTCTCCATAATACTTGGTCCTAAGTTGTCTTCTTCAATGTTTTCCTCATCTTCCAGTTCTATTTTTGCTGATTCTTCCTGCTTGCTGTATAGTTTCTTAATGTATTCTTCCCATACCTGGGCTACATCCTTTGTTTCTGTGACTATCTTCCCATCCGTATTCATAATTCGTTTACCACGAATTCCATTCGAATGCTTGTCTTCTAATTCCAGTGTCCTAGCGTACATCATATCTTAGCGTCCTAACTTCTCCATTTGTTGTATTTTATCACATTTTTCCTTTTTCCAATTTTCTCTAGCTTTATCTGTTACCCTTCTCAACTCATTGTTTATGCGTCTATAGATGGCTCTACCTTCGTCACTGTTAGCGTTTTTCCATTTTCGTCTCTCATCCATTTTCTCCAGCATTTCCTTAGTGATCCATGGTATTTTGATTTTCTTCTCTTGTTTTCCAATCTCTTTATCCAAGGTATCCTTAATACTGGTTTTAATTTCTATCTATTCTATATCCGCGGTCTTTGGTTTGTTTTCTAAATTTCTTAGGCGATCTTCCAACTTCATGCTGACTACATCCCGCCTTTCTTTCAGTTTTTCTAGATCCCAAGTCTGTCTTTCTCTTATCGTTTTTCTTAATTGTTTCTGCTTTGTACTTACGTCGACTATTTGAAGGCTGTGATCTGAATCAATGTCTGCTCCTGGTAATGTTGATAGTAAATTAAGATTTACCTTTTTAATTTATATAATAAAAACTAGAAAACGATTAATTTATGAAATCCGAATAATATGTTGTTTTTTCCGAGAAACATTCTCAAAAAAATAATTTGTGAGTTCAGCGTAAAGGCTTTTAGACATTCGTTGATGCCAATTAAGGAAAAAACATTAACGATATAATTATCACAATAATATTTTATACATCAAAAAAGAACTATCTAATACTTAGTATCATTTGATATATTTCATCATCACTACATATTCTCTTTATTTAACATAAAATATATAGTGAGAAAAATTAGACTAATATTGAGCGCTCGATCAACAGTCTTACCTCAAATCCTGATTAAAATGTGTTTTTACAATCGGCAAAAAATTTTACAACAAATAGCAAATATTAATATTTAATCCTTCTTCGATTTTTAGTAACGATTGCTAATATATATGCGTCTTTTTTAAAATTAGATTAGATCGGCAAATATAATCTCAAAATCCTCAAAAGGGCTAAGAAACACGTTTTCTCAAAACTACCCTAGGTCCTTGCGTTTACCCGATTGTCCAGAGTAGAAGCGTGAGCTTTTCAAAAAGACGCATATTTGAGTGTTAGAAAATACCCTTCTTTCATGTGTGCTTAAGAAAGTCAAAACGAGATTGGAAGAGAGAGAGAGATGAAGGCACTGTTCTCGTGGAACTCTTCTTCGGCCACGTAAGGGATACGAGATACTTGACTTCAAGTTTGTCTTTTTGTCACTCCAGCGGTTCTTTAAATAGGTTAAGTGTCAACTGGGTTTCCTCCAACGCCTTCTAGCTGCCCATACATATGCACCCGTAAAAACAGATTTCTTAATAGATATTTTTTCATAGTAATTAGGGTATAATAAAAAGTGTTTTATTAACTATTGTTTTTAATTGCCCGATTTTTAATTTATCCGATCTTCTAGATAATTTCTTTTTCGCCAATTCTGGACCTCTTAAGCGACTGTAATCCTAATATGGCCCTTAAATGCAGCTCTGATACCTCTTCGAATTGGGCATATCTGGCTTAGATATTCGTCACCAACAATTCCCGCACATTAAAATTCAAAATTAATTTAATGTTAGCTAAATTTAATTCGTCCGCGTAACCTTTTCTACATTTGTATTTATGCATTATTCGGCAGATCGTCTTTGAAATTGCGAATACTTCGGTGGGCCACAGTTCACATCGGAAGTTATCTAGAGATTTATTTGCACTACATGAACGAAAATAGGGTCTAATTATATTTAGAGTTAAAAATTCATCAATCAAGGTTTTCCGGTCATACATAAATATTTAAAATATGAAAGCTTGTGTAATATTATACGAATCGATTTTTATCATAGCTTTGCGATATGCGCTAATGATCTAGGGGTGGCATGCAGTAGGCTGTTACTCAGTGAAACAAGTAATGTTTTTTTGACATTCCACTGAAGTTGATAAAAGGCTTGCGAAGTCGATGTTTAAGAAAAATGCCGATATAAAAAGCTAAAGAATATATATAACAGCTTACGGAAAAGGAAAGGTAAAATGGATATATGGATGTCAACAAGGTGTTGGGATGAGGAAACCCAGTGAACACTCACCCATATATATATATATATATATATATATATATATATATATATATATATAACAGCTTACGGAAAAGGAAAGGTAAAATGGATATATGGATGTCAACAAGGTGTTGGGATGAGGAAATCCAGTGAACACTCACCTATATCTATATATATATATATATATAACAGCTTACGGAAAAGGAAAGGTAAAATGGATATATGGATGTCAACAAGGTGTTGGGATGAGAAACTCAGTGAACACTCACCTATATCTATATATATATATATATATATATATAACAGCTTACGGAAAAGGAAAGGTAAAATGGATATATGGATGTCAACAAGGTGTTGGGATGAGGAAACCCAGTTCTCTCTCTGTAGCTGATGAAGGAATAATTCCGAAAGCTTCTACGTTTGTGATGTTTCTGTGTTTTAGTGTTCTTTTACGTGTGTCGCTTCGACATCCCCGGGGCCTCGCCAACCTGAAGTCGTCTGATTGGTGAGTGTTTACTGGGTTTCCTCATCCCAACACCTTGTTGACATCCATATATATATATATATATATATATATATATATATATATATATATATATATATATAAGTGGTTATAATTGGATAATGGAAGCGAATCGGCACATTTTGAAGTAAACAAGAGAAATTATCCGTTTTGTCATCTGTTCAATAAGCACAAACATAAATCGTGAAAGAACATTGGATTGGTGATCCAGTGGCTCAAAGAAGGAACCTGAAATGCAGGTGGTGGATAGTTTTCGAAGAAATCTTGCATCCGATATCATCAAATTAGCTCCTATATTGCGGTCATATCTGGAGAAATGACCTTTAAAATATAATTTAGTGGCGTGGTTCAAAGTTTACCTCCATGGGTAGTTGTCAAGGAACTGTCCCCTTACTTCTGCCCGAAAAAATAAAATAGTACACGAGGTCTTATTAGGACAGAGCATAAAACCTGTTTAGAATAGCAACAACTGCTAGGGGATTTAATAAGTGCCTCGTATATAAGAGATCGGAAGATTCTGCGGAGAAAGTGAGACGAAGCAGTAGTCAATGAACCTTCCAACGATGAAAATGATGATAATATTGTGCCGAGAAAAACTGTAAAATTATAAATTGTATTAAATAAATATCTTAAACTGAGAATGATTTTATTTAATGCCAACTCAACGAGAGTAGGAACGCTTCATGAGAAAATTTTACTCAACAAGTAAATGCTTTTCTATCTTACAATAAATTAGGATACTGTAGGAAAAATAACTTTATTTCTATCAAAGGAACTAATTTAACCATACATTTGAAACGTCTGCTACTAAATACAAAGTAAATTACCCTCGTCGACTCATCTCTCTTTGTCGAACAGTCTGTATTTTGCAACGAAAAAATGCCGTCTCTTTAGATGCTGCGATTGCGGTCGAACGCCGCCTCAATTGATTTCCGTGCATTGCAGGAAGTGACCGTAATCCATCCTGTCGATGCCCTTTCTCGTGCGAAGATTTTTTGAAAGAGAAATTAGTCGCAATTCTCCCTCAGCGCTTCATCAGTCATCTCCAGACGGCCAGTCTCCCAAAATGCCGCTCCTATTCTCCGCGTCGAATGCTAGACCGGAGGACCCCTTTTTCGCCCTTCTCGGCCTGCGCATGCGCGTGTCTGCCCCTACAGCACCCGCCCCGCCCTCAGTCCACCCGCCCTCAGTCCGCCATACCTCAGTCCACCAGACCTCAGTCCACACGCCCTCAGTCCACCCGCATCTCCTTCACGTACGCCACGACAGCCGAGTGCGGAGGCGCCGGTTTGAACACGGGCTGCTTCCTCTTGCGATGTCCCCTGAGAGGTGCGTCTATTATGTCTTCCCCTCCCTTTACCCCTCCCACCTCCTCCTCCTCCTCATCCAAGTACTCTTCGTACTTCATGGTGAATATGCGCTCCAGGCCCACTTTCTCCATTGCCTTGGCCGAGAAGGCGGAGGTGCAGTCGACGCGGAACAGCGGGTACCCAAGGTCTCTCGTCTGCTCTAGCGTTCGCTGTATGAGTGCCGTCGCTATGCCTTTCCCTCTCCATTCTCCATCCACGGATAGAATCCTCATCTCCAGCAGCCTGTCTACTCTGTACCTCTGGAACACCTTCGATTCCCGATCCACGTGTGCCATGAGTTTAAGAACTTTCCGGAACTTGGCGTCCGGGCAGAGGGCGGCCTCCGTGCTGAGTTCGTCGCTCCCTTCAGCCACGGCCTCGGCGTTAAGGGTCACCCCCACGACGTTCCCGGAGGCCGCGTCCACGGCCATTAGGGAGAGGCCGTGCGATAGGGCCTCTCTGCAGTGGGTCTCGAGGGCAGGGCAACCGGGCCGGCCGTCTTCGGGGCACGTGGGCTGTCCGTCCAGCAGCCCAATGGCGACGTTCAGAGGTTCGTCGGCGAAGAAGGTGCGCCGGAGGAAGGCCACCACCCGATCGTGGTCCTCTTCCTGCACGGGAACGATGTCGTAAGAAGGTTCCGCCATTCGTGTCCTGGAAAAAGAAGAAGAAAAAGAGATACATTCGACGGTTCCAACTCTGGCAAGGGTCCGCGAGCGTGTTTCGCATGCACGATCTCGCTCGAGCGAAAGCGGGAAGAGGATTTCTCGATTTTGCAGTGACGACTTTTTCAGTAGCGAGCGAGAAAGTGATAGCTGGAATCGTCGCTTTATTTATTGCCATCGACAAGGATAATGGTTTTAATCTATCATAAAGTAGGTCAACTTGCAAGAAAAGCATTTCGAAGAACCGACTTAAGAGTAAAATAGGGATTACATATAATCTGTTATGTGATTCCTCCCTTTTAGGAATCTTTACATTAATGATGTTATCAATTTAAAAATTTTAGCCTACTTTACAAAAAATGAAAAGTAGTCTTATGAGATCGCCTAGGTGTCCGTGTATGTGCCCCCCTAACATCTTCTTCATGAATGAACCGATTTCAACTAAATTTGGTGCATAGAATCTTCACATATTACGTTTAAATCATATTTAATGGAAAAATCTAAGCTTTTTAAAGATATGTTGCCTTGCCAACCGTGTCATTGTTAAACCTAGACATTGTATTGTCGTCTCAACACTTATTACTATATGCGTAAGGAAAGCGTGCTTTGAATGTTTTAATACGTGAGAGAGAAGAGAGAGGAAGAAAGAAGGAGAGAGAGGGAGTGAGAGGGGAGATAGAGGGGGGGGAGTGATCCTAAGCCGTGTTAAAATTTAGACCGAGGTTTTATCTTAATAACGGTAGGTTTCCCATAAGATAACACGTAAATATCGATTTTCTTGGTAAGCAATTCTTTAGTCTTGAGCATTTAAAAATTACTTTTGTACATCATACGAATGTGGGAGTTGAACCAAAAGCCGCATAAAAGAATGGAAATTCATTTTCCTGTTGTAGATTTTCGTATATGCTTTGAATCAATGCCTATTTTAGTTTTTAACGTAAAAATTCGAATTTTAAGCAATGCCTTGGTAACGATAAACAATACGGCGGTAACTTAAATAAATATGTTATTAGTCATTGATACTGTGTTAAAGAGTGTTTATAATTAAAATTTTATGATTTAAATTGTCGTACGTCTTAAAGAGCATTTTCTGCTAAGGTAGAAAGTTTTGTATAAAAGAAAAGAGAATAATATTGATAAACAAATAAGTTGATATTAGTGCTAAAATTTGAACTGAATTTTCATCTAAATATCGGTGTTACCCATAATATAAGACGTAATTGAAATTGTGGGAGAACGGTAGCCCTTAGAGACGCGTACAAGGGTTCATTCGAAAGCTTACAGCTGTGTGGGGCCGGAAAAATTATTGGAAGTATAGAAACAATAAAAAAATAAATGGAAGAAGAAGAATAATATCATTGATAGTAATCAATTATAATGTGTTGAAACCGAATTTGGCTGTTATGTTTTTATTTATTTATTGTTTTATTCTATTACTAGCTGTGTGACCCGGCGTTGCCCGGGTGCGATTCGGGATTGCACCCGCCCCTCCCACCGCCCGCCTCTCTTTCACTCACCCCTCCCACCGCCCGCCTCTTTCACTCACCCCTCCCACCGCCCGCCTCGCTTTCACTCACCCCTCCCACCGCCCGCCCCTCTTTCACTCACCCCTCCCACCGCCCGCCCCTCCTTCACTCATCCCTCCCACCGTCCGCCCCTCTTTCTCTCACACCTCTCACCGCCCGCCCCTCCTTCACTCACCCCTCCCATCCATCGTCCCTCTTTCACTCACACCTCCCACCGCCCGCCGAACGTCATAAAGTAGCGTAGGAAAATGGGTGTTCGCGGAAAAATCGGCATATCTTTGAAACGGATAACGTTAGAAGAATGCAATTAAGCCTAAAACCTCTTTGAGTTTCCGCTTAATCTTTCAGTGAATGTTTCGTCAAAATTGGCCCAGTACATTCGAAGATCTCGCGTTGCAAACTTTCAAACTCATCTATCATTAAGCCTTTTATATATGTACACTAGGGGATAAGCCTGTCTCCGACAGGAGAAATTAAACATGAGCCAATGCTGTCTGCTATATAATTCAAAGTATGTTGTAAGATCAAGTCTTTGTTTTCGTCTTATTTTAGAATTTCAGAGATGTCCATCAAAGTATTTTTTTTTTGTCTGTCTTTTGTTGAAAAATTAATGTCAGATTCTGCAACCCCCCTCCAAAAAAAGACATTTTTAATTCTCTAATTCCCTGCACAATCGTGTCCCCCGGTCTCAAAACAATCTACATGTCAAATGTTACCGAATTTTGATTATTTTTGGTTTCGACAAACTATTTTGTAATTATTTGTCCAAATAACTTTTTACTTAAAGTGATAGACTAAAACTTTCCTTTTTTAACGTTAGGGACAAATTCGTTGGCCCTTTTATAGTTTTATTATGATTTGAAGAAGCAGTAGGAGGCGGTACAACGGAAAACCAGTAGAAGGCGGTAATAATGTCGGCAAGATAGATAGCCGAGAAAATCTGACGGCAATATGAGAAGTAAAAATCATCATATGGGTTGACTCGGAGGGAAATGGAGGTTTGGAATACAATTTTACCACACTTCTCTATAAACTATATTTTCATAAAGATTTTTGGACATTTACTGAACATTGCTCCCTGCTTTGAACCATCGATAACTTTAATCTTCACATCCGCTTCTTTGCGCACTCTGGAAAGAGCAACATATAACTGCTCATGACTGAAAACTGCCTAGGGCAGGTATATGCCGACCCTGTCTAGTGTTTGTCCTTGTGATTTATTGATGCTCATCGAGAATGCTAACTTGACCGGAAACTGTCGCCGTCTCAATATGAAAGGGATGTCGGGGTCTGTCGGCGGTAAATTTTCTATTTTCACCCCTCCCCCCCCACAACCTCCCCTCCCTCCCCCACCGAAAATTCAAATTGAATTTAAAAGGCTTTCCTTCTCGCCAACTCTGACCTACATGCGAAATTTGGTGGCAATAGTTCTGAATCGACAAAAGGTTTAATACTTATTTTCATTTATAAAATAATTCTCCCCCCCCCTTCCCACCAAATGTTTGGAAATTAATTAAAACTACTTTATTAATAACTTGGAAGGGATTCTGTGTGAAATGTTTCAAAACATGCTGATGCTTGACAAATTTACTATTCCCCCCCTCCCCTCCGCAACCCCCCTCCCCTCCATAATTTTTAGTTTGAAGATTTTTCGGGGTAACCTCAACACAAAAGCAATCAGTGTGCCAAGTTTCAGCTTTCTACCTTATCGGGAAGTTGAAATAAAACTCTGGACAAAAAAACAGGCATCATTAGGCTGTTATTATATAAGATAGTTATATCTTTTATCTTCGTTTTTTATTTTATACTGTATTATGTATGCATTGTGTAATTATTATAATTATATAACAATTACAAATGAAATTATGATTATTTTAATTATTATAATTTATTAATCTCTTCCCCTCAGTTTCTTGCAGCATTAGCTGCAACAAGCCATTAGTAATTATAAAATCGTGATAGAGTAAAGGCATATGCTCAACTGGAGCTTCCAAGGTATAGTTTATAGAACGCGAAAACCTCCATAAGGTTAAAGATGTGGGAAAATATATACACATTGAGTATATGCTACAGAGTTCTTGTAGAAACATCATAAGAGGAGTAGAGGCCAAAGCAGGTCCGAAACGAAAATGATTTGGAAGAGGATCCTCCTCCTGCATCACCTCCCTTTTGAAGCCTGTTGTAGGCTGACGTGCCGCAAGGTGGATCCGTTCACTCCACTAGTGAATTACCACTGACCGTAGAGATGGCTCCCCAAAGCATCTCCTCCCAGAAGAGAGACCTCGAGATAGAAAATGCCGAACTTCTCTAATCACTGGAACCAGCGCCGTAACTAGGGCGGGGCAAGCGGAGCAACTGCCCCGGGCGTAACTAAAGAAGGGACGCAAAAATTGTTAAAGGCAAGTTGTGCATGTCACAAGGACAGGGGAGATGTAACTACTATACTTGTTCCAGGCATTACGCATAACAGAAACTATAAATTTCGATGATGCTATTGATGAGTTTGCCGCATTAAAATCACAAAAATATATCTCTTTAATATTAAAATATTTATAGTTTTTGTATTTAAATCATGTATGTGTGTAATTATGTATGTAATTATATCCTTTACAGTTTATTTTTATTTATTAATTGTACACCCTTAATCCATGTAGGTATTAGAGAACTTTTTATGCAAGGGGCGCATATTTGGTGGTTGGCCCCGGGTGCTAAAATTGCTGACTGGAGCCCATGAAGGATTCCATGGCTTCCTTCAAAGAAGAACCGAGCCGAGCGAAGCAAGATGGTGGAGGGAGAAAAATTAAAGAAATCACTTCTATTGAAGAGAGTTTTATCGAATTCGAGAATAAAATTCTAAATCTTCTTAACCGCCAAAAGACGCGAAGCGAGGCTATCGAAGACCGAATGAAAGTCTTCGAACAGTACATACTCGAGAAGAAACTCTCGGCTCATCTGTGATGTTCAAGATAGATAGATGGAAAGCTGCTTTGGTATGACAGACAGGGATCATCTTAAAATCAGCGATGATGCTCTAAGAATTGAGCTGGCACACAGCATTGGCTTGCCGAATGATTTAAATGGCACTTAAAATACTAAACTGAAAGCCGCCAATAGCGTTTTGCGGGGAGTGCCATTACAACGAATATATGCTATAGTTGAAGAATCTATCGCAGGGGTTTTCAACCTTTTTTTGACGTGCCCCTTGGAGCATTTTTAATAATCGAGTACCCCCTAGAACATTTTTTAATAGTTGCATACCCTTTACTACATCTGATAGTGATAATGAAATAAATAACGCTTGTATAGCTCGTGTTTATAACGTGAAAATTCAAAATTTTGGCGAATTTTTTATACCGTTATTTTTAATCGCAATATCGCAAATTTTAACTCCGAAGTTATGCATGAAATGAGACGAAATAAGATGAAACACTATAATCTTTAACATTATCGCGTACCCCTTCAATACCCTTGACGTATCCCCAAGGGTACGCGTACTCCCGTTTGAAAGGCCCTGCCTACTCTCTTGGCCTGCCTTATCGCGTCTGGAAAATGTCATCTGAAGTATCTCCCGGTTCTCACCACTATTTTGACCTATTTTATGGCACGCCTTGATCTGCGCTCATCAGCACAAGTGGGTACAACAACCGCACGCTTCCTCAATGAATTTGAGGCTGATAAACTGATCGTATAGTTTCCATTCTTGTGGGCTTCATTGTCTGTCTCAAAATCTCCGATAGGCTCGCATCGCATCGATGCTCTCCCTATAGAAATCCATCCTCTCTGTGGTGAACCATTTTGAGCTCCCCAATTAGTTCCTGCTCGGAAGCGGATCATTACGTATATATCTATAAATTGCCATTCTGTCTGGATAGGGAGATGACTTGGACAAATAATAAATCTCTAAATTCAGTCGGATTCCAAGTGACGGCCCTGGGAAGAAAATCCTTGATGCCAGGATGGAATTGGCCGGACCAAGCACCGCCTGGACGCAGGACGGCGAGATTGAAGGAATACTGATTTTTTGCATTTGCGTCTGACCACTAAACGCAGATCAATTATAATTATACTTATCAGTAAAGATAAGTATAAATATACTGTGCCAGTTATAAGCGACGATGAGTTATAGTACAAGCAAAATTTGGGGCCCCCACTTTTGGGGGCTCCTATGGGTTGCATACCCCATCACATTTTGAATTTTCCCGGGCGACGCCGGAAGCCTATTTACGTGTAATTGTGCCTCTGAAATGTGTACATACATACATCTCAGCTATATTGAGGAAAGCGAATAGAATGTCTTGGGATCATCCCGCATAACATGTTGTCACAATATCTTCGAGTGCCTGTTTTCTCATTTCGCTCTCATTACTAAGGATTATAATCTGTTATGTGCGAATCGATGCTAAGCTTTTAACATTACAATAACCGACAAATAATAAAACATTTGTTTTTATTGCATTTTGTCGTCAATGCGACGGATGACACATTTGTCCCGCCCCTCGCCTCTAAGGAGACGAAGTCACTTTTAGCATCGCATAACTCGACATCTCAATCCGGAGGGCGTTTCCGCCAGTGCATTCGTTGCTTCCCAAACATGGGTCCGTCCCTGATTCGCGGCGTGCGGTGAAAGGGAATTCCGGGACCGCAAGAGGAGAAGGCGACATTGTGCCGTCGGATGTCCTCGACCGTGACCAGGCACGTGACGCACTCCTTCAAGGCCAAGAGCTCTAGTTCTCGATTATCGCTCCGCGGATCCTTTCTCTCCGCTTTTTTCGCGGTTATTACGTGAGTCGGGATTTCTTTGGGGCGTGTCGGTAGCGCGGTGGACGGGCGACCGAGGTCGCTCTGCTTTTCTTTCTCCGTCCTTGGTCGAGGATCCCTCGAGCGCTTTGCCTCTGACACGTTAGGGAGAAAGAAAAAGGGAAGATGGATGCTCCGAGGAAGGCTATATCGCCTCTTAAGTGCAACATTTAAACCTGCGATTCGCAAATGGTAGAATAGCCACGGTACAAGAGGTTGAAGAAGGGTTCAAGGCAAGGGTTCACCAGAGGGTGAGGACGGATGTCTCCTGCAGAGGGAATATTTTTCCGACGGCTGCGCTCGAAGGAGAACATCGCAACGGCGAAGGCATTGGCGGAGATCGTTAAGGTGGCAGACGACAAAAAATACAGGGTAATGAAGGTATTTTTGGAAAGGAGTATCGTCTTAGAGAGGAGCAGCGTCTCTGCGGTGACTCTAAGCGTAGAAATTATAAAAAGCTTTAAAATCAAAATGAAGCAGTGGACATTTACAATATTCGTTTTTATTTACATTATGGAATATTTCCTTTCCAATTGGAATTTGAAGTAAGTATCAAATCGCAGCATTTCCGAAGCTCTTCTTCTTCATCCGCAGCAGCTTAAGCATATCGTATGCTTGCTACATCATTCATGGAGGGTTAATTTTTTTCTTTCTCTTATTCTTCCTTTCTATTTTTTCTATAAAATCCTGAGGAAAAAGAATCGCGCTGCGATTCATTCTCACATATTTGGGAGCCGATTTACATTACTCTCTTTACTCACCGTTGGCGGCTCTGCGCTTCGCGTGTTTTCCCGAAAATGACCTCCGCGAACGGTGAAGTACTGTACTGATAAAATGGTGGTCTTGTCAAAACTTTAATTAATTTTATAAAGTTTATAAAAATCCCATTCAAAGAATGTGATTAAATTTTTTGTTCTTATTCATTTCATTTATTCAAACACAAAAATGTTAGGATTTTATCCACTAACTGAAAACAGTTCCAAACAAGCCCAGAATGAAATTATATTTAAAAACCAAAAATCAAATTTTTCAGTATATGTTATTCCGATGCTCGTATTCGTAGATTTTCTTTACATAAAATCGTTGGCATTCTCTCATACAATTGACGTAAAAATGTTACTAGCAATAAACGGGCACTTTTTACAATGTTGCTGGTTTGGAATCTGTATGACTTCACTCTCCGTTTCTAACCACGCAGTACCACCCAAATATTTAGAATTTTTAATTTAAAAAAAAACTATTTTTATTCTAAGAATGGAAAATTGAATCTATATTTCAACGACTGTGTAAACCAAATTCCTAGTCCATAATTTATTCCATTTAATGTTATATACTTTTTATTGATGCTCAACAAAAAGGAAAAATTTATTTAAATTTCACGCTTTTTCAAGTTTCGGAAACTTTTCTTGTTCTGGTTAAAATATCTATTTTGCAAAATCAACTAGTTTCAAAGTTGATAATGAGGAGGATCGACCATTTCGTTAAATGTACCACTAATAGATTACGTTTGTATGCTTAAAAACCATCCTTCATCGGAAACGTACTCTAGACTGAGATTGGTTAATGTTTATGAACCAGAAGATTTCCTAGATGTAATTTGAAATCCGGAGATTGCACCGCAAACCCAGAGACTCCGAGACAAATTCAATGAGATGTCAATCGCGTTTGTCCCTGCGAATGCCATTTTCGTTGAAAATAACGTCCCTTAAAATGAGGTATTTCGTGTACCTAAGAGAATACTTGATGTCATTATAATCTGGATTATTTCCTTTCTCCTTATGCTCACCTAAGAGAATTTATGTTCTATCCGTAAACACAACAAAATAACGAAGTTTATGAATGTTAGCTATGACGCGCTAATCCAGCCGAAGGTCTCAGTTACGATGGCAATTTGCTAAGCATTTATGGGAATTATATATAGAATTGACAAGTTCCCAAAAAATGAGCATTGTTTTTTTTCTGAAGCGTTGACGAGGTCCCGATTCCCAAGTAATTATTATGAAACCCTTGACTAATATCGTAGTAGCTCGTTTTGGAGAGTTCATTCCAGTGAGCAAAACATTTTCGAAACTTTTGGTGTGAGAAAATATTACTTGAAAACAGAGATCAAATATGCAACGAATTATAATATATAAATTGATATATTGAAGAGTTAAAGAAATTAATCGCAAGATTATTAATTATTGTTTAATTACATTAAGCGTATGCGATGGCTTTAAATTAAACTTAGTAGACCCAATTTAAAACTCGAACAAAGCGCGTTCATAGCTGAAAACGGTAAAATAATTAGTCTTCTACATGTAAAGAAATATTTAAAAATTATTTGCAAACGATTAGAAATGCTTCAATTTTTTCTTTTATTTTGAAACTGTCCAATTTATTAAATAAGTAAAATAAAACGAGGGTTTGCGAATTTTAACGGTTCCATGTGTGGCCAACAAATTTCATTAGTATTACCAAATAAACAGAGTGTTATAAATATTCTATTTCTTTCGATTATGTGGTTGAATTTTTTCGTAGTTTGAATGATATTGCTGTTGTCGGCATAGTTTTTATAGGCACGTCGGCATTTGCGTTATATAACGAATTCGTCCAGTGTAAAATAACAAATTCTGGTTGCGCTGCAGACGCATCTCCTGCAAAAGCCCTATTATCATTACTACTAATTATTTTTCTCGAATCCTTATTTGTAGTCTTGGGAAAATCCATTTCCTACTAAAAGAATTTGCCCCTTAATGAGGAGGTCAAGATAGAAAAATACTATCCAACTCCATAGTTTTCACTTTCACGCTATTTGTCGACATGTTATCGAACGATACTTTTAAGCGAAAACCGTGGAATATAGCATGTGACGTAACATTACGATCGGAACTGCAAATCGCTTTAGGGCTGCGCGTTAACCTAAGTAGAGCGCTTTGTCAGCGCACGTCCTCGGTAGGGAGATGGAGACGATATTCGGCGCATCATTTGGACCAATCTCCACTCCCACCGAAGGCCATTTGCAACGCCATCTGTCGTAAGCGCGCAATTTTCGAATAAATTGTCCGGAAAGGGGTAAGGTGACAGCGATTTATTTTTCTTCTTTTCGCTGCAATTTCGTGGCGTGTTCCAGATCAATCGATAATGTGCAATTGCATAAGCCACGTTTCGTTCGGTCTCACTTTCTCACGTGAGATCAAAGACGAGGGGACAGAAGCCCCGCACAACATTCTCTCTTTCTCTCGCGAGAGAAAACCAGAGAGAGAGAGAAATATAGACAGAGATACAACGAGACAAGATTCGCAGCGACGACCGAATATCGCGTCGACCAAGAACGAAGGCGTTGCGGGGAGCGATTCGCGTATGTCGTCCTCGAAGGAGATGCAGAGGCGAGGGTGTTCTTTCGCGGGTCGGAGCGCCAAGCAAATAGACGGAGAGGGGCCCTACTTTCGACACCGAGGGGCCTGGCTCTATCCGCGCCGCCGAAACGATTCCCTTCTTGCGTCGTAATTCATCGATCAGCGACCGCTTTCTCGGAAGATTGAGAAGAAGAAGCCACTTACCTCATGTCGGAGGATTCCTTTGTGGAACGCGAGGGCGTGTGTGTGTATTTGCGTGTGCGTGTGTCGCCGCGGCAGCGTCCAAGCCCCGAAGTCCTCTCGACAGATTTCCTTGTCGTTGTTGATAGTGCGGTGCAGGTGGCGCGGGAGGAAGGCGCTCGGATCCGAGTCACTCGAACGAAACTAATTTGGAAAGGAATGGGACGAGTGTTGGTGGCGAGAGGCTTCTTATGGGAGGAAAAGAGGCGGCGAAGAGGCTGAGAGAGGTTTTTAGGAGAAGCGCGTGAGAGAGAGGATTTATATGCGGAGAGAGGGAGGAGGAGATTCTGCGGAAGGGGAAAGGGCGGAGAGGGGAGGAAATGGAGGATGGGGAAGGAAGAGGGGGAGGGAGGGGGAAAGGATAGGGGGAGGGGAGGAAGCAGAAATGGGAGGGAGTGGGAGGAGAAGATTCTGCGGAAGGGGAGAGGGGAGGAGAGGGAGGATGGGGAAGGAAGAGGGGAGAAGATGGAAGGGGAAAGGAGGGGAGGAATGAGATAGGGGGGGAGGGGGTGGGAGGAGAGGGAGGAGGAGATTCTGCGGAAGGGGAGAGGGTGGATAGGGGAGGAGAGGGAGGATGTGGAAGGAAGAGGGGGAGGAGGTGTAGGGTGCGAGAATGATTGGATACCTGGAACTGGAACTCATTGCCGCGAGGCGCTCTAGAGGAGAGGGCGGGAGAACCGCTCGACCATTCAAGGGTGCCACGGAGGGAGGAAGAAGGGGGTGGTAGCGGGGGGAGGGAGAGGGTGAAAAGATGCGAGGGTGGTCGACGCATAAATGTGGCGAAAGAGGGCGGTTTTCCTGCCGCTCGCCTGCTCTCCGTCGAGGAGAATCAGTTTCCAAAATTTACAAAGAACTTCACTTAAAAAACTTTTCTCTGTTTCTTGTTCAATCACAAAATATCTACTGGATCTAAAGTTGACAGTAACATAACCAACTCAAGAGAAGCATAGGTGGAAAATATGCGTCCTACACATTTTAGGACTAGAATTCGACGCCCGCATATTGCAGGTGTCGCGATTACATCTGATGGAAAGATGCGAGTTCGGTTCCCGACGACAACTCCTAATTGCGATCGCGGTTGCGGAACTCTCCCGCGTCTGCAGCTTTCGCAGTTATTCCTTCCAGCGGAATTACATCGAACGGGCATTCGATGCAGCTCGGAGGCCTTCGTCCCCAATTCCTTCGTATCGAAAAGAGCGAAACGGCTGCGACTGCGCGCTGAGTAGCGTTCTGTTCCGTCGAATGTTCTTTCGGCGAATAGTCTCTGGAAAGCGATCTGAAGTAGATGAGAGTTTGTATTCGAATGGTCGCCTGTACATAAATTAATGCGTTTTTACGTTGCCGCGGCCCAACCCTTCGTAGTCCCGAAGAGAACCGAGTGATTTTTAAAAGAAATTACGCCAAAATCAATTCGCCTGTTATTTGTCCGCGTGTGAAGAACCCGTTTCCGCTGGATCGCCTGCGATAGTGTTTCACCTCCCCTCTCCTACTTATTCCCAGTCGATATGCTCTGTGTTCTATACAACCGTGGTCGGGAACGGCAATTTTTGTTGTTCGGAATCAAACGAAGTACTAAGGGACGAATACATTCGGTGAGGTATTTTCCCGCGCGCTTAAAAATATATAAAATCACCAATAGTGTATGTTTATGGCGACAGACGCCCGAGCGCGTGAGAAAATGTGTGCCTCCGAGTAAATTCGCCGTTTGAGGATGCGCCTGGGTGCTGTGGCGTACGGAAGATGTGGGTCATTGGATTTAGAGGAACCTCCTCATGAAGCATTCCTTCAATACAAACTTCTTGAACGGGCGACTATCTAGGGTAAGTGACGTACTGATGAACGTGGTTCAGATTCCGGGAAAAAGCTGTAGTTCCAGTCGCATATAACATGCACTGCTGACATGATGTTAAACCATAAGACAAGTAATGATTATAATAACAAAATTTTATAAATAACTTTTATATTACATGGAAGTTTTACTCCTTCTCTCGTACTAAAACTAGAGTTGGCAGCTCAACTCGGTCATAATTTACAAACCTGTTGAAAAAACTTTGCAAGCAAAATTTCCGCTCTGCTAAAATAAATAGCTATATTTCTTTCATTACTGTTAAGAAGCGACTGGCGCAGGTGGTAAGATGGCGGACTAAAGAACCAAGATCCCTAGGATCAAATTTCAAAGATGGAAAGAGATTTTCTGAGTAACTAATTGCCGCATTTTCAATGGCAAATCATGGGAAGGATGAAAACATTCGTCATATATATACATATATATGGTATAAACATATATTATGAATAATAATAATGAAGTGAACGAGGAGCCTCGAGTGTGGAAACGACCTTTCTGCGGGAAATTCAAATCATCGCGAAACAAACTTCGCATCGTTGGTTTCCGTTGTGCGATTGCAGTGGAGCCTCATCTGTCAAATATACAACTTTGCGGAAATTTGTATTAATATCAATGAAATGGCTAAATATTTCTTTTAAATCGATAGCAAAATTTGATTGAGCACTTACAACAAAGTTGTTGATGCGCCAATAAACAACACACCAAATATTGAGGTGGATGGCAGTTTATCAAGTACGAGGCGATGCCTCTGATTTCGAGAGACTTCTCTTTGATTTTACGCAGTCCTGCTATTTATCTTTCGATTTTAATAAATTCTCCGTTTGTTAGATTTCACGTATCATATGTTTGGTTCGCCGCGTTGAAAAGTCACGAAACTGTTGAATATAAATTTGTTTAGTGGGTTAAATTCGTCACATTTTTCTATATAAAACCAAATATATTTTATTAATCTATAGGAAATTCTCTGATCCCTCTCTCCCAATTCGGAATTCGTCAAATTTTGATGGCTTTACTGATCGTTGAACGATATTCTGTATCAGTTTCTGTATTTCGACGAATTGGGAAATATTACAGCAAACGATTTGGAAAGTCACGAAACAAAAAGGAGGTGGTTGTACCGACAGCAGCGACTTCATTTGGCCGCGAAAGTTTCAAGGTTTCAAGCGATTATACTCTAATTTAGTCAAAGCGCTCGAACGGAACGACGCTGCGCGATTCAAATTCTCATCGTTAGGAAAAAAAAAGTAAACTTAATGTCCTTCAGCACGTTTTATGTCGACAATAGGTTTCGCTTTTAGTAGCCATAAAAGAAGGCAGTTGTGAATGAGAAGGCGTTAGCGTGGGAATATATATCGGGTTTCAGTGTATAAATGAGGCATAGAGATAATACATAATTGTCGGCTCTCGTATCTCAGATGCTGAATCATTTAACCCATTAATACCCAGGCATAGATAGATATCCTTGTTATTTCATTTTAAACTTTCAATTCGTAGGCGCTCTATAACGCATTAAAACAAAATTATTACGTAAAAACTTAAATATTGACCCAAAGTAAAATAAAAAATGTTGCGTTAACGCAAAGTTTGACGTTTAGGCAGCATTAATATTCCGGAATAAAATGTCAAAAATAATTTTATTATTTTTGTACAATCGATAGCGTCTCCTGCGTTTTAAATCGCATTTTATTGGAGTGTTGCTATGGAAATGATTACTGCAGAACTCGGTTTCAACATAGACGAGTGCACAAATGGGTTTTTTTCCACTCGACTACACTTCAGCCGTGGATTGCTGTGCCCAAGTGCATGCATAGTAGTTTATGGCATGAAATTATGAAGCGAATAGAAAGAAGGACAGTCAGTCTCTGCTAGTGCAAAGTTGGAATGTGGTTCGATTATTTTACTGCAAATATTATATAAAATTAAATCAAAATTTAAAATTAAATATAAATAAAATTTGCGACGCTGGGAAATCTGCCTTTACTTGGTTTTCTTAAGACAAAAATTTAGGAAAGCCATAGTTTACTTAAAGGCTTAAGATTCAATCAATCTGCAGTTGCAGTTATGTTAATCGTATATTTTGTGACCTCATTTTGTTCATATTAGAAACGAAATCTAAAATGATATTTGAACAATAAGTTATTCCTAAATAAAGCCAACTAATTGAAAATAAAGAGATAATAGCAGCTTTACATTTATCTTTACTGAAATTATTTTTTAACTTTAACTAAATTAGAGATTGACTGCTTAAATGGTGTTCATGATGAATTAATCCATTCCAATGAAATGCATTAATTTAAGTGTGCATATGAATAGGGTAAAATACTTTGTCCGATACAATTAGACCAATGAATTGCAGGGGCGTAGTACGGAGGCGTAGCAAGGGGGACGTAGCAAGGGGGGCGCAGAAAGGGGGGCGTCATAATTTTCACCGTTTCACGTTAACTAATAGGAATTTTTGAAAGAATCTCAACCACATCGATATATGTATCCAGCGCCGTCCCTAGGGGACTCCGGGGCCCGGGGCGATCAGCATTTGCGGGACCCTTTAACAATCTAAAATCATCAAGTTATAATAGCGCACTAAAAATAATTGTAATATGTATCGTATATTTTAAAATATGTATATTTTATTGTATAATTTAAATATACATATATTTATTATTGTGTTTTTAAAATGAGGAATCGCTTCTGGAGTTGAAGAGCAAAAACAAGTCATTCGTTAGGAAATCCAACAATAATTTGGTCATTTACGCCTGATCCATTATTTTGTCGCTAGTGGCTTTGGAGAACTGCATGTATACCTGCAACTTGGATATGAATATAAGCATACAAAAATCTCAATGGAACGGCAACATACAATACGTGAGTTCAACTTATACTAAAGTAAAATAAACAATCACTTTATTGTTCTGTCTACTTTCATAAATTCAAATTCCTCGACTTTGTTACAGAAAATTCTGCCATCAGATCGTTGTAATCCAATTTTTAGGCTATTTGTCTCTCGATAGATAAAATAGCGACTCCACTAAATCTCTCTTGGGACATTGCTGTCCTAAGATAGTTTTTTATTAATTAAAGTTTGGAAAAACCACTGCGAGCGGAATTGTTAATAAAATCATATACGCTACCTCTGTATTTGGGAAGGAACCATTTAATGACTTGAGAACCTTAAAGATTTCAAATGCACTTTTCGTTCCTTGGGGGATCAACTGTCGAAGAACACGCAATTCTGAGGAAAGATCTGTACTGTCGATGTCGTGTGAATCTTTATCATACAATACGTTGTCCAAATTTATACACTTTTTTCATTTTGTCTTCTGCTAATTCTCCAAGCTTTTTAAAAATCATATAGAAAGCCGAAATTACATGTGTACTCTTCCTTTTGTTCGAAACGCGTTGGCAGTGACATGAGAGCCTGATTTACAATGACAAACAAGTAGCTAATGCCTTTTCTCGTCCTCACCTACTGGTGAAACGATCTTACGGTTTGATCGTTTATCTATGAATATAGGGTCGAAGTCCAACTCAGCAGCTATTTCTGTTACTGCCATAATTGCGGAGGTAAATCCAGTTTTCCTATAGAAACTCAATTATTCCTTTAATATATTTAATGGCCATATCGAGTTGCTTGTCTCTTAACTGTTGAAATTAACTTGCAGTAGTTACTGCAAACAGAATGTCATACTATAAGACCATTTCCAAGAGGACCGTCCCCCATACTACTCCCGATTCCTCTATTCCTTTATTACCGACCGTCGGGCCAGAGTCAGAGTCGGGTCTGCCCTATCTACGCCATTTCAGATACGCCCCGGCGTCCCACAAGGCACGGTATTATCGCCTCTACTGTTCATACTATATTGTTCTGACATGCCCTATACAATTCTACCGCAGGTCACATTGGCGCAATACGCGGTCGACACCGCTCTGTGGGCAACAGCCAGGACCCCAACAGCTGCAACCAACCACCTGCAAAAAGCACTAGGAACCACCGAAAAATGGATGCAACAATGGCGACTGAGACCCAACCCGGCCAAATCCATCTTCCTGACCTTCGTACACAGGAACGGAGCAAAACGAGCATGTATGCAGCAACCGGTTTCCCTCACCCTTTGGGGCGAGAAGATCGGCCTGCAGAAAGAGGGGAAATACCTCGGCATTACCCTCGATCGACATCTCTCGTTCTCCAAACACCTGCAGCTAGTCATCTCCTCAGCCTGCCGCCGCAGCAATCTCATCCGTGCAGTCAGAGCGGGAGGGAGAGGCGTTTCGGCGGACACGGCACTGCACCTTTACCGAGTTATCATCAGACCGCTCTTCGAGTATGCCGCCATTGCAATCACGCCCGGACCACAGGGCCGCATGACAGAAATAGCGGGCGTAGAAAGGAGGATCTTGCGGCAAGCTCTGCTTCTCCCACGACAGCGCTGCCGCCAAGAAGTCTACGCTGACGCGCAGATGGAACCAATACTCCACCGCATGGCAAGGCTGCGATGTAGGGCGGCGGAACGAATGAGGGAGCATCTACCACAACTCCACAACCTACTCAACCAGCCTCTATCCCAGATCCTACCCAGACGTTACCCAAAAATCAAACTACCGTCGCCCGGCAGAGTGATAGCTAACCTAATCCCCCTATATTACCCCGACTCCCAACCTATCCCCACCCGCACTCCAATCCCACTCCCGCAGCACCTGCTCCCTCAACCGGGATGGCCCCTACAGCGGCCAAAAAAGAGAAAGAAGCGGGCTCGCCGAAAGTGAAAAGTGCCAGTGAATAATATCTAGATAACCAGTGACCAAAGAACTACACACCAAAGAACTATATACCAAAGAATATATATACTCTGTTATTGAAATCACCTATTGTGAACTGTTATAGTTAAATCTTTTATTTTTATTATCTGTTATTGTTAAAATTATTTATTTATTTATTTATTATTCTCTATTATCAAAAATATCACTACTTAGTCAAGGCTGCCTACGGTAGGTTTTTCCGGGTTTCCCTACCGTCCCCGGGCTAATGCCGGGCATATGCCACCCCCGGCAATTATTCAACAACAAACTACCAATGGTTAAACCAAAAGAATGTCTCAAAAAGTAACAAAAACCACCCTGAAGAGGCAGCTAGCCTATAACAGGGATTTATCTAGGATAGGTCTAGTCAATGTTATAACATGAAATGCATAAAATGTAACCTGTTCTTAGATAAATAAAAACCTTTTGAATTGAAAAAAATTGAATTGACATCTTGATTTTGGCCCCTCATATTTGCCCCATTGTCGTATCTTTTCACCCTAAAATCTTAAATATGTAAGCCAATTTCATTCGGGGCAGATATGAGAGATTCTGATAGCCTTTGACCATTTGTGTCCTGAGTGGTAGAAAGGCAATGAAGTTCTTCTTAACTTTTACTTCATCTGAAGTCATGTCCACATAGCGCAGCACAAGAGACATCTGCCCTTCGTGACTCAGATCAGGGGTACAGTCAAGAATAACGGAAAAGTATTTTGCATTCTTAGCGGCTTCAAGGGTTTTTTTCTTCACCTGCAAATCCATCTTCGAGATTAACTCATCTTGAATGTGAGGTCCAAGATAGTGGTAATGAATTTATTAATTTTTTAATACTTCGGACATGCTCTTGCATTGTAAAATTTAGCAATAATCTCCATTAATGGCAGAAAATTAACATTGTCAACTTCATAAAGTCTCGCGTGGGCTCCACGAAATGCCAAATTGTGTTCAGCAAGGTACTCCACAGCTGAAATGATACGTATCATCAATGACCGCCGATGTTCCTCCTTGCTTATTTATCGTTGATTGAACTCGTCCATTGTCGTCATTGATAACAATCTTCTCTAAATTTCAATCCATTTTGCTGAGTTCAATATATGCTCATTGGACGACTCGTGAGATAGTAGTCTCTCGCTCAAATTCTTCCAGTAATTACAATCTTTCTTGATTAAGTTTCCTGCTTTATTTGTGCCAAACAATTTATAGCAAAATAAAAAGGCTGCATCAACTTTTTTGGAGTATACAATAGGGTGGATCGTTTTTCAAATTTTTCATAATTGATAATTCCTGACCCGGTATGGGGTGCCTTTCGTGGCACAATTTTTAGAGGTGCCCCATCGCGGCCAAAGTGTACAGATAGCGTTTAGTCCATTTTTCGGCTGTTTTCGACCATGTTGGGCAGCTCTTTGCTTGTTTGGAGCGTTTTTCAGTTTTAAACTATGCAAGGTAGACGCAGCAGCTACTTTCGAAACTGAATAGCGCCAAAGGCGGCGGCGGTGCTCGCTCTGTCAGACGGGGAATGCCTCGCTTTGTCAGATATGTTTACGCTGTAAGTGCGCTCACGATCAGTCGTATTGGCGAGTTTTGAGGGTGAACTGAGTGAGAGGGCGTTCAGTACTAGCCACAGACAGGAGCTCATCTCACAGTCAGTCTGAGAATGGGACTGACACCACTGATTGTGATTTCAAACCCGATAATAGACTTACGCCAAGTACGAGTAAAGCTGATCTAAAAGCCGTTAGAAGCCGACGGGACAGGTGTCTCAGACAGAAATACCACATGACTTGTTACAGAAGCTCTGCAGGCAGCAGGAAAGGGTGATATCGTGGACCGAAACAGAGTAAGAAGAGCATGGGGAAAACTACGCCTTGATTTGCAGGGGGAGATGCTGCAGATATAAAAGCACTGCAAGGTCTTTACTTTGAAGGTAAACAAATATTACACCCTAGTACAGGTCAATATTGATGGAAAAAGGTACCAGAAGACGCAACAAGAGGAACACATATCGCTTGTTTTGGAACCGGGCTCTTCCTGTCTGGGTCATGTGACACCGTCGTCGTTCGCCAGTGGTGCAGATATCCAGTCGATCCTTAAGGGACAGTTGGAGGAGAATCAAATTGATGCCACTGAATTGTGTGTGATCGTATGCGATGGAACTGCTGTTAATACAGGACTAGATTCAGGAGTTACTGCTTACATGGAATCAGATCTTGGAAGGCCCCTTCAGTGGCTGTTTTTTTACTCCA
The DNA here is from genome assembly GCA_028673005.1 of Tanypteryx hageni. NCBI lineage: Eukaryota > Metazoa > Arthropoda > Insecta > Odonata > Petaluridae > Tanypteryx > Tanypteryx hageni. The sequence continues at coordinate 240,007,496 of CM054113.1, read as the reverse complement.
TGCCAACGAACTCCCCCTACGTCACCTACTCCTCCATCTTGACGGAGGCACTCAAGGGCCAAAAAAGCTAACAATTCCCGTAGGGCAGGCACTCGAAACTAGTGGGCATCAACCAGTTCTACAGTATCAGACAATCAATTTTGAAGCTCCACATATTGACATTAATGATTTAAGACCGGACCAGCAATATCTACTAGACATATGTCATGCTATTTCCTGTGATTACTGCTCCCCAGATCTCTAGAGGGGATCACCACGAGCACTCTCTCATTCAAGGTGGCTGACGACAGCATTTTTCGATTGTACGTCTGCACAGAAAAGGCATCAGAAAACTTGCAGCTGCTCACCCAATAGATCATGCGTGTTTATTCACCTGTCTGGGCAATCAAGTGCAACTCTTCATACAAGGATCCACGATCCACGAGTTGCGGTTTCTCAGCGAAAATGCTCGAAAGATAATCGATCCAGTGATTCAAAAGAATGCTTTCTTTGGACACCCTGAAAACCTACTCCTCACAATGATATTGGATACAAGGAATTCTGTAAAAAAAACGGCCTTCAAACGCATTATGAACGCAAGACAAAACAAGTACGGATGCACACGGGTTTCCCGTGGTACAAAAGTGCTTTTCGTCAAATTCGCCGTAGTATAATCGTATACTAATGTATTTACTTTGAAATCAGAAAATTATTTTTTCTTATATTGTGGTAGCTTAGATTCGTTCTAAACATGTTCATTTCGTTTTTCCATTCTATACTCTTCCTATAAACGAAATTTCTTTAAAATCCGTTATGCCAATACCCTCCAAATTCATACTTACAGAAAATACTAACCTTGATATTGTGGTAGCCCTATTTATTCGACCCGGTTGAAAATTAATATTTTGGTTATATATTTATATGATGATTATATATTCTATCTTTGGTTAAAATCCATGAGGGCAGCTCTCTAGAAATACGATCAAAAATATTATTTCACTTTTTGTGTGGTAGCTCTGCTCTTTAACTCCGCTTTAAACATCTTGATTTCATTACGATATGTTGTACAAACCTTATATGCAAAATTTAGTTGAAATCCATCCAGCCAATTCTCTCCAAATCAATTATTACTGAAAGAGTTTAATTTGTAATTGTGGCACCACTGTTGGGCTGATGCGATCCAAATTTGCTATTTTGTTTTTATATATAAGTGTTTATTACAAATATTAAATTTCGTTAAAATTTATAAGGACAATTCAACACAAACAGATGTAAAAAGAACTTTTTTATTACTATTATTGTAGCAGCACTGATTTCCATATCTACGTTAAACATATTGATTTTGTTTTTCTATGTTGCACGCCTCCTTTACATCAAATTTCCCTGAAATCGGTTTAGCCAATTCCTTCCAAATTCACAATTACCGAAAAGTTAAACTTTGCAATTGTGGCACCTCTGCCTAATGGATCCGGCCGAAATATTCCATCTTGGTCATGAATTTATGCGATGTATTTTAATATAACTTTTATTTTTGTATTTTAACCTTGAATAAGTCTGAGTATAAACAAATAAAATATAAAATTCGGATGTAAATGTTTGTAAGGGAAATTACAGGAAATAAAATGCTCTGGTTTTATTGCAACTAAACCCTTTCATTTTATTTATAAAAATAAATTATTTTTTCTTTGTCCTACAAAGCGAACAGTCAACACTTTTTGTTTTTTTATCAACAAACAACTAATTCAGACATATATCAGTGATTTATTTCTTTGTCAAGGATTTGAATGTAATTTTCATTACTGTAAGTTAGCCAATCTCCGCAAGTATTTCAGTTTGTCTTCCACCTGCTCATATTCCTGCACAGAAGTGGCAACCAAGTCATGCAGTGCATCATATCTTTTCTTTTTCACGTCTAGACGACCTGCCTGTGCATTAGCCAGTGTCAATCTGTGGCAAGCCAGGCCCCTCTGCAGTTCGTCAAACAGAAACAACACGGTGGGATGACTGCAGTGGAATAGGGAATTAAGTGCATTGTGAAATCCCTCACAGCAGTTTGTAGTTTTAGGCGACCGTTCAAGAGCTGCATCATGATGATTCCATATTCTTATTGGAAACTGGGGATCTCTACCTGCAAGCCTTCTCAAAATCTACTAAAACCTTTTGAGGCACCAGATTTGGAACTAACAGCTTCATGATTTCAAACATTCTATTATAAGTATCCAGTTCTTTTTCTGTAACAAATTTTTTTATCACTTTGCGTGTGGCATCCCTGATTTTTATATCTACACAAAACATATTGATTTAGTTTTTCTATGTTGCACACCTCCTTCATACAAAATTTCCCTGAAATCGGTTTAGCCAATTCCTTCCAAATTCACAATTACCGAAAAGTTAAACTTTGCAATTGTGGCACCTCTGCCTAATGGATCCGGCCGAAATATTTCATCTTGGTCATTAATTTATGTGTGTTCTATCTACCAAATTTTATTGAAATCGGTTCAGCCAATTCTTCCCTGATATATGCGCATGGACATCACGAAGATAATAGTGCTTTTCAGCAATGACGAAAAGCACTAAAAAGAGTGAGAAAGTTCCGACATTTAGGATTCCTCCTCTGATTTACAAGGCCCCGGAGTACACCGAACTCCTAACGTGGTCTCGGGTGACAGTTACCGATCCTCCTATACTCAGCTCCATTACAAATGCTGACCAGCAAGCCATTTCAAGCAAGGAAGATCCGCCTACTTTGCCTCTGTTCACGATGCCCTGCCACACGCAAGCTGTAGAGAGAACAGTAAAGTTGGTTACGGAATCTTCAAAAGCAGTGTATAGCCAGTCTGCACGAGATGGATTTATTCGGGCGAAACTTAATTCGTGGAATAAATGCACAAATTCCAAACAAAGGCACAATACAAACGAAAAAGCCTAAATAAGCAGTAAGCGTGCACATACGGTATGGTGGTTGGGTGAGCACGGGTGGAACTCGAAGTAATGCCACCTCCCCGTGGTGAGTTCTGGGTAGTATGGAACTGAAAAACAATCAAAACAAGCGAACAGCTGCACAATCTGGTCGAAAAAAGCCGAAAAATGCACAAACCGCTATCTGTAATATTTGGTCGCGGTGGGGCACCTCTAAAAATTGTCTGACCGAAAAATATTTTTGTCCCATATTTAGTGTCACGAAAGGTGCCCCATTCCAAGTCAGGCATTTTCATTTTTCGAAAAAATTGAAAAACGGTCCACCCTAGTATATAAACCACTCTCTTAGGTACCATTTTCAATTCGAAAATCTTCTCGTATAAAATTCTCCCGAAAATCGTCGATTATTACTATTCATGGGAAATATATAATCATTAGCAGATACTTTAACATGCCCTCTTTCCACCAAAATATCTGGTGTCTTATTGCCCATTGTAGCTGGCCGGTTGCCCGGATCATATAAATCCTCATTGGCGTTAGCGACGGCGGTGTTGTCAGTTTCAAAAGACTGAGTAAATTTGTTACTGTCCTCATACACAGCTTCTATACAGCTCACATTAAAGTCACCATCAAAGTCACTAGATTCCATTAAAGAGCAATTTGTCTCAGTAGCCAAATGATTAAAAAAAATAAATTTCTCTAGGGGACCTGCCATTGACTTCGCTATCTTCTCTCTTCCCTTTTCTTTTGCCTTTTCTCCGCACCTGAATTATATTTTCTGAATTTATTTCTGTCCCTGCTAGCACTAATAATGGGTTAATGAACATGAAAGAAAAATGCCGCGTGCGAAAATTTAATGAAAAACTCTTACATCTGAAATGCACAGTAACGTTAATTTAAATCCAACCTTACAAAATTTTTCGAAATAATCAAAAAATATACTTGAATAGGCAATTCTCTTTCCCTGCTCAAATTGGCAACCGTTCAATAAAGAAATGAATGATCTGTAGTTATAAAATACAATCAAACGCATTCATGAGTGTCGTCCACGCATAGCAGCCACCTTCATCGTGCTGCTTTGCGCGGGGCCCGAGGCCGCCGCCCCGATTTCCCGTACTCTAGGGCGGCCCTGCATGCATCCATATACTTTTAGCAACTTTCACAGTAATGTGGTATTTATTTGTAACTAGTAGCCTGTGACACAGCTACGCTTGTGTACGTTTTTTTTAATGCATAGTTGGCTATTATTACATTTTTATTTATTGAAAATATTTTTTAAATCAAGGCATCATGATAAAAATATTTCTGGTTAATACTATTGAATAACCAGATAAAGCAAACCTAATATATATTTGCAAAGGCAACTACAAAATGCTGTCCATGTGTAAACAGAGGTTCCTTAACCCCTCAACGCCGTCAGGCGTACTATTATGTTCTGCGGCAGCCCTAATTTATTTTATCTTTTGACGCTAGAAACTTCTTTAAATCTAAATAACCTATATATATATTGAAAGAGTAAGCTCTGTACTTCTTATCTAGGTTTGTCCTGTTTTTTTTCTCTTTTAAAAAATTTATAATCAACGTTGAATTTTGCGAAAGAATTTTCAATTTTGCTATGATATGATGGTGTTTTTCCGTATAAAAGTCGCTTTTCAATGCAGCAAGGAACCTTTCCTTGGTGTTTGAAATGCAATGTAGGAACTGTGCATCATTTCAAAGGAGAACACGTTTTTTCTCGTCTTTTTTCCTGGTGGAGATATTTGGCTTATGTCGTGAGACAAAGGTCTTCGTCGGTATGTAAAAAAAGAAAGGAAAACATCTTATGTCTGTCTATGCACAGCTTATTACAAATGTTTACAATGCAATTGATGAAGAATGGAATTAGGTTGAGTAAAAACATTTCTGTAAACATTCCCTTCCATGGCCGCGCGGTCCTTCGTTCATCGCTTCATAGGAGAGCGTACACGTCAAAACAGCTGATTTCAAAATCCAAGTCCGACACTCTTCCGATAATTTAGTGCCACGCCTCAAAGAGAGGCATTTTGTGAGAAGGATAATATCGGTCATATAATTTTCAAGACCTTTAGAATTTTATTTTAATCTCGACGAAAATTGCGGGGAATTGATTATATCTATTTGTAAGTATTTGTTTACATATAATATACGTTTAGTTTTGTGATAGAATTTTAGTTTTTACCACGGACCTACGAATTTTCGGTTTGTAAAGTTGACCCATAAATACCTGAGGAAAGGGAACCCACCAAATTGGGTTCCGTTTCTTTGACATTTGAAAGAAGACGAGGTCTGTTTCCTCTTCAGATAAGTGCTTCGCTGCTGTGCTAGCAGTGCCAAAGCAGCGATGAAACGAGTAGGCGAGAAGAGGACACGCCAGCAAAAATCACGAAAAGCTCTTCTATATATTTACACAATAGGTTACTAGTAGTGTTTACTAAGCTATAAGACATTTCTTGCTGAATCCAATTACGCATGTTAAATTTTCTGAAAATATTTGGGAAGGACCTATAAGCTAAAGTTTTCCGTGTTTTATACAACGTCATATCACCCTTTCCAATGAACGAAATGCAACCATTTCTTCTGTCACTTCTGTAATGACTAAGAATGATGACTCTATAACTAAAACGTTTATATTATAAAATAGCAGAAGGTGCTTGCATTTTGCAAGCATTTAACATCTCACCTTGAAAAAACTTTCATTATTCAGAGAGATATTTCATCATGGTAAATATTTCTTTAATTCTAAGTATCATCTAGAAGTGAAATAATATTTATTTAGTTGTTTAATTTTTAAAAGTTTAATGCGGCCGCAATAACACTTTGTTGGAGATTTTTAAATTTTTGTTAGTTTTAATGCACTAATCTGTACCTAACTTTAAAATTTCAGCTTCCTAGCTTTCTCCAAAGTACCTAAATATTTATCTATTAGTTTAAATTTTAAAAATTTTTAACAGCCAAAGAAATTAAAATATCAAAATTTTTTTAATTTTGTATTTCGTTTCTTCTCTAAATCTACCAATAAAAAAAATTTCAGCTTCGTTGCACATTCGATAATACATAAACCTCAAAAATATGTTTAAACATTTGCGAATTATTAGTCGAATTATTGGTCGAATTTTTTAACTTTTTCAAAATTTCCTTTTTTTCTGTTTAATTTTCTACAAAATGATTTCAAAAACTCGAACCTACAGCATATAGTTTTCAAGATAAAAATTATTAAACCTTCATGTTCAAATGGGGTTAAAACAACCCCTAAAAATTAACAATTTTAAAATTTTCGATTTTTATAGTTCGTTATGTGAAAAGTTCTATAATTTTGCAAATTTCAGCTTCCTAAACTTATTAGATTGGTCTACACACTGGAATGCGTTTTCCTATGCTATCTTATGGGAGATATTCCGGGGTCTCTGGAGTCGAACCCAAGACACTTTAAGCAAAAGTGACAATAATTCCTAATATATACTGCAGCCATCTAGCAACACTGAAAATTTAATTTTTCTAGCTTGCCTACAAAAACTAAACTTTCAGCTCTCTAGCTCTTGTAGTTTGGGCTGAACATTAGTATCCTCCTGTTATATCCTCCTCCTCCTCCTCTGTAAGGAACGTCTATATATAATGATAAATCATATTTTAATAAATCAATAATACTAAATTAACTTAAAAATTTCCAGTCAAGACATGAAAAAGATGAGATGCGTAAAACTTTTCACCTAATTGGTTTAGATGGGTAGACTCGCAGAATGAAATAGTTACTAATTTAAGCTATGTTTTTAATTAAGATTGCACATCAATATCTTCTATAGATTTTCCGGTGCTGAATGTTATATATAAAGCGCGAATGCACGCCGGAAAATTAGCGATTGGTGTACATTCTCTTCTACTCCAACAATATTTTTGTATAAAATATTATACGCAAAATAGATATTTACAAATTTCATGTTTTTCATAAATCCACAAAAAAATTCAGAAAAATCAAGAGAAAACTTCCCAAGTTATGATTATTTTAATATTTTCGAACGTTTTTGCAACGCAATCGTGAAAATTTAAAAACCTCATCCGGCCGTACGGGTGGGATTTAATAAATCTCCTCCGGGCTTGAGGGGTTAAGGTAGATATACGCTTAATATAGGGAAATTCTCCACTTAATATATAATGCAGTTTAATATACGTAATTTGGCAAATTTTGCAACAACACGGTAGTCGCTAACAACAAAAAATTTTCACATCTATAAACGTAATATTTTCAATTTCGAACGACATTTGTGGACCAATTCGACCCGTACAGGGAAATCGACGATAAGAATAAAAAACTTTACTAATTTTCCTTTAAAACGATTTGGATCTGAAGACCTAAATTTAGTTTTTATAATTTTAATTTGCTTAAGAAAAGAAACCTGCACGTCGATGAATGGATTTTTACGTGTTATCTTATGAGAAAGAGAAGTTATCTCCTTGAGGCGAACCTGGATCTTTTTCGTAATTGACTTGTATAATTGAAGCATTCCTACCGAATCTCAATCATCTACCTAGTCAGGAAGTTTGTTAAAACATGCTATAAAGTTATCAGTTCTGTCTTGTGAAACATGCCCAAACATCCCCGCTGAACATATAGGATTTGTGTTTCCGATTGACAACTCAGCGTTTTTAAAATTATTTTCAACATAAATAAATACTACGGGACTTTGTTCCGCTCAATTCCTGATTTAGGGCATCGGGAGCAGATGTCTGAGCTTATCACATACGAGGAATACTGCAAGCGCTTAAAAAAATCACCATACACCAAGATCTAAACTCATAAAGAAACCAACGCGACATCATTTGAATTACACAGAGCCCATTTAAATAAGATAATAGTTTTTATTTTCCCAGAAATAAATGCATCTATCCAGAATTTCTAAATTCTCTGGCAATTGGCTCGCGTCCAAGTTTTCCAATTTCAAGTTTTATGGCTCAGATCGCTCTTTTTAAGCGATAACTATAATCATCATTAAGAAAATAGCTAAAATTTATGTAAAAATTAGGATATTTTGTGTGTTATGATTATGGTGTAATCATCCGTGCTTTTTAGTACGTATCCGGATAAAAAAATTAATTTAAAATTATCACGTCATCATATGTATACGTTGTTGGCTGAAATAAAATGGATTGTAATGCAGTCTAAGCATTAAATCAATGCTCTTGAAGTATGGAAATCAATTCCCATTGAAAGGCATTGGAGTCGTATCTATGGTAGTTAATATTTTTCATTGTTGAAAACTGAAAAAAATTTCATAATTTTATGATTAAAATCAAATTTTTACTCAAATTCAGCATGACTTTGAATTATGTCTTAAAGAAGAATAAACTTCATTCTTTCTTCTACAGTACGGTGCATGTTCCGACTTTGTATCTTAATTTTAAATAATTTAAAAAAACAATTTTTTATATCCCTGCACAGTTTTCAATGCTTTTCTTATGGGTGCTTAAAATTGGACTTTGGGGTAAGAAAATCCCTTAATTACAACTTTTTCTCGGATTTCTATAAGAGTACCTTTGGTTTTATATGATATATCCAATATTCTTTACATATCCTATATATATATATATAGGATATGTATATATATATATATATATATATATATATATATATATATATATATATATATATATATATATATATATATATTCCTATATCATATATCCTATATATGTAAGAAGCAGCTATTTATAATGATATGATGTGGATTATTGTTAACAGGAAGATTGCATAGAAAGAGTCATTTATTGGCTTAATCCAAATCCATGGCAACGATGCCACCACCATCGAATAATTACTAGTGAAGAAGATGGGTCTGACGGTATTCCTTTCCAAGCTTGTGTGTGTCACAATTTTGTGATAAAGCGGCTGATATGCCTTGTATTCAGCAGAAAAATCACCGAGCATTGTATGTAAACTATGATAAACACAGTTTAAGCTTGCCAGTGATACACGCTGCAAATCAAGATCCACTCGTTGTGATATTTTCTTGGTACCGTCGAGAGTATTTATTTATTCTTCTCGCGATCAATCCTTCGATGTGCCAAGTGGCATCACAGTCAATCGTGAGTCTGAAATTCGAGGGAATGCTAGAGTGAAGGCTGTTAACGCGATTCATCATGGAATTAACGATATAGTCGATCTGCTGGAACGGTTGCCTAATGATCCGAGTGGAACAAAAGATACGAGAAGTGATTCGGTTAATCTGCTGCAAAGTATTCTTACGTTCAAATTCTTGAGTCTCCCTCGTTTCTACAAGAAGATCAGTTGTGTTCAGAAAAGACTTCAAGATCCATAAATAAACTTTCATGAAGCGTCTTTGGATAATGTATCTCTACAGACGGATTTTGCAAGATAATGTGATTTATGCAGAGATTCTGCACTGAGAGCAAAGGATAGGTGCGAAGTATAGGGAGTGGCGGTAGAAAGAAGAATCATGCGAAGGCGACGAATGCCTGGAGAACTAGCACAAGACGCGGGTCTTTCCGCAGATGAAGGGAGTGTAGAAGAGCGTCCTAGAGCAGCTCCAACAGGAAATCACAACAAGATTCACTTAACTTAAGACACGAACTTCAAATTCAGATTCTTACTTGATGTTGATTGTCTCTTGAACAGTCTCCGCCGACATTGTATTGACCTTGGAAATATTTATGACTTGGATGTAAATGGGATAAGAGTAATGCAGTGAAATATGTGACTGCTAAATGCTCCTTGATGCTCGCCAGGCCGCTCACCCATGACTCCTTCAGAACTTCTGTCTTTCATTGTGAGTTATGGAGAAGATGTGTTTCCCAATTTGCACAATGGACTACAACTTCTTCTTGCAATTTATGTGCTGATTGCGAGCTGCGAACGCTCATTCAGTAAATTGCAGGTCTTACCTTCGAGCATCGATGAGACAGGATCGATTCAGTGATCTGGTTGGGACTATGGTTGTGGGACGCAAATTTTGTATATATTTAATAAGGGGCTTCTGTTGAGAAAAAGTTTTGAAACCGCTGCAGGGAAAATTAAGTTTTTTGTAAGCTTCGCAATTTTTCATTCCTAGCTGCTTAAATGAAGGGATTTTTATAATTTCAGAGAGGCAGTTAAAGAACATGTTGTTGCCCATTCATTGCGCGCGTCCGAAATACCGATATCAGCCCCTATGACTGTCAGGAACGGCTCTTCAGGGGTGACACTTCGTCCTTGCTCACTTCCTCCCACTATGGCCACCCTCCCCTCTCCCTACTCCGCCCGCCAACTCGCCCCATCTCCCCTCCCCGCCACGTTAAATTCTCCGTGATCCCTTCTACGCTGCCAGTTCCACTAAATGAGGGCCACCAAGTAGGAACACTTCAATAACACTCAATTCATCCCCTCCCCCCCCCCCCCCCCCGCATCGCTCCCTACTGCCTCCTCCTCCTGCTTCTGCCAAGCGTACGCTGCTATAATAAACTTCCCTGTCTGCCATCCTTTCCCACGCCTCTCTACGTCCGCGGACGTCCCGGTCGACTTAAATAGGGCCTCTCCTCGCCTCCCCCTTACCCTTGTCCCTCCCCCTGCCCCCTTGTCAATCTGCTACCCCACACCCCCTTTCCCTTCTCCCCACTTCGCCCGTACTCTTCACTTTGCCACCGAAATAGAATTCGGAATCGCGCCTTCCGCTCTCATTGCCTTCCTATCATCTTCATAATCCCGCTTTTACGTTGAATCTTCCGCATAACATCCCACCGACTCTCTCTGACTCCAACGGCGGATCCTTGTCTTTGTTTTATATTTAATAGATGTGCCGCGACACACGAGAGCAACCATCAGTACACTCATCAAGATCATGGATTATCAACGATAGAAATACTTCCATTCGTAAATTGATGAAGCTAAAATCAAATCTGATTTTTTTAAGCTCTCCATTTTCTAGACTTTTAGAAGGTTTTCCAAAGATATCTAAGGTTACGAAAATAAAACGTTTGTAAATTCGCCCATACGGGCAAAATTTTGAAAATGCCATCGAACTTCGATCCGATGGATGAAATAATTATTTCGTTTCTCTTGACATGGACTAGTAGTAGTGGATGAGAATTCCATTCCAAATAGGCAAATTCAATATTCGTCATTTCTAACAAAAGAATATCGACGATCGTCTGTCGCTGCAGATGAAGGCCTTTTCGCCGCGGCTGCGATTTCATGACTCTCGGTGGTCTCCCACTCTCCCTCACTCCCTACCACCCTCCCTCCCACACTCCCTCCCTCCCATGCTCCCTCCCTCCCACACTACCAACCACCTTCCCTCACACCCTCCCTCCCACACTCCCTCCCTCCCATGCTCCCTCCCTCCCACAATACCAAACACCTTCCCTCACACCCTCCCTCCCACACTCCCTCCCTCCCATGCTCCCTCCCTCCCACACTACCAACCACCTTCCCTCACACCCTCCCTCCCACACTCCCTCCCACCCTCCACCCCACCAACCCTCCCACACTTCCTCCCACCTTCCCTCCCTCCCTCACTCCCTCCATCCCACACTCCCTCCCACAGTCCCTCCCACCCTCCCTACCTTCCTCCCTCCCACACTCCCTCCCTCCCACACTCCCTCCTTCCCTCACACAATGTAAGAATGGACCTTATGGTCTAAATTTCACCCGAATAAAGACGATTATCTATCTATCTATCACAGGACGGAAATTTATAATAAATCATTCCATGTTACAGCTTGTAGACTTTGGAACGCCCTACCTACTGACCTCCAAAACGCAACATCTCTCCACATATTCAAACATAAATACTTTAAATTGCTGTTCTCTGCCCAAAATTCAGGTCTGCTTTAACATATTTTTCTTACCTATTGCAAGACGGCTTCCTTCACTCTTCCTTACTTAATGAACATTAATTAATTTCTTCGCAGGTTATCGAGTTCGCAAAATGTACGCCTCCTTCGACTGTTACCTTTTCATTGTCTAGTGTCTACTAGGTTATAGTGTTTATACTAATTCTCATTGTATTATATCATTCTGTATTGTTTCATACTATTTTATACTGTTTTATATCATTTTGTATTGTTTTATACTATTTCGTATTACTTTATATTATTATGTATTGATTTATATCATATGTGTTATTTTATATCATTTCCTTCTTTCTTATGTTATACATGATCCAACAACAATCTCCATATTCATTGTATATATTTCAAGTATATTTCATCTTATTCTGCCTAATTATGTATTAAATTTTTTGTTTTGCATTACGTTATTACCTATATATGTATTTTTTATGACGGTATGCAACGATGCTGTATATACGAACACTTACTGTACATACTTCTTTCTATTTAATGTTGTACTATTATATTATCATATGTACAGTATCTAGGGTTTTCACAGGTTTTTCACATCCCCCCTCTCATTGGGTGTTTTCCTGCGTGGGTTTTACTAGGGAGGACATGCCTGTTTTACCTAGGTTTTCCCCACAGTCTCTAATCTGTCTTCAATTTTATATTTTTTTTAAATCTGTATGATTTAGGTATATACTGTTTATGTAATACGTATTGTAATATATTACTTTACCATTTCTTATATTTATTATATTGACGAAGGGCTAAATGTAAGAATGGACCTTATGGTCTAAATTTCGCCCGAAAAAAGACGATTATCAATCTATCTATCCCTCCCTCCCACACTCCCTCCCACACTCTCACCCATCTTCCCTCACGCCCTCCCTCCCACACTCCCGCCCACCCTCCCTCCCACATTCCCTCCCTCCCTCACTCTCTCCCTCCCACACTCCCTCCCTCCCTCACTCCCTCCATCCCACACTCTCTCCATCCCACACTCCCTCCCACACTCCCTCCCACCCTCCCTCCCACCCTCTCTCCCTCCCGCCCTCCCTCCCACCCTCCCTCTCACCCTCCCTCCCGAAGGGCGACCAAGAAAAGCGACTGTATGAATTGTTTAAGGCGATTCTGACTAGTGGTGCTTTTTGGCCGCCGACTCGCGAGCTGTTCAGTTCGGGAGTTCGATGCGCGCACGTCGAATATTTTTCTTTTTACATTTCGAACGGTGTCAAAACCGCGGTATGTTAATGTGTTAACTTCCTATGAAGAGTTTTTAGGCTCCAATGGGAGATGCCCGGCGATGAAAAACCACTTCCCACTTCAGGATTCGAGCCAAGGTCTTTCGTAGCAAGTGACATACATTTGTCCCTCCTCCACGATCTCCTTCACGGGAATTATGCAAGATTATATTATAATTATTTTTTATATTTGTGTTTTAGCAATTGCCACATTTACCCGAATCCAATATGAGATGTTTTTTCCAAATTTCGGCTTGCAAAAATCGAGGGTCGTCTTTAATTCGAGCACGAAGTAGGGTGATGCATTAATTGATGTAGATTTCAGTAGATACAATATTTATCTGCAGTTTTACAACATCAGATAAACTGAAAATTTTCATTTAAAAAATTATGACCCGGATTTCAATTAACACAGCATTAATTTTAAAAAATACGCTTAAAAATTGTACGGAACATTTTTTCAAAATTTCTTTTTCTATTCTTTTGAGACATTACTCTATTTTGTCTGCCCTTCATTTTTAAAATTACTATGTACGTTCGCGAGAAAATGCTAAGTTTATCGTAAACTAGCTGAAACTCCCGGCTTCTTTTAAGTAGCTAACCATTTTTATTGCGTATTGTATTGTAAAGTTTTACCATTAATATAATTATGCATTACGTCTTACTTAATATTCACATGGATAGATCCGCCGAAGCCTTTAAAGCAGCAATAAAATTATGTCAATACTATTAGCCAAAACGTAAACAATAAACAACATCTTGGTTACCGAACATATGTAAATAGATGTATCGATTTATGTTGGGATAAAACTTTCAATGTCAATGTAAAAGATAAAAATGCTATAATATTACTTAAAAATCATTTGACACACTTTTAAAGTGTTCATAGATTATATATAATCCATTTGTACCCTTTATGTTGGCGTAGGCTATTATTCCTCTACTGCTCGCCATGGCGTGGACTTTCCTTGCATTAATCTTTACGTGGCTATCTCCCTTTGAGGAGGATTACAATTAAGAAATTTAGCTTTGTTTCCGTCTGGAAAATGTTAATAAATTTTGCGCTTAAAGGATAATTTCGAGTGATGTTGTAATACGACTAAACATGAACAGAATTAAAATAATATTGTCTTTTGTTCGTAAAATAAGCTATTTTCCGTGATCGTAAGTTAATATTTAGGTATATTTATATACACATCAGTGAAGGGATGGATGGGATTTTGGGGTTACTCCACACCTTTCCCATGCATTCTTATGAAAATAGTATTTTGTTGACCCCATGGGGTATAAGAGACCCCACGGTCTGCAAAACTAGACCAAGTTCTTCCGTTTGTCCATAGGATGGCCAATGAAACTTTTGAATTTGATGACTTCAACTGTGTAAAAACGTATAAAGAACATACATACATACACATACACACGTACACACTTAAATATTTATAATATATCGCATTCTTCGCCTTTGAAATCGTGTTGATTGGATTTTGCTTTTTATTTTGGGTACCGGTATTTATTATGTGGCGGTTACATGCGCTTTATATTTCTAATGTTTCAAATATCGCTTGCGTGCCAAATGAACATCGTGGGTTATACGCTCATCGGGTCGCATCTAACATGACTGATAAATTGTTTCTTGGTCTCATTACGTGTACGTTGTTCTTCGGCGAAGCAAGAATCCTTCCTCACTAGAATATGTTCTAAAAGAAAACCTCTTCGATGCAAAAACAGTTATGGTAGCATATTTTTAAGTAATTCAGAATGGAAAACTTTGGTTGCATACGTATGTGTAGGTTGAGAGAATGTGTTTATTGAAAGCTATTTCCTGCCTCGACTCTGTAACGTTTGAGTTCTCCTAGGTTATGAGGACTACGCATTCTTTTTAATATATCGTCTCTATTTAATTATGGGAATAGATTCGTAGTCGAAGCCCTTAAATAGCGACACAATGTACGATTTTTGTTTTTTGCGATTTTTACGGAAAATCATAAATTTATTACTTTCTCCATACGTAGTATAGGGAAAAGTATTGTTTTCATGAAAAAAGACGATTTCGAGATTTCAACGGAAATACACATTTTGAGGTCCCCTGAAAACTTTTTGACCATTTTCTCGATGATGTCTACGTGACAGCTTTTTTGGGTGCTCTAACTCAAAAACTATTAATCAGATCAACGCGAAAGTTTATATTTCACATTTTTATAAAAGTCAAAAGAACTGATTAGTTTTTGGTAAAAATCGGTCTAACGGAAGTGAGTATTTACTCTTGTCACTCATCCGTTATTTTGAAATATTTTCTTTAATATTTGATATATGTAAAAATGTACTGGAATAAACGTTCTAGGTAATTTAATTTTCTACAACCTTCATTTGAAACATTTCCCCATATAATTCATTGTTTAAGAGATATCTTAAAAACCAAATATTTTAGCTGCCACCACCACGTCACCTAGCGACATCTATTGTTAACAATTGACGCTTAGTTGTCTTAGTTACGCTCCTTTATAGTTTCTTAATTGTTGGAGCTTCGTGCCTATATCCAATATCAGAAGGCTATGGTTCGAGCTTATTTCTGTTCTTTTTAAAGTCTTTAAATTTTTCTCTCAGTTCCTTAAAATATTTATTATTATGTAACCTATTTGGAATTTTTAGAAATAATACAGGTATGGAGAAAGTCATGTGGTGGTCACTTCAGATTTTTTCTTAATTGTTGGAGCTTCCTGGCTATATCCAATATCAGAAGGCTACGGTTTGAGTTTATTTCTGTTCTTTGTAGTCTTTAAAATTTTCTAGCAGTTCCTTAAAATATTTGTTATCTTTAACTTATTTGGAGTTTTTAGAGTATCTATGGAAAAAGTAATATGGTGGCCTCATCAGATTTTTTTCTCTTGCGCTGCTTGAGAAAGGTATTAAGTTTTTTGAGTTGACTCAAGCGTGGTAGATTTAAATATGTGTTGGCGAGGTTATGCCTCCTCTCAGAGAAATAATGATTTAGTTACCCGAGTCATAATGTCATAAAACAGTCGACACAACCATATGCGCATTTCAATTGCAAAGTATCGGTCGTCGATCGTTCATCGTCGGTCGTTGATTATGGCGAAATTTTCATCTCGATTATACTCGGTGTCAGTCGGAGAAACCGAGTCGTGGTCATATTCTCTCCCTCGGATTATTTGACACATAGCTGAGGATTCAAAGCATTACCTTAATGGAATGGCATTTTCTGTGCCTCTTGTACTTACGTTAAACAGAAACGTTTACTGCTTCAGACACCTGAAAGGATCAGCGTCAATTCGTTCAGTTATATAAGAACCCGTTTGGACTACGACATGTGTGTGTGTGTTCACGATCTTATTAATAACCTTTAGAGCTCAGCCGCTACACTAGGAAGGGGCAACGGGCTTCATTAAGAGCAAATGAAAAGGGTGTCACGGTTAAAGCTGCTACGTTGACATTAGCGAACATATATCACTTTTTTAATTCAATGTTTCTTTTAGTATGTTTCCTGGATGTTAACTAGCTTCTTAGCTCAAAATTGAATTACGACTTCTTCGTTTGATTTTCTTGAAATCGGCTGCTTCTTCGATAAAAAAGTACTGAACAAAATATATGCTATTTGATTAGTTTTACAATGTATGTTTGAAGACTTTTTTGTTATAAGTAATATTGTACGAGATATAAAGAAAAGTTAATTTTTGTCGCCAGTAAAGTGGCATTCCTGATTAGGCTACGGGAACCATTTATATCATTTTCTTATTACACTGTGTAACAAATTTTTATTTATTTTTTGTTCCTGGGTAGTAAGTGCTATTTCCTAATTGCTTATGCCTCAAAAGTATAGAAAATGGCTATTATTCCCCAAAAACTTTGCTTTTGTGACTAGGACAGTGATATTTTGAAATTTACCTATTTTCCAGAACATTCCACATAGATTCAGTGCTGACAGACAGACGGACGGACTAACGGACAGACAGACGGACGGACGGACACGACCTGACCATAAGGCGCTCCTTTTTTACTTTTTGAAAAAAAACGACTAAAACCATTAAATTTATAATAGAAGAAGATTATGTAAACATAAAGTGTCTCGGCATGCTAAAGGAGCTCGAATTATTAAGATAGTGTAATAAAAGTTTTAATTATATAGTAGTTAATGTCAATTAAAACTGTCAAAACTGTCAACAATTATTGTTATTATTGTAAAACGAATGTAGATTAATATAATCATTACTTCAAATATGTGAATTGCTTTTATAGTTATTAAGTCTATATGTGGCAACTCCTATTATGAAGTTAAAGGAATTATTAAAGTTGTTATTTTATTTTACAACCGATCAAAATGCCATGTAAAATAATAATGTAAAAATTATGTAAATTAGGCATAAAATATGCTGAATTAAATTACTTTATGTATCAATATGTTATCAAATATATATAAACAATTTATATCAATAAAAGAATAACTAAGATAAACATCTAAAAGATTAGAAATAAAAGCATTTTGTCTCACAGTTTTACCACACTACTGGCATATTTTGACAGCCGCCAACCAAAAATGGGGATAAGTTTCAATTGAATTCGCTGTTTATAGAGTTTGGAAAATAGTTTTTCTTATGTAATAGTCATCGAATATTGCGAAAAAAATTTCCAAAACTCTTAATAAGGAACGGCCACTTAGTGCTTCGATTCGTCGCTACTTCATAAAGGGCTTTGCTATATCCTCGCGTGTGCAAATAAGATTAGCTCAAATATCCGTCGGCGTTCCTTGTAGATTTTAGTTGTTTGTATAAATAATGTGGCAGGCAAGCGAAATTTATTAATTTAACGACACGTAGAAGCGATTCTTTGTCGCAGGTTGAAAGTGTTATACTGCTGAATACGTCGTATATCTGTCAAATTAGAGCTATTTCTACTACAGTGATCACCTTCTGGAATTTTCAGGTCTGCGCTTGTATTTTTAGTGCAACTGCGTTTCAGTGTTTTGACACCACGACTTCTGTCCTTCAGATTTTCAAGGGTGCTTTCGTTCGTTTTCAGGCAATTTAAAATTTTCACGGCCGCTTCCCATTTAGTTGGCTCTATATTCATGTTATATTCGTTTTCATCTATATTAGTTATGCTGTACTTACATCATAGAACATTTGTGAAAACCGATAGGAAAACTTCCTAAATTGCAAAATTAATAGAACAGCTACTAGATATCGATGTTCGCACGGATTTTCACATATATCCGTATGCAATTACTAAATATGTTAGTTTTTTTAGGTGAAGGAGTGTCACTTGTGATTTGGACGAGAAAAAATGTTTACTCTGTCATTTGAGAATTCCACAACCTTTTCTTAAATGCGCACAATATGTCTCACGTCATATGCAGTTGTCTCATATGCACTCCACGACAGCTGAAAAAATAAACGCGATTATCTCAGCGCCTCGATATTTGTCGTTCGTCAATTAATATCCGTTAAAATAAGAATTATATATTCCATAAAATTTAAATTATTATGGTCGATCACGCAAAAATGAAACACATGCTGATGCAAGTTTTGGCTGTTCGATAAAGTCTTCGATGAAAATTGATTTCTTTTGCCACAAGTGTCGATAACGCGACGTACCGTGGTACGACCCTGAAACCTTTTTCTTTTATCTTTTACATTCTCCTTTTCATAAACATTTCTCGGAAAATTTCTTTATTAATGACCTAATACTTCTCAACGGCTGCGTGAATATTTCAATTTTTCGTGTCAGTAATATTTTAAATATTGATCGATCATTATCTGTCAAAGAATCGAACGAAAACGCAAAGAATCATTTCCGAGAATAGCGGAAAACTATGCGCGGTGAGTTGGAGTGTCACAAACACGAGAGTTTACGCGAAAGTGGATTCCCGCGATACGATTATTAAGTGAGCAGCGATAAACTGCCCCTCGCCCGACGGCGAATGGCGTCCACCATCGGATATTTTGAGATATACGGAACCTTTTTGTCAAAGAAAAAAATTTGAAAACGAGACTCGATCCGCGGCCTTCTACAGATTTCCCTTCACCAACACTCCACGCTTCCTTCCCCTCCCTCCCTTCCCCTCCCCTTCCCCTCGCCCCCCCATCCCCTTCCCCTCGCCACCCCATCCCCTTCCCCTCTCCACCCCTTCCCCTTCCCCTCCCCTCCCCTTCCTCCCTTCCTTCCTCCATTCCTCCCTCCCTCCCTTCCCCACCCTCCCACCACTCCTTCCCCTCCCTCCCTTTGCAGGATTTTCGCAGGTTTTTCACACCTCCCTTCTCCGTGGGTGTTTTCCTGCGTGGGTTTTACTAGGAAGAACAAATCTGTTTTTACCTAGGTTTTCCGCACAAACTTAAATCTATCTTCACTTATATCTTTTTGTTTTGTATATTTTATATAATCTTCATTGTAATACTTTAATTTTTAATATTCATGATACGAATGGACCTTATGGTCCAAATTTCGCCCGAATAAAGACGATTATCTATATATCTATAAATCCCTTTCCCCTCCTTCCCATCCCTCCCTCCTCTTCCCCCCTTCCCCTCCTCCCTTCCCCTCCCTCCCCTTCCAATCTCTCCCCTTCCCATCTCTCCCCTTCTCCTTCCCAAGGGTTAAATGTAAGAATGGACCTTATGGTCTAAATTTCGCCCGAATAAAGACGATTATCTATCTATCTATCCTTCCCTCCCTTCCCATGCTTCTCTCCCTCCCCTTCCCTTCTCCTCCTCCCTCCCTCTCTCTCCTTCCCCTCCCTCCCTCCCCTTCCCATCCCTCCCTCCTCTTCCCCTCCCTCCCTTTCCCTCCATCCCTTCCCCTCCCTCCATTCCACTCCCCCCTTCCCCTCCCTCCCTTCCCCCCTCTACCCATTTCCTTTCTTCTCCTAATCACAAAACACGGCATTGTAACCGCCATTCCTAAACTCCTGCCCGCGACACCCGTGGCTGAGGAGGACCTTTGTCTCTTGAGCACGCAAGTGGCTCTAGAACTCTCGCCGTCGTCGTCCGAACCACGCCTCTCGCTAAATAGACCGTCACGTGACGCATTTGCCGCTCTGCCTTCGCTAACTCGGTGCATACAATGTGCTGCTGCACCTGTGAATGCCAAGGATTTTTGTTCGCCTTCAATGTCGAAGTTGCTCGTTCACCATAGCAACAGTCTCAATTACACGCAATGCAAATCAATCAATCGGCGTTAATCTTTGCGAAACAATCCTTCGAAGACGCAGTGATCGATCAATCGTGTGATTTCAAACAGTTGATTAAAAAAGCATTATAATATTTATTCTAAATTTTATGTTGAAACATTTACATATTTAATATTATTCCTGGTGTAATTGGCGCTCAAAAATGACTGATGCGCTTGAAATAAGTATCGAATAAAAATAAAATTTATATAAACAAGTAGGGATGTACGCGGGTTTCCCGTGATAGAGAAGTGTTTTTCGTGGAATTCTCCCTAGTGGAATTTTGTACAAATGCATTTGCTCTGAAATCAGAAAATAATTTTTTCCTTATATTGTGGTAGCCTTGCTTTTTAGATCCGTTCTAAACATGTTCGTTTCGTTTTGTCATTCTTTCTTTGAAATCGGTTCAGCGAATAACTTCGAAGTTTGTAGTTACAGAAAAATTCTAACTTTGATACTGTGTTAGCCCTGTTTAGTCGGCCCGAATGAATTACTTTGGTTATTTATTTATATTTAGTTTATATATACCTTATTTGTTTAAAATCCATGAGGTCAGTTCCCTAGAAATACGTGTCAAATAAATATTATTTTACTTTTTATTGTGGTAGCCCTGCTCCTTAGCTCCGCTTTAAACATCTTGATGACATGACATGACAATCTTATATACAAAATTTAATTGAAATCCGTTCAGTCAATTCCTTCCAAATCCTTCATTACTGAAAGAGTTTAATTTGTAATTGTGGCACCTCTGTTTGGCTGATTCGGTCTAAATATGGTTTTGCATGTGTGTGTCCATTATAAATATTAAATTTGGTTAAAATGATGTGGACAATTCAACACAAATACTTGTAAAAAGAAATTCTTTTATTAATTGTATTGTGGCAGCACTGGTTCCGATGTCAATGCTAAACAGCTTGATTTTGTTTTTTTTATGTTGCGCACCTCATTAAATACAAAATTTCGTTGAAATCGGTTCAGCCAATTCCTTTCAAATTTATAATGACCGAAAAGTTTAATTTTGTATTTTTGGCACCCCTGCTTAGTCGATTCGGTCGAAATATGTCATTTTGGTTATGCATTTATGTGAAAATTTTATGTACCAAATTTGGTCGAAATCGGTTGAGACAATTCTTCCCTGACATATGCGTACGTACGGACGAACATCAGGAAGATAATAGTGCTTCTCAGCATTGACGAAGCACAAATAACCCTATAGATGCCCTAGAAAGTGAAAAATAAATATAAAATTTATTTAATGTAATGTAATGTGTAATGTAATGTAAACCGTACGTTTTAGGAGTTTGTTTTAAGGAATAAAAAAATTCTTTAACTGCAAATTTTGGATGATTTCTTTGTTGAAGATTGCTCCACTCAACTTTTCTAAGGCCAAACCTTTTTACTTTCTGGAGCATAAATTTGTGAATCTTAAAATTATTTTTTTACATTTCATTGCACACAAAGGGTTGTTTCTCTCTCTTTCTCTCCCCCCCTCTTCCTCCCCCTCTCCCCCCTCTTCCTTCCCCCCTCTTCCTCCCCCTCTTCCCCCCCTCTTCCCCCCTCTTCCCCCCCCTCCCCCCCTCAAAATGCGCTAGTAGTTTCACTTTGGCGTCTGTCTGTTTGTCTGTCTGTGCACTTGCTTAAACTGAAATTTTGGCGAAACCGTAAACGAGTGGAGAGGTGAAACTTGGAGGAAGGATATCTATATTGAAAAATATAGAGTTCGAATTGGAGAGCATTTAAAAGTTTTAATATCAACGAAGGTATAAAAGCTGAAAATTAGAGCTCACATTTTCACATTAATGCCACTTATTCTTTATTTATTGTTGTCAACGAAATCCAACTTCGTAGTAGCTGAAGTGAACATAATCTACCACAAATACGTAAATACTTTTAAATTAATTTTCTGTGCTCACAGTAATTGAAAGGAAATGGATTATCTTCGGAAAAGAAACACACGTAACTGCCTTAATTTTCCTCTTGTGCCCACCATGCGCTTTGCAAGTGAAAAATCAAAATGGCTAATCTACTACGATTGGATGAGCTCTAACGGTAGGATTACGTTACAATTACTCAAGTGAGGTACGTTTGAAATAGTTTTCAATTGTTTTACTTATATCTCCAAGGGTATAAAAGCCGGAATGCTGAATCTTTGAGTATGCATTTCCACATTAACGCCATTTTTTCATAAAAGTTTTGAGTTTTGAAAACTTTACAGAAACGGAGAGAGAAACGCCAAGAAACTTGAAATACGAAAACTTGGGCACCGCCCAATTGCCAGAGAATTTGGAAATTACGGATAGTTGCCTTGCTTTCGCCGGATATTATAAATATTCTGCATTTTGCGAGAACTCGTAGAATTTATTATCTAATAAATATGTGCTCCGCATGGCTCAAGTGCTGTTGCCCTGGAGAACGCGTTGGTATATTTATGAGTTTAGATCTTGGTCTATGGTGATCTTCTGAAGCGCATCCAGTATCCGAGCACCGAAAACTCGTATATATAGTAGTCAGTTTCTTGCTTGCTTGCGTTTCATTCTATAACTCAGAACGTAGAAACAAGAGGGGGATGTCATTTTAACCGCAATAAAAAGTATGTTAGTGAGATAAGGCCATTAAACCGATTTTATTGGCCAATTTACCTTTTTATTAAATTTTTTCCATTTGCGTAATATGGGAACGAGTGCAGCATATTTTTAATATGCATTTTAAAATTAGTTATAAACAGGGAATATATTTTTCGGGATAAAAATAAAATCGCAGTCGCAAGGGGGGGGGGTAATTATCGTGTTTTTAATTTTTTTAAAACAAATCGGGGGAAAACGGGTTTTAATGAAAGCAAAGCAATTTAATTTTTAAAGAATTCGGGTTAAATCAGCTTTTAATAGAAATAAATTTTTTAAACAGTACACCTTATATTATACACGTTATATATTTTTGGGCCTGAATTGGTTACACACGTGAACTGGTGACACACAACAATTTTTGAAAGTGTTGCTGATTTTTGCCGCTATTCAATCAGCCTAAACAACTGCGAAGAATTCGATGTTGTGGCGTGTAAATGAAATGTGATATGGCCAAACGATGAAGTTGGGGGAACTTTTCGTCCGTCTTCTTCTCCGTGAGATATACAATTACGTCCTCATTTCTATAGATAACTCTGCGTATTTCAAATAGTTATAATTAAGTATTAAACTCGAGATTTTAAACAAGTTACAGCCAAATCAATGAAGGTTATTTATATCAAATATAGACGTGAGCTGAAATTGTAAAGCGTTTGCATATTAAAATCCCGTCCGAAAGTTCGAAGCACCTGGTTTAATGAATTAATTATTTTATTGCTAGTGTAGCGTTTTCGGGTTATTCGAATTTTTAAAAATTGAATCGGGAGGTGAAAATTGGATAAAACCCGAAAATATAGACCCTAGTTATAATCGGTCTATTAACGCGGGACTTAAAACAATCGCAGGCCTGAAAGAACAAAATTTATTTTGATTGAAGAGAGAATTCAAATCCATGCCGAAATATTGCGAAAATACATTTAGAATCATAACAAAATGGAAAAGTATACTCCATAAATGGAATACACAGAGATTTCAAAGGTGTCCTTAATGGGAAATACTTATGAAACGATATCGAATGACCGGGGGATTCTCGAATTGTAAATTTAATATTAATATGTACTTCACATGGGAGATAAAAATGTGGATTTTTATAGTTGTTTGTCGAGAGAACCGTCTTAGAGATCGAAGTACACAAAGTACAGACAGCGTCAATTTGAGTTGAAGGCTTTCGCAGCGTTGCTGAATGCTGGTGGAGGTTTTCGGGTTTCGCTGCGTTGGCGGCATTTCTGGCTCTCTTCAGGAGATGCAGACTGCAATGTCTGCGAAACGTCGAGAGCCAGAAATGCCGCCAACGCAGCGAAACCCGAAAACCTCCACCAGCATACAGACAGCGTCCGCTTAACGTACAGGTTACGTACTTGAAAACCCGTACTAATGTTACATTTACACGGTCAAAAGCCTTACTATAGTTAAAGAGTCCTAGTATGGTTACCATTCTCTTATCGATCGCATATCTTATATCGTCGGTGACTTTTAAGAGAGCTGACTGAGTACTAAAATCTTTACGAAATCCAGATTGAAAAGGATCATATTTTCCTCTCTTCGAAAGATAATCAGTAGTTTGCTGATGAAGTATGCGTTCCATTACTTTGGAAATAGCATATAAAATGGAAATTGGACGGTAATCCGAAGGAGAGGAAGGGCTATCCACCTTTTTGATGGGGCGAACTAGCGAGAATTTCCAGATAGAAGGGTAAACAAAGAAGGATAATGAGCAATTTAGAAGTTCCAGAATAACCGGAGACGTTGCGGGAAAAAAGTTTGAGGAAATTTAAAGGTATTTCGTCTATGGCCATAGAATTTGATTTACAGAGTGAGAGAAAAATGCGTAAGGTATCGAGAGTTATATACTGAAAGTAATAATTTTCGTCATGGAAAGGAATAAGGGTGTCCGTAATAGGCGTGGGTGGCTGGGAAGGACTAGTGTCAGGGTAAAGGGAAGAAATGAAATGATTATTGAGCTGGTCTAATGAAAGGTTTAGGGAGATACTGTTGTCTCTTTGTCAAATTAGCCCTAAATGCCTTAATTGCTTCCACACTTGGTTGGACTCTGTTAATCGGGAGAAGCAGGAGGTGTAATAAAGGCGCTTAGATTCAGTGATCAGCAGTTTGACACGATTACTGAGTGCTCTATATTTTTCGCAGACGACTTGATTTCGGGATTGTATAAATGCACGTCGGAGCCTATTTCTTAATGAGTTTCCTAATATCTATAGTGAGCCATGGGGCAGAGAGACGTTTGCGATAACAAGTACGTTTGGGAGCATGTAGATTGATACATTCCATTAAGTTAGTGTTGAAAGTTAATACTTTCGAATCAATGTAGTTCGAACCGAATACTACCAACCAATCCATAGCGCGTAAATCTTCTTGGAATTTTTCGACTTCGAAGTTCCTGAAATCACGGTAAGTGAATGGTAGAGGGGAAGATTGGAGAAATTTAAATTTGTGGGAAATATGTATATGGTCCTGCGCGGATAGAAAAGGAACAGGAGTTTGGGAATGGGAAATAACTTTTAATGGGTCATCAGCTATGCAGAGGTCGAGCAGGGTATGGCTGGTAGCTGTATGGTTGGTCGGATCAAATAAAACAAGGTGGAGATTATTACTATAAAGAAAGTTCCTTAAATAATGGCTATCAAAAGAATCACAACAGATGTCAGTATTGAAATCACCCATTATAACAATGTTTTTGTAGATAGGAAATAATTTAAGAAGATCATTTTCAAAGTCGGAAAGATATCCAATTTTAGGAGGACGATAAACGACACATAACAGTCTTTTGGAGGTATTTGTCCCGGAAATTTCAATAGTGAAATATTCAGGCCTCGAACAGTAAATAGAGGGAGAGGTGGCAAGAAGAGACAAATGTAGCTTCGAGTGGATGAATACACCAACACCACCACCGTTTCTGCCAAGTCTGTCGTGCCTTATTAGATTAAAGTTTGCCAACCTTATCATTTCGTCTGAAATAGCTGGTTTTAACAAGGTTTCAGACACAAATAATGCCATAACGTCTATTAGAAAAATATTCACAGAATTCATCATGGTGGCCTAGTAATGATTGACAATTTACGTGACAAATATTTATGGAATAAGAAACTGATTGTTTAGGTGTGGACAATCGAAGTACCGATTGCTATTTGACGTCATCTAAGTCATCTATGTAGGATAAACAAAGGCGATCACTGCCTTCACTATTCCAAACAAAGAGTCGTCCATTTCGAACCCACAGATATTTTATCTTATTGTCTTTTTTAAGTCCCCGAGCCTGGGCGTATAACACCTACATCTTTAAGTTTAACACGGGCCAACAGTTTTTCCATCACGGATGGTATGGACACACTATTACAACTTAAGAAACGGTAATGTAGCCACGACGCGAAGACCGGTTTCTGGGCATACAGCTGGGGCAGGACCAGGATTTTTGTAGCTCTTCAAGCGTCTCCAGATCGTTGCTGGACAGGGGGATGGAAAGGAAGGAGGGAGATAGGGAGGTAGAAAGGGAAGTAGAGAGAGAGAGAGAGGAAAAGGGGGGGATAGCGGGAGGTTTGGTGGGGGGGAGAGTAGGAGGGATATAGGGAGGTAGAAAGGGAAGTAGAGAGACAGGGAGAGAGGGGGAGAAAGAGGGAGAGAGAGGGGGAGAGAAGGGGGGAGAGAGGGAGAGAGGGGGAGGAAGGGAGAGAGAAGCCCGAAAATATGGCTAGATATAACTTTCTGCCTAAAATATATGTCGAAAGGAGAATGTTCAGGATTGCACATGGAAAGCGGATGAATTTTTTTTCCAGAACTGATATTCAAGTCTGTTAGTGATATCTTTTAGAGAATCTGGCGCACTGCCGATCCGACTGGTGAATTGCAGGGAATTATGAGCGTTAATATAGGGAATTAGTCATAAGCGGTCCTATATTAACTTTGGATTTCACTCAGTTTATTCACTTAAGCGTTATTTTTTAAGAAGAAAATGAAGATTCTATAAGACAAGTGGTCTCAAATTCGCGGCCCGCAGCTCATAAAGTGCGGTCTCTTCTTTAATTCAATGGGTGTAAATGCGTAGACGAGACAACAATGGAGAAGCAAAGTAATATAAAATAGCTCAACAACTCTAAATTGTAAGGTAATTTGTTCTTAATAAAAATGCATGCCATTTTTACTCGTGTACTTTTAAGTTTTATCAAATTCTCATGCTTAATATCAGGACATGTAGTACATACTAGTATGTGCATGAAATTGGACAATTAGATAAGGGACACCTACGTAACCAATGAGTGGCGTAGAATGCTGTATCCATGATACTGCAGACTAAAGTTGTGGTAACGAGTGTATTTTTTAGCCTACTTTCCAGAATGGAAATAAGCTTATAGTTTCATCGTTGTGTAGGTCTGTCTGTACGTCCGTCTGTCTTTCTGTCTGTCTGTCTGTCAGTCCCCATCTATTAGCTTCTGCACCAATAGACCGATTTTCATGAAACTTGGTAGAAATCTCTTGCTACTTGGGCCGATCTCACGAAGATAGTTTTTTTTGCGAAGATTGAATGTCTCGGGTTCGATTCCAGGAACTATCCTTCCCATTTGATTTACATGGGAAATCTGAAATCCAACGTGCAGAGTAATATTCTCTAGCACATTAAAATATCTTAGAATTGTAATATCGTAATGAGTTTTATACTATTCTCTGAGGAAAGGAATGAAGATCCTAATTTTTATCGCAGAATGTTGCTTATTGATCGTATTTCATCAAATTTCGTGTAAATAGAGACAGTTTTGCAGTTTTGTCACTCATTACGAGAGTGTTGCCATGGCAACAACTATTGTTGGAATCGGATTCGGTATAGCCTAATACATACACGCCTTATTTTTGTCATACAAATACGCGTCATCAATTTAGTTTTTCATTTTAATTTATTTGTAATATTTTATAACACTAAATTATTAAAATTGGAGAACACAAAGAGCAACATATCCGCGGTGATTTTAAATCTAGTATTAAAGTCAATATAAGTATTATTTATCGTAATTTAATTTTTATGAAATGGAAAGTACGCATCATAAGTTCTGTTTGGGTATTGTTATTGCTTAGACGTGGCCAGCAGCATAGCTATTTGCATAAGTTTTGACAAAAAAAATATTTGATGCACATGGAATTCAAAATTTCTGTGCAGTTGGCACCAACAATAAACATATAATTAATTGCATATCTATAATAAATAGCTGCTTCTTACGGAGGATATATACATATATATGATATAAAACCTAAGGTACTTTTAGATATTCCACAGAGCTGAAATTTGGAGGGAACCTTGGTGTTGGTCCAAAACCATCAGTAGATATCGAAAATTCCAAAATTTCCCCTTACTACGGGGTCTTTTACACCCTAAAACGTTCATTTTTTTAAAGTCCCATTAGAATACCATTTAAATCCGTACAAGCCTTTTTACAATTGCATTTTTAATTTACTTTTAATTAAGGTACAAACTCCAGACCTACATTAAAAGACGGGAAAAAGATTGAAAATTATTTTTCCTGAAAGTAGAACACGAATCCATGCCGAATTAGTCCAATTATTTGATTTTTACTGCATAAAAACTGGATACAATTTATAACAATGGCCCAATATTTCTGTTATGACTACGAGACAATGCTTTTTTCGGGAATTTAATTTACGTGTTAGTAAAAGTGAACGAGAGCTTAGTGCCACGAACTGAAAAGTATCTTAGTGTCATGACGTCACTCTCAGACAGTGACATTAAAAGCAAAGGGAAAATATATTTGGTGTGCAGACAATACTAAGAGGAATATTGCGCTGAAATTTTCTGGGTTTGTAGATGTCATGTGTAGGCCTTTGGATAATATGAGATCACTCCTGTAGGATTCCTCGGTTCGACTCCAGGCACTCCAACATTTGAGTTTTTCCTATGTAAATGGAATTGCGGAATATTTGGCATTTAATTTACGGTGATTCTCATCAAGAAGGAGGAATGAAATTTGGTGTGGTGGTTATAGGGTACCATTGCTTGCAATATGCAAGCACCGATTACTCGTAAAAAATAATAACGATCTTGTGCATGGTGACTTTTTGGACACAATGCATTTGTATCGGAATTAAAAAGAACTATTTTCAAAGTTCAGTAATGAAGTCAGGCTCAACTCGGTGGAATTTACTCATAATGAAAAAAGAACTTTGTTGTTTCCACAAATTTTAATTTAAACACTACTGATTTCACTACGATCGTAGCATCATCAGGTAAACTCTAATTTCATTATTTTCAAACTGTTACGTTAGAATTTATCATTCTATTTTATAATAAATTTATCAATTTTCTTGCATTATACATACTCAGTGTATTTCCGTTTTTCTAACGCTGTACAAAAATAAGTTTTCGTATAGTTTACTTAGCAACAAATAAGAGGTCCATTTTATTTTCAGCCGCATTTTTATGTTGATTTGAATTTCCCTAGCTTGATAGCTTATTTGGTTAAAGCGTCTTCCCGAGAATTGAGAAAGCTTGGTTCGATTCTCGGTCAAGTTCAAAATTTTTCTTATTAACAAAGATCACATGTAAAAACTAGCATATTTTAATCGGAATCTAAGAGATTCAATTTCTTTGTCGCCGCCACTAAGGCTGATAAAATTAATGCGACAATATTATACTTAACAAACGTTATATATTTGCAGTTGGTGGTGGATCTGTAAGTGTAAACATTGAAATAACAAAATTACCTGCTAATTATCTAGGCTTTTCTCGCGCGATTTTCCCAATTAACCAGTAAACGACATTAATTGCGGCAGGCGCTAATGGCGATAGACGTGGAGGCAATTCTCAAGATCATTCATTCATCCTCGGAGACCTGAATCACTCTCTGAAACTCTGATCGGAAACTCAACAGGGACGGAGCGCGTTGCGCAATAATTTCCCGTTACGATTAAAAGTTGGAGTCTAGTTACGGAGAAAACTCTAATTTTAAAATAAAATTAGAGAATGGCATTTTCAATGCGGCGGCCCTGTTAAATTGGCTTTCCGAATGACTAAGGAACTTAATCGTGTGTTTGCTTTTTCATCTCTAAATGAGCCAATGGCTGATTCGAAGAATAGTCAGGACGACTGCGACGCCTCCGTTTCAATGCCGCTCTCCTTTCAATTAGCCTCTGTTAATGTTTGTTGAGATATTTACAAAGTACATGTTAATTTATTCATCGCTCTGTAAAAATTATTGATAATGATAAATTAAAAGGAATGCCATCAATATTATAGCCTGTTCCTCAATATAAATTGGCATCCAATATTTATTCACTTGCAAGTAATGCATAGATTAATGATCGGGATAGCTCCCCCGAAACTTTGGCGCCCCGGGCAGCCGCCCGGGGCGCCCTGCTCTTACAAACATTCCGTATAAAATCGTTCCGTTTCGCGCCGCAAATGAGATCCTATAGCAATGAAGGAACTTAATGGAGAGAAGAATATTCAGAACGGAGTAGTGTCTCGGACCAAAGAGAGGAGGCGACGAGTTCCATCGCAATATCGCCTTTTTGTAGACCCGCATTCGCTAGATTTATCCGGATTCACAATAAACGATACGCTACCTCAAGAATTTTCCCGAGTAAAAATGGCCTTTTTGGGAAAATATGGAATATTTTATGATAAACTCTTTAAGAGGTGACCTTATAAAATCGTAAGAACAAGGTTCGGCGGCTGGAGTACTAATAGAGTTGTGGATCGGTTACGTAAAAACCGCTTCCTAGCGCAATTACTCGATGTATCAGCGCCATCGCTCCCGTTAATATTCCATACACAAGTCCTTCATTAAATAAAACTCACTGTTGCCCTTTTTTTAATTCGCGGGCGAACCATTTGCTTCCCGATTGCCCGAGCTACTTCAATCCGGCACTATTGCTGCCATAGTGTGCGGCGAAATAATGTCAAGAATCTTCATCTCTTATTATATAATAAGCTACGTTTGTCCCTCACACTCGATAGTGGCGTCGCTCTTATAAAGGTGTTGTAAAAGAGCGGTAAAATCGAGAACTATTTAAGACTGACTGTAATTCACAGGTTTATACACCCCCTTCTTGTGCGGGTGTTTTCCTGTGATGTCTATTTTGAGCTTTTCTGTTTCTTTGTTCTATTTTCTTTTCTTTATTTTAGTTTTCATTTCTTCTTTATTTGCTATATTTTTATGTAAAGAACTTCAGTAGAATTCGCAAGTCCACTCACCCCTTCCTATATGTGTGTTATCCTGTGGTGCATTTCTTGTTTTTATTTCTATTTCTTTCCTCCATTTTTCTTTGTCGCCTATACTCTTTTATTTCGTGCATTTTTATGTATCGTTATCTTATATATAAGATATAACCTAACCTGCTTGCCCTCGAAGCCGCATACGATGATTTTCAGAAGTTCGAGAGCCGCATGACATATGCTGCGCTCATAATTTGACGAACAGTAAAACATAACCTGTCTCCGAAGCACTTCGGATATAATGCATGTCCATTAGGCATCCCAAAACCGTCTCGAGTCGCACTACGTCATTGTGTCCTGTTGAGAAAAACATTGACATGCCTCTGCATGGAAATTTAAAAGAGCCGCATAGTAAGATAAAAGAGCCGCATGAGGCTCGCGAGCCGCGGTTTGGCCACGTCTGCAATATATTATAGTGCAACATATGATAATTTGTTTAGTGAGCTTTAGTAGATTTCGCAGGTTTTCGCACCTCCCTTCTACGTGACTTTTCCTGCAGTGGATTTTTTTCACTTTCTCCATACGTGGTATAGGGGAAGATATTGTTTTCATGAAAATAATCGACTTCGAGATTTCAACGGAAATACACGTTTTGAGGACCCCTGAACACGTTTTGACAAAGTTCTCGGTGATGTCTGTGTGTGTGTATGTGACACTTTTTGTGGGTAGTCTAACTCAAACACTATTAATCAGATCAACGCGAAATTTTATATTTAACATTTTTATAAGTCACGAGAACTGAATAGTGGGGTGGGGGAAGGGGAGGGAAGGGAAGGGGCGGGGGAAGAGGAGAGGGGAGGGGCGGTGGAAGGGGCGGGGTAATGGTGGGGGAGAGGATAGAATACTCTATTTATCATCCCAAGACGCTCAATCCTTTCCATCTTAATCTTTCTTCTTATTACTCCCTGTCTCTCCGGTATCCCTCTTTCTCCACCCTCCTCCACACTTTCTCTTCCCTCCCTCCCCCACTCCTATTTCTCTCCCCTCCCCTCAGAGAGAGAGAGAGAGGGAGAGAAAGAGGAGAGAGAGAGAGAAAGAGAAGGTTTGTCGCTTCTCTTACTAGTGAAAACTGCCGAAAACCATGTCTGGAAACATTTTGCTCGTTCTATGACGGTGAAAATTTTCATCGGGGTCTGAACGGGCGAAATTTCATATTTTCCGAACTCATTTATGTTCGCAGTTTAGCGTTCTACGCATTTATCCGAAGAAGAATGAGAAAATAGCGAATTTCGAACCAAGAATATACTCTATTATTTTGAGCGCTCCGACCATAGTTTATCCCTTTACCAACCTAAATCAATCAATCATTCAATCGCAAGAATCATTTTTTTTACTGTCCACTGAGGAGTTAGTAGCGGAATAAGGGCCTTCTGTACGGTAATATTTCTTGCGATTCGATCAAAAATATTTTTTATTTTCATTATTCGGTAAATATAGGATTAAATGTTTTAAATCCTAGAATGTTGACAACTGCCGACGCTAAATTGCTGATCGTACGCCACACAGAGTAGAGCACATTCGGTGAAGCTGGTGGCACATTCCGATATCTCTCATTTCTCTACTCGGTTGTTTTTCGATTCAGTTAACCGCGGGAAAAAACATATACTTTTTTCGTGGGAACTAAGGTTTGTTTTAGCTCCTTGCGTATCGTTTACCTAACATCATGTCTAAGGCGTTTCCGGCTTTTTAAAATGGTTTAAGGGCGGCTCATGTGTGTCAAGGATCGATGCATTTTAATTGTTTACGTAAGTGTCCGTGATATGATGAGAGAACCTTACCAGATGTGCATTCGTTCCTTTTCGATGCGTCTCTGTCGTTGGAGATTATATAAACGGAGGAGGCAATTTTATGTAAAGTATAAATCCATTTTTATGCGAACGTATCTCAGCGAGAAATAGCCGCACACTTTACTTTAATTTCCCTTTTAAGAAACGCGAGAATGTTCTGTTTTTATTTCATTCACACGAATGCTCTTTCATTCTAAATTTATCCAAAAGTACTTTACAGAACCAGATACGCAGTGTCGAAATTTACCCTCTGACCTACATCTCACGCGACACATTTGATGCAACCTTCAGAGCTCAAAATACTTCCCTTGTGAACATATGGCTCGAGTGATGGGTTTCGGAATGTTATTGGAGCATATGGGTCGTGTATCTTTCATGCGCTGCTCGTTTGGTAATAATACATACTTGATTAAGGAGTGAAGGACATATGTTCAAATAGAAAAATCGGCCCCGAGGCAGTAAAATTCAATAGAATTGCTACCAATAAATTGTTGATTTTTGGGAAGCGAGAATAATAAACACGGATAATGTGGATCTGCTCTGCAAATAATGATTCGTTTGCTTCATTCTGTAGTTTGGTTTGCTCATTTATTTTCAGTTTTTGGCTTTCGCATAGAGAGAAAGTTTTGTGCTCCTTTTACATTCATAAAGGCCTCGGCAGAGGGGTGGCTAGCGCGTCTGGCTCCCGATGCTAGGTCGCGGTTTCGAATCCCGCCTTGGTCATGGTTGTATGTGATTGTCTTTGTCGTTATTTTAATATTGTTAAATCGTTATTGATATTCAGTGTAATTGGCCTTGTGCTGTCTCTGAGTTCTTGCTAATAAATTATTATTATTATTATATAAATAAATAACAGTTGTGTCTTTTATCTCATGCATGCTTTATTTTGTTTTTTGGTTAGTTCCTTCATTTATACTTTCTTTCACACACCTTTTAAAGTGTCGGGAATCTCTCCATAAATATATTGCGGCGGCTGTTAAAAATGTTTAAAATCTTAACAATTAGAAAAATATTATTTCACTTCTAGAAGTGCTACAACTTTAAAATTTGGCAGAAATATGTAGCATTAGTACCCCATAATGGAGAAAATATAAAATTCTTAAAATTGAAAAGTTTGGGGATTGTTTTAATCTATTATTTTTACATAAGAGAAAAACGAAAATCGCTGCGGAGGTGAAATCTTTAAAATTAAAAAAATATTTGTAATGTCTGAAAAATGAATGTTTTTCAAGGTGAGATGATATGCTTGCAGAATGCAAGCACCTTCTACTAGTATGTTATATGTTACTCCTCTGTAAGGAACGTCTATATATAATGGCAAGTAGTTGGTGCTTGCATTCTGCAAGCATTTCATCTGACCTTCAAAAATTAAATATTTTTTAATAAAGATATCTCATTATTAGAAATATTTTTTTTAATTCCCAAGATTTCATCTCTGGCCGAATTTTCATTCTTTCCTTATGGATCAATATATGATTAAAACAATACCTAAAATTTGAAATTTTTAGATTATTATAATTTTCAATTATGGTGCAATAATGCCACACATTTCTGCTAAATTTTAAAGTTATAGCACATATAGAAGTGAAATAACATTTTACCATTTTTAAATTTTAATATTTTTAAAGACCGTAATAACAACTTCATGCTGGTTATCAAATGTTTATTTGTGCATATGGACTAAGCTCTAAATAAAGTAAAAATTTAAGCTTCCTAGCTATCCCTGTAGTACCTAAATATTTACCTATTTGTTTAAACTATAAGAATTGTTAACAGCCAAACAAATTAAATTACCAGAATTTCTATAATCCCTATTTCGTTTTTTTACAAATTCTACCTTTAAAAAGAATTTCAGCTTTGTAGCACATTCAGAAATACATAAACCCAAAAAATGTTTAAACAATTACGAATTTTTAGCGGTCGCATTGTTGAATTGTTTCAAAATTTACCTTTTTTTCTCAGACTAATTTTCTACAAGATGTTTGCAAAAACTTGAAACTACAAATTATAGTTTCCAAGATAAAAATTATTAAAATATAATGTACAAATGGGGTTAAAAGAACCCCTAAAAATTAGCAATCTTGAACTTTTTGATTTTTATAGTTGGTTTTGAGCAAAATTCTTTAATCCTGCAAATTCCTAGCTTCCTAAATGTCTTAGATTGGTCTAGACATAGGAATAACCTTTTTCCCTTGCTAACTCACGGGAGATTTTCCGGATCATCTGGAGTTTAACGTTTTTTTTTAACACATTGCTGATGAGTACATACGTATTTTATTTTGTGTGATTTTAATTGTGATTAATAAATATGTTAATTAGTTTATATATAGTTTACCTTAATATTAACAAGTAGTAAATTAATAGATAACTTGTATTTAAAAATCAATATGAAAAGTTTTAAATAAAGTTTATACATTTTAGTAATAAAATCCGTTCTATATTTCATTTAAACAGCAACCCGTGCGAAGCCGGGTACATCTTCTAGTCTTATATAAATGGGCTCTGTGTAGTTCGAATGCAGTCACGTTGGTTTATTTTCGAATTTATATATCGGTGTACGGTGATATTTTCAACGCCTGCAGTATGCAAGCACCGACAACAGGTAATAATAAAAGGCTATGTTGTCCGCCCGTTGGTCTGAGCGTCAAGCAATTAAAACGCGAATAACTCAATCAAGTATGTAGATAGAAAAATTAAAATTGGCAGAAATTTATATAATGCGCTAATCAGAATTTTTTTATTTGGGGTTGACATGGTAATTTAAGAAATAAATGCCCGTTTTTTTGGCACTATTTTGAATGCACTTCCTCCAAATGAAATTTATATATTTTAATTTGGTGAAACAATGTTTTATGTGGACTGAAAATTAAAAAATATAATTCACATTATAGTATGTTACAGAGAATTAAAATAACTTTGGCCAGCTAAAGTTGTATAACGTAATGTTTAACAAATAAATAATCTTTTGGTATGTGAGATTTGTATCTACGTAGTATATCACGCTGAGAGAGATAACTACACTTTTGAGGGGAGAATGAGGAGGAGTATGTGAGGGAGAAAGGGAGGAGAATAGGAGAGAGAAAGGGAGGAGAACGGGAGAGAGAAATGGAGGAGAATGGAAGGGATAAAGAGGGAGGATAAGAAGAAGTGAGGGTAAAGAATAGGAGGGAGAGAGTGATGGAGAATGGGAAGAAGAAAGAGCGAGGGAAAATAGGAGGGAGAGACAGGAATCGGGGGAGAGGGAGGGAAGAGAGTGGGAGAGAGGCAGAGAGAAAGGGAGGAAGAATGTGAAGCACCTTAATTTTAATACATAATCTGCACATACCCGTCATATTTGACGGAAAATTACGTTAGTAATTAATAATTGAAAAGAGTTTAAAATTTCTCGAAAAACAACGGAACACAACATTAAAATACTTTTCACATTTTACTAAATTTTGTCTCGCTAAATGACGTCATCATAAGTTTACGTTGCAGTTTAAAACCAATGGCATTATAATATAGCCCAATGATTCTCATCAAAAGCACCAAATCATAGCAATTATAATATATAGATTATCAATCCCCATAATTAAAAGAAGTAATGTGTTTTTTATTGAATACGGTAATCGTGTTTTAAAATTATGACGTCACCATATGCATACGTCGTTGGTTGCAATCAATTCTCTATTAGAAACCAACAAATCGATACCATAATATTACCAATTCCCATTTGAAAGCATTGCAGTCGTTGCCATGGCAATTCATATTTTTCATTTTTTAAAATGTCTCTTTTTATCGATTAAAAACGAATTCCTACGCCAACTAGGCACATAATTTAGTCTTCAAAAATAATAAACTATATTTCTCACAAGGGGAGGACCCGTACGTGGGGTTACGGATTTTGCTGAAACTTGGTAGGTACGTAGCGCTAGACGCCAGGATCACAACCAACCCTCGTTTTGGGCGTATATGATCAGTAGTTTTTATGCAAATTGCGTTCAAAGTTCGCAATTTTGACAGGTGCCAGATAAACTTACTTACGACGGCTTGGGGATTCATCGTAAGCCGTAGCCTAGCGCTAGCGAGCTGTGCTATCAATTCCAAGGTCTGGAGTATCATTTTCGG
This sequence comes from Tanypteryx hageni, assembly GCA_028673005.1. Lineage (NCBI taxonomy): Eukaryota > Metazoa > Arthropoda > Insecta > Odonata > Petaluridae > Tanypteryx > Tanypteryx hageni. The sequence continues at coordinate 239,970,588 of CM054113.1, read as the reverse complement.
TCACTTTTTTTTCCTCGCTTATTTTATTATTCCTGTTTTCCTTTTTCGCGGTTAAGTTTTACTCGGTATCCACAATCACTTTTTATTTTTTTTCATCACTACATTTTCGTTCTCGGAATTTTTCACATTCTCTTGTTCACCGCACGACAGACATGCTAGAATTTACTGTCAGATCAGATCTTCTTTCATTTATCTCTGTATACGTTTTAACTAATATTTATATCCATAGTACATGGTAAAAAAACCATAAAATATTTTTGCGAACACTGTAATCGATGCTATTAAAGATTCATAATGGGTGAAAAAAATATCAGCCATAGAATCATTGCCAATCTTTTAGGAATATGAATTGGTGAAGACAGTCCTAGATATATCCATTCTTTTTCCTGATCCTTTGCTCATATTGTTCGTCATGCTTTCGTGATGGTCTCCCTTGGATTCTTACGAGTGGACTGCGAAATTGGAGTTACGGAGCAGAAGCGAGGAACAGGGGCCATACACTCGTGCTGGTTAATGCATATTAAAAATATTTTTATTGTATCTTCAAGACAAGCGTGTAATGCTCTCCATGCTCTACCTCTTTTTATGCCCGCATGGTACGATTGGTTAGTAAACCATAGGTTATATTAACATTTACGGGCGCCGTAGGTGTATTAAAACATTCTTCCCTGTAGAAACGCTTTGAAAAAAACTCTACATGATACATCCGTCGAACGGTTCACGATAGCGAGTTTTACACCCGTCTTGAGGGATCACTACTGTCCCGTTATTTATTGCCTTCCTTTTCGAGGGAAGGGGATAGTAGCTGGGAACGGCTGTGCAGTTAGTACGGGCTATTCAACGGAACCGATTGGTACCCTGCGCGCTTGCACGGGTTTTTCTTGTCAGAAGTTTAAAAAAAGATCGTTTTATTTGGAATATACGGCCAAGTAAGTATTTTGTTTTTTTTTCCCTGTATATTATGAACGACTTTGTCTATTTCTCAACCTTATTCGCTATGTTGAAAAAGTAATTTCACAATCAAATTACAGATATTGAACGTTTCACGATGGAATCCTTACCTGGCCCATCTACTGCGGGATATATGTCGTCCCCCGGTGAAGAGTATCAGGAAAAGCCCGGTTTGTTCGCCGATGCTTTGCATTATTGTGCTGGACTTCTTCGGGGCATTGGTGTCATCTCCGATCGCACAAGTTTCGAGATTTCTTATCATGCAGTCGCAGTTGGACGCGAAATGTACGATCGAATAATTGATATAATGGATAATATGGTCGTCATTGATGACGATTATCTACTGAACGAAAATGACCCCGAAATGGATGAACATTGTTTGCTAGTGTCATCTTCGGAGGAAGATGATAGCAGCTCAAGTGAAGATACATCTGCTACATACGAGCCATCACCTAAGAAACTTCGAGAAATTCCCCTGGAAACCAAAATTAACGCAGTCACGGCGGTGAGACTGCATCCAACTTGGACCATCAAGTCCCTTAGGGCACGAGTGTCTCGCCGAATAACGAGGATGGACAGAGTAAAGTCATGGAAAAAAGATGAATGAATGAATGAAAAAGAATGAATATATCTAGGACTGTCTTCACCAATTGATATTCTTAAAAGATTGGCAATGATTCTATGGCTGATATTTTTTTCACCAATTATGGATCTTTAATAGCATCGATTACAGTGTTCGCAAAAATATTTTATGGTTTTTTTACCATGTACTATGGATATAAATATTAGTTAAAACGTATACAGAGATAAATGAAAGAAGATCTGATCTGACAGTAAATTCTAGCATGTCTGTCGTGCGGTGAACAAGAAAATGTGAAAAATTCCGAGAACGAAAATGTAGTGATGAAAAAAAATAAAAAGTGATTGTGGATACCGAGTAAAACTTAACCGCGAAAAAGGAAAACAGGAATAATAAAATAAGCGAGGAAAAAAAAGTGACCGAAAATGATACTCCAGACCTTGGAATTGATAGCACAGCTCGCTAGCGCTAGGCTACGGCTTACGATGAATCCCCAAGCCGTCGTAAGTAAGTTTATCTGGCACCTGTCAAAATTGCGAACTTTGAACGCAATTTGCATAAAAACTACTGATCATATACGCCCAAAACGAGGGTTGGTTGTGATCCTGGCGTCTAGCGCTACGTACCTACCAAGTTTCAGCAAAATCCGTAACCCCACGTACGGGTCCTCCCCTTGTCAGTTATAGAACTGTTTTAGTTTCGAGTTTTTATCATATCTAATTTTAACTAATTACCAACTTTTATATTAACTTCGCTGTATATATATATATATATATATATATATATATATACAGGGGTGTGCTGGAGCCGGCTCGCACCGACTCGCGCGAGCCGATTGTTACACACGGCAATGATTATAAACATAAGGTATGAAAATATAAAATTAAATAAATTATATTAAAACAAAGGTATTAAAAATTCAAAACTCATCACTTCCTAATTATTTTACTACAATTTACTATTATCTACCCAGATAGCACGAAAATTTTCGTATCCAGCGACAAGGATTGACGATTTGGATACGAAGCATAATCCCATATTAAACGAGCGAGAGTGCGGCCTTTAATGGAATCGCATACGTAAGAAGAAATCGTTTTCTCGGCTCAACATTCTCTCCACATTTCAGGAAAACGAGACCTTGCAGCATTGATGAAAGAAGTCACTCAAACAACTCCTCGTCGAGCTATAAAAGTTAAAAAGGCTTATAAATCATCAACATTACTACCCACACTATACACCGGAGATGAAGCGCTGACGCTTCTTGTTGAGAACGACCTGACAAAGTCGCAGTACATTAACATTAGAAAAGGTGCAATTTCTTTACGTGTCTCATTATTAATTTCTTCTCTCTTCCCCCTTCCCAATACAAAGTAATGTTCTCCAACTTTCAACGCACGAGTAAAAGTATTTCGGTACTTTGTTATCTTCTCACCTTCTAAGCTGACACACTGTAACCAACTCGTGATTTTCTGTCAATAAACTAGGCAATTTGTCATACAATTGCATCGGAGTTCATAGATAAAATGATACATAAAACCAAATGTTCAGAAATGCGTACGAAATATTTTTTCCGACTACATTCGGCTTTTCGCCCACAGAACGAACTGTTTTGAGGGGCATTTGAGCGATAAGCTTGTATATGGTGACTGAGTAAATCAGTGTTTTTGTAAGTGTGGTTCCAGTTAGTTGCAATGCTTTTCTGGAAAAGTGTTGCCATGATATCTTGATTTCTTCATATAACGGAAGTTATGGGTGTAAGCTGAAAAATAAGATGTGTTTTGCTCAAAATTTCCGTTATTTTTTTAATTATACAAAGAAATCATTAACAGAAGTTTTGACGTTAAAATGTTGAACAATAATAAAAATTTTGCATATTTGTTAAAATTAGCATAATTACAATTAGAAGTCGTACTTTTAATTTACAAAATGCTACTGCATTAATCGCATCAAAAAATTGAAATTAGTCATAAATAATTTTTCAGATCGTGATCCCTAAAATGTCAAAACGACAGGGTAATCTATTAAGTTTTTTAAATGTGAAGACGGTGGAAACAGACACGGAATATAATGATAGTAACGAAAATCATTGTGGAGCGTCGAAGCCAACGGAACCAAATTTCGAATCAGTTGAACGACCAGTCAGTGAAGAAAAACCATCATGTTCGTCAATGAAAGAAATAGATAATCTTGCCCTCCCGGATTGTTGGAACGAAAAACAAACAAGTGTATTTATAGAACAGTACAAATGGCTTCAAGTAAAGAAAGGTAAATTAGGATGTAAGAATTTTTCATCAGTTCAGCATATAGGAGTGACAGCAGAAAAGCATGTCCATCTGTCGAAGGAATGGAGCGCATATTTAGTAACCCCAAATGGCAGTAATAAAAGTACTAGGCAAGCTTCTCCAAGAAAAAAAATTAGGGAACACGATGTTTCTAAAGCCCATATTAAAATTCAAGATTTGTTAAAAGAATCGGCTAATGACTCAATTTCTAATTTAGTACACAGACTAAATAATGAAAATATTGATGCTACCGTAAAAATTTTCAATACTGTTTACAGTTTGGTAAAACGTAACAGGCCTTTATCCGATATTGAGGCGGCATTAGAATTACAAAACAAAAATGGCATAGGTATAGGCAATTGTTTGCATTCACGATATAGTGCAATAAGAATAGCAGCACATATTGCAAAAGAAATTAAAATGAAGATATTTAAGAATATTATAGAAGAGAATGCCAAAATATGTATCATAATTGACGAAGCATCTACAATTTCGAAAAAAAGCACTAGTGATTTATCTCCAGGGCGCAGTTCAATCCGCTTCCGCACCAGTCATGTTATTTGTCGCTTTAAAAGAATTGGTGTCAACCACAGCAGAGTGTATTTTTAATACATTACTTTCTACTTTAAATGATTGTGGATTTAACAACGAATACATGAAAGCTAATTTAATCGCATTTTGTCCTGATGGTGCTAATACAATGTTGGGAAGAAAGTCTGGAGTAGCTACTAGGTTGTTAGAAGATTTTCCTAAAATCGTTATTTGGCACTGTTTAAATCATCGATTGCAATTGTCACTCGACGATTCAATATCCGAAATAAAACAAGTTAATCATTTAAAAATATTTTTAGATAGAATTTATAGTATTTATCGCCAATCTAATAAAAATCAAACCGAGCTAGAAACTGTAGCTAAAGAACTTGAAATTGGGATTATTAAAATTGGTCCGGTACTCAGACCAAGATGGGCGGCATGTAGTTTACGAGCTGCTACTGCTGTATGGCGCGCATATCCTGTGTTATATATGCGTTTTTCTCGTTCTTCTTCTTATTCTGGTCTGGCAAAGAGGTTAGCTAATTTCTTGCAAGACCTTGCTTTAATGATTGACATTCTTGAAGAATTTTCATTACTTTCAACTGCATTGCAGTCAAGATCAACTAACATTCAGAAAGCGCAAAAATTAATCAAACGCACCATAAGAGCTTTGGAAAATTTAAAGGTTTGTACTGGAAAGCATGAATCTCAAGTTGAAGATTTAATTAAGTCAGATAAGTTTAAAGATATTCCATTTAACAAAAATAATAAATTCATTGCTCTTCCTAGGAATATGTTATTAGAAAATATAATTCAACACATGAATTTCCGTCTTTTATCAGATAGAAACAATGATGAAAGCATTTATAATTATTTAGATTTATTAGAACCATCTACTTGGCCTTATGAAGAACTAACTTCACCATGGATAGCTGGTGAAAAAAAAATTGCATCATTTAAATGAAATTTTAAAATATGAAATTGATTTGAACGATTTTCGGGATTTTGTAGATAATAATCTAAAATCAAGCAATGTTTCAATTCCTGCAACTATACAAAAAGCTAAAAAGATAGTTAGCACTATTGCAATCAGTAGTGCTGAAGCTGAAAGATGCTTCAGTTTAATGAACATAATTTGTACGAGGGTGAGAAATAGTTTGACAGTAGATCCCATCTCAGAATTAATGACGATAAATTTATTGGGAAAAGAGTTAGTGGATTGGGATGCAACTCCATTTGTCAAATCATGGTTGAATCGCAACCATAGATTGGCTACAGATACAAGAGTTCGGCAAAAATCAACGAAAGCATTCTGTGAGAATCAACTGGCTATATGGAATTTACAATAAAGAATATTGAATATTTTACTATTGTTGTAATTTGTATTTGTTGTAAATCAGTACAATTTATAAAAACTTATGTACCTATATGCATTCATTGTTGTTAAAAATTTACCAGCACACCACTGGTTATAAATGTATTAAATATACAATATAATAATCATTAATGTTATTAAAATATTTAAAATAAATATTCAATTTGTATTTACGATATTGTCTTGTTTATATGGAAATATTTTCATATTCTTTCAAAGAACAGATAATGCAAACTCAGGACCATCAGAAACGTAATCAATTAGATGGCAGGTGGGATACATAACTGCCAGGGGCGGCGATACGAGCTAGCCGGTTGTTAAGTATTTGGCAGCACACCGCTGTATATTTAGGTTTCCTTTTAAGTATTTATATTCTTGAAGCGAATCTGAACAAATTACAAGCGTCCATCATAGCAACGAGATTAAACAAACTATAGTCATTGTTCGTAGTGTAATAAAAGTCTCTTTATTTTAATGTGGATTTGCACTGATACGAGCATTCCTTCGTTTTTGAAGGGATATTTATGCTAATAAATGTGTTTATTTATCTTACTTATTCTTGATAGTAAGTTTTTATTTATCTTTGTTTAACTTTATTCATTTAAGATTATTCTGAAAACTGTTTTCCCTCTGAAAAGGCCATTGAAAACCTCGTCGGTGATCAACAATGTCATTCCTACTAGTATCTAAAGCTGAATTACTCTGAACTAGCAGTATATTTTCGTTGAATTTAAGCAATATGAATGGATAAGTCAGTATTTTCGTTAATGAAACAAAAGATACTATCAAACTTCTTACTACTAATATACCAAACATTCTTACCTCTGCCACTCAGTTCTCTACTTCTGACTGCCAGTCTCTCAACTGTAAAAAGATTAACGGTTAAATATAGAGAACTCCACATCACTCAACAGCTGGTAGACACTTTTGCAACTTTTTACGCCCATGCTACCAGAGAGGTCATCATAATTATAGTAAAGAGTTTATTCATATTTAAGTATAAACTTTATAAAAGTTGGTCATAAAAATTCAATTTTATATCTTCACTTGTTTTAAATTGTAATATTTTGTAGTCCTGCACAGGTGTCAATGCTTTTCTTATGGGACATTGGAATGGAACAATGGGGTCAAAAATAACCGCCTAAAAATTAACATTTTTGGAATTTTTGTTTTCTCGCATTAGTTTCATCCTGCTCACTCTTAGAGAAATAAGGGAGATGCCAAAATTTATTCCCGCAATAGTATTGATTTCTGTTTTTAAACGAACAATAATATTCTGCTGCAGATGAGAAGTAAAAAGGACAATAATTTTGAGCAAAAATGAAACAGAATTGAAAAGAGTAGACAGAAAATTTTGGTCGATATTACACGTCACGTCGCTCGCGGTTAAGCGGACGCCATTGAATGAGATCCGCGAGAAGTAAGAGACTTATACGAAAGCGCCTTGGCACGGTCGGTTCGATAGAATACGTAGTGATTGAAGTCCGTATTACGAGTTCATTCACTTCCATCACCAACATTTTCTTACGCTGGAAAACGTACACTTCATTTAGGATAGAAAACAGGGGTGTAATAGTGCGTGCGTGCGTGTGTTTGTGCGTGTGTGTGTTTGTGCGTGCGTGTTTTTGTGCGTGCGTGTGTTTGTGCGTGCGCGCGCATGTGCGTGCGTGCGTGTGCGTGCGTGTCTGTGAATGCCACATTTTTACTGCGGTGCTTGCAATTATAGCCACCGGTTCGTCTATTTCTATTCGATTAGTTTCTTGTTTTGTTGGTGAAGAATTTCGAGAGGATTTTTTAATTTTTCACAATTGTTAAACTGAGAATTCCAAATTGAAATAACTGAACATTAAGTAGGTACTCATGTACTTCAGAAATTACACCTCACAAAAATCATCCAGTAATACTGACATCTCTGATATAATCGGTTAGAAAGAAAGAAAAGAAATGGAATGGAAGAACTTCACGTCGATTAAAGCAGTTTTGTGACGAGAATTTCAAATCGCAGAATTTATCATAGCGCACTCTTTAATGACACCACTCCTTACCTGCTTACGTAAATTTATTTCAAACGAGCTTCTGAAACGGCCACACCCTATTTTTTTAAATAAAGTTACCCTTTTATGTAACTTCTTAAGCGACAAGTCCCGCTGAATTTTCCAACTTGATTTGTTTCAAAATAATATTAGAAATTAATTTAATATATTATATAGGGTACCTTAAATATTACAATTTTGCGGTAATTATATAATGTCTGTCACGTATTCTTAATAATATCACTCAAACATTCGAATGAAAATATCTCGAGTATTGCGAGTGTCCCATATACGGAAACAATGTACGGACTTCCAGATGAAATGTATTAGAGACAAATGGGCCTCCTAATTTCGGCCGTGCTCACTTCCCATGATCCACCTCGGTGTTGAGATGCAGCACCTCGGCTGAAAACGAGTGAGCGCATATTCCAATGCAATGCAATCCAAGTGTAGCTACGATACCTATTGAGCGGCTGAAACGCGCGAAGACGAATTCGGAACGATGCTTCTTTGATTCGTTCGAATCGCATTCTCCGACCACGATAACCCACTTCTATCGCGTTCATATATTCTCCCTTCGATCATTTGTTGCTTTAGCGAAAATGCGCGCCGAGTGTTTCGCGTGCGTCACGCGCATCCCGTAATCCAAACACCCTTTCATTCACTATCATTAAGATTCAATTCAATTGTTTTTTCAGATCTACATTCTGCTGAACTTCATTAACCTGTTTATAACTCGCCAAGGCCTCATCGAAAGCTTTATTTTTCTTTCGACCAACCAAATAACCATGGTTTAGATGGAAGAAAACACTGCCTAATCTCACTCTCGCGCAAATAAAGTACCAGACACGCACGAAAATACCTGTGTGTCACAGCACGAAAATATTTAAGCATTAGCTAGCGATATTCAGCCCTTAAGGAAGCGCGAAGTTAAGGACGATGATTCATCTCCTCAGTCCCACATTAATACACGAATATAAGGTTGCGGAGTAATTACTACGAATAACGTTATAAAAGGTTCTCATCTACAAAAGAACGTCGAATGAAAAACATGTTTAATGTTTTTCTACCTTTGAGACGCTGCGTGGTCTTCTTTCATTCAAGAGATTGCGCGCGTCTCTCTCTCTCTCTCTCTCTTCTTAGATTACGAAACATTTTTAAGTTGTGTTTTAAACGAGCTATTCGATTTAATAAAATATTTGTTGATTATATCGTTACATCTCGGTACAACTTGCAAATATATCAGAGAGAACGCGAAAATGCGAAATGGATTACTAAAATGGTCGAATATATATATATATATATATATATATATATATATATATATATATATATATATATATATATATAAGAAGATACAGCCGTAATCGAAATGGCATCCTAGAAACTTCTGGTATAATTTTCACAATATTTATCTATCAATATTTATAGCATAACATTGAAATATTTGGGAATGCTTGCTCTATCTCGGTTTTAGATATGAACAGCAACGATGTGACGTTCGCTTGGTGAATTATTCCCTGACTCAGCAGCGCAGCTCAATGCACAAATACGAGGAGACACTCCGAAAAAGCACGGATACTTTTGGCGGCGATATTCAGTTTTTATGAAAATCCGTTTAGACGAGAAGCGGTGCTCTCTTTCCATGCGGGTGGCGCCTCCACGCCGGAAATACAAGCCGAAGGAGTACACCATTCCGGAGGATTCGAGGGCGGGGCGGCATTCGCCGCGAGATTCTTTTTGTTTTCTGCGAATCATCGCGAGTTGCGCTCGTCCCCGCCCGTTCCGGGATCGACCCCCGCTCACATCCTGCAGTCCATCTCCGCGAAGAAAGAGAAAGGAATAATACTGCGTGTGTTTTGCGTCGTGTGGGTGCGTGTGGATGTGCATTGACGCGAAGGGCGTTTCCCTTTATCCTTCGGAGGCGAACGCGCAACGAGTGACGCAACCGGCGAGACAAAAAACGATGTTCCGTTAATTCCTACATTGCCGCGGGTGTGCGCACCCGGTGAAAGGAGCGGTTCGTGCGCCAGGCCGACCCATGCGGCTCCGCACCCATCCGTTATGCGCACGTGGTGCTTCTGCGATGCGAGGGCCTCCGTCTAGATGCAGCCGTTTTCAAGAGCGATACTTCGCAAACGATTGCGCGCGAATGTTTGGACATTCGAGGTGGAATCTTGCGCAGTTTCCGATTTAATTTCGCGCGGATCGCGATTCGGAGGTATTTAAATGTCGAGAGGAGTTCTGAAGATGTTGTCGAGGACAGAAGTTGGAGGAGTCTTAGTACTTGGAACAAATTATTATAATAATTTTAAAAATCGTTCATTTGAGAACATTTTTCTAAACTGATTGGAGTGTCTACATAATTATTCTTCGCCTACGATTGAAGTAGCAAGTTCACGGATGATTTTCTTATCTTTAAAATAATATTTATGAACTCGGATTCCCGATCGACTGATCACTTTAAAATGCTATAACCTCTATGAGTTAATTAATTAATAATTCTGGCGGTCAAGTGAATATCGAACTACTAGATGGTGAAATGAAGATAAGAGAAAGATGATGTGTTCGTCGAATCGAATTCGCATGTGATCCCACTTTGAACTTGAACTGCTCAAGTTTAAATTTTCTTTAAAAGCTTAATTTATCGCAATGAATCATCTTTTGGGCGTTCGCCTTTTCTTTGCATTGCAGCAGCCTTCAGCGATTAATCATCTCGAGTGCAGGAGATGAGTTCTATCGCTTTCTAGGAGGGAATCGATGAGCGCGTGCTGGATGCTTCGACGAAACATCTCCATGAGCCATCTCCCGGAGACTTGCCCCATGAAACCAACTCCGCTGATTGGGAAGGAATTCCTCAACTGTCGCGATTCAACCGATGGAGCTCCAATCGATTCTAGAGTATCGCGCATTCGAACCGAACTCGAATCGATGATTCATTGCCGAGAGTTCATGTTTGAGTCGCATTGCCGTGTGTCCTCGTGCAATTTCAAAGCGCATGATTCGATCGTAGATTCGGACACGAAACTGCAAATCGCGCGTGCATAACAACCATTTCTCCGTCAGTCGCGCATCGTTACAATAGTAACCGTCCTGCAGCAGACAAACCTTTCTCTCGTCACTTTTAATTAGATCCTTCCTTAACGGTTTTCCGAGTCGGGATCGGCGATTGGCCGGGTAAATATCCAAAAATGAGTCTCGACTCTGTTGACATGGAGACGAAACCCAATTGTCGAAACTTCCTACTTTCGCGCATCTTCGAATCCCAGCTTCGGTGTCGCCATGATTTCAATGGCCTATCTTTTTCTTCTCTTATTCAGTTCCGAATATTTATATAACTCTTGCTTTTCCTCCGATAACTATGGAATATTTTCGTTAAAGGTCCGTTTTTTAAACCAATTCAGTCAAGAGAATTATATAAATTATTATCTTTGAAGTGGATGAAAATTTTTAAAATACAAAAAATTAATGTAACATTCGATTGCGTGCAAAACTATTTGATTAACTTTGTATTATTGTAATGTAATGTAATGGCTGGAGACGTAATTTTCGTGAAAAAACGAAACATTTGCAGATATATGAAAAGTTGTACGTGTGACTCAAAAGTCAGCACTTATTTTCACAATGGAATTACTCGTTCAGGGAAAAGTTAATATTCAATGGATTTGTTGTCCAGCGAAAGAACGAATGAACTCCGCTAAATCGAAAATGTTTTTAAGGCGTCTCACAGTTGCGATTCAGGATCAGAGTTAATCGATCGTTTTGTTGTATTCGGGGAGAGAGGGAAGTGGGAAGGGGGAGGGGAAGGGGGGAGGTGGAATGGGGAGGGGGGAGGGGAAGGGGGCTGGGGAGCGGGATGGGAAGGGGAGGGGATGGGGAGGGGGATGGGAGGAGGGGAGATGAGGAGGGGGAGTGGAGGAGGGGGGAGGAGGAGGGGGAGGGGGAGAGGAGGAGGGGGAGGGTGGAGAGGTTCGGATTTTGGGTGCTCCAATGCATCTTTCATCCTCTACTCCAATCTCCGGCCATTCGAATCTCGTTCCCAAACAAATGAACGTCGCTTCCGAGCGCAACAATCGCAGGACATCCGCGACGCGATCTCTCGTCTCTGGGAAACAAAGGGGTTGGAGGGGGACTGGGAGGGGGAAGTGGGAGTGAGAGTAGACGCCCTCTCCCCCCCTCTTTGGGGTGGCGGTGGCGGAGCGGTTAGTGTTTTGGCCTTCCACGCAGCGGTCCCTGGTTCGGATCCGGCGGGGGTCGGATTTTTCAACCTGAGATCACCCCGTCTCCTACTTGGGTAATTTGAGAAGACTGCGCAAGTCAGCGCTCCGTCCTTCGGAAGGGACGTAAGCGGTTGGCCCCCTTGGTGCACTTCGTTAAGAGTAGCCTAATGCCGGCACCGGGTCTCCCTCCACCCTTGTGAGTATGTTCGGTGTGGAAGGATCTATGGCAATAATAATCCAAAATGTTGATCAGCCATAAATACACACAAACAAGCAAAGCCTCTCCTCCCCCTTCCTCCCCTCACCCTCCCCGGTTACTCCACTCCAACAAGGCGTCGCCTTTCGAGCGACTCGCTCATTGACAGATGTCGTTCCTTAGCTTTGGTGACTGAGAAAGAATCGCACGTTTCCGTCGTCGTACGACTTCTGTTCGATCGCTCGATCCGATCGCGGTTCTCCTCGCAAATCTCGCTTCGAGCGCTTCGATACGAACGAACGGCGAAGGCTCGGATCGGATGACGCTTCCTTTGCAGTTAGCCTCGAGGAGAGAACGCCCTCTGAGGAACGAGTGCCGCATGCTAGTTCCCGTTCGGAGGCCGCGCATTCCTCAACGGCGTAGAAACTTACACTATATATAAATTCCGTCGCATAGCGCCGCTATAATAGGAAGACGCTTTTGGAGTCGCGACGGTGATGAAGCCCTCGTGACAACGTCTGCTAACAGGAAGAAGCAGGTGCCCTGGGTGAGGGGTCAATATGGAAGGCGTGGGCGGAGAATGGAGATCAAGGATAAAGAATGAGAATGGAAGTTATTATTTTCACATACTAATGTATGTTCCCAGCTGATTCGCCTCTTGCCTACGCGCAATGGGTGTCTAAGAGATAGCGCAATGAATAGCTGGATTGTTAGGGAGAAGAGAAACACGATGCCGGAATTAGCCTTCTCTTAACGACGAACCCAAGGGGCCATCTGCTAAACGTCCCTTCCGAAGGACGGAACGCTGACTTTGCGCGGTCTCCTCAAACCACGCAAAACAGGGGGTCGGGTGAGCTTGGGAAAAATCCTACTTGCGCAGGATTCGTGCCCGCTCCTTTTCAAGCAGCACGCGAGTAGCAGCCAGCGTCCTTACCCCTACTCCACCGGCACCCCTAGAACGGAAGTTACATCGGGTGTCTAATGGGAAAGCGAAAGAGACGCGGCGGAGAGATGTTATATAGTCTGAGGGTCGTTGTATGCGAGAGCGTCCGCACTGAGAATGAAATAATGGAAATAAAAATGACAAATTTTGCGCTAAAGAGTAAAAAATGAATTTTGATTTACTATACGTTATTTAAAACTTTTGTAAAAGTTAAATGACTTTTAACCTTCTTCCACTTTTAAAAAGCCATAATAGGACGGCCCATAAGTCCCTTCACACTTGAGATATTAACTTGATTGACTTTTTATTTTTATTATGAACCGTAAGCTGCAAATAGCTGCAAATACCTCTATGGATCTCTCTGGGGTAAAATATTCCGGAGGTAAAATAGTCCCCCAATCGGATCTCCGGGTGGGGACTACCCTAGGGGATGCACAGAGGAAATATAACATTAATAGGAAAGCAAGTGCTGAGAAATTAAGAATAGGCACATGGAATGTTAGGACTATGAATTCAGGGGGTAAACTAAAGAACTTAAAAAGGGAAATGAGAAGGAATAATGTAGGTATAGTAGGTCTTAGTGAAGTTCGGTGGGAAGGAGAAGGCGAGATAAATTCAGACGAATTTAAAATTATTTACTCGGGAGGAGAGAAAAAGGAAAGGGGAGTGGGGATTATAATGAGAAAAGAGATAGCTGAAAGAATTAGCAAGGTAGTGACAGTTAATGATAGATTAATAGCCGTAAAACTTCAGATAGAGCCAATGGAAATGCTTGTAATTCAAGTGAATATGCCAACGACTAATGCTGGCGACGACGAAGTAGATGAAATGTATGAACAGATTATGGAGATATTGGAGGAGGAGGGAAAAGGAAGGGTCAACACCATAGTAATGGGAGACTGGAACAGTGTAGTCGGAGAGGGACAGGAAGATAACATAGTGGGTAAATATGGACTAGGGAAAAGAAATGAAAGAGGGGAGAAACTTGTGGAATTCTGCCATAGAAATAGATTGATTGTAACTAATACATGGTTTAAGCATCACCAGCGGAGACTTTACACATGGAGAAGCCCAGGAGACCAGAGACGATACCAGATAGATTACATACTAGTCAATCAAAGATTTAGAAATAGCATTAAAAATGTGAAAACATTACCAGGGGCAGATATCGATTCCGACCACAACCTTTTGGTGGCAAATACACAATGTAGACTGAAGAGCATTAAGAGAAACATAAGAGTTAACAAGAAATGGAACTTAGAGGAACTCCTTAAAAACAAGGAGGCTATCATGACTGAGCTGGAGGAAAGGTTGGGGGAGAGAGCTGAAGAAAATAGGAAGAATGTAGATGAGGAGTGGAGATACATCCATAGCAACATTAAAGATGTAATGGAAAAGAAGGTAGGAAAGGTAACGGGTGAAAGAATCAAAAAATCCTGGATCACAGCAGCCATGCTGCAAAAAATGGAAGAGCGGAGAAAGTGGACGAAGATAAACACTGAAGAAGGCCAAAGAAAGTACAAGGAGTTAAATAATGCTTTAAGAAGGGAAACAGATAAAGCCAGAGAACAGTGGATAAATGAGAAATGCGAGGAGATTGTCGAGTGTGAAAGAATTTGTAGAACAGACCTCATGTATAGCAAAGCAAGAAAAAGGCAAGAAAGATAGGACGTAAAGGAATCATGAACAAAAGTGGTAAAATAGTCTCGGAGCCAGACAATGTAAAGAATGTTTGGAAAGAATACATTGAGGTGCTGTATGACAAAGAAGGAAAGCCAAGAAATATTGAATTAAATGAAAAGGAGGATGTGGAAAAAGATCAGCTAAGACCAAGTATTCTCGAGTCTGAAGTTAAAAGAGCAATTGATGACATGAAAAGAAGGAAGGCTGTTGGGAGTGATGATATACCAGTGGACGTTCTTAAGGTTTTGGGGTCGAAAGCAGTTAAGCAACTAACAAAATTTTTTAACCAAGTATATGATACTGGCATATGGCCTGAAGATTTTTTAGATGTTGTTATGGTACCACTGGAGAAAAAGAACAATGCAAAATGTTGTAAGGACTAAAGAACTATTAGTTTAATTTCTCATACAGCTAAAGTTCTAACTAGAATAATAACCAAAAGAATTGAATGTAAAATAGAAAAGGAGCTGCAAGATAATCAGTTTAGTTTCAGAAGAGGAAGAGGGACTAGAGATGCTATAGGATGTATCAGGATGATGATAGAAAGAGCGCTAGAAGTCAATAAAGATATGTATTTTTGTTTTGTAGATTGGGAGAAAGCTTTTGACCGAGTGAAATGGGATAAAATGCTGGGTATTTTAAACAAAATTGGAATAGATTGGAAAGATAAAAGACTACTTAAAAACCTTTACTTTGATCAAAAGATTAGAGTCAGGGTTGAAGGAGAAGAAACAGAAAGTACTTCAATAGGGAGGGGCGTGAGGCAGGGATGTCCTATTTCACCAGCGATATTTAATATTTATGCAGAAACAATAACAGAAGAAGCGTTGAGGGAAGAGAAATGATTTAAGATAGAAGGTGAAAGTTTTACCACCATTAAATATGCAGATGATCAAGGATTAATAGCAGAAGACGAGAAAGAACTTCAGAGGATGACAGACTAGTCGAGGTTGGCCAACAATATGGAATGAAGATCAATGCTGAAAAAACGAAAGTCATGGTGGTTTCAAAGGAACATAAAGAATTAAATATAATGGTAAATGGCCAAAAATTGGAACAAGTATGTAGTTTCAAATATCTTGGCAGTATTTTAGCGCAGGATGGAACTAGTACACAGGACAACAGAAGTAGGATTGCAATGGCAAAAGTAGCATTTAACGAGAAGAAGGAGCTTCTCACAAGCAAGAAAATAAATTTAGAAACAAGGAAGAAATTAGCAAAATGCTACATATGGAGCATAGCTCTTTATGGTGCAGAGACGTGGACGATAAGGAGAAAGGAGGAAAAATATTTAGAAAGTTTTGAGATGTGGGTATGGAGGAGAATGATGAAAGTGAAATGGACAGAGAGGAAGAGAAATGAAGAAGTATTAGAAATGGTGGGAGAAGATAGGATGCTAATAAAAACAATCAGGAAAAGAAAAGCAAATTGGATAGGGCACATATTGAGAAGACAGTGTTTACAAAGGACGATCTTAGAAGGAAAAATTAGTGGAAGAAGAGGAAGAGGGAGAAAAAGAATAGGAATATTAGATAATATAAAGCAGGGATATAATACTTATAGAGATATAAAAGAGGCTTCTAGGGAGAGAGAGAAATGGAGGCAGCGATTCAGTTAAAACCTGTCTTCAGACAGAAGCATGATGATGATGATGATGAACCGTAAAATCTAATATGAATATTTTACACAACTTAACTTAAGAAATGCCTATTTGTTTATAACTGTCCTTCGTTTGCTTGAACACGGAAAAGTAGTCTGCTTGAAATGCTATAAACTACTCTTACGCAAAGGGCTATATCTCCATAATATAAGTTAAAATTAAAATTTAACTCCTTAACCGTAAGATTCCAAATTTAAATACATACTGAGAAAGAATACAAAGAAAAGGAAGGAAAACAGCAAAAAGAAGGTGAGAAAACAATAAATTAAAAGAAAAAATACAAACTTCGAGATATAGGGGTTGTTACTCCACGCCAGGGACCTGAAGTCACTCACAAATGCAATCCCTCAATCGCTAAAGCACTAATCCTAAAGACGGAAGAAGGATAAAAAGGCCGGATTTGCGAGAGATTAATCTGCGCCAGGGACCCGAAAATCACACATTTGCTAATAGGCAACCACACACACACAGGCACACACCAAGAGCTAAAGGGAAAAAGGAAAGGGGAATAATACTAAGGTTTACGGAGACTTATACAGCGCCAGAGAACTAGTACCGCACACGGTTGTAAGTAGCTTTATGTGCCTTTCGGCAAAGACAGGGACATATCATATAAAGCACCCAAGCACACACGCACTCAAAGAAACAGAATCTCTAAATCCAAAGGAAACGTACTAGATACGTATTTCGCGAGCAATGGTCTAATCATCAGTAGCTGATGTGTAACGAGAGGGGGGCGTGTTGTGAACGGTATTTATTTGATTCTGTGCTGAAGTGAAAGAAGATGGGTGTTAAGCCGTTTCAACGTACAGAGGTCGTTGTTCGTAACGGAATTTTTGTGTTTGTTTATGTGTATGTTTTCGTAAGCGTCTAGATTGTTGTCAAGTTTTGGATCGTGATCCGATGATTGTATTCCTGGATATGTGTTGCTAGGTTAGACTTATGTATTCTGTTGCGTTTAAAATGTGCTTTATGTTCTTTAAAGTCGGTTTCTATCTTTCGTTTCATTTGTCCGATGTATATTTTATCGCACCCTCCACATGATATTTTGTACATGCCGGATTTGTGTAAGGGAGGTATTGTGTCTTTTGGGTTGTGTAATAAATTTACAAGTTTATTGTCATTAACTAATACTGTCTTGAAATTGAATTTCGAGAATATGTAGCGTAGCTTGTTGGTGAGCCCGAGAACGTAGGGAAATTTTATGTATTTTGAGACTATGAGGTAAGTGTCAGTTAGTGTTATGTGAGTTTTTATGTGGAGTCTATGATTATCTAGAATGTTTGTTTGATGTGCAACAGTATAAAACAGGCGGGCGTGCGTGTTCGTATTTATTCAGAAAGTTTGGTATGTACGTTTGTCGGACAATACAAATCCACATGGTTGATCCTAGAGCCACCAAACTTGGCGTGCTATCTAATAGGAGCAAAAGGAAGAGCGTAGGTTGGGTTTGAAACCCGTGGTGTCTTTGGAACCTCTTGGGGTCCACAGAATAGTAATTCTGCAACATTTATACGGGTGTAATACAGGAATAGGTGTAGTCATTTTGTAATTTGAACATTAAAGTATAAAGTCATTGACCTAGAGTCGTAAAATTCATACTGATTTACTCCTAGTAGTAGAAATAATATTATTCAGGTCATACAATTTCGTCTGTTGATCGAAAACGTTCAAAAATTACATTTGAGTACGAAAATTCCACGGATAAGGCATTTTCACAGAATATCACCATAGTTACTTCTAGTTTATTTTATTTATTTTATTTTATTTATTCAATAATTCCACATACAGCTTTTGTAGCTAATTTACAGTGGAATGTGTTAACAATAACAATAGACGAACACATACATCCATGCCCTAGGTGGAGAAAAACCCACCTAGGCGGGATTCGAACCCGCGACCTTCGGATTGGCAGGCGAAACGTTACCCCGCCGCCACCGAGAGTTGTGGAGTTGTTTTAATTTTAATAATAATACTGAAATGGATTTTAGATTTGCAATGCTACCAAAAAAAACTGGGGCAACAAATCAGATGCGCAAAAAAGGCTGCTTCGAGAGCATCAGAACTCACAGAGAGACGTAGAGAAAAACAGAGATTACGACAAGAAGCAGTTCGAAACTCCTTTCCAAACGAGAACAGATAGAAGCATATCATGTTTTAGCTAGGATATTGTTAGAAATTAAAAATAATATTTATAACTCTCTAATGTGTACACCCCCCTCCCCTCCCCTCCCCCCTCCCCTCCTCCCCCCTCCCACCCCACCCCCAAGCAACGCCGGGTCATTCTGCTAGTATCCTATATACTCGTATGTAAGAAGCAGCTATTTATAATCTAATATATAAAAATGAATGTGTGTATATATGTATGTTTGTATGTCCCTTATACGTTTTTACACCGTTGAACCTATCGAATTCAAAAGTTTCATTGGCCATCCTATGGACAAACGGAAGAACTTGGTCTAGGTTTGCAAACCGTGGGGTCTCTTATACCCCATGGGGTCAACAAAATACTATTTTCCATAAGAATGCATGGGAAAGGTGTGGAGTAACCCCAAAATCCCATCCATCCCTTCACTGATGTGTATATAAATATACCTAAATATTAACTTACGATCACGGAAAATGGCTTATTTTACGCACAAAAGACAATATTATTTTAATTCTGTTCATGTTTAGTCGTATTACATGTTAAATCACTCGAAATTATCCTTTAAGCGCAAAATTTATTAACATTTTCCAGACGGAAACAAAGCTAAATTTCTTAATTGTAATCCTCCTCAAAGGGAGATAGCCACGTAAAGATTAATGCAAGGAAAGTCCACGCCATGGCGAGCAGTAGAGGAATAATAGCCAACGCCAACATAAAGGGTACAAATGGATTAAATATAATCTATGAACACTTTAAAAGTGGGTCAAATGATTTTTAAGTAATATTATAGCATTGTTATCTTTTACCATTAACATTGAAAGTTTTATCCCAACATAAATCGATACATCTATTTACATATGTTTGGTAACCAAGATGTTGTTTATTGTTTACGTTTTTGCTTATAGTATTGACATAACATAATTTTATTGCTGCTTTAAAGGCTTCGGTGCATCTATTAAGCAAGACGTTAATGCGTAAATATATTAATGATAAAACTTTACAATACAATAGATAAAATATTAAATGTTAATGTAAACGTCGCTTGCGTAGTTAAGGAATGGGGAACGAAAATTCAGGGCTTACGGTGCACTCGGAGTAATTTCTATTTTAATAAAACTGCTCGATTATGACAAATATTCTTGAAAAGCAGTCTTCCTTGATTTTATGATGGATTCGCCATTGAGATACACCCACGAGCACAAGCCTAATTAAAATTGATGAAAATGATTTCTTGAGGTGGTAGTTAAAATTCCGTGTGAACCTTTTCTCCAAGTAACACATTTGAGAAATTTGGGGGCACCGACAGCGCGGGGTCCCGAGAAATAAAAATCATTTGCTACTTAAAAGAAAATTTTTCCCGAGCGAAGGCGGGTAACTCCAGCTTGTTACGTATGTATGTATGTATGTATGTATATATATATATATATATATATATATATATATATATATAAGTTATTAACAAGAGGTCGACCGAGTGGGACTACCGACGAACAAAATTTCCTCTATCTTTTCCTCCCTTCCGCTTTGCTCTCCTACTTCCCTAATCTCCCTCACTACCGATTTACAGTCGCCAACCTGAGACGTAAGAGAGAAAAGAGGGAGAGAGAAAGAGAAAAAGAGGAGGGAGAGAGAGGAGAGGGAGAGGAGAGGGGACGGAGAGGGGAGGGAGAGGGGAGGGAGAGAGAAAGTGAAAAAGAGGACGGAGAGAGAGGGAGAGGGAAAGAGAGAGGGAGAGTGTTCTCTTGAAGTCATTAAGGACATCGCCAATTCTGGAGTGTCCACGGAGAAAGTTTTTAAGAGAGAGAGGAATGGGAGTGGATGGAAAGAGAATTGGGATTGTTTCTGAAGGGTTTCTTTGCAGATAGAAGCAGTGGGAAGAAGGAAAGGCGAGGAATGACGAGGGCGTGGTCAGAGGTGTATGAAGATTCGGCGCTATCGTACGCGTCCAAAGTTGTTAAATCCTTAATCGTTATTCGTTTGCTTTAGAAAGCGGTATAGACTGGTGTGTAAATATTAATGATCGGGAGCTGAGAGGTATTTTTTTGTTAATTGGTTTTCTTGTCGGTCTGACGTAAAAATCTCCTTTTTCTATTAATAATGCCTGTTTTTACAGTGTAAATGCCACTTCCACCGATTTCCTCGCAGAAGAATATAGAGAATGTAGACTGGGCTTTTGAAAGGCATATGAATCAGCATTTCGAATGCGTAAAAACATGAAAGAGTGAAAGAGAGAGAAAGAAAAAATGAAGAAGAGAGGCAAAAGATTAGCTTATTCCTCGATCGATCCTTTCTTGTGAACCCGTGATTGTTTGTCAGTTTCCCTGGAGATCGCTCTTTGAGAGCAATTCCCTCGTAACGGAATCGCACCAAGAGTGCTCTTTCCTTAAAGTCAGGCGAAAGCGAAACGTGCGATTTTAATTAATTTCGGTTTCTCAGAATTGTGGAAATGTTATCCGGATGCCTCTTTGCAAAGGATCGCCTTTTATCATTCTTAACCCGGGAGAAGGCGCGAGGGGTGACTGAGTCACCCCGCCAATATTTTTCACTTCACTCATCCACTCGTGACACATGTTTTGTCCCTAAGATAATCAGTACCTTTCTTCCGAACTCCCTTGAGCATATTTATATCACTTTTAGGTCTCAGTAGCATTTAGTAGTAGCATTTTAAAAATCTTTCTATGGTGAATCAGTCACCCCGCGCCCTTCCACGTTACTTTTCTTATTGCGAATTATGGTAAGCTTTTTATTCTATACTAGTACAAAAGACCGTCAATATGACGGATATGCGTGGATTACATATTAAACTTAAGGCACTTTCCATTCTTCCTCCTTTTCTCTCTTCCATTCTCCTCCCTCAAAGTTTAAGTTTATATTCGACTGTTTCCGATTTTTCGACATTTCATAAAGAAGTTCCTATGGTAGCTGGCATTGTTGATCTCGGATTTTTGCATTATTGGACTCAGGCTTTCAAGTGCATTTTCACAGCTTACAATGAAACAAAATCATGAAGGACAAAAACCGATTGAAAATTTGTGAAAAGTTGCATGAAAATTTAAAACAAATAAACACGTAGCGTAAAAACATTAAGTCAGAAACGACTCCAATGCATTGTAATGATGGATAACTCAACATTTAAAATAGGAAGATACTTCACTTCATAGAAAAGACTCGGGCAGGCCTTAGCAAAACCAGCAGTCATTTCTCGGTTGCCACAGAAAACCTTACCAAAGCAACTAAGGGAATTGGGACAAAAACTTGTACCGGCTAGAAAAGAAAATGTTACTGTAGAGCCCGGGCCATCTAGACCTGCAAAATTAAGCTGTTTCATATGCCACAGACACCACACGAAGACACCTTCATCATGTTATAAATACTTATGAGAGGCTATGTGTATGAAACATATGAAATACGTACGAAAGTGAAAATTATCGGTGATTCCCTGATACGTTTTGCCGGTAATGCTTGCCCAATCGAAAGTGCGAATGTGCAGTGTTTTCCTGGAATAAGAACGGAGCAGCTGGAGAGGAAGATCACTGATATGAGTAGTGAAGGTGAGGAAAGAGTGGTGATAATTCACGTAGGAACAAACGATATCAAAAGTGCCAAATCAGGCGACCACATAACTGGGTATATATGGGATTTGTGCAGTGCTGCCAAAAATAAGTTTAAACACGCGAAAATTGCTCTGAGTGGCATTATTCGTAGAAGAGATGTTAGCCACAAGAGAGTAGACTACGTAAACGAAGGAATTGAGTGGGTGTGTTTAAAACAAGGAATACTTTTTATAGATCCAAATTGCTGGGTTGGTGATAGGCACTTGGGACGTGACGGAATTCATTTGAACAGGGAATGGACATTTATTTTAGCTAATCTGTTTCATGGTGTTGCCCAAAAGCTCGGAGGGCAGGGAAACTAATAGTGGAACCTAGAGATGAATCTACATATAACAAAGAAGGTGAGGGTAAGAGTTTAATAGTCCTCCAGATCAACTGCAGAAGTATTTTAAACAAAAGTAGGGAATTTGGGACTTTATTGAAAGCATGCAAACCTGATATTGTAATAGGCACAGAGTCTTGGCTTAATGAGAATATTATATCCAACGAAATATTCCCACCTAGCTTTACCGATTTAAGAAGGGACCGTGACGGTCGAGGAGGGGGAATATTTATTTGTGTAAATATCAACATCGCGAGTGTATTGGAATGGTCAAGGGTAGACTTTGAAATGATGTGCATAAAGTTACTTGGTGAAAATAAAAGGGAAAGCTTAAGCATAATTGCTATGTATAGGAGTCCAAACGAAGGATTGCACCCATTGGAAGTCCTTGCGGACGCTTGCTCGGAAAACCCTCAAGGTCATACTCTCATAACGGGGGACTTAAACCTTCCGGGAATTCGGTGGTCTGGCGACACGGTAGGGGGCGGTAGGGCCCAAGTGCTGGTCAACCGACTCATAGAACGTGGTCTGTGGTTTGTAAACTAATGGAGAAGGTAATATCAGACTACATACGGGATTGGTGGGTAAGGAATAAGTGGCTATTTAAAGCTCAGCATGGGTTCAGGAAAGGGTATTCCTGTGAAACCCAATTAGTGGGTTTGTGTCAAGACATTGCTGACTCATTAGACGAAGGGAAAGAAGTTGATGCTATAATCGTCGATTACTCGACAGCATTTGACAGAGTGCCACACGATCTACTGCAGTTGAAGATGGAGCAATTACCAATCGACGTAAGGGTACTGAAGTGGGTTGCGAATTTTCTTACTGGAAGAACTCAAAGAGTGAAAATAGTAACCGGTATTCAGATGAGACGAATGCCATATCGGGGGTTCCACAAGGTAGCGTCTTAGGGCCGCTGCTCTTCTTAATTTACGTCAATGATATTCCAGACAAAATGAACTCCGAGATAAGAATTTTTGCGGATGATTGTATAATTTATAGGCGGATCGAGAGTGAAAGCGATCGTGATACCCTCCAAAATGATATCGACAAACTTTCAGATTGGACCCATACCAACGGAATGGACATCAATATAAGTAAAAGTATGTACATGACATTCACTAATAGGAAGTTAGTGTCAAATAGGGAGCGTAATTTTTCGGGAAATTCTATACCAAAAAGTGATCATTGTAAATATTTAGGTGTCTATTTATCAAAAGATCTAGGATGGGGATTAAATGTCGATTTCATAAAAAGGAAAGCTTTCAAAATGCTGCACTGGGTTATGAGGAATCTAAAAGGAAGCAGTCCAGCTACAAAGAAGAAAGCATACAAATCTCTAGTTCGGCCGATATTGGAATATGCCTCCTTGGTATGGGATCCGCACGAAGAAGGGCATATCAGGAAGCTGGATAAGGTTCAAAGAAAGGCGGCCAGATATGTATTGGGTAGGCACAGGAAAACGGATAGCGTGACGAAGATGCTAGATATACTGGGCTGGGAGAGCTTGCAAAGGAGTAGACTTTGTGGTTTTTTTAATGTAATAAATATGGAGGCAGCATGGAGTGAGTTACACAAGGGGGTGGAAGAACCATCTTTTAAAGGGAAAAATGATCACAAATACAAATTTAAGTGTAGAAAACAAAAAACAAATGTAAAAAAATATTCATATTTAAACAGAACTATTGTTGACTGGAATGAGTTTCCTGCTGAACTGTTTGAGCCCTTCTCAAAGAGTGTAAATGTTTTTAGGAATAGATGTAAAGCTGTTTTGTGATTTTTCTGTGATTTTGTGATTCTTTAGTGATTTTTTAAAAATATTTCTCCTTCCTTTTTGAAACTTTTGAATTTTCTTGGTTGCAGTGATATTTCTTATGGGTAATATTTTTGTTATGTCATTATTATAGATCTTTTTATTGCTGTCTTATTTTTTGTCTTTAGATCTCGTTACGAGGTTTCTTTATGTTACCACCTGGCAGATCGCCAACTTGTAGCACTAAGTTTTAAATAAATATGTGAGTACTGCCTTGACAGCGAATAACGCAACGAGAAGTGAACTTAGATAATTCTTATTATTGTTGTCTTATTTATAAGATTATGTTAAAACTATAAGTTATCATAATTACTATTATATAACAGTAATTCTAATTAATATTATTATGCACAAGTATTGTTATAATTATAAAAGTTTTATGCAAGTTAGCTAATAAGGAGTTTTGCAGAATAAAGATATATTTAATAAACGTAAATTATATGAGTTTCAATAAATTTGAATTTTCCAGACTATTTCCTTACTAATCTAAGAATACAAAAAATAAAAAAATCATGAATAATTATGTTGAAAAATGTCATTTAAAACGGGGTGACTCAGTCACTCCGCACGACCGTCTGCGCTCCAGAATTGAGCGCGCCTACTGCCGGGTTAAAAAAATATTTCTCGGCTCTCTGGCGAAAATTTCTGCTTACGAATGCATGACTTAATTTTCAGAAACGTGTGCGGATTTCCACTTCATAGGGCAATGAAATGCAAAATTTAATAGTTAATTTTCGCTTAGTATGTGCTCAATTTATTTTCGGAAATAAAACCTTAAGGACAGCAATTGATGTTCATCAGATTTTTGTCTCCAAATACTGCTGACTGATAAGGAGACAAAAGATAGCGGTAAGATATAATCAGAACGGAAAATGGGAGTTTTATTTGCTGGTGCAATCTAAAAAAGCTCCTTTTGTTTATTGAGGTTTATTTAGAACTGAAAACTGAAAATTCTGCATAAACTTAATAATATAATTATATGACATAAGGTAATTTATTCAATAACTAAACAAAAAGTATATTCATGTTCTTACGCATGTTTTCTAATCTAATGATTATTGGCTTATGACATGAATACAATACATTACTAAAAAGAGACATCCTGACGCTCCGCGATTTAAAAATGGCTTCTGCTGTGCTACAGATGTCATTAAAGGTCACACAGATATTGTAAATTTTAAATTTTCTATATGTTACCATTAGTTCAGAATCTTAGATATTTTCAGAAGGCACCCCCACTCGGCAATTCTTCCGAAAAAACGTTCTTTGGCAGCGTAATAATAAATGGCACCGCAGATCGTTTACATCCTGCAGTCTTATATTTTTATTCTTTTACTTTCCAATTTAATATAATTCACAGCAGACGAAAAGAGAGAGAGCAAAAACATAAGCGCGTTTATCATAGAAAACGCGCTGACAAAAACAGATACTGAAATATTCACTTCCGAAAGAATTCTTCTTGGATGAAGCCGCGAAAACTGTTCCGAGGGAGAAAGCGAACCTTTGCGACACTTTGCCATAAGAGAAGAAACATCTGAGTTGATTGAGGGAGGAAGCAGAGGTGGGGGAGGAGAAAGAGATAAGAAGCGGAGTGGGGGGAGGGGAGGAGGAATGGGGAGGAGGAGAGGAGTAGTGGAAGATTGGGTGGAGGAGGAGAGGAGTAGTGGGGGGAGGGGGGAGAGGAGTGAGGGAGTGGGGAAATGGGAGGAGGACGAGTGGGGGAGGAGGAGTACGGTAGAAGAGAGGAGGAGTGTGGGAAAGGAAGGGAGGAGGAGGAAGAGTGGGGGAAAGCAATCAGGAGAGGCAGAGAATTGGTGCTACATAAAGGAAGCAGTGGAGTGGCATTTAAGGGAGAATGGGAGAGATTGGGTTGGGAGGGGAATAGAAGGAAATGAGGGAGAGAATGAAGGAGGAGAGGGAGAGAGTATGAATAGAGAGATTTTCCATTGATATCATCCATCGGATGCCTTCCCGGCCAGATTGCTACGATGTACAGGTTGAGAAGAGGGTGGAAAGAGAGGGAGGGAGAGAGACAAAGGGAGAGAGAGAGAGGGAGAGAGACAGACAGACAGACAGACAAACGACTTTATTAGGGCGAAATTGAGACTATGTAGTCCTCTCTTACATTTAACCCTTTCGTCATATAAGTAATTACAATATTTACAAAATAATAGAAATTAATTACATACAGATTTAAACAAACTACATATTAATTACAAGTTAATATATTTGTTAGTAGATAACAGAGCATTACCAAAGAATGTTAGTTTTGTGGGTCATAAAAAACTGTGTATCAGTTATGTTTTAACACAGAAAAAATTCCCACTGCGGAAAACACCTGTAAAAAACAGCGAAAATTTCTAAAATATTTCAGGGGAAGGAAAAAAAATACAATAATATGAGAGAATGAGAAAAAATTCATAAAGAGAGAGGGAGGGAGAGAGAGAGGAGGAGGGAGAGAGTGAGAGAGGGAGGGAGAGAGAGAGGGGGGAGGGAGAGAGTGAGAGAGGGAGGGAGGGAGAGAGTGAGAGAAGGAGGGAGAGAGAGTGAGAGAGGGAGGGAGAGAGAGAGGGGGAGGGAGAGAGTGAGAGGGAGGGAGAGAGAGAGGGAGGGAGAGAGAGAGAGGGTGGGGGAAAGAGAGAGAGGGTGGGGGAAAGAGAGAGAGGGAGGGAGAGAGTGAGAGATGGAGGGAGGGAGAGAGAGAGAGGGGGGGAGGAATGGAGAGAGAGAGGGAGGGAGGGAGAGAGAGGGAGGGATGGAGAGAGTGGGACGGAGAAAGGGAGAGATTGATTGATTTGGTCTTATTTGGGGCGAGATTGAGACTAAGAAGCCCCATCTTGGGAAACACTGACCTAATACTCGTACATATAAAACGCTTGATATCTTTGTCTGCGCGACGGAGATGCATCGCCGGGGATGTCTGCAGGCGGCGTTGGTTGGTCCATGTCAAACTCTTAAAACACCAATAACTCGATCAAATATGCAGATATGAACTTGAAATTTGGCAAAGATAATCTAATCGGGTTTGAAAATACTGTGACGAAGAAAAAATTACGAGAAACTTCTAGGGATCGACTCCAGGAGATGATTTGCATTCCCCATAAGATAACAGGTAAAAATCGTCTTATTGACGTACAGGCTTATCTTCTTTTTGACATCAAAATTAGAAAACATTGAGTCACGAGCTTTAGATCT
Organism: Tanypteryx hageni; assembly: GCA_028673005.1. Taxonomy (NCBI): domain Eukaryota; kingdom Metazoa; phylum Arthropoda; class Insecta; order Odonata; family Petaluridae; genus Tanypteryx; species Tanypteryx hageni. The sequence goes on along the minus strand of CM054113.1, from coordinate 239,943,038 downwards.
AAACTATTTTAACGAAAATATTACAATGTTTCTTATTCTGTTCATCGTTTTCGTCTTCAATTCGAAATTCCTCATGTTAAACGTTTAATTTGCATATTTTGGGGAAATCTTGCCATTTTAACGGGATGTTGCCATGCAAACCATTGTTAAACCTCAAAATCCTATTGTTATTTCAATCCTTATGGGCTTAAGCCTACTTTGAAGACATTTAATACGAGAAGGAGAGAAATACGAAAGCAGGGGGAAAATCTTTTCGTAGCAATCAATGTAAACAGCATTCGTTGCGCTATTTACTATTTAAAAAGATTAAAATCGTTATGGTGAGCTAAATTCAACATCATTGGAATAGAAACGGTATGAAAATCGGAGGTATTTGCTGGACGTTTTAATAAGCAATCCGAGCATGCAAAATATTTTTAGAGTGAAGGTTTGTGCGATAGGTTACGGGAGTTAGTTAGAAGAATGGAGTATTTGAGAACGGTTTTGGAAACAGGGAGAGAAAGAGAGGCTTAAAAGAATCAAAGAAGATATAATAATATAATAAAGAAGTTTTTTATCCGTTTGTCTGAGTGACAAGCTATTAAAACGCGAATAATTCGAACAATGATGTAGACAGAAAATTGAAATTTTGCATCAATTTATATAATGAGCTAGTCAGAATTTTTTATTTAAGATTGACATGGTAATTAAAGAAATTACTGTCTGTTTGTGGCGCCATTTTGAGGGGGAGATGTTGGACTTCCTTCGAATAAAACTAATTAAATTTTAGAAGGGAGGAGAATGGGTAGGAGGAAGATGGAGGGTGGAAAGAAAAGTGAAGGTTGAAGAATAAGAGGGAGAGAGGGATGGAGAATGAGAAGAAGAAAGAGGGAAAATACGAGAGAGAGATAATAGGAGGGAGAGAGAATAGGAGGAGAGGGAGGGAGGCAGAGAGAAAGGGAGGAAGAATGAGAAGTTTCTTAATTTTCATACATAATCTGCACATACCCGTCATATTTGATGAGAAATTACGCTAGTTACGAAATAAAATAAACGGTGCAATATACATTGCACAAGGTTTTTCTTATACGTACATTATACATTTGGTCGACAGTGTACGCTTATAAAAGAAAAACGCTTATAAATCAAAGTTAACCGTAGTTTAGCGTATATTTTAATGCCACTGGACAATATATAGTAAATTTGGGACATATGGCTTAGTTAGTATTATTTGTGACATCAGGCCGTACGATTGGATGGGTTTTAATCAAGATCCCTATAGCTATTTTTAAGTAGAACGAATTTTCTTTCAAAATCTACAAGAATAAAGTTCCCTTGTTGCGCAATATCGGTTATCTCTTCAGAGTATCTATTATTAATGATATTATCGAAAAATATGTGATATCATTCGATTTAGTTAACCGTCTAGGCCAGTGGTTCTCAACCGTTCACCTCCGCTGGGCACTTTTCACACCGTGAGATATGGTGGCGGGAAAAGGCTTAAAAAACATATTTTTGCATATATTTGTTTTATAAATCTCGATAACCAATACAATGAGTTATCTAAGTTAATATATTTAGCAACTAATATGTTTAATTGATGGATGCAACAATTAAATTTTGAGAAAAGAAAACTTATTTTAATAAATGGCCTTACTCTTCTACTTAGAATGATGAACAGGTACATACCACATTAATGGGATACTTGACAATCCATGTTGGCAGCTAGCTAGCTAGCTCGTAGTTGGGCGTGTAGGATGAGGTTCCTGCTCGTGGGCAACCATCTAGATAGAAGTCTGTCAATCTTGAACGGCTATTATTTTTAATTATCTTCATTGATGAGAAGAAGGTTTCACATAGATAGGTTCATCCATCTTATTCTTAATACAATACTGCGCAAAAACGGGAATTTAATGGAGTCGACAAGGTTCCAAAAATTTTCTTCTTTTGCATGGGACTTCAAAATTAGATCACTTTGTAGTGCTATTATCTGTAGTTCGATATCTTCTACTTTACTGTTAAGTAAGTTTGAAATGGGCTCGGCAACGTTATTCACGTCAACAGAGCAAAATGGATTAAAATAAAAGAAAATAATGGGTTCAATTTCAGAAAATTGCAGGAACCTTTCATTGAATTGGTTTTTAAGAACTTCTAGCTGTTGATTGAAGTGACCAACATTGATATCATTTTTAACTAGTTTTTGCTCCAAATAGGGAAAATGCTGAAGATTATTTCCTAGATGAAATATCCAGAGATTCAACTTAGATTTGAATGAGCAAATAGAACTCATCATTTCAGCTACCACTTTTCCTCTTCCTTGGAATTCCACGTTTAAGTCATTTAGTCTTTCTGTCAAGTCGGTCAGAAATGCTAAGACTAATATCCAGTTACTATCGTGAAGTTCCTTAACATGTTCATTTCTGGATTTTGTAAACTCTTTTATCTCTTCTAATAGGTTTATAAATCGAGCTAAAAATTTTCCTTTATTCAGCCATTTAACTTCTGTATGAAGGATGAGATCTTTAATTTCTGTATCACAATCCTGTAAAAGATCCTTAAAAAGTTTGTGATGCAAAGATGCCACTCGGATCAAATTGACGATTTTAACAACAATTTTCATAATGTGATCAAATTGTATTACTTTAGCGCACAAAGCTTCTTGGTGTATTATGCAATGGTATGATATAAACTTTGGAAATATTGGGTCCTTTTTACAAAGGGCAATAAATCCATTTTTGCTTCCTACCATTGCAGGAACCCCGTCAGTTGTGATTGACGTTAGCTTATTAAACGGCAAATCAAATTCGAGAGAATAACTTTTGAAAGCATTAAAGATATCCTCACCTCATGTCCTGCCTTTCATTGGTAATAATTTCTGGAACTCTTCTTTGACCGTAAAATCGCGAAAACACCATTCTCACCATGACTGCTAATTGGGCAGTATCTGACAAGTAGGTGATTTCGTCAAGTTGACGTTAATACCAGTCTCATTTTGCGAAACCAGCCTCCAATTTATCTTTTATATCATTAGAAATAGCTTCCACTCTTCTAGTTATTGTGTCATTTGAGAGTTGCAAAGTCTTTATGGCTGAAATTATTTCTTTTTTATTTGAAAATCCTTCGAAAAGTTCCTCACCTCTCGTTACGAATGCTTCCTTAATAAGTTCCCCATCTTCAAAAGGGTTCTTCTTTATAGTTAATAAATGAGCAATTCTGAAGTAAGATAATGTTGCATTTTTAGATTTTGCAACTGATTTTGTGAATATTGATTGCTGTACCAATACTTGACGTTTCATAGCACCCAATTTCTTTTTCTTAGGTTCCGAATCCAATGGATAATCCGTTTCAAATGATGAGAGACGAGTCTAGAAATGTTTTTCAATGTTCTGCTTCTTTGGCAGTGCCACAACTATTAGAGTACAGTAAACAAACGCACTTTCCCTTATTATAAACAAAACAAAACTATTTCTCCCACTCATTTTTAAACGTGTACATTTTTATTAACGGTGATTTACGAACGTTATATAAAACACTAATTAAAATTACAGTTTACTAGCGGAAGGGCCTGAAGACGCAATTCTTTAAACTTGAAATTACTTATCCAAAGTTAGCGGCAATAGTAGAGGCTTTATTCAATAAGTGAAAAGAGCGAATAATGGAACAATCACAGTATCGTCGAACTTTTATTAATGAACAGAAAGTAAATTATAAGAAATACTGTTATCAATGTAATCCTTTGAAGGTTGTGTGTGAAAGATTAATTAACACTAAATGTATTTAGCACCACTGCAACAATTCACTTGCTGAGCACCTTTTGCAAAAGTGTAAGACACTGCAAAGGCACCACAACAAATTGAAGTGTTGTAACAAGGATTTTTCATGTTAACCAGAGAGAAAGGAGAGGGATTAGGATAAGGAGAACATGCCAAAACTATATTAAAATTCACAAAAAACTGGCTTCACATATCTTAACTATTGCCAAAGAGCGTGGTAAGAGAAACTGCTATCGAGAAATATGAGGCACTTACTTGCGACAAGTTTGTATACTTTTTAAAGAAACAAAATTATAAAAACTTATAAATAGATAATATTATATTTGTCAAACATACCTCTACAAAAATAAATTAAGTCGTCTTCGTAAGCCCGGTTATGCACCACCGCGATTGCAATCTTGCGGAGCGCGGACACGATAGCGAGTCATTAATAGTACACGATTCTTGACTGAATGCTTGCCTACTGCGTCGGTGATCAGTCCAGGAGAAACATTGGGGTATTTCCCTTACATCCAAAATCGTAAGGCTTGCCAACATGCGGATTTTGTAGAGTAACATTACAGATGATTTGAAGCATAATGCAGGAAGGTCAACTACCCCTGTCATAGGTTTTCCCTGCTGCGAGTATTCCGTGTGTCCCCCATCTTGAGCAGGAATTGATGTCAGTTGTTTTTTTTTGCAGAATAAGTTTACAGAACCCGAGAGTGTCCTCACCTCCGAGGGCAGAAACAAAAAATTTTCAAGAGAAAGGCGGCAGGAACGATCCTCCTCTCATGTCAGACGCGCAACTTCCCACGATCTCTCGTATTATATAAATCTCGAGCCTGTAAGTCTAGAATAAAAATTTCTCGGGACGCAAGACGAGAAAAATTCTGAAATTTTTAGAGAAATTTTTACCGAGACGAAATTTCTCGAGCGCAATCTCTAATTATCAACATCATATCCGCAGAGGCAAGCGGGCACCTAGAATACCTCGGCCGGTTATAGGTTAAGAACCACTGGTCTAGGCTGTAGATTTTGAGTGGATCGCGGCGAAATCGTGATGTCATAGGGCTTAGGTAAAGTAGCTTAGCGTACATTGTAATGTCACTGGACGCCATATAGTGATTTTTAGAGATATATGGCTTATCAAGTATTATTTGTGACATCAAGCTCTAGAAATGGATTGATTTTAATCAAATTCTTTGTAGTCATTTTTTAGTAAATCAAATTTTTCTAAAAATCGCCAAATATAAACTACCCTTTATTTTTGTGCATTATCATTTTTATCAAAAACCGTCTGCACAAGATGATATATTGCATAAATACGAGATATCATTCGAAGTCGAATTTTTTCACGATTTCGATGCTTTCTCTATATAGCTACTACGTAAGTATATGAGAAAGTAAAAACAGCAGGGGAGGTCTCCATTGCCATAGATGAGGTGCGTGTGTCGCATTTCTCTCTATTACAAAATTCCCTCTCCTCCAACTCCTTTTAGAGTGGGAAGCATTTGGGAAAAATCGATGCAACGTACACCACAAAATTTCTCATATCCGTGCGCTTATAGCAGACTCGATAAGAGAGTGAGGAGAGAGACAGGAGGGAGAGTGGGAGTAAGGGAGAGACGGAGGAAGGGAGATAGGGAGGAAAGGAGATAGGGAGACAGGGATAGAAAGAAGGAGGGAGAGGGTGAGTGAGCAAAATCGCACAAATGTAGCGTTCGGCGATATTCCTTACTTGACCTTTTGGCTAACCTTAATTATTTGTTTTCCTCCTTATTATAAGGAGGCATGTTATTTTGTGGAGGTTTTCGTTCTGCTAAACACTCATAGCCCAAATCTTTGATCGCCGTCATTTGAACGAGAATAAATATAAACTCATTTTAAGCAATGGGGACTGTCAAATATAAGGAATAACCGAAACTTTTTTGAAGTTGTATTGTATGGCTATTGTTATAGGCAGATATAAAGTTTTTTCGTTAAATTTTTAACAGATATTTATAAAAAAAGCAATTTAAAACGGACGAGTTAATGCCGAACCCGATCACATCCGATTGGTAGCCGAAGTTTGCCGAGTGTTTAGTGATGTCAGTGCATGCCACAAGCATGTTAGCCGATGCTAGCCGTGCTAGAAGCCATTGTGCCGATATAGAAGTAGAAGCTTGAAAGACATAATTCTGTTGTTTTCCTCTATAATCCGTCTTAGAAGAAATATTGGTAGAAGTATTTCGCTTTGTGTTTTGCAAAATGGCATATGAAGGGTTTTGCGTAGCCAGATCTCATAATTTGCCTAACGTTGATTCGTACGTTTTTGAAGTACATTGGAAGTCGTAGAGAGCAATATTCAGATGTTGAAATGCGTGGAGTGAAGGCGGACAGGTTTGTATTACATTTAATTGATAAAACAAGTTCGATGTAGCGCTTTTATTTTCAGTTATTGTAATAGTACTATTATTTCGACTGATACGCAGAAGACATGTAAAAGATAGAGTGATGTCTTAAAGCAACTTTACCATATTAAATGAATAAAACAACTATAGCTTTAACTAATATTATAGAATATTTATTTATGTATTGTTTCCCATGCTGTCCTAGTATCTAGTAAGTAAAATATAGTTTGATAAGTATGCAAAAGTTAATGGACGAGGCCGAGACTTCGTGGAATTCCACAATAAAATAACATGAACAATGCTAGATAGTATTTTTATTTATATTAAACTTGTGCTAATTTCCACAAAATATATGAAGTAAAACACGACCGGTTTCGGCGAATAATCACCATCATCTGCCTTTACAGAATCATCGGGTCAAATTTTGACAAATATACAAAATTAATGTGAATAAACTTAGTTTCCGTGTGTCTTGTCTATAGGAAATGTGGTGAAGTTTGTTGTTTTAGGTGTCTATCTGCCTTAGTTATTACCTATACTTGTGAAAGGAAAAACTGTAGAAGTGTTTGTAATAACTGCATGTCTCTTTTGTATATGTCGCGTTGCTTTTATGGCTTTTTTCTCCCTTTGAGGTCAATGAGGAAAGACTATGTTAGTAATGCTGTTGGATTTGTTAAACTGAGGCGAGAATTAAAAATATGTATTGCTAAAGGCAAGATTTGCCCTGAACACAGAATAAGATAAAAAGGTTATGAAGTGAGTGTAGCTGTAGATGAAGAAAAAGAGTTAGTCACGTCTGTGGAGTGTCATGACTGCCCTTATTTAGCAAAAAATGGCCCTTCAAAATACCATGCTGTCGTGGATATTATGTGAACAAATTTATTAAAATATTTAAATTATAGAACTAACTTAATATGTAACATTTGTAAAAGTATTTGCTTAAAAACTTGGTACTTAAATATATGCACTGCAACAGTAATTATTTGCTAATAAACCCATAGCCCAACGATTTCCGTAAGTTTGATCCTACGTATTTAGAATAGGTATATTACATTATGGAGGTTTTGTTAAAATATATATGCTAATCTTTGAAACATAAAAATATAATTTACTCTTTCAACGTTCTTCAGAAATATATGCATCATGTCAATGTAATGCCGACATAAGTCATAAACTAAAATACGAAGCAATAAAATTACGTACATACATATAACTAGTACTTAGATTAAAATGATCTCCGCAGACAAGGAGCTCGGTAGCGTGAAGAGCTATTTTCTCGGGGTTTTAATCGTTGTATTTAAGCACTGAGGTACCAGACAATAACCCTTCTTAATTTGCATATTCTCCATTTCAGCTACGATATCAGGAAAAACAACAGAACGAAGAATGAAAACCGCGTGCTTTCAGTACGGTCGTACGTTTAAACGAGTGGCATGCGATGACGTCACGTACCCCTTACTACTCGCTCCAACCAGGATGCCGTTTTCGCGGGATATTTAAAAGAGTTATTTTAAATATTTTTTTGCATAATGAAGACGATTTAACAAAAAATGTTCACAGGGAGTAATTAAGTCAATTACAAAGAATTTAAAAAAAACAATTAAATATTTTGACAGTCCCCCATTGGCAAAATTCAGATATTTTGTATTTTTAACTTGAGAAAACTGATTTCTATCGCCGCCATCGCCCATCCTAACTGTGAGGGGAAGCAACATAAAAGTCAAAAATATTTGGGGGGTACACAAAAATATGAAAAATTTAATACAACTATTAGGCTAGACCTGTATTTTTGTATCAATCCTTTGCTTATATTATCAGTAAACTTTTTTCCTACCTCTTTAGTTTATAAAACCGATGTTTATTAACTGTTTGCTTTTATTCATAAAAATTATGTTAATTTTTATTGATAATTTTAAATACATTTTTATATCATTTTAAGAATGATATTTTCCATAAAATGGGTTGTATTCTGCTGTTATAATTAAAATTACGTTTCTTATTTTGCAAATTAGAACAATATTTTTTTCAATGTTGACAAACGTTCCGATTTCTATTATAAATTAGTACAGTGTTTCAGACATATTGCAGACATTTTTTACAACAATTATAATAACACAAGTAATGAAAATAGGCAACCAATTATCATAGTAAATTATAACTATGATATAAAGGCTATATTTAATTGTCTGTATACTATAAATATGTAAATTAAAAAAGCAAAATATTTTTATTTTAGTAGCTGAACCCGTCTATCTCCAGCTTGTTGCGCAAATATTTCTACAATTAAGTCTAAATCAATAGATTTAGTAATTTCCTTTTCAATGTGCAGTACAGCTAAATGCGATAGACGTTCGTTGGCAATTTTATTTCTTATAAAAGTTTTAATTCGCCTCAAACTTTAAAACGATCTCTCGCACGCTGCAGTTGATACGGGTATCGTTACAGCTATTGTACATAATTTGTGAAATTCGTAAAATGCTACTTTGAACTTGATTATCATTCCTAATATATGAAACAGATGTGTAATTTTAGTTGTATTTTCAGACTCATACCTTTTTATGGTTTGTGGCAAAATTTGTAATTCGTCCTTTAAATTCTCAATATCCATAATTTAAAGCAAAAGGTTTTATTTGTTCGAAATTTAGAAAGTTTTCATACAGTGGATTTAAGCTACGTATACCTTCTAAAATGTTTTTCATGGGAAAAGGCTTTCATCGGACCTAGTGATATGTTGAAAGGATTGACGAAGATGTATTCTAAATTTATTTTTAATAATATATATGTTAAAATTCAGATTATCGATCATGAAGATGAGGACTATTACTTTTCCGGTGCGAAAAATGAGGAACTTGCTTCATTATTTGCTCATTATTAACAGAGTGGTACGACTCGGCCTGCTATTCCTAAAGATAATGAAGTACATATTGAACCAATAGATAAAATACCACGCATATCTAAGTTTATTAGTCGTAGTTATACAGCAGTAGATTTTGTTAGTAAAAAGGTACCTGATAGATTTACAAATGAAGTTAATGCAATGGATAATTTGACTCTGAAAAGACGTAGTAGTAGTAAATCTTGCATTTAATTCTGCTATTATTCTATCCAGGACAGATATATAAATTTGAGTACGAATTTGATCTTTCGTATTGTTATTACGTTGAAAATTACTTTCCTCTGTAATAAGATAATTTGCATATTTAGTTGGAAATTTAGAAATCCTGTTTGAATTTTCATTATTTGGAATATTAATGGTATTATTTGTTGCAATTGTCACTGATTCTTAGTAAATTTTACCAAAATTAAAATTTGAAATTGTAAAGTTTTCATCTGATCGTACATCCAAAAAAATGTCTGTAAAAATGTATTAATTTTAATACATTTGACAGATCTGAACGGACGCATTGCAAGAAGTCACTGGCAGATTTGAATTTTGTTAATATTTCAGTAAACATGCACAAATTAAATACAAATTGAAAATCAATTCCATTAAGTAAACGGCCGCCTTCTATTCTCCGTTCACCTGCTTCATTTGCAATAATATTTAATAAAACTAATACAGCCTCGAAAGTATTTTTCAAATCTGAACTGGCAGATACCTGGGCTGTCCACCGCGTATAACAAATTCGTTTTAGTTCTCGTATTTGCTATTCGGGTACATATCTTTCTGTAGTTTTATAGATCGGGAATGAATAGCTGACCCAGAAAAAATATATACAATGCTTTCAATGTGGAAAAAAGGAGTCTACATGTTTTAACTGTTTGCAAATATGGACGATTACAAGGTTCAGTCGGTGATTAAAACAGTGAACATATATACAGTGAGGTACTTCATCCCTTATTACACAAGGTGCAGTGACACTTTGTTCACATAATTGGGATGGTTACTAACAAAAATATATAGTTAGTAAACAAACTTTCATAATCATGTTGAAGTTTCACTAAATTATTGGTAAAAATAAAAAATAAGAAATCGAACGGTACAGTAAGCTTTAATATATACGGCACGCTATAGGTATTAACTGCAGCTACAGTTTAAACTAAAGTCTTGCTACACAATATTAACTGAAATCATGTAGATGATAAATATATTGGAGTTTCATTTGATGATCGTATGTCTAATATTTAATACTTAATCTTGAGCTTAGTCCATTTTAAGTTAGTACACAACTTTAGTAAATCTGGAATAGATTATAATTTGTTGATTCTACGATTTTCTTACGTTTTACACTTACTAAAACATTGTGGTCTAATTGTAAGTTGGTAGATATACTTTAATTCCATTTAGTTTAGTAGTTTAGTAGTTAGCCTTTGCTGAACTAAAGCGGTGACAATTATGGGGATTTAGCAGACCACCCTCACTGTAAGGGCCGGTTTTTTAGTTGGAGAGAATCGTTTAGAGATTTATTGTTGCGACTAACCCTCAAGACCTCGGTTAAAAGTGAACAAGGATGCATATGGAGTATACTCTTTCCTAAATGGCAGGCCCCTGTTAGCCCATCGCGACCATTTTCAAAAACAGAGTGGAGACCAAGAGAGAAACGTCTCAGATGTGTGCGGAGGACGTTTTGGTTTTCCCGTTTACCCTCATCCATTTCCGCATATGGTCACCAAAAGTATCGAGATACGAGGTCGGGTCCTTGCTTGCGTAACGATTAGTAAAGTTTTTTCGGTAATAAATAAAAAATACCAAAGGGAAGTCGTAAAACCGTCCTTAAGATCTCTGTGCCTTTTGTAACTAATCGTGCAATCCATTGATTGCATTCAAAGTAGATTAAAGGGGGGGCCAAGGGGGAGCCGATGAGATTTTAGGGGGGTGGGGGTCGGCGGGCCCCCTGCCCCCCCCCCCCTTTGGCTACGTCCCTGCCGTCGCTTGAGGAAAATGGAATGAAAACGCGATTGAAACGCCTACTTTAGTGACTGAGATGCTCCTAAATATAGGACCTGGATTCGTTTTTGAGCGTGAAGTGTTGGGAGCTCTCCTTCCCTCGCTTTATTCCGATTGAGGTGTGGTTTCCATCTGTGATTTGACACTAGGCCTCGTCGTTATCGAGTGTTGCCGTCCTAGGACAATTTTAAATATGAATTTACTGCAATTTGTGAGAGAGTAAGCACAGATGAGACATTTTTCCATTGCCAAAGAAGGTGGCTTAAAGAACATCAAGTTAATCGTTCAATTGTCAAACATATGAGATCGAATTTTATTTTTAAAATAAATTTTCGATTGAAAAGATATATTTGGTCTTGATAAATAAAAACAAATTTTTAAAAGAAGGTTTTATATTTGCCCCGAATTTATTTTCAGAAGCATTGATAAATCGGTTATAAACGACTTCCACAAAAAACCATAAACGAATATAATTTCTTTTGTGAAAATAAGAATTGAAACTGAAAGAAATATATACCGGTTCGATGCTCACGTATGGGAAGCATGCCCACGTGCAGCGCGGTGCACGAGGCCAGCAGCGCGTTTAGCCGGATTCCCGAGAAAGGGAAGGAAGAGAGGAAGAAGGCGAGAGATAGGCCTCTCTTCACACATCCTTCTCCCTCCTTCCTCCCTCTCACCCTCCCCTCTCTCCCTCTTCCCCCTCGCCCTCTTACCCCTCGTACCTCCCTCCCCATCCCTATCCCACCCAGACCTCTCCCCCCTCCCTCTCCCCATCCCTCTCCTCCCATCGCTCCCCCCATCGTTCCCCCCACAACACCCTACCCCATCCCTCTCCCACAATCCTTCTCCCCCATCCTTCTCCCCCATCCCTCTCCCCCATCTGTCTTCCCCATCCCTCTCCCCATCCCTCTCCTTCATCCCTCTCCCCCATCCCTCTCCCTAATCCCTCTCCCTCCATCCATCTCCCCCATCCCTCTCCCCAACCCTCTCCCCAATTCCTCTCCCTCCCATCTCTCTCCCCGCACTTCCTCCGCGGCCTTCCCATGGCTATCGGATGCGCAATTTATTTCGATCGCTACAAATAGCACCAGATAAACGCTACGGCTTATTTCGTTCGCTACTAATATCACCAGGTACAATAAACAATCTTTCGGGAAAAAACCTCCTTTAGTACCACTACTCCTCGTCAGATATAGCGGATATTAAATCGATAAATCCCTAAAATCCTTTATAAATGTTTCATTTGAGCAATCGGCGTAGTGGATTTTGGTATATGAGACGTTCCGTGTGAAACAAAGGCGCTTTGGCATTGAAGCAATACTCCGACTCCAGGAAAAAGAGAAACGCAAAATATTGGCTGTTCGAGGCACTTTCTTTTTATAATGGTTCCCTTACTGAATTTCGATTCTCCTTTGCTATTCTTTGAACTGTAGAATTTCTCAGCGATCACGTTTCTTATCTCGTCACAGCCATTCATAGTCCGATTGAATTGAAAGGAACTATTTGATTAAAAAAACATCTTCAGCACTCATTGTGTACCTGTATTAGGAATCATCAGATGTTTTACTAAAAATATACGACGAACCCTACATTTAAAGATAAACTTTTAAATTTAATTAAATGCAGTGTAAACCCGACGTTACGCGTCTGACAAAATCGGAGAAAAGAGAATCCATAATTACGAAATGAATAATTTCACGAATTTACGGCGTATTGAGAAAGAATCTTAAATTTTCGCCAAATCTTTGCATAGCAATTTTCAGACTGAAGAAGTGAAAAAATAAATATGTTTGTTTTGTTTTTAATTATTCATTGATCTGCTGCTCTTTCATCGTAGAATAGTCTTTAGAAACAATACAAATATTTTTCTTATTTATGAAGTTTATACCGCATGATGCACACTCACAATCAGATGAAGAGCATGCATTTATCTTTTCCCTTTTTATCGGCATTATTGACAAATATCATGATTTTATTAAAAAATGATGCCACTTGTACTGATTTGACTGATTGATCTCTTTAGCTACGAGAGGACTATATATGTTGTAATTAAATATACAAAGAAGGGAGTAATTACGATACTTTTAGAGCTGATAACCATTTAATATTTAGTAGGAATCAATCGCTATCTCGACAAAGACGAATCCACCTACAAATCTGGATTCTTGTTAATATCAACTAGTAGAGAGCCCGCAGTTCTACTGCGGGAAAATTTGAGAAACGTCAAAAAAATATATTATAATAAACGAAGAAAGAACAGAAAAGAAGAATCAAACGTCGGGAGAGTGACAAAATGAGGAACAAACAAATGGAAACAAAGAAAGAACAGCGAAGACGAACAAAAATTATGAAAGTAATAACAAACGAAGAGCAAAGAGAAAAAGAATAGTCAAACGTCGATAGAGTGTGACAAACCATTTAGTTACACAATACAGCAAATAAATACCTTTTCCACCTCTTCTTGTTTTCTCCCTCTATCTCTTCCTTCCTCCCTCTCTCTCTCTCTTCCTTCCATTCTCTCTCTCTCTCTCTCTCTTCCTCCCCCTCCCCCTCCCCCTCTCTCTCTCTCTCTCTCTCTTGGTAGAATGAAAAACAAATAAGCAAATGCTTATGCTTAAGATTTCTCTCACTTTTCAAGCAAATGCTTAATTTGGGGTGAATAAAAAAATAGCATTTGCTTTTGCTAGAAAGAATAAGCATTTGTTTATTTTTAGGAATTTTCTTAAGCATTTGCTTAAAATTGTGTGAATAAAACCGAGCTTTTGCTTAATGCTTTAAGCATATGCTTAAACTATTTTAAGTGAGGTAAAGGGCTTGCTAAAATATTTCTAAGTACTCTATTTTTATGATAATTGATCCTAAATATAAATATGGTAATTTATGGTGACACGAAAGGTTAAAAAATACGAGAAAAGTTTCAACAACCAACGGTTATAAAGATTTATATCGTTTCTCTGAAGAAAATGCTAAGTACCTATATTTCAAATCTGTTACTCGGAGAATATCAAGAGAGACGTGGCGGGGTACTGTCTTCCAAACAGAAGACAGAAATATTTTTAAGGTACTTAAGTGATCCCGGATTTCAAATAAGAGTCGGGGAAGAAGACCACGTACAATGCAAAACTGTATGCAAAACAGAAAAATTTGTGGCGTCCAAAATCACTATAAAGGCAAATGACTGGATAAAATTACTATAACTAATTGAATAAAAATACACCCATTATTTGTGATATTATCGAATTCAGTTCTAAAATAAATAGTTTAAAAAATTATTAATTAACTTTTTTAAAAATATTACCCAATATATTTATGTTTTAAGTTTGAAATTCAACTATGTAAAACTTTAAATGTAAACAAAAACAAGTGAAGGAAGAGTTGCAAAGAGCTTTCTTCCGTAAAATTTAATCATTTGCTTAAAACTGAGTAGCAAATGCTTATAAGCAAAAGCAAACTTTTATTCACTCAATATGAAGCAAATGCTTTTAGCAAATGCATTTGCTTTTACTGTTTGCCTTAAGCATTTGCTTAATTTTAATTCACTCGACCCAATGGCCTAGGGGCGGCAATATAAACAGGATTTCAGGGCGGGAATGAAACAAGTTAGGAAAGTTTACAGTTTATAACAAATAGACGCGTTTCGTGAGATGGAGTATTTGAAACTATACGGTATAATTTGACCGAACGCACACTGTAAAACAACTAAATGCCAAAAACCGATTGTCTCTCCGTCTACTGAAAATTTCTTCTCCAACTAATTTGATGCATTAATTAACGTATTTCCGTAATTTTAATGACTAAACACTGCAAAACTATATATAAAAAATGATACCAGGGAAATGTTAATTCTTTATTTCCCCATATATTTTCTAACCAATTATAATTAATCAAATAATCGAAAATTATTTAGGACACCTAATTTCAGGGTAAGTATTCTAATATTCACCTTTGTGTTGTTTTTTTCGTCGCAGATAATGCATTTCCCTTCGCTTACAAAATGCTGCATGCACACGCAATGAAACCTACGTATTTTCGTAATTATAGCAGATCTTATTTACTTCAGTAACCAATAAGATTGTTGATTGTTTTTCTTGACAACAATTAGGTAGCTGTACAAGAAATTTCAAAGTTCAAAGCGAATTACGACTATCTTGTTCGATTTTCTTGATAACGGCTACTCCTACAATAAAAACTGATGTAGCCACCACATGACTTTCTCCATATCTGTAATATTTCTGATAATTTCAAATAGGTTAAATGACAATAAATATTTTAAAGAACTGCGAGAAAATTTTTAAGACTTTACAAAGAACAGATATAAACTCAAACCATAGCCTTCTGATATGGATATATCCACAAAGCTCCAACAATTAAGAAAAGAATAAGGAGCGTTACTAAGACAACTAAGCGTCAATAGTCGTCGGTAGGTGGCGTAGTGATGACAGCTAAGAATATAAGATATCTCTTAAACAATCAATTTATATGGGAAAATGTTTCAAACAAAGGATGTAGACAATTAAATTTCCTACAACTTTTTTCAATACATTTTTACATTTATCATATATTAAAGCAAATATTTCAAAATAACGGATAAGTAACAAGAGTAAACACCCACTTTTGGTTGACCGATTTTTACAAAAATCCAATTAGTTCTTTTGACTTTTATAAAAATGTAAAATATAAATTTTCGCGATGATCCAATTAATAGTTTTTGAGTTAGAGCGCCCACAAAAAGCTATCACATACACACAAAAACATCATCGAGAATATGGTCAAAACATGTTCAGGGGACCTCAAAACGTCTATTTCCGTTGAAATCTCGAAGTCGATTATTTCACGTAAACAATACTTTTCACTATACTACGTATGAAGAAAGTAAAAATGTATAGGAAAAGAAATACTCTAAGTTACTAGTTCTACAAGATTATTTAAAAATTTCTTTGATATGACGAATAATTTACGAGATATAACAGAAGGTTCATTTTTTGTAACCAGTAAAGTGGTACCCCTGATTCGCTTACGTGATTAATTTTTATGATTTCCTTATTGTCTCTGACTGTGTCCTTAATATCAAATCACATGAAAATCCGTTTGGTAGAAGCCGAGAACGAACGAACGGACGGACGGACGGACAAACCGAAGCTAATAAGCGCTTATACTCGAAGCGAAACGCACCTAAAAACTAATATTAAGCATACTTTTGATGAATCGAACCAGTGTTTCTCAAACAGGGGGCCGAAAAGTTATTTGGGATGCAAGGTGAAATGTCGAAATATAAAGTTTTCACGAACAATAGAATTTTATCAGGGAATTTTTGGAAAACGATGGAATAAAAATTATTATTAGTTAGATAAAATGAAGAAATTTGCAATAAAGTTTCTTATTTTTCCTTCAATTCAAAGGGGCCGCATTATTCGAGGGAGCCGCGACAATGGAAAGTTTGAGAAGCACTGAATTTAACAATTACGGTCCGCAGACGGATTGATGGGCAGACAAACCATATTCACGAGCGATTTTTTAGGAGAAAAGTGCCAAAAAGTGAGCGGAAAAATAATTTGGCTAAAGGGCGGGAAATTTCCAACTCTGCCTCTGGTCTTTAGTAATTGCAAATTTAACTATAAACGGAAAGTGACTATCAAAAGGATAGGCGCTATGAATAATAGGAATACTTGATGCAATAGCACTCTGTCCTTCTGAGCATCCATGTTATATTCCGATTTTCGTTCACAACGGTGATATAAACATCAATCATAGCTATATTTCTGATTTAATTTGTCTTTTAATACTCGAAAGTCCAAATAATATAGCATTTCAGGCCATCTTTTGTTTACGTAAATAATTAATAAGCGTACCCTTCTTCTGCATTTATTTTGGATTACACTATTGTCTTAAATCAACTACAATTGGGTTGCCATGAGAGCGATATTTTTTCGGATAGAAAAAACTTGAAATTTTGTAATTATAAGTTTACTGTTGGAAAAATTTGGTCCGTATCTTAAATTTGACCGTAAGTAGAAATTAAAACTTTTCTCCGTTCGATTCCGAGTTCGATTCCGGGAGTTCCAATATTAATTAAAATTGCCCCGCATTTTAATATTGCTTATACCCATCGTATAAACTAGAGACTAGAACCAAAACATGTCTAAAAATAGATTTATATTTTCATACTGACGATTGTCGTAGAGACATCAAACCGATAAGCAAATATCTTTTGAGGCAGAAAATCGCCGTTTTTGAGCTGAAAATCTGGCGCTCACGGCGGCCAAGCGCAAATTTGGTAGCGTTTGTTAGTTTTAACTGGAGGGGAACGAGGCAATCATTTTCCATGAAGTACCAGGGTGAGATTCCAGGTTCAATTTTTCTTTCGTTTACGTGATTTGCGTGTGAATCAGTCTTGGGACATTCTCGAATTTCTATCGCAGAATGCATTTTTCAATTGGCACCCCCCAGGTCATAAATATAAGATCCAAGGAGAGGAAAATATGGTTTTCTAATTGTTCTCACTAAGTAAATCTTTCTGTCAACCGATGTAGACAAAATACCAATGGCATATTTGGCATTTTCTCCAATTTATATATCCCAAAACATGTTATGTCGCAGTCATGTGCTTTTATTGACTTTTTAGTGTCAAATGTCGCACATTCTCCGAACGAATTTTCTCATCAGTGCTTCACAGATCATGTAAGATCTAGGGAGCTTGCCATGCATGAAGTATATTGAATTTTTCGCTAGCATGTGCGTATGTTGAATCAGCATGTGAGCAAAAAATTACTGAAATTATCCATTATCGGTGAAAAATTACTGTATCTTGTCGAGTGGCTATGGAACACGTGAAATTAATGATACTTATGGTTTATACCACGGACTAATTAGAATGAAGGAGGACGTGAAGCAAGGCTTGTAACAGAATGGTTGGCAAATAATGTGGTCTATAAAGAAATATTGTAAAACTAGCGCGTAATTTCTAAAAGCTGGCCAATTGGTGTCGAAGGTCTCCATCCTTCCGCAGGAGCAGAAGTTGACGGCCCGTGAGGCATGACATGTACTAGTATTATACTTACAATAAGGAGAAATTCGACCACTAAGTTAAACTGTAGTATATCTTTTGGTACTCCTCCATTTAATTTGTGCTAGCTGTCTAAATTCAGGTCTTTCTGAGTAAAAGGTTTTTGTAACTGTGATGTGCGTACTGTGGTACTCGACTTCTTTCCATATCTTTTTTGCGACCATTAATGTATAATAAAATACAGAGCAAGAGCGAACCTTGCAATCAATTAGGTATTAAAAAAAGACCGATTATTTTATCGAGGCCCCAATGCACTACACTTTCAATTCCTTAATAGCGTTTTCATTTTGCCTTTCATAGTCGGTATTTGATGAGTAATAACAAATAAAAGGATTAAAGTAATGAACTACGTTTTAAATTTTTTCAAACCTTTAACAAATGTTTAGTTATATTTCTTGATAAAGCCTACATTTGTTGGTAAATTGCGGCCAAACTGAAATATGAAATTTAAATTCAAAATTATACCTTAGCAATCTTATCCATTATCAAATATGGTGAATACTTCTACATACATGAAGGTACTGGCATATACTGGTAGGTAAAAAGACCTACTAAGTAGTTTAAATTGGATGAAAACAGTAAATAAAGGCAGGTTTGGTTTGCAAATTTAAAGTTGTAAGCCCAAGTATGCGATTATAACATTTACGATACGATAAAATTTAAAAGATTATTTGCGAAAAATACTTCTGGGAACTGCTTACTGTATTCGTTTAATTAAGGGAGAGTGACAAAATGGATTTATACTTGAAACAGTAAAGGAAAACCAAGATCTAAGTTAGAATATTTGCTGTTAATTTTTATACCAATTTTGATACATATATGACAGATTGTAAATTTTATTTCCATTTGGGTTTCAAAGTTCCTAACAAAGTAAGTAACTATCTAAAAGTAAATATGATTGACAAGTATTTATATAAATGTTTTATAAATAAACGTGAAAATCAACGCAGTGTTGAAAAATATCAGCCAATATAGAATGCTATCGAGCTGTGGAGAGCGGTCAGCAATAAAATTGCAACGTGAGAGGTTAGCTTCTCGAAATTAAATATATTTTATATTTAATTGCGAAATACCTTGAGCAAAATAAAATAACTTCAACAACAGCCGTTTTTAAGACAGCATAAGGGCGAAAATGCTACAGTACCATGAGCCTACTACTATAGAAGACCTTATAGAAATCTTTATAGAAGACTGGCGGAGGGTATTGAAAAGAAATATCGAATGAATTATTTAGACAAAAATCTAATGTAGGCACCACATAACTTTCTTCATACCTATAATACTTCTAAAAATTTCAAATAGGTTAAATGACAATAAATATTTTAAAGAACTGCGAGAAAATTTTTAAGACTTTACAAAGAACAGATATAAACTCAAACCATAGCCTTCTGATATTGGATATAGCCACGAAGCTCAAACAATTAAGAAAATAATGATCGTTACTAACCGTCATGTGCTTACAATAGTCGCCGGTCGTGTGGTTGTGGCAGTTAAAACATTTAGCTTTTTTAAGATACCTCTTTAAAATGTATTACATGGGAAAATGTTTCGCACAAACGTTGTAGAAAATTAACTTTCTCACAACTTTTACTCCGATACGTTTTACATACATAATATATTAAAGCAAATATTTCAAAATAACGATTAAGTGACAAGAGAAAACACTTACTTGAGGTTGACTGATTTCTACCATAAACTAATCAAGTCTTGTGACTTTCAGAAAAATGTTAAATATAAAATTTCGCGTTGAGGTGATTAATAGTTTTGGAGTTAGAGTACCGAAAAACACACACACACACAGACATCATCGAGAAAACGGTCAAAACGTGTTCATGGGACCTTAAAAGGTGTATTTCCGTTGAAATCGTTTTTTTCATGAAAACAATACTTCCCCTGTACTACGTATGGAGAAAGTAAAAATACATGTAGTTCACGTGACTCCTAGTGGCCTCGATCAAAGGGTAAAAGGGTTCCTCAAAGATGCCCGCACTAAGCCTAAAAATGAAGTAGGTATGGCAAGAGTCGCACCAATGATGGGAAATCTTCGAACTTAGTGGAGGTTGTCTCTGGCGTTCCACAGGGTAGTGTAATTGGTCCGTTATTATTTCTAATTTATATAATCGATATCAGCTCAGTAGTCAGAAGTAAAATTAGGCTTTTCGCGGACGACACCGTCATCTATAGAGAAATAAGCAATCCGGAAGACCAAGAGTATCTCGTTGGATAATAATTATCCGTTGGACGGAGTAGAGATTCCAGTTTCAGACTCGATTAAATACCTCGGAGTCACGATCCATCGTGATCTCTCGTGGGACACCCACATTCGCCGATTGATAGGTGCCGCTAACAAAAAGCTGGCCTTTATAGGGAGAATAGTTCGAAATAGCTCCGAAAAAGTGAAAGAATTATGTTATTTATCCTTGGTTCGACCGCAGGTCGAATATGCTTCAGCTGTGTGGGATCCTTACGAAAAGGGACTCACTAACGAGATGGAAAAGTTTCAGCGCAGGGCAGCTAGATTTGTAAAGAGGAATTACGATAGTAAACAAAGCGTAACATCATTAATAGAAAATATGAAATGGACATCGTTAGAGGAACGTAGGCTGCAGGCTAGAATTAAACTACTGGAAAAATTTATGTCAGAGGGACTAGCGAATGAGGTAGTAGGACTTATCAGAAGCCCGACGTATCTCGGAAGGCAGGACAGTGAGGATAAGATTCGCGAGATCGACTGAGGAACGGAGCGATATAGAGGATCGTTTTTCCCTAGGACGATAAGAGACCATAATAGAAAAAGATAACGTAGGAAAACTATGGACCCTTGGTGCACTGCACCCCCTGCCATCCACCAAAAAGGTGACTTGCAGGGTATAATGTAGATGTAGATGTGAATGCACGTAGCTTAAATCTTAAATGAGTCTTCTCGCTCGGTATTCTTGCCTAGAAATGGAATGGCGGGCGCAACTAACCCGTAGACAACGGGTCTGTCCTTTGATTTGACTGCCTACTTCAGAACTTCAGCCAAAAGGAATTTATTGTTTGAAGAGCTGCTATTAAGCCCTACAGAGTCACTTGAAGCCCAAGAGGAGGCGTGTTGCGAACTGGCAATGTGACCAACTTCAAACTATATAAGTAAGTTATAACTTCTCGAAGGAATTACGTTACAATAATGTTACAGCGCAGCCCAACTACAACGAAAAATGATATGGAAATTTTCATTGTGGTAGAATTTTAGCGCCCCTGTCGAGAGGAGCCTGAGGCGGTCACCTCGCTGCTTAACTTATACATACGTATGTGGTGTACACATATGAAGAAAGGTATATATGGCGGCAACTAAATATTGAAGGAAGCCCAGTGGGCATATACCTATAAGAAATCTGCTGGTGTATGTGAAGTACAAGAAAACGATTTCGCCTGGAAACGAAATGCAAGATGATGTCCGACATTTTTGTGGAGTGCGCAACCTTTCAAATATAAACGGATTTTCTTCGCGCCCTCGCCTTAAAACATGGTGGTATACTTAAATGAGCACATACGAATATCACTGCTATGTCCTTATCAATTAATTGATACTAATCATCATCAATATATTACAGGACAAGTTATTGCCCTGATTACCAACCAATTTTCCCAAATCGTGAATTTGTGTATTTAACAAAGTTTAGCAGTCCTAATAATCAAATCCGTAATCCCAGAGTTTCGAGGCAAGGATTCGTTTAGGTGGCATTCATTGATTTTTCTTTGTGTGATTAACTTGCTTTTATCGCTATATTAGGTTTACCCAGTATTTTTATATAAAATGAAGGTAACAAGATTGGAAATGTGTACTCCATGTCGGTACACAGAATTTCCAAATGGCTTCTTTGGGATTTCACAATGTTTTCAATATTTTTTGTTCAGATGAGTATTTAAAGAGAAGCTAGCGAGGTACAATACGTTGTAAAATACATATAAGTCCTTATGTAAAGTTTTTGTCCGATTTTAATCAAAATTGGAATCGGTAAATTAATTTTAGCAAAACTCCATAATACCAAATTTCATCAAAATAAGCCTAGCGGTTCCCGAGTTGAAACCAAGGAACATTGTAAGTCTTCATGTAAAGTGGTCGTAATTGTTGTCCGATTTTAACCAAAATTGGAATATATCGTTGGTAGCTCAATAACTTTGGCTCAGATTATTAAAAGTAAAGTACTCCTTTAGCCAAACAATTAGAGGGTTACAACACCCAATGCATTTCGCCCACAAGGTGGGCATCATCAGGGGCAAAACCTGTCTCAACAGTGACTGGGAGTCGACTGCAAAGATTTGAACGGAAAGGATTATGAAGACGACCGAGAAACAAGTGAAGCGCGGAAAGATTTTTCGGCGTGTGTGTTGTTTACATCAGACAGTTTGTATAAGGTCTAGTTAAAATCTGTGTCCGTGTTCATAAGTGTATCGCGGTTTTTGTAAATGTGAATGTTTTCTAACGAGTTTAGTGAGTTGTTGGCTGAAGTTATCAATTTTAAATCGTTTACGTGTATACTGTGACCTGTTTCTAAAATGTGGTTGGTAACGCTTGATTTTTCAAAACGATTATATTTATAGTGAGCCATGTATTCCTTGAAACGTGTTATTAGTTTCCTTCTTGTTTGTCCTATATACTTTTTGTCACAGTGTGAGCATTGTATTTTATGAATTCCTGGCTTGTTCAAAGTTTCTGTTGTGTCTTTTGTACTGCTCAGTAAATTTTTCAAATTATATGGATTTGTATATGTTATTGTATAATTCTTATGCTTAAAAATTTTGTTCAAGCCCCTGTTTAATGGTGGGAAATAAGGCAATTTTACATATTTGTCCTCCTTTTTGTTGTCTAATTTGAGAGAAGTGGCATTGGAGAAGGTTTTTTTAAAGTTATGTTTTCTCACTAATTTATTAATTAAATTGTTATCGTATCCAAGTTTAGTGGCAATTTGTTTTATGTGTTTGAGTTCCTTTGCATATCCAATTTTATTGAGGGGGATGTTACATAATCTATATGTTAAAAATTGAAACAGCTATTTTTTAGCTCCTTTCACAGTATGAACCAAAAATAGTTTAGTTTGAGTTTAGATTGAGAATTTACAAAGGATATGATGATTCCTAAATTTCGATGCGTGATGGGAGGGAAGGGATTGTCACTTCCCTTCCCACGATCAACGAGACCAAATGTTTAGAAAAAGCCTCTCTCTCTATCTATATACAGTGGTACCTCGACATACGAGTTTAATTCGTTCCGTAACCTTGCTCGTATGTCAAATTGCTCGTATCTCAAAGCAATTTTCCCCATTGAAATTAATTGAAATGCCATTAATCCGTTCCAGCTCCCAAAAAACCACCTCAGTCGTTTTTGTTAAGTGTTTTTGAATAAGAAAAATGTATTTACAAGAAGAAACATTTATTTATAAATAACAAATACATATTCTATAAAAACATAATAAAAGAAAAGTGAAGTGCTTACGGAAGCGCTTAATTTTCGTCACTGGTCTTCGCTTTTTTCGTCACGCTTTGCTCATTTTCACCTGCAGATCGTTTAAAAAAACTGTCCAAGGAGGTTTGTTTCTTCCTCCCTTTCAGGATATTGCGGAAATGTGTTAGGCAAGTTTCGTTGAACAACTCCGATGCACGACCAGTTGCAACTTTTTCGGGGTGATTTTTATCCACGAACTCTACAACTTTCTCCCACATTCCCAAGATCTCCTTTATATCTCTTGTAGAGATAACCTCCTCCATCTCTGGCTCCTCTTCGAAACTAATTTTTCGTTGAACCACCGTATGCTGTGCGAATGTAGATCGTGTAACTCCTCGGTTGTCAGCTCCTGAGACTGTTCCTCGACGAGTTCGTTCACATCTCTCTCATCCACCTCCAGACCCATGGATTTTCCCAGAGAAACAATCTCCCCTACCACTGACACTTCGGGTTCCAATCCTTCGAAGGCCCTTTCAGCTACAGCCTCAGGCCACAGCTTCTTCCATGCAGAGGTTAAGGTCCTCGTTGTAACACCCAGCCAGGCCTGATCAATAATTCTTAGACATATCACGATGTTAAAGTGGTCCTTCCAGAACTCTCGAAGGGTAAGGTTTGTGTTCTCCGTCACCTCAAAGCAGCGCCGAAAAATGTGCTTGGTGTACAACTTCTTAAAATTAGAAATCACCTGCTGATCCATGGGCTGCAGGATAGGAGTGGTGTTGGGTGGTAGGTAGAGAACCTTTATAAACTTGAACTCTTCGAGTAAATCATCTTCGAGATTTGGTGGGTGAGCAGGGGAATTGTCGAGGACGAGAAGGGCTTGCATGGGTAGGTTGTTTTCCTGTAGATATTTTTTAACAGAAGGGCCAAACACCAGGTTTATCCACTCCACAAAGAATTTCCTGGTGACCCACGCCTTCGGATTTGCCCTCCACATAACTTGCAGTTTTTCTTTTAAAATCTTATGTGACTTAAAGGCTCTGGGATTTTCCGAATGGTATACTAGCAGAGGCTTGATTTTGCAGTCGCCACTCGCATTGGCGCAAAGTGCTAGAGTAAATCTATCCTTCATGGGTTTGTGACCTGTCATCGTCTTCTCCTCTGCCGTTATGTAAGTCCTATTCGGCATCCTTTTCCAGAAAAGCCCTGTCTCGTCACAGTTGAAGACTTGCTGGGGGATGTATCCTTTGGCTTCTATCAGTTCGGAAAACGTTTTGATGTAAACCTCAGCTGCCTTCACATCCGAACTTGCTGCCTCACCATGCCTGACGACGGAGTGAATGCCGGTCCTTTTCCTAAAGTTGTCAAACCAGCCCCGACTGGCTTTAAACGAGTCTTCCGATTCCTCGTTTGTGGAAGTGTGTGGGATCTGCTTCAGCAAATCACCGTAAATCGCTCGTACCTTCTCACATATGATGCTTTGTGTTAAGGTTCCTCCTTGAAGCTGCTTCTCTGTCACCCACACCATCAGTAGTTTCTCCATCTTTTCATGGAGAGAGGTCCGGAGCTTAGAAATTATTGTAACGCCCTTAGCTAGCGTTATTCCCTTTATCAACTCCTTCTGTTTAAGCACAGTACATATCATTGATGTGCTACGCCCGTACATCCTCGCCAAGTCAATTACTCGCACACCTTGCTCATGTTTTTCTATGATTTAACGCTTTAATTCAATAGACATCATCTTCTTCTTCGGACCAATGGTTATAAAAATAAATGTGATAATGTTTTGTAAATGCACAAAAAGCAAAAAACGCGAACCCAACTTATCAAAAATGCTTCGAAAACGAGGGAAACAAGCACACAGACTGAGGTCTAGTCTGAGGTGAGAGAAACTGTTAGACGCTGCACACGACACCAACATGCGCCCCGCATGTTGGGGTCGTGTGCAGCGGTGTAATGTGCGATTCCTCGTATCTCAAATCTTGCTCTCATCTCAAAGCAAAATATCGCTCGCTCGGCGGCTCGTATCTCAAAACACTCGTATATTAGGGCACTCGTATATCGAGGTACCACTGTATATATATATATAAGATAAATAAGATAAAACGCGAATAACATTTTTTGGAGCCAGGTGATCAAAGAAACGATTTCATGGCCTGCGTTATGGCAAAACGAGCGCCATTTGTAAATCTTAAGGTTCATTTTTACCTTACATGAGTTGTTCAGAGTGCTTCTAGAAAGATATTTGATAAATGAAACAATTGACAACGACGTAAACGTCCTTTTTAAATTTCAAATAACTTTCGAAAACAAACCGGATTTAATAAACTACGTAGTGTTTGTTTATTCGACGGTCGTTTCCACTCGCAGTACTCGCAAGACCCTCTCTCTCTCCGAGCGACACTTTGATCTCTGACTGCGATCGACAATCATTAACTGGGTCAAATATCGTTTTAGGTTCCTCCATCTATTCCGAAGGTTCACATCAGAGCTCCAAAGTTATTCGCCGGTTTTTAATAAAATACACGTTTTGCAATGTGTTACAAATAGATTCAACTAGGTTCTCGCCACTCGACGGATGCTCACATTTGCTATCGCTTATCTTATGCTAAGACGTCATCGAGTAAACATCCCAGCGATCGCCGCCTGCTCCTCCCTGGGACTGAACCTAGGATCGAAGTAGAATCGCCGCCTTCGCCTCGCCATTGTAAAGAAAAGAGGCAAAGGGCGTTATTTTCGGGAAACCAAATGTCTTCTCGGTCGTATCTTCTGCTTTGTGCGATCGAAGGAGGAAAACAATAAAATCCTAAATATAAGTAGATCGCAATAAAGAATCAATAGGAGGAGAGTTACTTTACGAAACGAATGAAGTCTATATAGCCATCCACTGCGTTGCTGTCGAAAAGATATGCATCGCGATCGTGGTAAATTACCATGAAGTTGGACGATTTCTGGCTGAATGTGCCACGGAAAATCCTGATAGACAAAATAATCGAGAGAGAGAGAGGAAGGAAGAGAGAGAGGAATGGGAAAAGAGAGGATGAGAGAGGGTGAGAGGTGGAGGGATGAAGAGAGGAAGAAAAAGGGAGAGGAATGGGAAGAGAGAGGAGGGGAGAAATGAGGGATAGAGAGAGGAAGAAAGATGAAGAAAGAGATAAGAAGGGAGAGAGAGAGAGGGGGGAAGAAAGAGAGAGAGGAAGGAAATGAGAGAGGAATGGGAAGAGATAGGATGAGAGAGGGTGAGAGGGGGAGGGATGAAGAGAGGAAGAAAAAGAGAGAGGAATGGGAAGGGAGAGGATGGGAGAAAGTAGGGATAGAGAGAGGAAGAAAGATGAAGAAAGAGAGAAGAAGGGAGAGAGAGAGAGAGGGGAAGAAAGAGAGAGAGGAAGGAAGATAGAGAGGAATGGGAAGAGAGAGGGTGAGAGAGGGTGAGAGGTAGAGGGATGGAGAGAGGAAGAAAAAGAGAGAGGAAGGAAGAGAGAGATGAATGGGAAGAGAGAGGATGAGAGAGGGTGAGAGAGGGAGGGATGAAGAGAGGAAGAAAAAGAGAGAGGAAGGAAGAGAGAGATGAATGGGAAGAGAGAGGATGAGAGAGGGTGAGAGGGGGAGGGATGAAGAGAGGAAGGAAGAGAGAGAGGAATGGGAAGAGAGAGGATGAGAGAGGGTGAGAGGGGGAGGGATGGAGAGAGGAAGAAAAAGAGAGAGGAAGGAAGAGAGAGATGAATGGGTAGAGAGAGGATGAGAGAGGATAAGAG
Source organism: Tanypteryx hageni (assembly GCA_028673005.1). Lineage (NCBI taxonomy): Eukaryota > Metazoa > Arthropoda > Insecta > Odonata > Petaluridae > Tanypteryx > Tanypteryx hageni. Next base: position 239,915,780 of record CM054113.1, on the reverse strand, counting down.
GGGGGAGGGATGGAGAGAGGAAGAAAAAGAGAGAGGAATGGGAAGAGAGAGGATGGGAGAAAGGAGGGATAGAGAGTGGAAGAAAGATGAAGAAAGAGAGAAGAAGGGAGAGAGACAGGGGGGAAGAAAGAGGGAGGAATGGAAGAGAGAGAGGAATGGGAAGAGAGAGGATGAGAGAGAGTAGGGATATAGAGAGGAAGAAAGATGAAGAAAGAGAGATTAATGGAAGAGAGAGAGGAATGGGAAGAGAGAAGATGAGAGAGGATGAGAGGGGGGAGGGATGGAGAGAGGAAGGAAGAGAGAGAGGAATGGGAAGAGAGAGGATGAGAGGGGGGAGGGATGGAGAGAGGAAGAAAAAGAGAGAGGAAGGAAGAGAGAGATGAATGGGAAGAGAGATGATTAGAGAGGGTGAGAGGGGGAGGGATGAATAGAGGAAGGAAGAGAGAGAGGAATGGGAAGAGAGAGGATGAGAGGAGGGAGGGATGGAGAGGAAGAAAAAGAGAGAGGAATGGGAAGAGAGAGGATGGGAGAAAGTAGGGATAGAGAGAGGAAGAAAGGTGAAGAAAGAGAGAAGGGAGAGAGAGAGGGGGGGAAGAAAGAGAGAGAGGAAGGAAGAGAGAGGAATGGGAAGAGAGAGGATGAGAGAGTGTGAGAGGGGGAGGGATGAAGAGAGGAAGAAAGAGAAAGAGTAATGGGAAGAGAGAGGATGAGAGAGGGTGTGAGGGGGGAGGGTTGGAGAGATAAAGAAAAAGAGAGAGGAATGGGAAAAGAGAGTATGGGAGAATGGAGGGATAGAGAGAGGAAGAAGGATGAAGAAAGAGAGAAGAAGGGAGAGAGAGAGGGGGAAGAAAGAGAGAGAGTAATGGGAAGAGAGAGTATGAGAGAGGGTGAGAGGGGGGAGGGATGGAGAGTGGAACAAAAAGAGAGAGGAATGGGAAGAGAGAGTATGGGAGAAAGGAGGGATAGAGAGAGGAAGAAACAGAGAAGAAGGGAGAGAGAGAGGGGGGAAGAAAGAGAGAGAGGAATGGGAAGAGAGAGGATGAGAGGGGGGATATTTGATATTTTGATATTTGATATTTAGTTTATTTAACCTGGTTTAGAGTGAGACCATGAGGTCCCCTCTTCCCTCTTAACCAGTTGTAATCAAGTACAATATATGGTACATTTGTATATAATATTTTTACACATATTTACTACTTTATGCCCTAACATACATACAGACATACTTGTGCTCATGTATACAAATTGTTTAATAGAGATTTTATTAAAAGTTTGTTGGCACTACTCGTAGTTAGACAATAGGTATGTTTTCACCACTTTTTTGAAGGAGCTGGCTGTCCTCGCCTGAATTATGGCGTCGGGGACCTTATTGTAGAGCCTAATTGCTGACAGTGCGAAGGATCGGCTATATAGGGTCGTGCGGTGAAGTGGAATGCGCAACATCCTACTGGATGTGCGTGTGTCTCTGTCGTTGGTGGCGTTCACAAACTCTAGCCCGTCAAGGAGGTAGGCAGGGACCCCATATGTAAGGGTTTTGTAGGTCAGCAGTCCGATAGTTGATAGCCGTCTCTCTTTTACCTTCAGCCATTTCAGGGATATGTAGTAGGGGGTCATGTGGGCGTCATATGCGGGCTGAAAAATATAACGTAAGCACGTGTTTTGTGCCGCTTGCAGGCGATGTAACTGATCCAAAGTTATATCCGGATATGCAGATGCTGCGTAATCTAGGTGGGGAAAGATGAGAGCTTGAACTAGCCTCTTTTTTACTTGGATGTCGGGCTTGTAGTTCATGTTTTTTAACTGGTAAATGCCCCTATACATTCTATTACATACTGTCTTTACCTGAGTATCCCATGCTAGAGTGTTATTGAAAGTGAGTCCTAGGTAAGAAATTGCGCTTACATACTCTAGAGCCTTGTCGTAGACTGTGATTTTGGGCAGTTGGTCCTGGCCCAGCTTGATTAGAGTACGTTTGTTGGCAACAATCACCGCCTTACTTTTGAGGGGATTGATTTTAAGGCCGTGATTCGCGCACCAGGTCTGTAAACTCTTTATGTCATCGTTTAAAAGTGAGATGGTGGATTTGATCTTTGGAAGGGGCGCTTGTGCGTACAAAAACACGTCGTCCGCATATAGCATGTAGTGACAGGTTTTCAGGGATGTCGGTAGTTCATTGATAAACAGGCTAAACAATAGCGGGGATAAGGATGACCCTTGGGGCACGCCAGATGTAACCTCTCGCCATGAGGAAGTCTCCCCATTAGCGGTTGAAATTTTCGTGGTTCTAGAGGTGAGGTAGGATATAAACCAGTTGAGGGTGACGGGATGAAAATTCATGGAGTTAAGGATGCAGGAAAGAATCTTGTGACCGACAGAGTCAAAAGCTCTACTTAGGTCGATGGTGACGACTATTGAAATGTTTCGCTGGTCTAATCCTTTTCGTAACTGATCAAGTACAGAAATGAGTGCCGTCTCGGTACTGTGGCCTGGTCGGAATCCTGATTGAAATTTGTCCAAGGAGTTATACTTCGTTACAAGTGACAGTAGTTGCTGGAAAATCATTTTATCTAGTAACTTAGCGACAACGTTTAAAATACTAATTGGCCTGTAGTCGCTTGGTTTGGTGGGAGTGTTAATTTTGTTGATCGGTAGGATGTAAGCTTGCTTCCAGCTTTCTGGGTATTCTCCTTTCTCGATAAAGGAGTTGTATAGATGCGTGAGGACTTTCACAGTGACGGGGGAGAGAAGTTTCACCATGTCTATTCCTATCTCGTCTGGTCCGACTGCCTTTGAGGATAACTTGTGCAAGTTGACCTTAACATCTTTAGTAGTAGTAGTAGTATTTCAGTCGGAATTGGGGTAAATCAGAGTGGGATTTGCTTGAATAGTAGTTGGCAGTGTCCATTGAAGCTTCTGGGATATCGTTGGTGCAGAAGTGCGTGATGAGGCTGTCAGGTAGTACCGCTAGTTCCTTGGGGAAAGAGGTAGACTTGGTGACGCCTTGACTTCTCAAAATTTTCCATATCGCTTTCGTCGGCGGTCCCTCGTTTAGTAAATTTAGGAAATGTTTCCTTTTAAAGTTTCTGAGGGTTTGCTTGGTTTTGTTGCGTAGGGCTTTGAACAATTTCCAATTATCTTCCGAGCTGGTTTTTTTTAATTTCTTATATGCTGCGTCACGTTGGCGCATGAGGGCTCTAATTTCAGTGTTTATCCACGGGGCTGGAGGTCGACGTACTCGGCGTTGCGTCTTTGGGGCGTGTTTATCGTAAATTTGGAGGATCAAGCTGTTGAATGTTGCAATTTTGCTTTCCAAGGCGTCGTGTTCGAATACACTTTGCCATTGTGCGGCAAATGCGTCTTCTAATAAGGCTTCCACGTTAATTCGTCGGAGGTTTCTGCTTGTTATTATCTTGTTTTTTGGCTTAAATCTTCCGGTATCAATGATGCTGTAGATCAGGTCATGTCGTGATAACCCCGGTACTGGGTATTGGCCATGGGTGCTAATAAATTTTGGGTTGTTGGTGAGAATGAGGTCAAGAAGGTTGCTAGATGTTAGGGTGTGGAAGATGGGTTGGAGGGGGAGGTTTCTTAGGTTGTAGGTGTGGAGAAGCATTCGTAGGTGATTACTTACGTAACTCCGCTTGTCAGAGTTTAGAGGGATATTGAAGTCGCCCATCAGGAGCACGTTTTCATATTGGGGTAAAAAGTTCGAGAGAATTTCAAAAAGTCCGTCAAGTGGTTTGGCTTTGGGCGGGTTGTAAATAACGCCTAAAAGAAATTTACGGGTGGATGTTATTTCCAGGAGTAAAAATTCTGCCGCCTTCCTATATTCACCAGGCGAGGAGTGTAGAATTTTAGCGGGTAAACTGTCTCTTACAAATACTCCTACTCCTCCGCCTCCTTTGCCAAGTCTGTCGTTTCTAAGGAGCGTGTAATTCGTGAGGGGGAAAGATTCAGATCTTAGGGAGGGCTATAGAAATGTTTCTGACATTGTAATAATGTCAAAAGTTCCATCCTTAAAAAGTTCGGTAAACTCATCCCAGTGCACAGGTAGCGATTCGACATTAACGTGCGCTACTTTCAGATTAGGATCTGCGTTCGAGGATCGGTGAAGCATAGGGGGAAATAAGGCACGAAGTTGGGCGTCTCGGTGATAGGTATGGAGAGAGGAAGAAAAAGAGAGAGGAATGGGAAGAGAAAGGATGGGAGAAAGGAGGGATAGAGAGAGGAAGAAAGATGAAGAAAGAGAGAAGAAGGGAGAGAGAGGGGGGAAGAAAGAGAAAGAGGAAGGAAGAGAGAGAGGAATGGGAAGAGAGATGATGAGAGAGGGTGAGAGGGGGAGGGATGAAGAGAGGAAGAAAGAGAGAGAGGAATGGGAAGAGAGAGGATGAGAGGGGGGAGGGATGGATAGAGGAAGCAAAAGAGAGAGGAATGAGAAGAGAGAGGATGGGAGAAAGGAGGGATAGAGAGAGGAAGAAAGATGAAGAAAGAGAGAAGAAGGGAGAGAGAGAGGAATGGGAAGAGAGAAAATGAGAGGGGGTGAGAGTGGGGAAGGATGAAGAGAGGAAGAAAGAGAGTGAGGAAGGAAGAGAGAGAGGAATGGGAAGAGAGAGGATGAGAGGGGGGAGGGATGGATAGAGGAAGCAAAAGAGAGAGGAATGAGAAGAGAGAGGATGGGAGAAAGGAGGGATAGAGAGAGGAAGAAAGATGAAGAAAGAGAGAGGAATGGGAAGAGAGGATGAGAGAGAGTAGGGATGGAGAGAGGAAGAAAGATGAAGAAAGAGAGAAGAAGGGAGAGAGAGAAGGGGAAAGAAAGAGAGAGAAGAAGGAAGAGAGAGAGGAATGGGAATAGAGAGGATGAGAGAGGGTGAGAGGGGGAGGGATGAAGAGAGGAAGAAAGAGAGGAAGGAAGAGAGAGAGGAATGCGAAGAGAGAGGATGAGAGAGGGTGAGAGGGGGGAGGGATGAAGAGAGGAAGAAAGAGAGAGAGGAATGAAGAGAGAGAGGATGAGAGAGGATGAGAGGGGGGAGGGATGGAGAGAGGAAAAAAAAGAGAGAGGAATGGGAAGAGAGAGGATGGGAGAAAGGAGGGATAGAGAGAGGAAGAAAGATGAAGAAAGAGAGAAGAAGGGAGAGAGAGAGGAATGGGAAGAGAGAAAATGAGAGGGGGTGAGAGTGGGGAAGGATGAAGAGAGGAAGAAAGAGAGTGAGGAAGGAAGAGAGAGAGGAATGGGAAGAGAGAGGATGAGAGGGTGAGAGGGGGGAGGGATGAAGAGAGGAAGAAAGAGAGAGAGGAATGAAGAGAGAGAGGAATGGGAAGAGAGAGGATGAGAGGGGGGAGGGATGGAGAGAGGAAGAAAAAGAGAGAGGAATGGGAAGAGAGAGGATGGGAGAAAGGATGGATAGAGAGAGGAAGAAAGATGAAGAAAGAGAGAAGAAGGGAGAGAGAGAGAGGAATGGGAAGAGAGAGAATGAGAGGGGGTGAGAGTGGGGAAGGATGAAGAGAGGAAGAAAGAGAGAGAGGAAGGAAGAGAGAGAGGAATGGGAAGAGAGAGGATGAGAGAGGGTGAGAGGGGGAGGGATGAAGAGAGGAAGAAAGTGAGAGAGGAAGGAAGAGAGAGAGGAATGGGAAGAGAGAGGATGAGAGAGGATGAGAGGGGGGAGGGATGAAGAGAGGAAGAAAGAGAGAGAGGAAGGAAGAGAGAGAGGAATGGGAAGAGAGAGGATGAGAGAGGGTGAGAGGGGGGAGGGATGGAGAGAGGAAGAAAGAGAGAGAGGAATGGGAAGAGAGAGGATGAGAGAGGGTGAGAGTGGGGAGAGATGAATTGAGGAAGAAAGAGGGAGAGGAAGGAAGAGAGAGAGGAATGGGAAGAGAGAGGATGAGAGAGAATGAGATGGGGGAGGGATTGTGAGAAGAAGAGAGATGAAGATAGAGAGAAAAAGAGAGAAGAAAGGAGAGAGAGAGGAAGGAAGAGAGAGAGGAATGGGAAGAGAGAGAATGAGAGAGGGTGAGAGGGGGGAGGGTAAGAGACAGGAAGAGAGAGAGAAAAAGGAAGAGAGAGAGGAATGGGAAGAGAGAGGATGAGAGAGGGGAGGGATAGGGAGAGAGAGAAAAGTAGAAAGAGAGAGGAAGGGCGATTGAGGAAGAACGAGAGAGAGAGGAAGGGACAGATAGAAAGGGAGAGAGAGGAAGGGAGAGAATGGAGGGGATAGAGTGGAAGGGAGAGAGAGGAAAATATAGAGGAAGAGAGAGAGGAAGAGAAAGAGGAAGAGAGAGAAAGGATGAGAGAGAGGAAAGGGGAGAGAGAGGAAGAGAAAGGAACAGATAGAGGAAGGGCGAGAGAGGAAGGGTGAGAAAGGAAGGGAGAGATAGAGGAAGGGAGAAAGAAGAAGGGAGAGAAAGGGAGCGATAGAGGATGGGAGAAAGAAGAAGGGGGAGAGAGGAAGGGAGAGAGGAAGGGAGAGAGGAAGGGAATGAGAGAGGAAGGGAGGGAGAGAGGAAGGGAGAGAGAGGAAAGGAGAGAGAAAGGGAGAGAGAGGAAGGGAGAGAAACAGGAAGGGCGAAGAAGGGGAAAGGAGAGAGGAAGGGGGAGAGAGAAAGAGAGAGAGAGAAAAGGAGAGAGAGGAAGAAAGAGAGGAAGTGAGAGAGAGGAAGAGAGAGAGAGGAAGGAAGAGAGAGGGGGGATTGGGGAGAGGAAGGGAGAGAGTGCAACGGAGTGAGTAGAAGGGAGAGAGTGGAAGGGAGAGAGGAAGGGACAGAGGAAGTGAAAGAGAGGGGAAGGGAGACAGAGAGGAAGGGAGAGAAAGAGGAAGGTAGAGAAACAGGAAGGGAGAGAGAGGGGAAAGGAGATTGATTGATTGATTGATTTGATCTTTATTTGGGGCGAGATTGAGACTAAGAATTCTAACCCCTCGTCGTGAAACATACAATAATACATACCACATTATGTAAATACAGGTAATACAAGTAATACAAGTATCGGAAAGGAAACGATGTAATTTTGTGGAAAAAATAGTACTGCTCAATAATGAAATCCAAATGAAAACGCACTGCAGGAAAATGCCCACACAAAAAGGGGGTTGAGAAAAACCATCGAAGCGTACTTAGATTAACTCATCATCATCATGCTTCTGTCCGAAGACAGGTTTTAACTGAATCGCTGCCTCCATTTCTCTCTCTCCCTAGAAGCCTCTTTTATACCTCTATAAGTATTATATCCCTGCTTTATATTATCTAATATTCCTATTCTTTTTCTCCCTCTTCCTCTTCTTCCACTAATTTTTCCTTCTAAGATCGTCCTTTGTAAACACTGTCTTCTCAATATGTGCCCTATCCAATTTGCTTTTCTTTTCCTGATTGTTTTCATTAGCGTCCTTTCTTCTCCCACCATTTCTAATACCTCTTCGTTTCTCTTCCTCTCTGTCCATTTCACTTTCATCATTCTTCTCCATACCCACATCTCAAAACTTTCTAAATATTTTTCCTCCTTTCTCCTTACCGTCCACGTCTCTGCACCATAAAGAGCTATGCTCCATATGTAGCATTTTGCTACTTTCTTCCTTGTTTCTAAATTTATTTTCTTGCTTGTGAGAAGCTCCTTCTTCTCGTTAAATGCTACTTTTGCCATTGCAATCCTACTTCTGATGTCCTGTGTACTACTTCCATCCTGTGCTAAAATACTGCCGATATATTTGAAACTACTTACTTGTTCCAATTTTTGGCCATTTACCATTATATTTAATTCTTTATGTTCCTTTGAAACCACCATGACTTTTGTTTTTTCTGTATTGATCTTCATTCCATATTGTTGGCCAACCTCCACTAGTCTGTCTGTCATCCTCTGAAGCTCTTTCTCGCCTTCTGCTATTAAGCCCTGATCATCTGCGTATTTAATGGTGGTAATACTTTCACCTCCTATCTTAAATCCTTTCTCTTCCCTCAACGCTTCTTCTGTTATTGTTTCTGCATATATATTAAATATCGCTGGTGAAATAGGGCAACCCTGCCTCACTCCCCTCCCTATTGAAGTACTTTCTGTTTCTTCTCCTTCAACCCTAACTCTAATCTTTTGATCAAAGTAAAGGTTTTTAAGCAGTCTTTTATCTTTCCAATCTATTCCTATTTTGTTTAAAATACCCAGCATTTTATCCCATTTCATTCGGTCAAAAGCTTTCTCCCAATCTACAAAACAAAAATACATACCTTTATTGACTTCTAGCGCTCTTTCTGTCATCATCCTCATACATCCTATAGCATCTCTAGTCCCCCTTCCTCTTCTAAAACCAAACTGATTATCTTGCAGCTCCTTTTCTATTTTACATTCAATTCTTTTGGTTATTATTCTGGTTAGAACTTCAGCTGTATGAGAAATTAAACTAATAGTTCTGTAATCCTTTGCATTGTTCTTTTTCTCCAGTGGTACCATCACAACATCTAAAAAATCTTCAGGCCATATGCCAGTATCATATACTTGGTTAAAAAATTTTGTGAGTTGCTTAACTGCTTTAGACCCTAAAACCTTGAGAACGTCCACGGGTATATCATCACTCCCAACAGCCTTCCTTCTTTTCATGTCATCAATTGCTCTTTTAACTTCAGACTCGAGAATACTTGGTCCTAGCTGATCTTCTTCCACATCCTCTTCTTCATTTAATTCAATATTTCTTGGCTTTCCTTCTTTGTCATACAGAACCTCAATGTATTCTTTCCAGACATTCTTTACATTGTCTGGCTCCGATACTATTTTACCACTTTTGTTCATGATTCCTTTACGTCCTATCTTTCTTGCTTTTTTCTTGAATAGTTCCCTTGCTTTGCTATACATGAGGTCTGTTCTACAAATTCTTTCACATTCGACAATCTCCTCGCATTTTTCATTTATCCACTGTTCTCTTGCTTTATCTGTTTCCCTTCTTAAAGCATTATTTAACTCCTTGTACTTTCTTTGGCCTTCTTCAGTGTTTATGTTCTTCCACTTTCTCCGCTCTTCCATTTTTTGCAGCATGGCTGCTGTGATCCAGGGTTTTTTGTTTCTTTCACCCGTAATCTTTCCTACCTTCTTTTCCATTACATCTTTAATGTTGCTATGGATGTATCTCCACTCCTCATCTACATTCTTCCTATTTTCTTCAGCTCTCTCCCCCAACCTTTCCTCCAGCTCAGTCATGATAGCCTCCTTGTTTTTAAGGAGTTTCTCTAAGTTCCATTTCTTGTTAACTCTTATGTTTCTCCTAACGCTCTTCAGTCTACATTGTATATTTGCCACCAAAAGGTTGTGGTCAGAATCGATATCTGCCCCTGGTAGTGTTTTCACATTTTTAATGCTATTTCTAAATCTTTCATTGACTAGTATGTAATCTATCTGGTATCGTCTCTGGTCTCCTGGGCTTCTCCATGTGTAAAGTCTTCGCTGGTGATGCTTAAACCATGTATTAGTTACAATTAATCTATTTCTATGGCAGAATTCCACAAGTTTATCCCCTCTTTCATTTCTCTTCCCTAGTCCATATTTTCCCACTATGTTATCTTCCTGTCCCTCTCCGACTACACTGTTCCAATCTCCCATTACTATGGTGGTGATCCTTCCTTTTCCCTCCTCCTCCAATATCTCCATAATCTGTTCATAGATTTCATCCACTTCGTCGTCGCCAGCATTAGTTGTTGGCATATACACTTGAATTATAAGCATATCCACTGGCTCCATCTGGAGTTTTACGGCTATTAATCTGTCATTAACTGTCACTACCTTACTAATTCTTTCAGCTATCTCTTTTCTCATTATAATCCCCACTCCCCTTTCCTTTTTCTCCCCTCCCGAGTAAATAATCTTAAATTCGTCTGAATTTATCTCGCCTTCTCCTTCCCACCGAACTTCACTAAGACCTACTATACTTACATTATTCCTTCTCATTTCCCCTTTTAAGTTCTCTAGTTTACCCCCTGAATTCATAGTCCTAACATTCCATGTGCCTATTTTTAATTTCTCACTACTTGCTTTCTTATTAATCTTACATTTCCTCTGTGCATCCCCTAGGGTAGTCCCCACCCGGAGATCCGATTGGGGGACTATTTTACCTCCGGAATATTTTACCCCAGAAAGATCCATAGAGGTATTTTCAGCTTTTCAGCCTATCATGGGATATATAATGAGGTAGTTTCCCCTTGCTTTCCTCATCGCAGTTTCACAGAGTAGCTGTTCAGATCCACATGATCACCACCTACAGAGGTACTGTGCAAGCTGCTGCCCTTGCACAGGGGGATGTAAAACCCCCAAGACTGCTTCTTAGTCTGACTCTTCCCCTCAGACCTTTCCGGCTTGGATGGTCCTACCAGGAGAATTATCTCCCGCCGGCATAGCTCTTTGGTTCGTAAGAGTACACAAACCCTCCCACCTCTGTAAGGTTATGCAGTCCTTAGGGAGGGATTAACTAAAGACACAATAAATAAATTTGGAACAGAAGAAAAATAGCATAAAGCTATACATCAGGGAAAATTTGACAAAATACGAATACATTGATGGAATGAACATATAAAAATGACCAAATGAATAAATATTAACATTATTATGACTAAACTTGATAGAGGAGAAAAAATCAAATGAATAAAATAAAATAACAAATAAATGAATAGTATAAAATAACAGGAAGTAAGAGAAGAAGGGAGAAAGAGGGAGGGAGAGGGAGGAAGGGAGAGAGAAAGGAAGAGAGTGATTGAGTGATTTGGTCTTTATTTGGGGCGAGATTGAGACTAGGAAGTCCCCTCTTCCACCTAACCCCTCGTAGTGATACATATAGTAATGCATAAAACATTAACAATGTATATACAGGTAAGGAAGAGAGAGGAAGAGAGGGAGGAAGAGAGAGGGAGGAAAAAAGAGAGGAAGGGAGAGAGGAAGGGGGGAGATGAAGGGAGAGAGAGGAAAGGGGAGAGGGGAAAGGAGAGAGGGGAAAGGAGAGAGAGGAAAGGAGAGAGGAAGGGAGAGAGAGGAAGGGTGAGAGACTAAGGGTGAGAGAGAGGAAGAGAGAGAGGAAATGAGAGACAGGAAGGGAGAGAGAGGAAGTGAGGGAGAGGACGGGAGAGAGAGGAAGGGACAGAAAGGAATGAAGAGAGAGGAAGAGAGAGAAGAAAGAGAGAGAGAGGAAGGGAGAGAGAGGAAAGGAGATAGAGTAAGTGAGAGAGAGGAAGGAAGAGAGAGGAAAGGAGAGACAGGGAGGGAGAGAGAGGAAGTGAGGGAGAGGACGGGAGAGAGAGGAAGGGACAGAAAGGAATGAAGAGAGAGGAAGAGAGAGAAGAAAGGGAGAGAGAGGAAGTGAGGGAGAGGACGGGAGAGAGAGGAAGGGACAGAAAGGAATGGAGAGAGAGGAAGAGAGAGAAGAATGGGAGAGAGAGGAAGGGAGAGAGAGGAAAGGAGATAGAGGAAGTGAGAGAGAGGACGGGAGAGAGGAATAGAGAGAGGAAAGGAGAGAGCGGAAGGGAGAAAGAGGAAGGAAGAGAGAGGAAAGGAGAGAAAGCGAGGGAGAGAGAGGAAGAGAGAAAGTAAGGGAGGCAGAGAGCGGATGGGAGAGAGAGGAAGGGAGCGCGTGCCGTCGATAAAGGCGGACGCAGACACGCGCCGCGACAGCTTCCGCGTGTCTGGGAGGTGTGCGTGCGATGGTGTATAAGAGAGGAAATCGATTATCTTATGTAGGCATTGGGACTGTCGAATCTCCTTTACTTTGTCATATACGTAGTACATGTGGTAGGATTTGTGGGCGTTCTAACTCAAAAACTTACATTCGTATCAATACCAAATTGTATATTTAGAAAGATATAATAGTGAGTGGATTAGGTTTTGACAACAGTCGCTCAACCGAAAGTGGGTGTTTACTATAGTCATATTTTGGTTTTTGGAAATTAACTCTTTTAAATCTTCATAAATGCAAGTATTATTTATTATAAACTTTATATGTAATGTTATTCTCTATAAAGTTTATTTGAAACGTTTTTTTGTAGAACGCATTTTTAAGGAGATATTCAATTTATTATATATTTTCTTAAATATTTGATAAATGTAAAACAGTAATGGAATAAAAGTCGTAGGATATTTAATTTTCTACAACCTTCGTTCGAAACAGTTTCCCATGTAATGAATGCATTGTTGAAGAGATATTTTAAAAACTAAATTTTTTAGCTGCCAAAACCACACCATCTACCGGCGACTATTGTAAACACTTTACGCTACCTTTTATTGTCTCAATTGTTGGAGCTTCGGGGCTATATCCAATATCAGAATTCTACTGTTTTAGTTTATTTCTGTTTTTTCTAAAGTCTAAAAATGTTCTCACAGTTCCTTAAAATATTTATTGGGATTTAACCTATTTGGAATTTTTAGAAATATTACAGGTATGGAGAAAGTCATGTGGTGGCCACATCAGATTTTTTTAAAAAGGAAGCGCACTTGTGTGGTTGACTGATTGTGTGTTTCGTGCGTGTATGAGAAAAGGGTCTCTGGCGCGGAGTAATTTCCTTTAAACCGTCGTGCATGCATTTCCTTTTTTGTTATATTTTATGGTTATTCGGAGGTATCTCCGTTTGTTATAAGTTGCAACCATAGGACTCATATTTTCTTCAAGTAAATTGTATTGATATTGTTAAACACATTTGCATCAGCTGCATCCCGTCTCCTCCAGTTTAATTCGTGATTGTGCTTGCGCTATTTTCTCCCAGTTTCATGGCCAAACCTGTAAACAAATCTGCTTTTCTCCTCCTGTAATATTCTACTAACAAATCCTTAAAAATTATAGAATTCCACATCGATAACAAGAAATTAAAACTTTGCAAGAATCATAAGCAAATCTATTTAATGCCGATTCTCAGTATTCAAATATAACCTTTTTCTTCCCTTCGATTTTCATTCAGCCTCTTTTGTGTAAATTAATTGAATTATATTGATGAAATCCTTAAATAAAAGATAATTGCCACATTCCACAGCAAAGATCGCCAACCAAAGGCATGCATACCACAAGGTTATAGGAGAAGAGATTTAACGTATCTCGCCAATTTATAGAAAATACAAAAAATGTATAGTTTAAAATATTCTAAAAGAACTCGAGCTTTCTTTTAATTTATGTCATTATCCCGCGACACATAGAGAGAGCCGTTGCCAATGTTGAGGTTAAATCAAGGACATTTGATGAGAATGCAGGTGAAAATGCAAATGCGTTAAGTATGTCATATCATACGCCACTAAATAATAAAGCAAACCAATATATTATTCAAAAACGTTCACGGAATGATCCGAAATCTTGTCTCTCAACTACTGTCGTGTCCCAACTGGCTCCGATAGATCGTTAGGCGTCGTCTTAACTTCAAATTCCAATTAGTGCGTTACCATACGCTGAAAACCTAATCGCAATATCACTATTTCTTTGAATGGTCCCCTCCCCCTATCCCCCAACCCCCCCCCCCCCCCCGCCACCTATGGCAAAACGCCTCCCTCTCCCATCCCAGCCGAGTGCGAACTGCCTCCGGGGGACGACGCTAGGCGCCGGAGCGCCACTCAGGGCGCCGCCGATGTACGGCTCTGCTATTTCCACGCCGAAGACGCTTTCTCTCTGACATATCACATTTCAGTGGTTTTGGGAAAATCCCTGTTTACGAAAGGGAAAGTATTTTTTCCTCCTCTTTTCGCAGGGATCTTAAACGTGTAAATGTCGCACCACACGACGTCATATCTCAAAATCTGTTTCCGTAGTTTTGTTTTCAAAGAGGCCGTGTGAGGAAATATCACTTTGAAAATTTCCATTCACGGAAGAAGAAACTTCGATAAACTTCCGTGCGTGAAAGTTTGAAGTAATGCGTACGCCTCTTTGCATCGCTCCAGATAACAAAGACTAATCATAGATTATATAATAATAGGAGCGATTAGTTCTAATATGATTCCCGCTTTTTTACGCAATATAGAATTTCTATTGCTTTAATGATGGTCTCCTAAGACATACATACGATCATGGCCGATGTTATCTACAAGTTACCCTGCAATTCACCAAGTTGGTGGGTTATGTTATCTTACTTGCATTGCATTATGAACAGAATAATATTAATGCAATATCATTCATTACGGACTCTGTGTACAAATTATTTTATCGGCATAGATTTGCCATTCTGCGTGGTAATATCACAAACACTAACAAAAGGTCTATTCGGTCGGGTGGGAAGTGGCGTTCGCCGTGGAAGCTCATTAGCGTCTCTGTGCGCCAATATTGGTGTGGTGCAACCAGTGATGCAATTCCTCTCAAAGCTCGATGTGTTTTGCAGCCGCTGCTCGTTTCGCGTCTTCCTGCGACGCCGCTCCGAGCATCGAACACACGCCTTCGAAGGAGCCAACCTCGCCGAATGCCCTTCTTAACCGGCACTTTCCAACCTTACCTCACTAGCTCTTCATCATTATTAATTTTCTACTGATAGCATCCTTCGAAATGGCGCGTTATTTTGTCGTGCCGATCAATAACGTAATGGACCGCAAATCGCGCGTGTCAGAGGGTGGTGCATTCGTTGGCACGTGTGTTTGATGAGTTAGACGAAATATAAATTGGAACTTCGATACGTAACAGATTGTTTTATTAATCCACAATTACTGTACTGATTACTGGAAAAGATTCATTAAAGGAGGTGCTCGAACTGGCGGCCCTCAACCTTCAAACACAACATGCGTCTTCCGAACATTGACTGCCTCGTTCGTTCGAAAATTCCCGCCGTGTTTCGGATTGAATCACAAGCAGCCTGGATACGAGGGAAAAGGTCCGCCTCTTGACCGACTGCATTCATTTCCATACACGAGGTTCTTGATGTGATTCCAAACAAAAAATCCAGAGGATTGAGATCCGGGGAGCGAGCTGACTTAAAACCGGGCGCTTAGGTACGAGATTTTTCACCTCGTAGCTCGAACAGGAAACTATATATATCGTGGTAATTAGTGAATCATAAATATTTAACACTCAGCCACTTGAAAATCCTGTCCATCGATTGTAAATTTTTGATGAGGCACTTTATGAAGAACTTTCCGGAAATCAATGAAAACGGCATGTACTGTAGCATTTTTCTCTCTCCGCATCGATAACAAAAAGGTTTATTTTCCGGAATCCGTGCCGAAAAACGCTTAGCGAAGAACGACTAGCTGAATAGCGCATAACAGAGCTAAATTTACATGCACAATAATGACGTTCATAACATTGATCTGTAATTTTCATGGTTCTCTTTGCCGCCGCCTTCAATAAATTTTTGGATTTTGTAACTACACCTTGCCTGATTTATTTCTCGAATATTGTTTCAAGTAAGGCAGGATTATAAAGGCTGAATGTTTTTATACTAGAGCGGGCATTTCCTCGTGTCCAGGTCTTTATTTTGCTTGATTGAATCGAATTGCTACGCGATACTTCTTACGGGAAGCATCAAATCCTCCATCGAATCGCCTTAATGCATAGGAATAGGTTTCCCGCAAGCTTCACTGCCCGCAGTCAAGGTTTTCTGAAATTTTTTTAACGAATTTGTTTTTCCGCACTCTGTTGATCTACAGTAATTTCCTCTAACATGCGTCTATGTGAGTAATTCCTTTATATCATGGTTATAAGGAGGTTTCTCCATATTTTATTAGTTGTAATTAACCATAGGCCTTTGATCTTACATTTTCTTTGAATCATCTCTAATTGTTAAATATTTAAAAATATTTATTTTTGACGGATTCTGAATGAATTTATAGTCGAATTCGAGAGGAAATCAAGTTCTCTCTGAAGTAAAAATGAAATTTATTCTCAACAACTTATTTTTCCCAAATTAAAAATGTCACATTCATTTCCGTTTCGGGGAGATGGAGAAAAGAAGTGTTCCTGGAGTCAAACCCGTCTTCTCATCCAGGTCGATAATTCAGCTGAAAACTTCAAGAGAGATATTGAAAAAAGAACTTTGTTATTTCCACAAATTTAATTTTAAAACGACCGGTTTCACTACCATCGTAGCATCATCAGGTGAGTAAATTCCACAGACTTGAGCCTGACCTCATTACTGATATTCAAGAGAGATGTTTTCTGAAGAGTCAATACCATAGCATCGGTCTGAATGAAAATTGTCTTATTTGGTTTATTCGCATTCGCTATCGTTTAATGTAGTGAGAATTGCGAGACGAAAATCCCTTTTATATTATCCAGACGTTGAGAATGCGATTATCTGATTTCCGAACAGTTTTTTGGTCGTTCGCTACAGAGGAACATCTTCACCAAGCAGTATTCAAAGTGCAGAATGGCACACCGTGCGCCTTCCGACTACACACGCGGCATAAGATTCCCTCGCACCCGTCCACACCTGCCACCCTTCCAGAGGCCAGCACCTTGTTTGACGACCATCAATTATTGGACTCGGATGGCACATCCCTCCCGTTGGCATGCATCGACCCACCGTGCGCCTCCGCGGTTCAAACGAAGGACTTTGGTGCGTGTTACTGCGTGCGCGCACTGCTAGTGAAAGAGTCGAGTGATGGAGGAGAGGACGTTTTAGAGGAAGGGAGAGAGAGGAGGGGGGGAGGAATAAAGGGGAAAGGGGAGGAGAGGGGAGGAGGAAAGAGAAAGGGAGAGAGAGAGAAAGAGAGAGAGAGAAAGAGAGAGAGAGAGAGGAAGGGAGCGCGTGCCGTGGGCAGAGGCTGACGCAGGCACGCGCCGCGACAGCTTCCGCGTGTCTGGGAGGTGTGCATGCGAAGGTGTATAGAGAGGAAATCGATTATCTTATATAGGCATTGGGACTGTCGAATCTCTTTTACTTTGTCATATACGTAGTACATACTATGCAGAGGAAATATTGTAATCGCGAAAATATTCGACTCCGAGATTTTGATGGAAATACACGTTTTAGTTGTCTCCGAGTCCAAAAAAGTAGTTTATCACCATGCCATATTTACACAGTTCTAGGGCCTAAATGGCTGAAGTGAATCGAACAATATTTCGTATTTATGCACATCATCGTCCAAAATAGATTTTCTGAAGCGGTGAATAATATAGCGCAACAATGAAGGGTAGTTTATTCTTGTAGACTGTTACAAAGTCTTATTTTTTCTAAAACGGCGCGAATGGTTTTGGTTAAAATTCATTCAGTTATAGAGTTACTGGTCATAAACAATAGAAAATAAGCTATATCTCTCAAATAACAGCAATATAATGTCCAGTGACATTGTAATACATAGTATTTTTACGCCCAGCAAACGTATAGTTCTCCCCAGTCCTGACGTCATGCAACAATGCATGTCCAGTAATAATGCTTTAGTACGTATATGGCTTCGCCAATCCCCATAATCAGCCACTATAATTTTCTCGGTCAGGTGTAATGCTCGACTGTGGCGCCGCTCTTTAACAGACGTTAGAAAAGAGCGGGAGAGTCGAGCACTATTTATCACTGAGAGTAATGATATTTTTTACGACCTTCCCGAGTAGAAGTAGAAGATTGGAATTTGGTAAGAATGTTTGACTCTTATAGGGAATGCCATTTACGAAAACCCCCAAAAAAGACCCGGGTTCGACTCCAGATAATTTGATTTTTCATAAGATAACACGTAAAAATTAAATTAGCGAAGTACAAGCTTTCATTCTCTTGCTGATAGCAAGTAGAAAAATTGACCGTTTGATCTTCAAACTCAAACTGTTTTAAAGGAAAATGCACAAAGTTTCTTATTCTTATCATGGATGATCTTCCTCATTCCACAATCGCTCGAATTTAACGTTTAAATAACTTATCTAGGCAAAATTCATCGATTTCGTGATGATTTGCCTAGACAACCATGCCATTGTTGGAATCGATACTCCATTGTTGTCTCAATTCTCATACCAGTAATATATACGTACGCGTTGAGTGGCTTAATATGAGTCGTAAAACACTTAACGTGTCCTCCAGAGAGAGAGGGAGAAAGGTGCATGGAAATAAGGAGGAAGAGAGAGAGTGGGGGAAAGGACGTCAATTTCCAATCATTCCAGCTTTTTTATGGCAATAAATAAGGCTCATGTCAAACATTTTTTCATATAATCGTTTTTCTGGATGAGTCAGTTTTTGCTCAAGGCGAATTATATGTTGCAGTATCGCAAACCATAAATGGAAATAATTTGAGTTTATGTGAAAAATTCACAATTACATAAAATTTATTGGAAGGGCCCATCCAATAAATTTTATGGCTAAAGGAGTGGCTTATACCTTTAAATTTGATAATATTAAATTTTGTTTTATTTTTCTTATCCTGTTGTGGAATTTGTAATGCATATTTATGAATTGAAATTTTGAAAAATACAAAACAAGTGTATACAGAAATATCTTAAATAATGTACAACGGTTTTCTATGAGAAAGCATTCAAGTTTATGTAATACGTACATACATCCATTATGTCAGAATTTTGAATAAAAGTTTAATATTTGAATGATATGAATAAATAATTTCTAAGAATAATGAGCACGAGAGTTTAAGTTAAACAGTAAATTATATATTCATTTCCGTCATAGTGACGGGTTTTTATACTAATACCTGATATTTATGTATGGTATAACTATTTATCAAGTACTTGCATGCATGAGGTTATTAATATATTAATCCTATTTATGTGCAACAACAATATTCCTCAATTCTTTGTTGTTATAGTATTAGTGCTTATAGAAAAAATAGGAGAGAGAGAGAGGGAGAATAAGAGGGAAAGAGGAGGAAGAGAGGGAAAGGGAGAATAAGAGGAAGAGCGGGAGAATAGGAGGGAGAGAGGGGGAATAGGAGGGAGAGAGGGAGAATGGGAGGGATAGAGGGAGAATAAGAGGGAGAGAGGGAGAATAGGAGGGAGAGAGGGAGAATAGGAGGGAGAGAGGGTGAATAGGGGGAAGAAAGGAAAAATAGGAGAGAGAGAGAGAGGGAGAATAAGAGGGAAAGAGGAGGAATTGGAGGGAAAGAGGGGAAATAGGAGGAAGAGAGGGAAAGGGAGAATAAGAGGAAGAGCGGGAGAATAGGAGGGAGAGAGGGGGAATAGGAGGGAGAGAGGGTGAATAGGGGGAAGAAAGGAAAAATAGGAGAGAGAGGGAGAATAAGAGGGAAAGAGGAGGAATAGGAGGGAGAGAGGGGAAATAGGAGGAAGAGAGGGAAAGGGAGAATAAGAGGAAGAGCGGGAGAATAGGAGGGAGAGAGGGGGAATAGGAGGGAGAGAGGGTGAATAGGGGGAAGAAAAGAAAAATAGGAGGGAGAGAGAGGGAGAATAAGAGGGAAAGAGGAGGAATAGGAGGGAGAGAGGGGAAATAGGAGGAAGAGAGGGAAAGGGAGAAAAAGAGGAAGAGCAGGAGAATAGGAGGGAGAGAGGGAGAATAGGAAGGAGAGAGGGTGAATAGGGGGAAGAAAGGAAAAATAGGAGAGAGAGAGAGGGAGAATAAGAGGGAAAGAGGAGGAATAGGAGGGAGAGAGGGGAAATAGGAGGAAGAGAGGGAAAGGGAGAATAAGAGGAAGAGCGGGAGAATAGGAGGGAGAGAGGGAGAATAGGAGGGAGAGAGGGTGAATAGGAGGGAGAGAGGGAGAATAAGAGCGAGAGAAGGAGAATAGAAGGAAAGAGGGGGAATAGGAGGGATAGAGGAAGAGAGGGAAAATATGAGTGAGAGAGTGAAAAGAGGGGTAAGAGAGGGAGAATAAGAGGGAAAATAGGAGAGAGAGAAATAATAAGAGGGAGAGAGGGAGAATAGGAGGGAGAGAGGGTGAATAGGGGGAAGAAAGGAAAAATAGGAGAGAGAGAGAGAGGAAGAATAAGAGGGAAAGAGGAGGAATAGGAGGGAGAGAGGGGAAATAGGAGGAAGAGAGGGAAAGGGAGAAAAAGAGGAAGAGCGGGAGAATAGGAGGGAGAGAGGGAGAATAGGAGGGAGAGAGGGTGAATAGGGGGAAGAAAGGAAAAATAGGAGAGAGAGAGAGGGAGAATAAGAGGGAAAGAGGAGGAATAGGAGGGAGAGAGGGGAAATAGGAGGAAGAGAGGGAAAGGGAGAATAAGAGGAAGAGCGGGAGAATAGGAGGGAGAGAGGGAGAATAGGAGGGAGAGAGGGTGAATAGGGGGAAGAAAGAAAAAATAGGAGAGAGAGAGAGGGAGAATAAGAGGGAAAGAGGAGGAATAGGAGGGAGAGAGGGGAAATAGGAGGAAGAGAGGGAAAGGGAGAATAAGAGGAAGAGCGGGAGAATAGGAGGGAGAGAGGGAGAATAGGAGGGAGAGAGTGTGAATAGGGGGAAGAAAGGAAAAATAGGAGAGAGAGAGAGAGAGGGAGAATAAGAGGGAAAGAGGAGGAATAGGAGGGAGAAAAGGGAAATAGGAGGAAGAGAGGGAAAGGGAGAATAAGAGGAAGAGCGGGAGAATAGGAGGGAGAGAGGGAGAATAGGAGGGAGAGAGGGTGAATAGGGGGAAGAAAGGAAAAATAGGAGAGAGAGAGAGAGGGAGAATAAGAGGGAAAGAGGAGGAATTGGAGGGAAAGAGGGGAAATAGGAGGAAGAGAGGGAAAGGGAGAATAAGAGGAAGAGCGGGAGAATAGGAGGGAGAGAGGGGGAATAGGAGGGAGAGAGGGTGAATAGGGGGAAGAAAGGAAAAATAGGAGAGAGAGGGAGAATAAGAGGGAAAGAGGAGGAATAGGAGGGAGAGAGGGGAAATAGGAGGAAGAGAGGGAAAGGGAGAATAAGAGGAAGAGCGGGAGAATAGGAGGGAGAGAGGGGGAATAGGAGGGAGAGAGGGTGAATAGGGGGAAAAAGGAAAAATAGGAGGGAGAGAGAGATGGAGAATAAGAGGGAAAGAGGATAATAGGAGGGAGAGGGGGGAAATAGGAGGAAGAGAGGGAAAGGGAGAATAAGAGGAAGAGCGGGAGAATAGGAGGGAGAGAGGGGGTATAGGAGGGAGAGAAGGAGAATAGGAGGGCTAGAGGGGAAATAATAGGGAGAGATTGATTGATTGATTGAATGGTTTGGTCTTTATTTAGGGCGAGATTGAGACTAAGAAGTTCAATCTTCCACCTAACCCATCGTCATTAAACATATAATAATACCTATAACATTATGTAAACATGTACAAGTAACAATAAAAATACAAATATTGCATAAGGAAAATGTAATTTTGTGTGAAAAAATAGGACTCCTGAATGATGATCCATGTTAAAAAACCTTCTACAGGAATTCACCCATACAAGAAGGGGGGTGTGAATAACTTTTGAAATCCACTTAGTTTAACTAGAGACATCAATAAATGAAATTAAAACAAAATACAAATACATGAGAATCATAAAGCTATACAAATTGGAAATTTTGGCACAATATGAATAGATCATTGATGAAATGAACATATAAAAATGACAAAATGAATATATATTAACATTGTTATGACTAAACAAGACACAGGAGAAAAAAAAATGAATAGAATAAAATAACAAATATAGAATAAAATAAAATAATAAAGTATAAATAAAGCACAATAAGTATGGTTTTGTAAAAATAAAGATTAAGAAACATCGAAGCATTAAGTGTGTTTAACTGTTCCTTTGAAAGCCTATGAGAGATTTATAGTAGTTTCATTTGAATGATGAGAGGGAGTGCAAATTTTTTGTTTGAGGAAGGTCGTTCCATAGTCTCCAGGCGGTTACAATGAAGGACTTGTTGAAAATTACTGTTCTGTGATGAGGAATAAGGAGTTTATGGCTCCCTATGGTATTACGGTCATGTACAGTGACTATAGTCCTGAATTCCGTGGAAATATAATGTGGATTGCTAGAAGTAAGTAATTGGTATAGTAGGAAAGCAAGTGGAGACGTCTTCGGGACTCTAAATTTAACCAGTTTAGTTTCACACGTGAATCACAAATGTAGTCTAATTTCTTCATATTAAAGATATATCTAATGCACGCGTTATGTGTTCTTTGAATCTATAACGACAACTCTTGAGATAAATCTTGGTACGCTATATCTACATAGTCAATATGCGGAATAATGAGTGTAGTTACCAGATGCTTCTTTAGAGAAACCGGAGTACTGCTACTTAACTTCCAAAGTGAGTGAAGAGATGAGTTTACTGTTCTATACACATTTATAACATGTGGGGACCAAGAGATGTTTTCATCCTAGATTTTTTACCACTTTACATAAGGTATAGTTGAATTTGCTTTGCTGACCGGGATTCTTTGGAATTGATTAATAACGGCTAATATCTTAGGGTAACCAATTAAGGTAGCCTGTGATTTTTCGGGATTGATACTAAGAAAATATTTATTGATTCAGATCTCTAGCATTTTTAAGTCCTTATTGATATTCTTTAGGGTTCTCGCGGTAGAACTAGAATATATTTGCAAGTCGTCTACATAAAGGTGATGATTGCAGTATTTAAGGGACAAGGAGCAGTCATTTATGTACAAAGAAAATAGTTGGTGACGCAAATTTGAGCCCTGTGGGACGCCTCTCCCATTAATAAGCCAATCAGAGGAAGAATTAATGGAAATCACTTGTTGGGAACGATCGCTTAAATAAGATATCCAATTTATGGCTGACAGCGAGAAATTCATTAAGAGCAATTTTGACAGCATAACATCTTTGTCTATCGAGTCGAAAGCTTTACTGAAATCCAGTAGTACTAGGATTGTAACTTCCCTTTTGTCCATTGCGCGGCGAATGTCATCGGTGACTTTTACAAGAGTAGTGGTGATGCTGTGAGATTTACGAAAGCCAGATTGAAAGGAATCTAACAATTGATTTCAGTTAAGAAAGAGCGTGATTTGTTCATCTTCTAATTTTGCTAAGGTTTCTGATAAGGTAGGCAAAAAGCTAATTGGACGAAAATCTTTGATTTCAGTCGACTTCGATTTTTTTGGTAATGGCTTTATGAAAGCGCGTTTCCATTGCAATGGAAATTTTTCTTGAGATAGGGAGCTGTTACATATATTAGTTATTATTGGTAGAATAATATGTATAGTCTTGCATATAGCCACTGTTCCAAGCGTCTCACGTCGATTTAAAAAACAAATCACTCTCGTAGAACATTAGGAAAAGACCTCGCCTCGATGTAGCTTCCGCGTGTATTAGTTCGACCGCTTCCCACCAGATGCCATCCCACTCGCTCCTTCCTTCTCCCCTCGTGAGCGCGAGATGGGACCTCCTCCACACGCAGACTCCGAACCTGCGACGCTTTAGGGACCGTAGTTATTTTTTGCAAGGTCTACTGTTGCCACATAAACGCATTTTGACGATTTCCTTATTTTAAAATCGTCATAAATGTCATTTTTATTTTTAGGGACGAGGAACGACGTCAGCTGACATTTCGAAGTTAGAGTTCGACGAAGACCATTTCACTTTGCGATAAATATCTATCCGGTAATATTTCCACAGTTATCCTTAGTTATGACGCGGGAATATCGAGATGTCGATAAATTCATTTGGCCCAATAGGTTATCTTTTGAAATTTTAATCAAGCGCTTGGCAAGAAGGATTTTTAATTTCTATCGTTATTTCTATTTTCTAGACGAATTCTCATTAGACATTGGTCAGGCGAGCCAGATATTTCGGCTAAAAACATT
This sequence comes from Tanypteryx hageni, assembly GCA_028673005.1. NCBI lineage: Eukaryota > Metazoa > Arthropoda > Insecta > Odonata > Petaluridae > Tanypteryx > Tanypteryx hageni. Next base: position 239,892,225 of record CM054113.1, on the reverse strand, counting down.
TTTTTTGGAACTTCTTACCATGTACTTAAGCTTGGAATTTCATATATTTTCACAAAGCAGACGATAATGAACACCTATGTTTTTAATTTTAATTTTTACTTTGCTTTGGCTATTTAGTGTTTGTAATTCCTTAGGTAATTTGTTAAACGTATTAGGAATACCCACTTTCAATGTGAAGCGATCGCAAGCCGCTTAAAGAATTTCAGTTGGATCTACCAATGCGTTGCAAAGATATCAATGAAAAGGAATCGCTCACCAACGGGCAACTTTGCAGTTTTAATCTTAAAATTAAACGAATCATTGATATCTTTAGAATTAAATGTTTTAGACTCGCGCATTTGCTTAAAATTTATTCAACACGAAATATTTTGAAAATATCTATAAGACCTCTTACAGAAAATTTTAGCTTTAATTTAGTTACATGGCAACCGAAGCTCATTCGAGAGTGGCGAATTGTTCTTCTCGAAGATCCTCAGTCAAAAGCGCATTTTTTCTTGGAAACTCTCAGCGGACAAACGATCCACTTTGAAGACACATCGACTGATACATATTTCACGCCATATGTGTCCGTCGCCTCAATTGTGAAAGCTCAAAATCCTCACACGGATAATACGCGCCTTTGAATATAAGAGCGGCCATTTCGGTGGCTCCAATGCTTTCGTCAAACAGATATCGTTTCGACGATTAATGGCGGTCTTCGGTGAACTTTCAAGCAGTTACCGAGTGAAAAGAAGTCATTTTCCCTCCCACTATAGTCAGATGGGGTGAGAGCTTACTGGTAAACGGAGGACTATACAGTAATAAATTTGATCGTTTTAAATTTTCCATCCGATGAATTTTACATGTAGTATTTATTTCCTGCTCTAATTGAGAGAGGAAATTTCAGTGTTATTGACTAAGGAGGAGCGTGACAATGCATACCTTTTCTCGGATACTCTTTGTATATCGAAATTAGAGTATCTGGCCTCGGTGTTCGATCGACTGAATTATTCGAACCTGCGCCTGCACGGTAGTTACGCTCATGTTTTCACTGAACAGAGCAAAATGGACGGATTCATGACGAAGCTCAAATTTTGAAAACACAAGGTGGAGCTGGGAGATTACTCCAGATTTCCGATTCTACAACAGGTTCTTCCCGAAGCTTGCGATGATGATTTACAAGAGATGAAAGAACTCGTGTTTGCTCATTTAAAATCCCTTTAAGAGAATTTTGTGGAATACTTTTCAATGGAAGAAGTCACAGGTAAAGGCGTTGGATTCTGGACCCATTTACCGCCAAGAAGCTTACGATGCAGAAAAGCCCAGAGCTTATGGGGCCTCTCTTTGAACCCCGAACCGACCTTACTTTGAAGAAGGACTTTCAAACATCCAATTGTGTCAGATAGAGTTTTGGGCGTCGTTGTTTACAAAAGGTGATACTCGTGTAATTTCTGAGGAGGTCCTCAACGCCCCCGTTCAGTTCCAGAACATTTGTGAAAAGGGATTTTCTTGCCTCACAACTGAAAACCTAAACGCGGAACAGTCTCAGAACAAACCAGAATCCAGAAATGCAAAGCGCGCTCTCCAAAGTTATCCCTCGGTTTGAGGTTACGATTAAAGCAAAGCAGCTGCAACCCTGTCATTAATTACTTAAATTTAATTACAATTTTGTAATTCTTGAATCATGTTGTAATATTTACATGTGTGCTCGAGGTATTTTGGCACCCCGGGCGATAAATTTTTGTTAATATTTTCTTAATAGAATTTTTAATTTATTAATTGCTCCGTAAAATAATTGATAATGAAATGAAAACAAATATACCTCGATTCCCACGTGTTCCGCAATATAAATTGGAATCCATTATTTCAGGGGTTCGCAACCTCACCTATGTGACGAGCACCAAGTTGTTTTCTGGTGTATCAAGCGAGAACCACTATACTTGTGCGAAAAAATAATGATCATAAATACTAAAATCAATCCTCAAATTATATTAGTAATGTAGTTATATATGCTTAGAAAGAAAGCAACTGATCATATTAAATTACTAATGTTAGGAAACGCGATTTAAGCACCGCAGAATTGCACAACCAGGCTGCCGAAGAGCACAATCAAGCTGCCAAAGAGCACAGCGGTGCTCGCGAGCACCAGGTTGGGAGCCTCTGCATCATTTGTTTACTTGCAAGTAGTGTATAGATAGATGTTTGGGTTAGCGCCCTCAGTACTTTGTCGCCCCGGGCAACCGCCTGACTCGCACCTGCCCCGGGCCTGCCCTGCCTACATGGTTTGTTTACTTTGTCATTTTAATATGCTCCTTGGATGTTTTTGTGTGGTGGGCTTGGTTGGCTTCCGCAATGCGGTGTCCACTTTCTAAAGGGATCCGTTCCCACAGAAAAGGTTGAGAAGTAGGTACTGCTGTAAATCATCCTCGCGTTATTATTCCAAAGTCTCTTCTTCTCTTTCTTTTCTTAGAATATTATTTTCGATATATCCATTTCGCTCTTCTCTACTATTTCTTTGACTTCTTCCTCGTTAGTATCTTTCTCCATCCAATTCACTTCTTCTATTCTAAGACACTTTCTTAAATGTTTTTAGTTTTTATAGTTCTTAAAATCATCCCGTTACCGCACAGGAAAGGCAAAAAATCAGTTTGATAAGAACGGGAGGAATAAAATCCAGTACATAAGATAAACACAATTTATATTGGCGTGCGATTTTCTCCATTTTTTCTGTAGTTACTATTTAAGGGATCCAATTTTGTTAACCTCATAGTGCTCATACAAATACACAATTTCATTGATTTTCCGAAATAAATATTGTGTTATTTAAATAAATTATTTAAAAACTATCTCACGTTTACGACCTTCTTATAGTTTCAGGCGTCACTTGGTGGAATTTCATCATAATGTCAAATAAAGGGACTTATTGTAATTCCACATAAATTTATTTAAAACGACCTAGGTTTCGTTGCAATGCAACATCGTCAGGATGACCTTCTCCTTAATGTGACAAATGTTTAATTTATCAACAGAAATAACACGGTGATGTGCCTTATGATTCCCTTTATAGAAACTATTTTCTTTGAATAAGAGACTGTATTTCAAAGGTATAATTTAATATTCACGCATATGTATCTTTGTTCGCTCTCTTCTTTGCCCTCGGCGCTGCCCTCTTTTCCCTCCATCCACTACTCTCCTTTTCGTCCGTGAGCTGCATTTGCAATGCTTCAGTTTGAAATTTTTCTTTCCTTATCAAATAAAAAATAATAGGAAAAAACATCTGAGGAGAGGATGCTTTGAACCATGAGAACCTTTTCGTCCTCATATCTTATCTCTTCCCACCCCATTCCCTCTTTTTCCCCTCCCATTCCCCCAGCAGTCTGTTTACTCGGCTCGCTTTTAACGTACGCTAGAATATTCTGTAGATACGAAGAGAATGAATAAATGGCGATAAAATATTATTAGATCGCTCTTCGTTCATTTATCAACATTGTGTCTCATTCACGAAATTTTACATAAATATACCATCTATATCTTCTGATCCTCAAAATTTTTATAATTTGTCTACTCTGGAATATCTCGGCGGTTTTGCTCATTTGTTACGATGAATTTGAACGCTAGAGATTTTATTTGTAATCCCGAAGCGACACCATTTTGCAATGATTCAATCATTAAAAGTATATTATTTTACAGTCATACATACTTACGTGCTCGCAGAACAAGTTATATCGCAGTTTTACAGGTAAAAACTCCCATTGTTGTTACTATTGCACTATTTTCTCCTGTCGATCACTCGGTTCGATCGGATATCTTAGTTCACTCGAAATAACTCGTTATGAAAACAAGCTAACCGAGCACAGCCGATTTAACGCATCTATCCCAAAAGCAATCCGACGTTGCAGAAGTAACCTCCGTCCGAACTCCATAAGCAAATGCTCGAAAACAGCTAAACTCCACGTGAGGTGTGCACAATAATCGCGGAAAGGACCGAGACATCAGCAGGAAATGAATAAATTTGCGGTGGGCAATCGAAAACGAGAAAACTCGTAACAAAAACATTCGTCTAATCTGACGAGAGATCCCAGATGGATTCGCGAGGCCCATTCGTCGGCGACAGAGAGCGCGAAAAACGATCTGCGATTTTAAAGGCACAAACTGTCAAAACAATCAGGACCGTCGGCGAGACGCTGCAGACGGCGGAACCGATCGTTCCGTGCGGAAGACGACGACTTCTCTCTCTTAGACTTACCTGTCGTGCGCGCCCGAAGAAGGGCCGACGGAGGGCTCTCTTGGGACAGCGGCGGCGGCAGAGGCCTCTGGCGGCAGCGGAGGAGGAAGGATGCGGCCGTGTAGCGGTGCGGCAGATGGTGCGAATGAGCAGGAGGGGTGACGAGCGAACGGGTTGTTGGTGCTTTACTGGCGCGAGATGACTCCGACTCGAACGTAGGGTGTGTGGGGGGAGAGGGAGGGGAGTGGGAGAGGAGTGGGAGGGGGGGAGGGGGCATGAGATGAAAAACGAAGCGCGCGCAGGAAGGCGCCCATTCTCCCCTCGAGCGATCGGAAGGAAGAGAGATACAGAAAGGAGACGAAGAGAGGAAGAGGGAGAAATAGGACTGGGTCCATCTCTCGCTTGGAGGGGACGCAGACACTGAAATTGCTCCTCGACACCCTCTCTCAACCGAATTTTTGAAACGACTTCCAACTTTTACGACGCGTGGTTATCGCGGAACCCGGAAGGCGAGGCGAGACATCGCCACTCAATTTCCGGAAGAATACGGAAAAGGGATTTCTACAAGAAACACTGAATATGTACCCACAATGACCACAGACGGGAATAACCAATTTCTTAACATTCGTCTATGTCGTAAAACTTCTCTAGCCCGATTGTCACATAAACCCCCTCCCTCTCTCCTCATATCTCCATCTCTCCTCATATCTCCCTCTCTCCTCCAATCTCCCTCTCTCCTAATATCTCCCTCTCCTTATATCTCCCTCTCTCCTCATATCTCCCTCTCTCCTCATATCTCCCTCTCTCCTCATATCTCCCTCTCTCCTCCAATCTCCCTCTCTCCTAATATCTCCCTCACCTTATATCTCCCTCTCTCCTCATATCTCCCTCTCTCCTCATATCTCCCTCTCTCCTCATATCTCCCTCTCTCCTCATATCTCCCTCTCTCCTCCAATCTCCCTCTCTCCTAATATCTCCCTCTCCTTATATCTCCCTCTCTCCTCATATCTCCCTCTCTCCTCATATCTCCCTCTCTCCTCATATCTCCCTCTCTCCTCATATCTCCCTCTCTCCTCCAATCTCCCTCTCTCCTAATATCTCCCACTCTCCTTATATCTCCCTCTTCATATCTCTCTCCTTATATTTCCCTCTTCATATCTCTCTCCTCATATCTCCCTCTTCATATTCCATACCACCTTCTCCGATGCAATTGCCATCAACTCGTGGGGGAGAGAGAGCGAGAGTCGATTGGGCCAACACACCTTTCTCAGAGCTAAGAGAGGTGTTGTTCTTTGCAAAGGTGACACGCCCATTCCGCCCTCCCCTTTGAGCCTCCGCAACATCGCCCGCCCCTTCCGCGCCCTCGTTTTCACTCCGCTCCTTCCTGTTTGGCAAACCTCCTCCCCCGCGCACGCATCTTCCTCCTTCACCTCCATCCCTCCTCACCCTACCTTCTCTTCCTCGCTTCCTTCCTCCGCCTCTCGGTCACGGGAACACCACGATCGAAAACCCCGGTGTTTAGTCCCGGGAGACGAACGAACGAGGCTAGGGGAGGTAAGGGAGGTTATAGGGAAGGTGCCTTCTCTCTGTCTGCTCCGAAATATATATATATCCCCGCGACACGCGAATAGGCGAACCAATTGAAGAGCTAGCCTTCTTCGCCCTTTCTTTCTCTCTCTATCACCTTTGCAAGACATGGATTCCTTCATTTTTATTCTTTTCATTGAAGGAATAGATGGAAAAGGAGAATATCTTCCTCAAATTAATCAATTTAAACGCTTATATGTATATATGTATATATTTACTCTCTCTCATCTTCCTATGGAGAATCAGCGAGTATGGCAAACCCTCTCTCTCTCTCTTTCGCCCGAGAAAAACAGAGGAAAGGTTATTTTTCGATCTCCACAACTTCCTACCTCCCTCTCCGTCGAACAGGGATCCTGCAGCTTTCCCAGGCGTCACTGAGCGCCTGCTGAGATCCGCGTGGACCTGGCATCACGCGAGTTTCTCGCCATCTCCTCTCCCAACACCCACCTCTCCTCTCATCACTCCCTCCCCTCCTCCTACAAATCCTCCTACACCTCCTCCTACACCTCCTCCTACACCTCTTCCTGCCCCTCCTCCTACCCCCTTCTCATACCCCTCCTACATTTCCTCCTACCCCTCCCCCTACCCCTCCTCCTACACCTCCTCATATCCCTCCTGCCCCTCCTCATATCTCTCCTCCTACCCCTCCTCCTACACCTCCTCATACCCCTCCTGCCCCTCCTCATACCTCTCCTCATACCCCTCCTCCTCCTCCTGCCCCTCCTCATACCTCTCCTCCTACCCCTCATCCTACACCTCCTCATACACCTCCTCCTACCCCTCCTCCTATCCCTCCTCCTTCCCCTCCTCCTACCACCTTCTCCTCACCCCATCCGGCACCCTCCGACCTAAGCCGTCTCCCCCCCCCCCTCCTCCTCGAGTGGACAGCGCCGTGAATTTATCCTCACGGTCACCGTGCAAAGGGTCCCTTGACCACTTGTGCTAAATGGGAGGGCCATCTTGCTATTGACGTGATGTTCTCATTCGCCTCGCGTATTTTTCGCGCCATACGAGAAATCACTGCGAGCGCATAATTGCTCCTGCGGATGTAAATCTCTCTCTCCCTTCATCCCCCCTTTTTCCACTCCCACCCATCTCCCATCTCCACCCCTTTTCCTGCATCCCTCCCTCCCAATTTCCTCCACTCGTCAACAAGCCCTCGGAAGTCTCTTGTATCCGCTCTCATTGATTGGACAGCGACCGGAGATGCCTGGTTCGATTGATTGAAAGTACTTGGTGATATAATCTACGGAATCTTACGAAAAATGTTCCACTGTTGGATTTATCTGGAAACATTAAAGCTACGATTACATATCATTTATATTTTCTTACCGCGCGCAATTCTTTGCTAAATGATTTCTGGAATAAGTCGTCTTCCTTAATGGCTCTAAAACAATAATTTCCAAAGTAAAATTAGTCGTGTCCGCATTTGGGGACACTTGCCTTTTTGCGGTGGTCGCATCATTAAATTTAATGTCTGAGTGATATTTGGTATTCTACGTAAGTCACCTAAGAAATTTAAGGAGATAAAATAACAATACAAATACAGTAATCCTTCCGTATTCACGAGGATTACGTTCCTGGAAAACACCGTGAATACTGGATTCGCAAATACTGAACTAATATTTTTGGGTTAAAATGATGTGTTTCTGACATTATTTTAATATTTATATGGAGTTTAGTTTTTTAATGCAAATTAATAAATTAGCGTGAAAAATGTGTAATTTAAATTTTAGTTGCCAAAGAACAGACCACAACTAACAGAATTACAGTAGAATACAATAAAACAATTGATTGCATTGTAATTTACATTCATTACATTGCACTAGTACAATACAATAAAACTATTTATTACATTTCGTTTCTCTCCCCCAACACTCCCTCTAGCCAAACTGGTCACAATACGTGCATACAACAAGCGATTTGGTTACAAATGATCTAGCGCGCGTAATCTTGAATAAGCGCATTTAGTCTCGCGAATAAATGCTTACTAATATTTTAACGCGAATAAGCGAATTCGCATATATAGAGTTCGCGAATACGGGGGGTTTGCTGTATAACTTATAAAAAATGTGACATCACAGTATCAATTGCAGTCTGCATATTAATTATTTCTGCTTAAATATAATTTTCTGGTGCCCGCGCTTGAGAATCATTGCAGCCTAGAATGATTCGTGAAGCTAACATGTTCTCTTAAATCATCGAGGTTCATTAATACTTCTGGTTATTTAGACCAGAGCTTCTCAACCTATTTGGAGGTACGTAACCCTTTAGAAACTGGAGACCGCTTCACGGAACCCCACAATGCTCTTCAAACAAAAATATCTAAGGAACATATTACAATAACAAAGTAAACAAACCATACAGTAAAACGGTCAAACTTTACTCTAATGGCTCCTAAACTACTAGCATAAATGGCATCAAAATTAACAAAGAACAAAAACTAACAAAAAAGGCAAATGGCAAATAACGAAATGAAATCGATAAATAGGCCCTACAAAGAAAATATTTTCACGTTTGACTATCTGCAGGGCCGTCCCTAGGGGGCTGCGGGGCCCGGAGCGATCAGCATTTGCGGGGCCCCTTAACAATATGAAACCATCAAGGTATAATTCGCGCACTAAAAAATAATTGTAAAAATATTGTATATTTTAAAATATGTACATTTAAATATACATATATTTTCTATTGTACTTTTAAAATGTGGAATTGCTTCTTGAGTTAAAGAACAAAAACAAGTCCTTCGTTAGGAATACCAACAATAATTTGATCATTTACGCCTGATTCATAATTATCTATTCTCATTATTCTGTCGCAAGTGGGTCTTGAAAACTGCATGTATACATACCTAAAATATGGACATGAATATAAACATACAGAAATCTCAAATGAATGGCAACATATAATACGTGAGTTCAACTTAATACTAAAGTTGAATTAAAACTCATTGTTTATTGCTCTGTCTACTTTCAAAAATTCAACTTCCTCGACTTTCTTGCAGCACATTCTGCCATTGGGTTATTTCTCTCTCGGTAGACAGCATAGCCAAACCATTCAATCTCTCTTGGGACATTGCTGTCCTATGATAGTTGTTTTATTATTTTAAGTTTTGAAAAACTTCACTCCGATGATGTCACTGTGACCGGAATTGCAAAACAAAGTCCTATACGCTATCTCTGTATTTGGGAAGGAACCATTTGATGACCTGAGAAACCTAAGGATTTCAAATGCATTTTTCTTTCCTTGTCGAAGCACACGCAGTTTTGGGGAAATGTCTCTACTGTTGACGTCGTGAGAATCTTTATCACTCAATATGTTGTCTAAATTTATATACGGGTTTTTCACTTCGTCTTCTGTTAATTCTCCAAGTTTATAAAATTATATAGGAAGCCGAAATTACCTGCGTACTCTTCCATTTGTTCAAAACGCGTCGTCATTGACATGAAAGCCCGATCTACGATGACAAAGAGGTATCTAGTTTCAAATGCCTTTTCAGCCGAATACCTCGAATGTCGTCCACGCTTAACAGCAATCTTAATCTTCCTGCGTAGCGCGGGGCCCGGGGCAATCGTCCCGATTCGCCGTGCCATATGGACGGCGCTGACTATCTGTTAAACAAAAATATAATAACACTACCATTTAACAGCTCAAAATGTTTGGCTGGTAAAATTAAATTACAAAAAAATTTTTTTTAATGAAAATATATTACAAAAAATTGTAGAAAAGGAACATTTATAATAATGAATCGTTTATTAAAAATACTAACTTAAAGATATGTGAAATAGTTGAATTTGGTATTTTATGGTGCACCAGAACGAAGTTCAAAACTGGTAAATAATAAATTAATATTTTTACGCATTATTTGGTTTCCAAAAAATACATTATATTTACCACACGCCATCTTCCAATTAAGATCCAACTTAAGGTTGAAGAAGGTGAAAGAGAACTAAATAGATATAATCAAGTAATTTTAACGTTCTGATAAAATTTAATGATATCATCATCAATGTAGTATTCCTTTGAAATGATAAAACAAAAAATAAATCTGAAGCGTATTTTGGGGAAACTGGTGGGTTCAAAATTTGAAATCTTTGGGTTGACAACAAGCCATAATTCTCCCGCTAATGAAAGCCTGTCACAATACAGCTGTGACCAACAGGCACTCCAACAGTCACCAAAACCCTAGAAGTTTCCAGTATGTGATATTATATAAATTTGTTTATATCAACCCATGTTAACATTTAATTGCCATAAAAAACATACAAGAATTAGAAGTGAATGGTTTCTGTTGACATGCGCAATAAAGGCGATTAAACCACGTCCTTTCTGTTACACTTGTACATATATTCGCGGAACCCCAGGACCTCTTCCGTAAAACTCAGGTTGAGAAGCACTGATTTAGACAACCACATAATGTACCACTATTTATTTGTCTATATTTTGATGCATTTTGTCTTCTTTATAGCCGTAGATGACTTATTCAACGCGTGATACCTTCAAGAAATTTCGTGTAGATCTGAAGTTAGAAGCCACGTTTAAATGCGTGATATTAATAGCAAGCTTTGGAAATTCGCAGACCTGCTTTAGATTCAAGACAGTCGATATAGTCCTTTACATTGTTTGACTTTTTGATTGATCGAACTCTCGATGGGCCGATCGCTCACCAATCGGCATGTCAGCAAAGATCACTGATTTTACGAAAAGGAGCGTTAGCAAGAATGATAATCGGATTATTTTTCTGTTTAAATAACTTCAAGAGTGAGATTGAATCTTGAAAAAAAATCGCGTTTGATTCGGTGAAATGGGAGAACGGATTATAAAGAACTGCTTTTACTATTCATTGAAAAAGGAAAAACAGTCCTTGGATTGGAGAAAGGGGTGTGAAAGCGTTCACAGCTTTGGATGAGTCGGGGAGGCAAAGTTCCCCGGATGCCGAATGTCGCCGAAGTGGCCGGAAGATGAATAGTGCCTTCGATATTCGACGCCCAAGCTAATGAATTTTAGGGAGCTTACCATCCGGACAAATATATTATATATTGTCAAAAATATTTTTATAAAAAAAGCCCTTGCGCCCAGAATGTCAGTTATTTCTCTCTATCAAGAACAACGTCTAATTTTACCTAAGTATCTCGTGTATAGTGAGAGGAGTGAGAGGTCTAAAGGAAGAAGGAGGAGAAGGAGGCCTGGAGGAGGGAGGTCTGGAGGGGAGTTAGAGGGGAGGGAGGCCTGGAGGATGAAAGGAGGGAGGTCTGGAGGATGAAAGGAGAGAGGCCTGGCGGAAGAAAGGAGGTTGGCCTGGAGGGGAGTTAGAGGAGAGGGAGGCCTGGAGGATGAAAAGAGGGAGGCCTGGAGGAAGAAAGGAGAGAGGCCTGGAGTATGAAAGGAGGGAGGCCTGTAGGATGAAAGGAGGGTGGCCTGGAGGGCAGGAAGAGGGGAGGGAGGCCTAAAGGAGAATAATTGGGAGGAGTGCTTTGGTCGCTTGTTACTTATTGTTTTGGATGACGATTGAATTCTGGCAATTCTCAGAAGCGGAGTAACTAGATATAATCCCACTAGTATAATTGCCCGTCAAATATGACGGGCATGTGCAGATTAAGTATTAAAATTAGGGTACTCTCATTCTTCCTACCCATATCCCCATCCTCCCTCCCCTTCTCCCTCCCTCTCTCCCTCCCTCTCTCCCTCTCCCCTCGTCTTAGTCTTATGCTCGTGGGAGCCTGACGTGCCCTTAGGTTGCTCCATCCCATTCACTTTTGTATTATCAGTGAGTACCTGCGAAGATGCCGCCGAATAGTATGAAGAAGGACCTCGAAGTCGAGAGCACTGATCTCCGTGCTATGATGGAGACTCTGATAAACACGATGTCCTCATTCCAACACGAATTAGGAAAAATTCAGAGAGAAGAAACACCTAAGAGAAAAGAGAACCTCTCCTCTCTGGAGGAAAGATTCCAATTTATATTGCGGAACACGTGGGAATCGAGGTATATTTGTTTTCATTTCATTATCAATTATTTTACGGAGCAATTAATAAATTAAAAATTCTATTAAGAAAATATTAACAAAAATTTATCGCCCGGGGTGCCAAAATACCTCGAGCACTCATGTAAATATTACAACATGATTCAAGAATTACAAAATTGTAATTAAATTTAAGTAATTAATGACAGGGTTGCAGCTGCTTTGCTTTAATCGTAACCTCAAACCGAGGGATAACTTTGGAGAGCGCGCTTTGCATTTCTGGATTCTGGTTTGTTCTGAGACTGTTCCGCGTTTAGGTTTTCAGTTGTGAGGCAAGAAAATCCCTTTTCACAAATGTTCTGGAACTGAACGGGGGCGTTGAGGACCTCCTCAGAAATTACACGAGTATCACCTTTTGTAAACAACGACGCCCAAAACTCTATCTGACACAATTGGATGTTTGAAAGTCCTTCTTCAAAGTAAGGTCGGTTCGGGGTTCAAAGAGAGGCCCCATAAGCTCTGGGCTTTTCTGCATCGTAAGCTTCTTGGCGGTAAATGGGTCCAGAATCCAACGCCTTTACCTGTGACTTCTTCCATTGAAAAGTATTCCACAAAATTCTCTTAAAGGGATTTTAAATGAGCAAACACGAGTTCTTTCATCTCTTGTAAATCATCATCGCAAGCTTCGGGAAGAACCTGTTGTAGAATCGGAAATCTGGAGTAATCTCCCAGCTCCACCTTGTGTTTTCAAAATTTGAGCTTCGTCATGAATCCGTCCATTTTGCTCTGTTCAGTGAAAACATGAGCGTAACTACCGTGCAGGCGCAGGTTCGAATAATTCAGTCGATCGAACACCGAGGCCAGATACTCTAATTTCGATATACAAAGAGTATCCGAGAAAAGGTATGCATTGTCACGCTCCTCCTTAGTCAATAACACTGAAATTTCCTCTCTCAATTAGAGCAGGAAATAAATACTACATGTAAAATTCATCGGATGGAAAATTTAAAACGATCAAATTTATTACTGTATAGTCCTCCGTTTACCAGTAAGCTCTCACCCCATCTGACTATAGTGGGAGGGAAAATGACTTCTTTTCACTCGGTAACTGCTTGAAAGTTCACCGAAGACCGCCATTAATCGTCGAAACGATATCTGTTTGACGAAAGCATTGGAGCCACCGAAATGGCCGCTCTTATATTCAAAGGCGCGTATTATCCGTGTGAGGATTTTGAGCTTTCACAATTGAGGCGACGGACACATATGGCGTGAAATATGTATCAGTCGATGTGTCTTCAAAGTGGATCGTTTGTCCGCTGAGAGTTTCCAAGAAAAAATGCGCTTTTGACTGAGGATCTTCGAGAAGAACAATTCGCCACTCTCGAATGAGCTTCGGTTGCCATGTAACTAAATTAAAGCTAAAATTTTCTGTAAGAGGTCTTATAGATATTTTCAAAATATTTCGTGTTGAATAAATTTTAAGCAAATGCGCGAGTCTAAAACATTTAATTCTAAAGATATCAATGATTCGTTTAATTTTAAGATTAAAACTGCAAAGTTGCCCGTTGGTGAGCGATTCCTTTTCATTGATATCTTTGCAACGCATTGGTAGATCCAACTGAAATTCTTTAAGCGGCTTGCGATCGCTTCACATTGAAAGTGGGTATTCCTAATACGTTTAACAAATTACCTAAGGAATTACAAACACTAAATAGCCAAAGCAAAGTAAAAATTAAAATTAAAAACATAGGTGTTCATTATCGTCTGCTTTGTGAAAATATATGAAATTCCAAGCTTAAGTACATGGTAAGAAGTTCCAAAAAAAATGTTTTTAGCCGAAATATCTGGCTCGCCTGACCAATGTCTAATGAGAATTCGTCTAGAAAATAGAAATAACGATAGAAATTAAAAATCCTTCTTGCCAAGCGCTTGATTAAAATTTCAAAAGATAACCTATTGGGCCAAATGAATTTATCGACATCTCGATATTCCCGCGTCATAACTAAGGATAACTGTGGAAATATTACCGGATAGATATTTATCGCAAAGTGAAATGGTCTTCGTCGAACTCTAACTTCGAAATGTCAGCTGACGTCGTTCCTCGTCCCTAAAAATAAAAATGACATTTATGACGATTTTAAAATAAGGAAATCGTCAAAATGCGTTTATGTGGCAACAGTAGACCTTGCAAAAAATAACTACGGTCCCTAAAGCGTCGCAGGTTCGGAGTCTGCGTGTGGAGGAGGTCCCATCTCGCGCTCACGAGGGGAGAAGGAAGGAGCGAGTGGGATGGCATCTGGTGGGAAGCGGTCGAACTAATACACGCGGAAGCTACATCGAGGCGAGGTCTTTTCCTAATGTTCTACGAGAGTGATTTGTTTTTTAAATCGACGTGAGACGCTTGGAACAGTGGCTATATGCAAGACTATACATATTATTCTACCAATAATAACTAATATATGTAACAGCTCCCTATCTCAAGAAAAATTTCCATTGCAATGGAAACGCGCTTTCATAAAGCCATTACCAAAAAAATCGAAGTCGACTGAAATCAAAGATTTTCGTCCAATTAGCTTTTTGCCTACCTTATCAGAAACCTTAGCAAAATTAGAAGATGAACAAATCACGCTCTTTCTTAACTGAAATCAATTGTTAGATTCCTTTCAATCTGGCTTTCGTAAATCTCACAGCATCACCACTACTCTTGTAAAAGTCACCGATGACATTCGCCGCGCAATGGACAAAAGGGAAGTTACAATCCTAGTACTACTGGATTTCAGTAAAGCTTTCGACTCGATAGACAAAGATGTTATGCTGTCAAAATTGCTCTTAATGAATTTCTCGCTGTCAGCCATAAATTGGATATCTTATTTAAGCGATCGTTCCCAACAAGTGATTTCCATTAATTCTTCCTCTGATTGGCTTATTAATGGGAGAGGCGTCCCACAGGGCTCAAATTTGCGTCACCAACTATTTTCTTTGTACATAAATGACTGCTCCTTGTCCCTTAAATACTGCAATCATCACCTTTATGTAGACGACTTGCAAATATATTCTAGTTCTACCGCGAGAACCCTAAAGAATATCAATAAGGACTTAAAAATGCTAGAGATCTGAATCAATAAATATTTTCTTAGTATCAATCCCGAAAAATCACAGGCTACCTTAATTGGTTACCCTAAGATATTAGCCGTTATTAATCAATTCCAAAGAATCCCGGTCAGCAAAGCAAATTCAACTATACCTTATGTAAAGTGGTAAAAAATCTAGGATGAAAACATCTCTTGGTCCCCACATGTTATAAATGTGTATAGAACAGTAAACTCATCTCTTCACTCACTTTGGAAGTTAAGTAGCAGTACTCCGGTTTCTCTAAAGAAGCATCTGGTAACTACACTCATTATTCCGCATATTGACTATGTAGATATAGCGTACCAAGATTTATCTCAAGAGTTGTCGTTATAGATTCAAAGAACACATAACGCGTGCATTAGATATATCTTTAATATGAAGAAATTAGACTACATTTGTGATTCACGTGTGAAACTAAACTGGTTAAATTTAGAGTCCCGAAGACGTCTCCACTTGCTTTCCTACTATACCAATTACTTACTTCTAGCAATCCACATTATATTTCCACGGAATTCAGGACTATAGTCACTGTACATGACCGTAATACCATAGGGAGCCATAAACTCCTTATTCCTCATCACAGAACAGTAATTTTCAACAAGTCCTTCATTGTAACCGCCTGGAGACTATGGAACGACCTTCCTCAAACAAAAAATTTGCACTCCCTCTCATCATTCAAATGAAACTACTATAAATCTCTCATAGGCTTTCAAAGGAACAGTTAAACACACTTAATGCTTCGATGTTTCTTAATCTTTATTTTTACAAAACCATACTTATTGTGCTTTATTTATACTTTATTATTTTATTTTATTCTATATTTGTTATTTTATTCTATTCATTTTTTTTTCTCCTGTGTCTTGTTTAGTCATAACAATGTTAATATATATTCATTTTGTCATTTTTATATGTTCATTTCATCAATGATCTATTCATATTGTGCCAAAATTTCCAATTTGTATAGCTTTATGATTCTCATGTATTTGTATTTTGTTTTAATTTCATTTATTGATGTCTCTAGTTAAACTAAGTGGATTTCAAAAGTTATTCACACCCCCCTTCTTGTATGGGTGAATTCCTGTAGAAGGTTTTTTAACATGGATCATCATTCAGGAGTCCTATTTTTTCACACAAAATTACATTTTCCTTATGCAATATTTGTATTTTTATTGTTACTTGTACATGTTTACATAATGTTATAGGTATTATTATATGTTTAATGACGATGGGTTAGGTGGAAGATTGAACTTCTTAGTCTCAATCTCGCCCTAAATAAAGACCAAACCATTCAATCAATCAATCAATCTCTCCCTATTATTTCCCCTCTAGCCCTCCTATTCTCCTTCTCTCCCTCCTATACCCCCTCTCTCCCTCCTATTCTCCCGCTCTTCCTCTTATTCTCCCTTTCCCTCTCTTCCTCCTATTTCCCCTCTCTCCCTCCTATTCCTCCTCTTTCCCTCTTATTCTCCCTCTCTCTCTCCCTCCTATTTTTCCTTTCTTCCCCCTATTCACCCTCTCTCCCTCCTATTCCCCCTCTCTCCCTCCTATTCTCCCGCTCTTCCTCTTATTCTCCCTTTCCCTCTCTTCCTCCTATTTCCCCTCTCTCCCTCCTATTCCTCCTCTTTCCCTCTTATTCTCCCTCTCTCTCTCTCCTATTTTTCCTTTCTTCCGCCTATTCACCCTTTCTCCCTCCTATTCCCCCTCTCTCCCTCCTATTCTCCCGCTCTTCCTCTTATTCTCCCTTTCCCTCTCTTCCTCCTATTTCCCCTCTCTCCCTCCTATTCCTCCTCTTTCCCTCTTATTCTCCCTCTCTCTCTCTCCTATTTTTCCTTTCTTCCCCCTATTCACCCTCTCTCCCTCCTATTCCCCCCTCTCTCCCTCCTATTCTCCCGCTCTTCCTCTTATTCTCCCTTTCCCTCTCTTCCTCCTATTTCCCCTCTCTCCCTCCTATTCCTCCTCTTTCCCTCTTATTCTCCCTCTCTCTCTCTCCTATTTTTCCTTTCTTCCCCCTATTCACCCTCTCTCCCTCCTATTCTCCCGCTCTTCCTCTTATTCTCCCTTTCCATCTCTTCCTCCTATTTCCCCTCTCTCCCTCCTATTCCTCCTCTTTCCCTCTTATTCTCCCTCTCTCTCGCTCTCCTATTTTTCCTTTCTTCCCCCTATTCACCCCTCTCTCCCTCCTATTCTCCCCTCTCTCCCTCCTATTCTCCCGCTCTTCCTCTTATTCTCCCTTTCCCTCTCTTCCTCCTATTTCCCCCCCTCTCCCTCCTATTCCTCCTTTTTCCCTATTATTCATCTATATCATTCTAATATTTTTCCTTTCTTCCCCCTATTCACCCTCTCTCCCTCCTATTCTCCCTCTCTCCCCTCTTATTATTTATCTCTCTCCTATTTTCCCTCTTATTCTCCCTCTCTCACCCTTCTTTTCACTCTCTCACTCATATTTTCCCTCTCTTCCTCTATCCCTCCTATTCCCCCTCTTTCCTTCTATTATCCTTCTCTCGCTCTTATTCTCCCTCTCTCCCTCCTATTCTCCCTCTCTCCTTCCTATTCTCCCTCTCTCCCTCCTATTCTCCCGCTCTTCCTCTTATTCTACCTTTCTCTCTCTTCCTCCTATTTCCCCTCTCTCCCTCCTATTCCTCCTCTTTCCCTCTTATTCTCCCTCTCTCTCGCTCTCCTATTTTTCCTTTCTTCCCCCTATTCACCCTCTCTCCCTCCTATTCTCCCTCTCTCCCTCCTATTCTCCCGCTCTTCCTCTTATTCTCCCTTTCCCTCTCTTCCTCCTATTTCCCCCCTCTCCCTCCTATTCCTCCTTTTTCCCTATTATTCATCTATATCATTCTAATATTTTTCCTTTCTTCCCCCTATTCACCCTCTCTCCCTCCTATTCTCCCTCTCTCCCTCTTATTATTTATCTCTCTCCTATTTTCCCTCTTATTCTCCCTCTCTCACCCTTCTTTTCACTCTCTCACTCATATTTTCCCTCTCTTCCTCTATCCCTCCTATTCCCCCCTCTTTCCTTCTATTATCATTCTCTCTCTCTCCTATTTTTCCTTTCTTCCGCCTATTCACCCTCTCTCCCTCCTATTCCCCCTTTCTCCCTCATATTCTCCCGCTCTTCCTCTTATTCTCCCTTTCCCTCTCTTCCTCCTATTTCCCCTCTCTCCCTCCTATTCCTCCTCTTTCCCTCTTATTCTCCCTCTCTCTCTCTCCTATTTTTCCTTTCTTCCCCCTATTCACCCTCTCTCCCTCCTATTCCCCCTCTCTCCCTCCTATTCTCCCGCTCTTCCTCTTATTCTCCCTTTCCCTCTCTTCCTCCTATTTCCCCTCTCTCCCTCCTATTCCTCCTCTTTCCCTCTTCTTCTCCCTCTCTCTCTCTCTCCTATTTTTCCTTTCTTCCCCCTATTCACCCTCTCTCCCTCCTATTCTCCCTCTCTCCCTCCTATTCTCCCGCTCTTCCTCTTATTCTCCCTTTCCCTCTCTTCCTCCTATTTCCCCTCTCTCCCTCCTATTCCTCCTCTTTCCCTCTTATTCTCCCTCTCTCTCTCTCTCCTATTTTTCCTTTCTTCCCCCTATTCACCCTCTCTCCCTCCTATTCTCCCTCTCTCCCTCCTATTCTCCCGCTCTTCCTCTTATTCTCCCTTTCCCTCTCTTCCTCCTATTTCCCCTCTCTCCCTCCTATTCCTCCTCTTTCCCTCTTATTCTCCCTCTCTCTCTCTCCTATTTTTCCTTTCTTCCGCCTATTCACCCTTTCTCCCTCCTATTCCCCCTCTCTCCCTCCTATTCTCCCGCTCTTCCTCTTATTCTCCCTTTCCCTCTCTTCCTCCTATTTCCCCTCTCTCCCTCCTATTCCTCCTCTTTCCCTCTTATTCTCCCTCTCTCTCTCTCCTATTTTTCCTTTCTTCCCCCTATTCACCCTCTCTCCCTCCTATTCTCCCGCTCTTCCTCTTATTCTCCCTTTCCCTCTCTTCCTCCTATTTCCCCTCTCTCCCTCCTATTCCTCCTCTTTCCCTCTTATTCTCCCTCTCTCTCGCTCTCCTATTTTTCCTTTCTTCCCCCTATTCACCCTCTCTCCCTCCTATTCTCCCTCTCTCCCTCCTATTCTCCCGCTCTTCCTCTTATTCTCCCTTTCCCTCTCTTCCTCCTATTTCCCCCCTCTCCCTCCTATTCCTCCTTTTTCCCTATTATTCATCTATATCATTCTAATATTTTTCCTTTCTTCCCCCTATTCACCCTCTCTCCCTCCTATTCTCCCTCTCTCCCTCTTATTATTTATCTCTCTCCTATTTTCCCTCTTATTCTCCCTCTCTCACCCTTCTTTTCACTCTCTCACTCATATTTTCCCTCTCTTCCTCTATCCCTCCTATTCCCCCTCTTTCCTTCTATTATCCTTCTCTCGCTCTTATTCTCCCTCTCTCCCTCCTATTCTCCCTCTCTCCTTCCTATTCTCCCTCTCTCCCTCCTATTCTCCCGCTCTTCCTCTTATTCTCCCTTTCTCTCTCTCCCTCCTATTCCTCCTCTTTCCCTCTTATTCTCCCTCTCTCTCGCTCTCCTATTTTTCCTTTCTTCCCCCTATTCACCCTCTCTCCCTCCTATTCTCCCTCTCTCCCTCCTATTCTCCCGCTCTTCCTCTTATTCTCCCTTTCCCTCTCTTCCTCCTATTTCCCCCCTCTCCCTCCTATTCCTCCTTTTTCCCTATTATTCATCTATATCATTCTAATATTTTTCCTTTCTTCCCCCTATTCACCCTCTCTCCCTCCTATTCTCCCTCTCTCCCTCTTATTATTTATCTCTCTCCTATTTTCCCTCTTATTCTCCCTCTCTCACCCTTCTTTTCACTCTCTCACTCATATTTTCCCTCTCTTCCTCTATCCCTCCTATTCCCCCTCTTTCCTTCTATTATCATTCTCTCTCTCTCCTATTTTTCCTTTCTTCCGCCTATTCACCCTCTCTCCCTCCTATTCCCCCTTTCTCCCTCATATTCTCCCGCTCTTCCTCTTATTCTCCCTTTCCCTCTCTTCCTCCTATTTCCCCTCTCTCCCCTCCTATTCCTCCTCTTTCCCTCTTATTCTCCCTCTCTCTCTCTCCTATTTTTCCTTTCTTCCCCCTATTCACCCTCTCTCCCTCCTATTCCCCCTCTCTCCCTCCTATTCTCCCGCTCTTCCTCTTATTCTCCCTTTCCCTCTCTTCCTCCTATTTCCCCTCTCTCCCTCTCTACTCCTCCTCTTTCCCTCTTCTTCTCCCTCTCTCTCTCTCCTATTTTTCCTTTCTTCCCCCTATTCACCCTCTCTCCCTCCTATTCTCCCTCTCTCCCTCTTATTATTTATCTCTCTCCTATTTTCCCTCTTATTCTCCCTCTCTCACCCTTC
This sequence comes from Tanypteryx hageni, assembly GCA_028673005.1. Taxonomy (NCBI): domain Eukaryota; kingdom Metazoa; phylum Arthropoda; class Insecta; order Odonata; family Petaluridae; genus Tanypteryx; species Tanypteryx hageni. The sequence goes on along the minus strand of CM054113.1, from coordinate 239,871,973 downwards.
TTTTCACTCTCTCACTCATATTTTCCCTCTCTTCCTCTATCCCTCCTATTCCCCCCTCTTTCCTTCTATTATCATTCTCTCTCTCTCCTATTTTTCCTTTCTTCCGCCTATTCACCCTCTCTCCCTCCTATTCCCCCCTTTCTCCCTCATATTCTCCCGCTCTTCCTCTTATTCTCCCTTTCCCTCTCTTCCTCCTATTTCCCCTCTCTCCCTCCTATTCCTCCTCTTTCCCTCTTATTCTCCCTCTCTCTCTCTCCTATTTTTCCTTTCTTCCCCCTATTCACCCTCTCTCCCTCCTATTCCCCCTCTCTCCCTCCTATTCTCCCGCTCTTCCTCTTATTCCTCCCTTTCCCTCTCTTCCTCCTATTTCCCCTCTCTCCCTCCTATTCCTCCTCTTTCCCTCTTCTTCTCCCTCTCTCTCTCTCTCCTATTTTTCCTTTCTTCCCCCTATTCACCCTCTCTCCCTCCTATTCTCCCTCTCTCCCTCCTATTCTCCCGCTCTTCCTCTTATTCTCCCTTTCCCTCTCTTCCTCCTATTTCCCCTCTCTCCCTCCTATTCCTCCTCTTTCCCTCTTATTCTCCCTCTCTCTCTCTCTCCTATTTTTCCTTTCTTCCCCCTATTCACCCTCTCCTCCCTCCTATTCTCCCTCTCTCCCTCCTATTCTCCCGCTCTTCCTCTTATTCCTCCCTTTCCCTCTCTTCCTCCTATTTCCCCCTCTCTCCCTCCTATTCCTCCTCTTTCCCTCTTATTCTCCCTCTCTCTCTCTCCTATTTTTCCTTTCTTCCGCCTATTCACCCTTTCTCCCTCCTATTCCCCCTCTCTCCCTCCTATTCTCCCCGCTCTTCCTCTTATTCTCCCTTTCCCTCTCTTCCTCCTATTTCCCCTCTCTCCCTCCTATTCCTCCTCTTTCCCTCTTATTCTCCCTCTCTCTCTCTCCTATTTTTCCTTTCTTCCCCCTATTCACCCTCTCTCCCTCCTATTCTCTCCGCTCTTCCTCTTATTCTCCCTTTCCCTCTCTTCCTCCTATTTCCCCTCTCTCCCTCCTATTCCTCCTCTTTCCCTCTTATTCTCCCTCTCTCTCGCTCTCCTATTTTTCCTTTCTTCCCCCTATTCACCCTCTCTCCCTCCTATTCTCCCTCTCTCCCTCCTATTCTCCCGCTCTTTCCTCTTATTCCTCCCCTTTCCCTCTCTTCCTCCTATTTCCCCCCCTCTCCCTCCTATTCCTCCTTTTTCCCTATTATTCATCTATATCATTCTAATATTTTTCCTTTCTTCCCCCTATTCACCCTCTCTCCCTCCTATTCTCCCTCTCTCCCTCTTATTATTTATCTCTCTCCTATTTTCCCTCTTATTCTCCCTCTCTCACCCTTCTTTTCACTCTCTCACTCATATTTTCCCTCTCTTCCTCTATCCCTCCTATCCTTCTCTCGCTCTTATTCTCCCTCTCTCCCTCCTATTCTCCCTCTCTCCTTCCTATTCTCCCTCTCTCCCTCCTATTCTCCCGCTCTTCCTCTTATTCTCCCTTTCTCTCTCTCCCTCCTATTCCTCCTCTTTCCCTCTTATTCTCCCTCTCTCTCGCTCTCCTATTTTTCCTTTCTTCCCCCTATTCACCCTCTCTCCCTCCTATTCTCCCTCTCTCCCTCCTATTCTCCCGCTCTTCCTCTTATTCTCCCTTTCCCTCTCTTCCTCCTATTTCCCCCCTCTCCCTCCTATTCCTCCTTTTTCCCTATTATTCATCTATATCATTCTAATATTTTTCCTTTCTTCCCCCTATTCACCCTCTCTCCCTCCTATTCTCCCTCTCTCCCTCTTATTATTTATCTCTCTCCTATTTTCCCTCTTATTCTCCCTCTCTCACCCTTCTTTTCACTCTCTCACTCATATTTTCCCTCTCTTCCTCTATCCCTCCTATTCCCCCTCTTTCCTTCTATTATCATTCTCTCTCTCTCCTATTTTTCCTTTCTTCCGCCTATTCACCCTCTCTCCCTCCTATTCCCCCTTTCTCCCTCATATTCTCCCGCTCTTCCTCTTATTCTCCCTTTCCCTCTCTTCCTCCTATTTCCCCTCTCTCCCTCCTATTCCTCCTCTTTCCCTCTTATTCTCCCTCTCTCTCTCTCCTATTTTTCCTTTCTTCCCCCTATTCACCCTCTCTCCCTCCTATTCCCCCCTCTCTCCCTCCTATTCTCCCGCTCTTCCTCTTATTCTCCCTTTCCCTCTCTTCCTCCTATTTCCCCTCTCTCCCTCCTATTCCTCCTCTTTCCCTCTTCTTCTCCCTCTCTCTCTCTCCTATTTTTCCTTTCTTCCCCCTATTCACCCTCTCTCCCTCCTATTCTCCCTCTCTCCCTCTTATTATTTCTCTCTCTCCTATTTTCCCTCTTATTCTCCCTCTCTCACCCCTCTTTTCACTCTCTCACTCATATTTTCCCTCTCTTCCTCTATCCCTCCTATTCCCCCTCTTTCCTTCTATTCTCCTTCTCTCGCTCTTATTCTCCCTCTCTCCCTCCTATTCTCCCTCTCTCCCGCCTACTCTCCCTCTCTCTCCTATTCTCCCGCTCTTCCTCTTATTCTCCCTTTCCCTCTCTTCCTCCTATTTCCCCTCTCTCCCTCCTATTCCTCCTCTTTCCCTCTTATTCTCCCTCTCTCTCTCTCTCTCCTATTTTTCCTTTCTTCCCCCTATTCACCCTCTCTCCCTCCTATTCTCCCTCTCTCCCTCTTATTATTTCTCTCTCTCCTATTTTCCCTCTTATTCTCCCTCTCTCACCCCTCTTTTCACTCTCTCACTCATATTTTCCCTCTCTTCCTCTATCCCTCCTATTCTCCCTCTCTCCCGCCTACTCTCCCTCTCTCTCTCCTATTACCCGTCTCTCCCTTCTATTCTCCCTCTCTCCATTCTATTCTCCATATCTCCCTCCTATTCTCTCTCACTCTCCTATTATCCCTCTCTCCCTTCTATTCTCCCTCTCTCCATTCTATTCTCCATATCTCCCTCCTAATCTCCCTCACTCTCCTATTATCTCGCTCTCCCTTCTATTCTCCCTCTCTCCTTCCTATTTCCACTCTCTACTTCCAATCTCCCTCTCTCCTCCTATTTTCCTAAATGTATAATTTTCTCGATATATTTACATGTATCTATATTTTATTATCTATATATATATATATATATATATATATATATATATATATATATATATATATATATATATGTATATATATTATATTGTGTAATTATATTATACGTATGTACGTTTTAGTGTGTATTCATATGGCACCTTATTGTATATTTTTATATATAATTTTATGCTTTATGTATAACTGCGTTTATGTGTACATCATTTTAAGTATTTAACTATATGTATTTACCTTCATGACCCTCTAAATCTTTAGATATTGCTAGAAGTAGGTTTCGCAGGATTTTCACACTCCCCTTCTCGTGTGGGGTTTTTCCTGCTGTGGGATTTTTCCCAGGAAATAGTACATTATCTTCCCTAGTTTTCCCCGTAACAACAACAATTCTATTTTTAAATCCTATACTCTCCTATACATTTCATTTTATTTTATGTTGCTCTTTATTTAATATAACCTTTTAGTTTAATTTAATTACTTGTTTCTATATAATTGCATGTAATTGACAATAGGTAAGATGGAAGAGGAGAATGTTTAGTCTCAATCACGCCGTAATAAAGACCTATATCTATCTATTCTCCCTCTCTCCCTCTTATTCTACCTCTCCCTCTTCTTAGGGGTTAGGTGGAAGATGGACATCCTAGTCTCTATCTCGCCACTAATAAAGACCAAAACAACCAATCTATCTATCCTATTCTCCCTCTCTTCCTCTTATTCTCCCTCTCTCCTTCCTATTCTCACTCTCTGTCTCATATTCTACCTCTATCCCCACTATTCTCCCCCTCTTCCTCTCTCCCTCCTATTTTCCTTCTTTCCCTCTTATTCTTCTTCCCTTCCACCTATTCTCCCCTCTCTCCTTTCTTTTCTCCATCCCTTCCTATTTCCCTCATATTTCACCTCTCTCCACCTATTCTCCCCTCTCTCCCTCTATCCCTCCCATTCTCCCTCTCTCCTTCCTATTCCCCCTCTCTGCCTCCTATTCTCCCACTCTTCCTCTCTCGCTCATATTCCCCCTCGCTCCCTTCTCCCTCTCTCTTTCTTAATCTCCCTCTCCTTCTCTCCCTCCTATTCCCCCTCTATCCCTCCTTTTCTCCCGCTCTCCCTCCTACTCTCCCTCTTATTCTCCCACTCTCCCACCTATTCTCCCTTTCTTCCTCTCTCCATCCTCTTCCCCCTCTCTCCCTCCTATTCTCCCTCTCTCCCTCTTATTTTGCATCTCCTTCTCTCCCTCCTATTCTCTTTCTCTCCCTCTTCCTCCCTCTCGGATGCTATCTCAAAAATCAATGAAGACGTCACTGCTATCTCGAAATGGGCCAATAACAATTCATTTATTTTAAACTGCTCAAAAACCAAAGCTATCATTATCGGTAGTTTAAAACTAATAAATTTCATTGATTTAAATACTATCCCTAAGGTTATGCTTGGAACCACTGCTATTCCCTTCTCAAATACTGTCCAAAACCTAGGAATTACATTGAATGAAAATCTGCCATGGCAAAATCAGGTATTAGACATATCGAATAAAATGAACAAAATTTTATGCCAGCTGAAAGTAAATAGGAACTTGTTACCTCTACATACCCGTAAATTGCTTATATCCACCTTAATCTTCCCTCATTTCGACTACTGTTGCTTTGTATTTGATGACCCCACAGATCAGCTCGGTATCAAGCTCCAGCTCTCGATGAATTCCTGCGTCAAATTCATTTTCAACCTTAGGAGAGACGACCATATTTCCCCATATTTGGAAAACCTTGTTTGGCTATCCACAAAATCAACACGTAAATACATTTGTGCAATATTCCTTTATTCACTTTTTCGAAATAAACAGCCTGAATACCTCCTCAACTTGTTCCCCAAATGGACCTCATGTATGACTATGACCACCAGGTCCGACTGCGGCCACCTCTATTACCCGGCCCATCGGACAACTACTTTTCACAAATCCTTTCAGGTCGTTGGGTCCCTACTAGAGCCCTGCATACCCGCAGTTTACCCGACCCAACCGGCGGGTACCCGCAGCGAAAGTTGCGGGTCGGGTCGGGTATAGAGTGCTTCCATGCGGGTACGGGTCGGGTTCGGACACAAAAGGCACCGGTGCGGGTAAAGAGCGAGTACGAAAACTAGTTTTAATTCCAATTCAATTTGCTTCGCCAATGTAGGCACAGGAACTCTCCACATGCCTTTTACTCCTTGTAAAGCACACCCTCGTGGTCAAAAGTAGCGTTATATAGGAAGATACAAAGTTTCCATTTTATGCAGGTCGGCAGATCGCAGGCTATGTGCGTCATGTGTCAAGAAAAGTGTCTGACGAAAAAACGATTCCTTTTATTATATAAATAGATACAAAGTTGCAATTGACAAACGATTGTCGATTACGTTACTGGAAGAGAATGTGGGGAGGGGGCGAGAAAGAGTGAAGAGGGGAATTGTGTAGTACAATGTAATTATGACAGATTGGTTTGTGCGAGAACTCTCCTTTTTAACCAGTTGGTTTTGCCCATTCATGCAAGTAACATCTATCTTTGTGAATTCGCTTTTGAAGAGACGTGGTTACATATAAGAGCGCCTATCAGCATTCTTTATATGTTATTCAACGTTCAAATATATAGTATTCTTTCGTCAAATAATCGCGTGTGAGTTGTATTATTTTATACTTTGTTTGCGAGAGAAAGGAACGACAGTTATTTTATAAAATTACAATGGTGAGTTATATGTAATCTCGGCTTTTGTGACAATATCAATCTACCACATCCTTAAAAGGAACCAATACCAGCTGATTACACGGTAAAATTTTCAGTTATAAGTTAATGCATCATTCAATTATAAATCAAAATTTCAATCGAAATATTACTTCAGATTTGAAGAATGAATACTGATCAGGATCTGGTGCTTTCCCGGTGGATTGCTTGTAGAAACTTTTCTCGGGTACACAACCGGGTCAAAGTTTGATCTAGGATCAACGCTTCGACGGCTGACTCTGCCATCTTCATCAGGATCCTAGATCAAACTTTGACCCGGTTGTGTACCCGAGAAAAGTTTCTACAAACGAATACTGATCAGATAAGAAGGAAACTTTTGAATTTAGAGTACACTCTAAAAAGAAAATAAATTCCCAATCAAAATTTTGGGAAACGTTCTGTGAAATTTTAGATGAAAATGGAGAACTGATTTCGAAGATAATCGCTTACAGTAGTTATAAAATGTTTACCGTTATGATAATAAGAAGCTGGGAACATCAATTTTATTGCGACACAAATGTGAAAATAACAAAGAAGGCGTGCCTTAAATTACAAATTTTCTTGTGCCGAAAAAATGCGATTTACCAAAATTATCAGCGGAAAAGAAAAAATGTTTTAGATGGCTGTGTCGAACTTGTAGTTAGAGATTTGAGACCTTTTGAGATAGTGTCAGGAGATGGGCTTAAAAATTTATAAAATTTCTGTTTTTCTTCACCCCCTTCTAAAAAGTGTGTAATGTTAAACACTGAAGAAAAGTATGAAATCCATGAGAAAGTTAAAGTATTGATGACATTAAATATAATCCGTGACACCAAATCCGTGTACGCTTGTAGAGCAACCGATAAAAAGGTATAAAATGTTAGACACCTTAGTTCAGTTTATGGATACAGACACAGTAAATGATCATATTTATCCAGACGAATTGACTGCATATATTGACTTAAAACAACCTGACGACATTACTAATAATTTTGATTTGATGAAATGGTGGGATAAGCAAAAGAAACAGTTTAGGTCCCGCAGACGTGGATGATGTCCTATTTTTAAATAGTCATTTTAAATTATTATATATATATATTATTAATTAATGTTTTTATTATTCAATTAAATTATTTTGTAAAATTTGTAAAAATAAATCTTAGATATTTGAAATAAATTTTTTCAATCTTAAAAATGAATGTTAATGTACAATTGCATTTCATTTTAATTTATACAAAATAAATGACTGACTCAGAAATATTTTTATTTTTTCACGATTTCTTGCTACGGATTTGTGTCTCGAGAACCAGACAGTTAAAAAATATCTGTCGGGTGGGACAAGTAGGCCTTCTGTGCGGGTGCGAGACTACGGGTCGGGTACGGGTGGAAAATATCATACCCGTGCAGGGCTCTAGTCCCAACCATGAAATTCAATTCCCGACCTTGTGAAACGCTCCAGTTCCTTGAGTTGTTTTAAATCAAAAATGTTTAGTTTATTAATACATGATAGGAAATTGTAAAGAATATTCATGCATATTTCATATTTATGAATTATGGTATTAGTGTGTATTTTATGTGTATATATATATACACATATGTCTGTGATGAATTTATGATTGCATGTAAGATTCCGAGACTAATTTCGGATTGTTGTACTCCAAATGCCCTTAGGAGATATGTCGCCGAGGGGAATAAACTAATCAAATCAAATCTCTCCCTCCTATTATCACTCTTTTCCTCCTATTCTCCCTCGCTCCCACCTATTCTCTCCCTCTCTCTTCCCCCCTGTCTCCCTCCTATTCTCCCTCTTTCCCTCCTATTACCCCATCTCTCCTTCATTTTCTCTCTCTTCCTCCTATTCTAACTTCTCTCTCCTGTTCACTCCCTCTCTCTTCCTCCTTCTCTCCCTCCTATTCTTCTCTTCCTCCTATTCTCGCACTCTCCCTCCTATTCTCATTCATATTATTCTTAGAAATTATTTATTCATATTTTTCAATTATAAAATTTTTTTCAAAATTCTTACAGTCGATGTATGTACGTCTTCCATAAAATTGAAAGCTTTCTCATAGAAAATCTTTGTACATTATTTTATATTTCTGCATAAGGATAGACTTGATGGGCGATATAGTATTTTCAGAGGTGGGAATAGCAAGGAAATCAAGTTCCATCAGAAATAACAAAGACAATTTTAAAAGAATTAGCTGAAGTACTCAAATTGCCCATCATTCCAGCTTTGTGTATGGCAATAAATAAGGCTCTAAGGCAAACTTTTTCTCTAATTATCATTTTTCTGGATGAGTCAGTTTTTGCTCATGACACATTATATGTTGCAATATCGCGAACCATAAGTGGAAATAATTTGAGTTTATGTTAAAAATTCACGATTACAGGGAAATTTGAATAATGACAGCCATGTTCTCACAATGAAGTGTTTTTTGACCCACCCTACCTTTTCCCCCACTCTTCTTTCCTCCTTATTTTCTTGCACCTCTCTCCCTCTCTCTGGAGGACACGTTTAATGTTTTATGACGCATATTAAGGCACTCAATACATACGCATCATTATAAATAGCTGCTTCTTACATATATAGGATATAGGATAGGATATATTATATAGGATACAAGTAGCTGGTGCTTGCAAAACATTTCATCTCACCTTGAAAACATTAATTTATCAGATAGATATTTCATTATTAGAAATATTTATTAATTCTAGAGTTTTCACCTCGCCACCGATTTCCGTTCTTTCCTTATTGAACAATATTGTGGTATAAGCAATCCCTAAAATTTTGCAATTTTAAGAATATTATACTTTTTCCATTGTGAGATATTAATGACAAACATTTATGCCAAATTTTAAAGTATTAGCACGTCTAGAAGTGAAATAACATGTAGTTAATTGTTTAAATATCAAAAATAATTATCGGCCGCATTAACTATTTGATGGGGATTTTCAAATGTGTATTTGTGCATTTGTTCTAAACTCTAAATGAGTGAAAAATTTAAACTCCCTAGCTCGTCTCTATGTACCTATATATTTATCTATTTGTGTAAATTTTAAGAATTTTTGACAGCCAAATCAACTAACATATTTTAGTTTCTATAATCCATATTTGGTTATTTACGAATTCTATCTTAACAAGAAATTTCAGAAATACATAAACATTAAATATTTATTTAAATGTTTGCGAATTTTTAGCACCCGTATTATATACCTTTTTGAGGATTTCGATTTTTCAGTCGGTTATGCACATAGTCTTACCAACAAAAAATTTCGAGACTCCAGCTTATATGGAAGTGCCTAAAAATTAATATCCTCCTATAAGTATCCACCTATAAGTATCCACCTATAAGTATCCACCTATAAGTATCCTCCTATCTATACTGTATGATGTCATTATATACTTACGTAGTCTTAAATATGTAACGTAAAAATATAGGTTAAAAGACCCAGAAGAACAATTTAATCAGGGGCACTAATACAGCTCATTAATTTTCTTTTAAATGCATTGGCCTGGTCGCCGTGGTAATATCCCATTGTTGAAACCATGGGAAAAAACTCCTTTCGGATAAAAACATATCATTGTGCAAATACTGCATGCATTTGAATTCTGTCTTCACAAATAAATAACTACTATCTTTCAGCCGTCTGATAGTTCAAGTCCTAAATTCAATTCTTGAAGGGAAATAATTTTAAAATATGTACGAGCATTTCTTATGGAATAAAAACAGCACCTTAAAACATGAATTTTCCCAATTTCGGATTTTTCAGTTTGGTTGTGACTAAAATCCTCTAATAGTGCCAAATTTAAAGTCTGCAGCTCATTTTGAAGTGCGTAAACCTTTGTACCCTCCTATGTATATTATGATACTAATAGGTGCTTGCATTCTGCAAGCATTTCATCTCACCTTGAAAAACATTAATTTTTCAGAAGGATATTTCATCATTGGAAATATTTTTTTAATTCAAAAGATTTCTCCTCTGCACCGATTTTTGTTTTTTCCTTATGGAGAAATAATGGAGTAAAACAATCACAAAATTTACAACTTTAAAAATATTATACTTTTTCCACATTGGCTTAATAATTCCACACATTTCTGCGAAATTTGAAAGTTGTAACACATTTAGAAGTGAAATAACATTTATCCAATTGTTTAAAATTAAAAAAAATTTAACGGCCGCAATAACAATATCATGGAGATATTGAAATGTTTATTCGTTCACTTACATTAAGATCTAAATAACCAAACAATTTCAATTCCCTAGCTCGCCACATATTATCTAAATATTTACCTATTTGTTTAAACTTTAAGAATTTTTAACGGCCAAATATATTAAAATATCAAAATTTCGATAATCCCTATTTCTTTTTTTACAAATTCTACCTATAAAAACAATTTCAGCTCCGTAGCACATTCGGAAATACATAAACCCTAAAAATTTGTTTAAATAATTGCGAATTTTTGCGGCCGCATTGTTAAATTTTTTTAAGATTTTCGATTTTTTAGTCGATTTTGCACGTAATCATACCGACAAAAAAAATGTCGAATTTGCCGCTTTTCTGGAAGTGCCTAAACATTAGTATCCTCCTATATATCATTATATACAGACGTTCCTTACAGAGGAGGAGTAATATCTATTATATATAAATGCTTCTTACAGAGGAGGGTTTTATCAATTACATATATATAGACTCTTCTTGCAGAGGAGGAACATATATATATATATATATATATATATATATATATATATATATATATATATATATACTATATTAACACTTCTTACTTATGATAGATGATTAACACACACACACATATACATATAGAAGAATTTCATTATCTTCCACTCACCCGGGAGCGCTAGAGGCTCCGGCCTTATGTTTGTCGTGTCAAAAGCTGCCTTCTCCGTAGAATTTTCCCTGTTGAAAATAGAACCAGGCCAGCTTGCCGCCCTAAAATTCACTTTCAACGGAAACAAATATATGTTGTACAACATCCATTGTCCTAATCACCCAGAACGTGCAGAAAGGACACTTAATGATTTGCTGTCGAACCTGAACTCCTGGACTAACGTAATACCCATTATTGGAGGGGACTTGAATACAACGCTTAATCCGCTTCTGGACCGCCAAACAAAAAGACAGCGTGCTTCCAGCCGACTGGCCCACATTTGCCATCGACACAAACTAATAGACGCGTGGAGGAACCTACACCCAAATCAAATTTAATATACACGCTTTGGATCACGACTGAACCAAATAACGGCTTCTCGGATAGATCACATTTTTCTACATAAGACACAAAAAAGCTCTTGAGCGACTTGCGCATAAACAAGTAAGTGATTTTCTCAACGCAAATAATCTACTTGACTCCCATCAATCTGGCTTTCGGAAGCCACATAGCACCACCACCGCGCTTATTAAAATCACCGATGATATACGCAGACACATGGATGACAGAAAACTTACAGTACTAGTGTTGCTTGACTTTAGCAAAGCGTTCGACTCAGTAACAAAGACGTACTCCTAGCAAAACTCCGCCGCATGCGATTCTCTTCACCTTCAATAGATTGGTTCTCCTCGTACCTTAGCGACCGTTCCCAAAAATTCATCTCCAACGACTCCTCGTCTTTATGGCTTAATGTTAATCAAGGCCTTTCGCAGGGCTCAATTTCAGGTCCCCTATTTTCTCTCTATTTATTAATGATTGTTTTCAATATTTAACTTACTTCAAGCATCATCTGTACGCCGATGATCTACAAATATACTTAGACAACAAACCAAATAACTTATCTCTTTCCATTGCCAACATAAATCATGACCTGGCTAAACTCCAATAATGGAGCTATGATAATCTTCTCAACATAAACCCCTTGAAATCTCAGGCCATTTTAATTGGTTATTCAAAACTACTGGCTTCTATAAACCTTGCTGAATCAGTTCCTCTGTCTTTGAATGGCTCAGTTATTCCCTATTGCAAAATCATAAAAAATCTCGGTATTCTAAAATTAATGAAACGCTTACCTGGAATAATCATGTTATAAAAGTCTGCAAGACGGTTAACTCTTCCTTACACACTCTAAGGCCTCTCACTAACATTCTTCCCTCTTCACTAGTAATACAGCTAGGGTTCTCTCTAATTCTTCCTCACTTCGACTACTGTGATACTGTATACCAGGACTTATCAAAGGATCTCACGATGAAGCTACAACGTTCTCATAATGTCTGCATCAGATTCATCTTTAATCGTCAAAAGTCTGACCATGTCTCAGAATACTTCCGTCGATTCTCCTTGCTAAAACTTGAATCCAGAAGAAACCTTAACCTCCTCTCCCTAATGTATCAAGTTCTCAATAATCACATCCCTTGCCATCTTTCTTCTCAGTTTGCCGCCATTAATACAGTTCACCAATGCAATACCAGAGGATGCGATAAATTACTAACTCCACTTCATAGCACAGAAATTTACAACAAAATCTTTACCGTCACTGCTTGCAAACTCTGGAATGGCCTTCCGACGATAATAAAAAACTCTCTATCTCTAGGCACTTTTAAACGCTTGTATCACAAGTATCTCCTCTCACTCTCCATGCATTGAACCATTCCCTATCTTCTCTTTCAGGTTGTCACAAGGATGCGCTTATTAGGTATAAACTCATAATTTTATTTTACTTTATTTTCCTGTATCATAATTACGATGTAATCTCCCAGGTATATCATACCCTACAATCCCTATTTCCCTCTCACCCCCTCACTTATATGGATATTAATGTATGTATTTATAAATGATTTTTTCTCTCTTTCTCAAATCATTGTTGTTTTTTCCTCATTCTCTGAACTATTTAGGAATTTTTCGCGGTTTTTTACACCTTTCTTCTCTTCGTAGTTGTTTTCCGCAGTGGGAAATTTTTTCTGTGTTAAAATATAACTGATACACAGCTTTTTCGACCCACACAACTAACAATATTCTTTGGTAATACTCTGTGATCTATTAACCAATATATAATTAACATGTAATTTGTATATATTTTACTCTAATTTTTATGTAATTTAATTTCTTTTAATATGTAAATATTGTAACTACTTATATGACGAAAGAGTTAAATGTAAGAAGGGACTATATATAGTCTCAATTTCGCCCTAAATAAAGTCGCTTGTCTGTCTGTCTGTCTGTAAGGAACGTCTATATATAATGATATATATATATATATATATATATATATATATATATATATATATATATATATATGTTTTGGACCCCGTCTAATCTGAAAAAGTCCAAATTTGCTTGCAGAGTTCGAACCAGCTCCCCTGAGATAATCATAAGACGAGTGATTTAGTCACCTCGGCCACCAGATCTTGGCGTTGGCCCTGCGATAAATGTTAATTTGAATTCGCGTGGGAAGATAGATACAGTATAAATTTCATATTTATTTATTTTTTAAATTCTTTTCTTTTTAGTTGTTTATCTTTATAATTTCATTATTTTGACAACAGCTATCACAGTAATTATAATATATAACCTTTGCTTTCCTTTTAAGTATTTATATTGTTAAAGTGAATCTGAACAAATTACATCATAGCAACGAGATTAAACAAACTATAGTCATTGTTCGTGGTGTAATATAAGTCTTTAAATTTTAATGTGGATTTGTGCTGATACGAGAATTCCTTCGTTTTTGAAGGGATATTTCTGCTAATAAATGTGTTTATTTATCGTAAGTATTATTGATAGTAAGTTATTTTTATCTTAAAAAATGTTTACCTTTACTCATTTAAGATTATTCTGAAAACTGTTTTCCTTATGAATAGGCCATTGAAAACCTTGTTTGTGATCAAGTTTCACTCCTACTAGTATCTAAAGCTGAATTACTCTGAACCTACAGTATATTTTCGTTGATATTAACCATTATAAATGGATAAATCAGTATCCTCATTAATGAAACAAAACGTATTATCAAACTTCTTACTACTAATATACCAAACATTCTTACCTCCGCCACTGAGTTCTCTACTTCTGTCTGCCATCCTCTCAACCGTAAAAAGATTAACGGTTAAATATAGAGAACTCCACATCACTCAACAGCTGGTAGACACTTTTGTAACTTTTTACGCCCATGCAACCAGAGAGGTTATCATAATTATATTATAAAGTTTATTCATATTAAAGTATTAACTATATAAAAGTTGGTTATAAAAATTCGTTTTTATATCTTCACTTGGTCAAAGTAACTAATTTGGTCGATTAGGGGAGGAGGGATGGGGGAAGGAAGAAGAATAGGAGGGGAAGGTAGTTCACTACTAGCGACATTCACGGGTGCGAGAAGAATCCATTTTGACATTGTATTAGCGTTACATTAAAATTGAATTAATAGCGAGAAGCAACCTGGTCCCTAATCTCAAACTCCTAATAACTCGGTTAATAAATAGCATTCACTGAAAGAATATTTAGTATTCATCAGAAATTCTATTGGTACAACATGCATAAAATAAACAAAATCAAAACTAATTTTGATATTTTTACATTTGGAGCTGAAATTCGGAGGAATATCTAAAAAAAACAGCTATGAAGGCAATTCTGGAAAAGATTCACTAGGCACAAAATTCAAACGAACAATTCCCCAGAATCATTTAAAAATTTCCCTGGAATCGAGAATAAGAAACATCGAGTAAATTCCCCGGAACGGGAATTCCCGGTTCCAAAACTACACGTGATCGTAGCAAATTTGGTTGAAGCGGATGATGAATACGGTTGAGATATTGAGCGTTACGGACAGAATGATCAAGTGGCCAAGAGAATGTCTTGTCGCTGAATCCTTTTTTTGTGTTTTAGAATGCTCTTATCCTTTATCAAAATCATTGCTATAAATGAAAATATCGAACTGAATATCGTAGCTCTCTGCAAAATCTTTTTACCTTTTTCTCTGAATTTTGGGGTAAAACATTCGGTTGCAGATATCAAACCTCGACCGTCCAGTCTCTACGGCGTGGACCTTCCAGGATGGACGGATCACAAGCGGAATATGACCGCACATTTTCACGATAGATTTTCGCTTTTTGTTGGTAAAACTGTTAATACGTTCATTCCTCGTAATCCTACCTTTTGGTATGAGGCACACAAACAACCTAATGTTCTCTATCCAAGGCTATTCCCTTCATGCTCTCAAAATTCCTTCTTTAAATGCATTAAGAGATTGTAAGACGAAAAAATGCCCCTCTCCTGAGATTCTTCCTTCTATAACTCCTTTCAGTAAATCACTTTCTTTCTAAATGTGCGATTTCTTCCATCTTTCCCTTATTTTTCTCGTTAAATTCCTTTCTTCCTCTGCTGCTGACAGTGAGTCTCGGTTAAACTGATTTTCTCTAGCCCACACCTTAACCACATCTCAAAAGCCTCTAATCTGCACACGTCTCCTTTTCTCATTGTCTATGTCTCTCGCATCTTGTTGCCAGATTTCTTAAATCACAAATCGTGACATGTATACATTTGTGACATATTAAGTTGGGACATTTATATGAGATCAAATGCAAGACAAAATCATATCAAAATCATCTGGTTTAAAACTAATTAATAGGAGCAATTTATTCAAACTGCATGTATAATGCATGCATTGACGATTCCTATAAGGTACATAACCTTACATATTGTCTGCGCGCCACGCTCTTACATACAATAAAACCATTTCTAAAAGGCGGGTGAGATGCGAACAAGATTGAAAGGAGCTGCATTAGGAGCAGAGGAGAGATACCACCAGGCCAAGCGCACGTAGTTAACTCTGAGCAGAAAGCGTTGTTCATGCGATGAAGTCGCTGTATGTAGCACTACAAACCTAGCCGTTGCTAGTTGGTAGCACCCATGCTCCGATTAAAATTTATAGTGTTGAAAAATGATGTTTAAAAAGCGAGACTTTCGAAATACGTATAAGTCGGGGCGCGGGAAACACCTTATCAAGTCGGGACAATCCCGCGAAAATCGGAACGCCTGGCAATCGTACTCGCTTTCATATAATTCTGCTCATCAGAGTGTTCAATAACCTCTTTATCTATATCTTCCGGCTAACAACTCTTGTCTTCACATAAACGCCTCATTTGCTTTTGCTATCTTTGCCCTGATGTCTTTCGTACCTTTTCCATCTTGTGACAGAATACTAGCAAAATAAATTTTTAAAACTCCACCTGTTCTAGCCTTTCCCCATCCACTTTAACATTAAATTGAGAATCCCCACACTTAGTGAATCCCCGACTTGAGGGCCGGGTGCCACGTTTATCTTCCTCAGTTTTCTTCTTCCCCTGAATGCATTCTTCAATAACTGATGTTGAAATTTTCTTTTACAAGGAAAAATGGTGTTCGGCTCATGACTGAAATTTTATACTCTTCACATCTAAAATTTAAAATTGGGAAACTGTGGTAAGGCGAGTAATATGCTTGCAAATACAGCATATTTAAGAGCAATGCCTCACTCAGGCCAGCGAAGCAAAATTTAATGCATATGCATTTTAAAAGTATTATAAATTACTTATCTCAGAGGCTTTGTAAATATATGAATTTTATTTTTATTCGACAAGTATCCCAATGGAGAAGTGCAGAATATCGCAGGTGATTTATAAAAATTCCTTCCAATCACCTCCGAAAGTAAAATAAATACCAGGAGATACGAGATGTTTTGGAAGCGATCGCACTATAACGGATAAATAACGCCTCGATTTATCATATTTGCGAAACAACATATACTACAACGTGGATTACGAAGGAAAGCGAGGATCTTCACCAATCCCATTGAATCCAATGAATTCGTAGTATTGTCTAGCTTCTAATTTCTACTCTTGAAAACAGCAAAGGCCGCATCGATGCTAAAGTTATGATATTCGATTACTTAGTTGGAATAAGCGAAAGCGGAATATGACATTTAATTATGCAGCAGCCTATTCCAAAAACAGTCGAAACTCATGCGGATAAATGAAAGCGATGCAAATAGGGTCAAAGGTCTCCCTTTTAGGGCGTCACACCCTCTCCCATCCTGCCGCCGCCGTATAACAAACTTCGCCCTCTCTTCTCTCTCTCTCTCTTTCTTGTCTCTCTCTTCTGTCTCTCTCTCTCTCTTCACGTAAACGCCCCGCCAAACTCTCCCTGAGATATGCTTGTTGTTTCCTAAAGCTCCGCTAGAGGGGATCGCAACCATTTGGTTAAAGGGGAGAACGAGGGAGAGGAAGGGAAAGGGAAAGAGAGAAGAGAGGAAGAAAGAGAGGAGAGAAGAGAGAGAACGAGAGAGAAAAAGAGAGGAGATAAAGAGAAGAGAGGAAGAGAGAGAGAGAGGAGTGGAAAAGGCGGAAAAGTACGGGAGGGCGCGTGCGCAGAGAAGAGTCGCTCGTTTTACCTCACATTATTTTTTTATAGTTTTTATAGTGCGCAATCAAAAGCTCCTATCCCCCTTGCCCCTCCCATCCCTCCCCACGCTACCACGATGCTAATACTGACCTCTCCAGGGTCCGCGCTATTAACAAGGTTGTAATAATTTAGGATGCCATCACGTGACCTCTCCGGGGAGAAATTTAATGGATTTTTCCCATTCTCTCTCTCTCTCTCGCTATCGATCTGCAACTCGCTGGGTACTTGGAGAAAAATTTAATCGAAAGACTCGGTGAATATGCGCAAATAAACGGCGATCGACCGAACGCAGTTTAATAACCAAATGAAATGACCTCGTTGAAAAGGCTTCCAGCTGAACTTTCCATCTCACGGTTTTATAATTCTTTTTTTCTGTAATTGATTAGCTAATGCGGCGACGAAATTAGTGCTGCGCGGAAGGAAGCGAAATGCGAGCGCGATGCCACGGATAAGCGCAACTAAGGACGAGCGTGTTACACAAGGGTCAAGAGACATGAGACCTGAAACACGCGCGTATGCGTATTTTTATAGCTGTGCCGCTTGAACATGTGCGCACATTCTAGAAGGCACACTGCAATTTTCAAGGATTGCAGAAAATTGCACGTGTAATAGCAATCAGTGTTCTATTTAAATGGGTTAAAATACGTATGTAAATAGATAATAAATCCGATTTCATTTTTCGGCACAACAAATAGGTAAATAAACTGACGAAATAATAAGCAAAGGAACTTTTTAAGAGCGACTGGAAAATGCACGGATATTCATGCGTATAGTAATCCCGGTAAGAGAGAGAAGAAAATATAATTAACGCTAATTCGCGCAAAATCTGAGCACTTTAAAAATATATTTTCGTAATTAAGCCACCGCGTTGTCATCGTAAAACCAGCCCATAAATTTAAAGTCTCTAATTTTAGTTTGCTATGTTTAATGTTAGATGTTGAAATTCAGATAAAAATGAATTTTTAAACCGGAACAAGGAAGGTGATTTTAACTAAAATCTGCAAGCGAGAACTTAATTTTGTGGTATTACATGTCAATAAGGATGAATGTAGAAGAAACTGCAAAAGTGCCAAGAGTAATTAATCGAGTAATTATACATATTTTTCAACTTTTAAAGACATCTTCAGTCGAAAACTTCTTCTACCGAGTTTGTTTTTCATTTATACTTATGATTTATGAGGCAAGTCGATGAGATAATTTTCATAGATCTATTTTCTCAAAAAAAGTGATTGTCATAATTTTGGGCTGAAGTTAACCGATCCAAATAGAGTTTCACGGTGAATATTATGGAGTGAGTACGCATAAACGTTCGTAGGGTTCATCTCCATCGAAATATAAGGGACAAGTCTTTTTTCGAACCGAAAGAATTAAATTTCTCAAGAGAATTACAATTGCAATGAAAATAAAAATTGCGCCATTGTACGCTAATATGATTCAAAAATATTATCGAACAGATTATTTTCTATTTTGGACGATTTGTTTCTCTCAAAAGTTTTACTTTCTCACGCGTATGCGTTTGACTTTTCCAGTCTACATCGCCGATTCGTTCTGACGAAAGCAAAATTAAACATACCTACGTGCATATGCATCGGCGTTTCCAATGGACGGGCAACATGGTTACGTATTCCTTTATTGAACCGTTTGTCTTAAGCGAGGAACGTTTTAAAATGCGACATTATTTCCTCGCCGAGGAAAATGTACTCAATTGATTTGGATTTCCGTTCGAGGTCGACTTATAGATCCAGTTTCCCGGTTGGAGCGTGATTTGGAGCGTGACGTAATAATACCCGCGCCGCAAACCCCGTTAAGCCTTACGAACGGAGCCGCCTTTACTATAAATTACCTATTCCCTTTAAAGAACACCAAAGGTTTGCAATATATTCACGCTCTTCTTGATTTCGTGAAAACAGTTTCATAAACAATAGAACCAGACTGAAATTTTCTCCGCGAGGCTTTGGAGATAATAAAATACGAGTATCCAACAGCGCTCACGTAACAGCCTTATATAAACGGCGAAATGAAGAATGGCGGGCCCATGAGCTCCAGAAGGGAAGGTAAGGGGAGAGGAGAGAGGGAGTGGGTGGGAAGGGGGAGGAAAGGGGGAGGGAAGGGGGAGGGAATGGGGAGGAAAGGGGGAGGGAAGTAGATGGATGGGGTGGGGAGGGGGGAATGGGGAGGGGAGGGGGGAACGGGGAGGAAAGGGAAGGGGGAGGGAGGAGTAGGGGGAGGGCAGGGGGGAGTAGGAGGTGGGCAGGGGGGAGGGGGAGTGGATGGGAGTGGGGAGTGTATGGGAGGGGAGGAGGAGGGGAGGGAAGGGAGAGGGAAAGGGAAGGGGAGGGGAAGATGAGAGGAGCGGGAGGGGGAGGGAAGGCGGAGGGTTGGGTTGGGAAGGGTTAGGGAAGGGGGAGGGAGCCGCACCCGAGAACTAGTAAAATAACAGAGTAGATGCGGATGTTCGGATCGGGGGTGGGGATGGACAGACAGACAAACAAAGGACTTTATTTAGAACGAAACTGAGACTATATCATTTAACTACAGATGGAGGGAGGGAGGGAGGGGGAAGAGTGCTTTGTGGTGGCCGAATGGTGGGGTCGATGATATAGTATTCACACCTAAGCGAAATCCTACAACACGAACTGGCGACGACGTATTCTATATATATAATTTGTCGAATGTCCATCTGAGGCAAGGTCATTTGAATGACACACTGTTTGAATAGCAATTTGAGTTAAAATAAATGAGCAGTCCTCTGGTGGTATAGTGAGTAGTACGTCGGCTCGCGAATATGAAGTTCGATCCCAATCGGGTAACTTTTTTTTCTGATATTGGATATAGCCACAAAGCTCCATCAATTAATAAAAGAAAAAGGAGCGTTACTAAGACGTAACTAAGCGTCAATTGTTAACAATAGTCGTCGGTAGGTGGCGTGGTGATGACAGCTAATAATATAAGATATCTCTTAAACAATGCATTATATGGGAAAATGATTCAAACAAAGATTGTAGAAAATTAAATTCCCTACAACTTTAGCCTAGTATATTTTTACATTTAGCAAATATTAAAGCAAATATTTTAAAATTACGGATAAGTGATAAGAGTAAACACCCACTTCCGGTTGACCTGATTAATAGTTTTTGAGTCAGGGCATCCACAAAAAGCTATCACAAACACACACACAGGCATCATCGAGAAAATGGTCAAAACGTGTTCAGCGGACCTCAAAACGTATATTTCCGTTGAAATCTCGAAGTCGCTTTTTTCATGAATACATACTTTCCCCTATACTACGTATATGGAGAAAGTAAAAATCTGATGTGGCCACTACATGACTTTCTCCATATCTGTCATTGTTCTAAAAATTCCAAATAGGTTACATAATAGTCAATATTTTAAGAAACAAAATTTTAGACTTTACATAGAACAGAAATAAACTCAAACCATAGCCTTCCGATATTGGATATAGCCACAAAGCTTCATCAATTAATAAAAGAAAAAGGAGTGTTCTTCGGTAGGTGGCGTGGTGGTGGCAGCTAAAATTATATCTCTTAAACAATGCATTGTATGGAAAAATGTTTCAAACAAAGATTGTAGAAAATTAAATTTCCTACAACTTTAGCCCAGTACATTTTTACATTTATCAAATATTAAAGCAAATATTTTAAAATTACGGATAAGTTACAAGTGTAAACACCCACTTCCGGTTGACCAATTTTTACCAAAAACTAATCAGTATTGAGACATTTATAAAAATGTTAAATATAAAATTTCGCGTTGACCTGATTAATAGTTTTTGAGTTAGAGTACCCTTAATAAGCTATCGCAAAGACAGACATCATCGAGAAAATGGTCAAAACGTGTTCAGAGGACCTCAAAACGAGTATTTTCGTTGAAATCTCGAAGTCGATTTTTTTCATGAATACAATACTTTCCCCTATACAACGTATATGGAGAAGGTAAAAAGGAAAAATTAACTCTGGTAACAATCACTGCCCTTATATGGAGAAATGTCACGGGCCATCTGAATAAGCCGTTCAGAGATATTGTGTCTCGCTTGGGAATTTCATCGCGTACATTGAAAATGTTTTCAGCAACTCCCTTACTACTTAGCCACTTGTAAATAAACAATGCGTGTGTGCCATCGATCTCTTTGCGGAACATGCTTCTCGTAACCGAAGATAGAATGAATCCCACGCACAATATTTTCATTTTCATGGATATTTATTAATAAAATAAATTACAAAAGAGGTTTTATAATTTGGATTAATTAGCTACTCGAGGTTATCCTCATGAGACGTTTAATTTTCCATATAAGATTTCGCATTTTATAGAAAATATTGTCGAAATATTTTGTCACCTAAATCAAATACCCTGATAATGGCTTTTAACAATGAACTTTTTTGGAAATTCTTTAGCAAAATGTTAACAATTATAAATAAAAAGGGGACAACTTTTAATATCTCTTCTGCTAATATATTAAGGCGAAGGAAAATCTCCGGAGCCAGTAAGTTGAGATATATTTATATCGCCTTATATTCCATTTCTTCTGTTGTTTTGCACAGATTTTTCTTCTCATATATTGCATGACTTTGTAACAACGGAAACGATCGAAGGTGCACACAAGGGGTAGAAAGCGGAGAACACGCCACCGCAAGGCTTCCTACAAGTAACACGACAATTCCGAATCTTTCGCTGTGCGAATGAGATGCAATAGAGCGCGTCGACCCTCGACGGCCCTCGACAGCAATTTCTCCAGCGTTCTTCCCGCTGATTGCCGCAGTCGAACATGTAACGCGCCCTTTGCGAATCGCGTCTTCTTCAAGACGGTTCCCCGCTCGAGACCCCATCTGACGATCACGATCAAATGTAGTCATCCCTTTTGCATTTTCTTTGTTTTAATGCGCGATGACTATGTTGTTATCCGCGGCTACAGTCCGACAGCATCGTCTTCTGGGTCGTGGTGCTCGGAATTCTAATACAGGTAATGTACCGAGCATCGTCATCATCTTGGGTTTTAAATCTTCTCTAGGCTTTCGGCTTAACCCGGTTTGTCCCATCCGAGGCCTTTCTCTTCAGAGCCATCCACTTTTTTTTAATGCTTCAAATATTCCTTTTCTCAATTCCTACCTCTTGTCCCTTCCATAAATTCTTTCGGCAGACCGTTGATTCTCAAAACTCATTTTTCGTCTTTCCCTTCTTGCTCTACTATTAAACTCCTATCCCCTCTATTGTATTTAATAGGTCTCATAATATGGAAAGGTGTTTTACAATTAATATATCTTCTTCTATCTATATATAAAAAAGGTTCGATTCCTGGACTCCTGATTCCTGGGTTCCTCATTCCTGGAATATACTGCAAACGCGAATAAGTCAATCAAATATGAAGATATAATCTTGAAATTTAGCAAAGATTATACTGATTGTGAGATATAAAATGCTAGGAAGAAGGAAATTTTACGAAAAACGTCCAGGGTTCGACTCCAGAGGATGATTTGCATTCCCCATAAGATAACACGTAAAAATCGACTTTTTGACGTGCAGGCTTTTCTTCTTTTTGAGATGAAAATTATAAACAAACGGCGCAACATACATTACACAAACTTTCTCATATACGTATATACGTTTGATCTCACTACACTTTTTGTCCCGAAATTAACTCCGTGCGCTTGGCAATTCACTGCCAATTATATTAATAATGCGTAGCAACAGAACAAAAGTGACCTCATCAACCTCTCACGTCTAATACCTCTGTAGTAAGCAGGGCCGCCGTGAATCTATTAAGCGCCTTTGTGCCAAGTCATCACCGGCGCCCTCCATAAAAATGTTGATGGTTATTTTAATATATCGCGTAGTAATTAAATAATAATCACATTCGAAAATAAAACCAACAAAATATTTAGATAGTGTACGTCAATTTTAATGTCTCGTAACAATTAATAATTACAAAAGGATGTTTAGGAATAAGGAATTAAGCATATTATGTAAATATTATAACTCATATCATTCTTATTACTGCCAAATAATAACTAAATAAACAACATTACAAAATAATCGCATATTTACTTTTCTTGCTTTTAGTGCCACAAAATTTCTAATTAAATGATTAATGTTTAAATTATCCATAATATCGTTTTCTATCGATATTGTTGCCAGGTTTGACAGACATTCTTGGTACATGGTAGATCTTAAATAATTCTTGATGATATTTAATTTCGAAAAGCTTCGTTCTCCTGAAGCTACTGCGTCAGGAAGTGTTAAATCAATTCGTAGAACCACTGATGTATTTGGAAACGACTCTGTTAAATTATTATTACAAATAAATTCCAAAACTTCGATTAGACTCCTATCTTGATGTGTAAAACATTGCAAAGTTTTCAGTACGTCACACACTGCTATGCCGTCAATTCATTTTCAGTTTTATTATTTGTTAATTTTAAATGTCTATACAATTTTTTAATATTTCATTTTCATCCCACTATTTTAATTTATTTATGTTTTGAATGATGTTAAATATTTCATTGTGTTCTTTTAACATTTGAAATCTTTCAGTGAGAGATGTTAAGGTCGTGTCTATTATCGTGAAAAAAAGGTTTATTATAAAAATTTTTTGGGGTCATCAACTGGCTCGTCAGGTGTTTCGTAATCAAACCTTCTTTTTCAAATATCTGGAAAAACAGGATCAAGCTCTACTATATCTCCCATTTGTTTAGCTGAACTGATAATATTTTCAAAAGTCTCATCTTATGTATACTCTTTAAAGTGATATGTAACATTTTCAAGATGTTTAATAATGCTGTGTATATCAATTTTTGGGTCTTGCATCATTTTACTAATTACATTAACTTTACTTAAAATATCGTACCAAGTAATAATGGAACAAAGAAATTCGAAAGAAGTTACTTTTGAGAGGAGTGAATTAGCATGTGCTCTTGATTCCATATCCTTAGTTTCGTCTTCGATTACATCTAACAAGGCTTGGTAAATTTCACCAATGTGATATTTTAATTGCTTAATTGCTTCTATACGACTTTCCCATCGTGTATTAGATAAAGGTTCAAAACTCTAATTTTTAAGATGTGTTTTTTATGTATCCCAACGTTTCGGTGAAGCTGAAAAGTAATTGTACAGTTCCTGCCCGCATCCAAAAAAGCAAGTTTGAAATGAAATTTTTGCTGCATCGTTTACTACTAATGTAAGTTCAGAGTATGAGCCGAACAAGGGACATAAAATTCCCTGGAATTTATTTCAAGGATCTTTTGCTGGAGACCATTATGTTTACCGTGCATATTCGCCCGTTATCATATCCTTGACCTCGGAGATTGGAAATATCAAGATTTAATCCCTGACCAGTGGTATCATTGGCGGGGCAAAATCCCAGAAAATGTTCAAGAATTTCTACATTGCTTGTTTCTTTGTTATAATATACAAATCTTATGATGATTGTCAACAACCGTGGACCATATAGGAGAGCAATATTCAAGTAGTGGTAGGACACAACCGGAAAAAACTGATTTTAATGCCTGAAGGTTGTTGATTTCTGTGAATCTGTACAACAGGCCAACAAGGGACATGGCTTTGGATGAAATTTTTCTTATATGTGAGGTGAAGGTGAGCTTGGAATCGAAGAGCACTCCAAGGTCACTGTGTCGTTGAAATCCTAAATCGCCCTCTAAATTTCTTCCTAGCAATCGTGCGCCATCGAGTCCCCACTTACCGTAACTTGTCTCGCGAGGAATTGCTTTCAGTGATGGGTATTTCCTCCCTGCAATTGCGTCGGAAAACATCAGACCTAAAATTTCTCCATGGAATAATGAATGGTAAATACCGACCAAATGAACTTCTTACCTACTTCTCTCTTCACTCCCCCCTCGTCCCACCCGCAATCCCAGCCCCTTACACTTACCCAAATGCCGACTCTCCATCACCAAAAGATCTCTCTTCTATCGATTGCCCCAAACATTTAATTCCCTGGTTCGTTTGTTCCCTGTTATTGATATGTTTTCCCCCATTTCATCCTTCTCTGCACTAGTTGCCCGGTCACCCCCATAATTCTTATTGTCTAAACGCTTTTGAATATGTTTCTGTTTTTGCATTTTCCTGTTTGGAACAATTTAATATCTGTTCCACGATTGTTAGTTTAATTTATTTTATTTGTTATTTTATGTTGTTATATTACGGATCCATTGTAAAAGGCCAAAATTTGGCTGTTTATGGACCTTTTTTTAATTAAATAAATAAAAAATAAAAAACTTCTCAATATGACTTATGTTTGGAGTTGTATCCACAATTAATGAATAATACTTTACGTCCCTAACCATTTCCAAAATATTTTCTGTTATACCTTCCGAAGTAATTTGTATCATTTCATTTTGTATTTGACCCCCCAAATAATGCGCTACTTTTTACTTTCTCCATATACGAAGTATAGAGAAAGTATTGATTTCATGAAAAAAATCGAATTCGAGTTTTCAACGGAAATACATGTTTTAAGGTCCCCTGAACACGTTTTGACTATTTTCTCGATGATGTCTGTGTGTCTGTCTGTCTCTATGTGATAGAATTTTGTGGGTACTCTAACTCAAAAACTCAAAAAACTGTTATTTTAAAATATTTGCTTTAATATTTGATAAATGTAAAAATATATCAGAATAAAAGTTGTAGGAAATTTTATTTTCTACAACCTTTGTTTGATACATTTTTTCATATAATGCATTGTTTAAGAGATATCTTATATTTTTAGCTGCCACCACCACGCCACCTACCGAAGACTATTGTTAACAATTGACGCTTAATTACGTCTTAGTAACGTTCCTTTTTCTTTTCTTAATTGTCAACCGGAAGTAAATATTGACAACGATCCCAGAGCTAACAACATGTAATTTGCCATATAAATATGGAGAAAGTCATGTGTTGTCCACATAAATTTATTTTGAACTAGGATTTGAAAACGGCGTAAATGTTCCGCCATTATCGAATCAAATTTCGCGATAGTTTCTGCTAATTTCAAGAAATTTCCGTTATCGTTCTCGTAGAGCCGTTTTGACGAACCCCTGAAAGCTAAACACTGTCGTGATAAAAACTGTATCATATAAAATAAGCGTTCAACGACTGAATTCCAAAACTTTTTTTCAGTCTCATATGATCTTTGTTCCCTAGCATCAATTGTTGATTTTTGTGCTACGGCTATTTTAAGCTCCGAATATTGTTTACTCTTTTTAATAGGTATTTCACTTTTTTCGTGTTTACTTAAAATATGAGATAAATGTTGCCAGTCTTTGCAACCATATTCGCTCCTAGGCTGGGTTTTTCCGTCTCCGAAAAGTTTACAGTACAAGCAAAATGCTGAATCTCGCGATACTGAATATAACAACCAAGTTCGTCTGATTTTTCTCCATTTGGAAGAGGTCGAGTGTAGTATGAATTAGAAATTTTCCTACCCGTATCATCTTTAGGAAAGTTCCTATTACTTACTTTAGTTTTCAATCAATTTGTTTTATAGTTAAATTATTTGGCCATGTACCTGGATCTTCTGAAAGTGTGTTTTCATTAACGTTGCTTTTTCTGGTTCGTAGTTAAACTCGGAATCCGCTGTTCTCCGCAGATCTGCTAATCCAGATTCATCGTCATCTTCTACATTTATTGAAGACGTAGGAGTGATATCTGAATCTGAATAGCCCAGACTATTATTTCTTTATCTTCGCTTGGCATTTCTTCTGTTCTTTGCGCTTCCTGTTCTTGTACAGTCATCGGTACAGTTACTTGGATCTGTTATTTGCGCATTTTCTGTTTTCCGCAAACATTTATTTAATGACCCAGACAATTCTTCTTTTTACTTTCTCATTTACGTAATATATTGAGGAAGTATTGTTATCGTGAAAAAATTCGACTTCGAGATTTTGATGGAAAAACACCTTTTTGGTGTCACTGAGTCCATAAAAGTTGTTTTCGCTATGCCGTCTGTCTGCAGGTCTGTCTGTCTGTTCGCCGTTCTAGAGCCCAAAGGCGTACATAAAATCGAATGATATCTCGTATTTGTGCAATATATCATTTTCTGCAGACCCATTTTTCATGAAAATGATATTGCGCAAAAATAAAGGGTAGTTAGTTGTTGGTGATTTTTTGAAAATTTTGATTTACTCAAAAATGGCTCCAGAGAATTTGATTAAAATCATACCAGCCTGATGTCACAAATAATACTGTGTAAGCTATATGTCTCTTGCAATCACTATATTGCGTCCAGTTACATTAAAATGTACGCTAAACTACCTTACCTAAGCCTTATGACGTCACGCCTCCGCCGCGATCCATTCAAACTCTTACTACAGCCTTACGGTTAAACTAAATCGAATTATATCTTATATTTATTTATAATATCATTCATAAAAGACATTCTGATGAAATAAATGATATTGTGCAACAATTAAAGGTACATTATTCTTGGATATTTTTAAACAAAATTCGATTTACTCACAAATGGCTCTAAGGATTTCGATTAAAATCCATCCAAAGGTACAGCCTGATGTCACAAATAATAATAACTAAGGCACATGTCCCAAAAAAGTTACTATATATCGTCCAGTATCATTATTTCTGTACAAGACGATCAGCGCACGCGTCAGAGGGGAGAGTTACATCTACATCTACATATTACCCTGCAAGTCACCTTGACGTTGGATGGCAGGGGGTGCCGCGCACCAAGTTCCTAGCTAATTATTATTCACTTATCTATTGTGGTCACGTATTGTCCTAGGGAAAAATGACTCCTTATACCTCTCCGTCCTACTATCTATTTCGCGAATCTTGTCCTCATTATCCCTCCGTCCGATATATGTCGTCGGTTGTCGAATAATATCCTTCATTTCATTTACGAATATCTCCGACTTATATTTATCTAGAAGTTTAAGTCTCGCCTGTAATCTACGATCTTTCAACAATGGCCAACTCAACTCTTCAATGAGTAACGTAACGCTCTGTTTTTTATCGTAATTCTTTTTCACGAATCTAGCTGCTCGCCGCTGTATTTTAGGATTCCCTCACCTTATATAGGGAGATACCAATTTGCAACTTATCAGGGTCGGCAGATAGCAGGCTTTGTGTATCATGTGTCAAGAAAAGTGTCTGACGAAAAAACGATTCCTTTTATTATATAAATAGATACAAAGTTGCAATTGACAAACGATTGTCGATTACGTTACTGGAAGAGAATGTGGGGAGGGAGCGAGAAAGAGTGAAGAGGGGAATTGTGTAGTACAATGTAATTATGACAGATTGGTTTGTGCGAGAACTCTCCTTTTTAACCAGTTGGTTTTGCCCATTCATGCAAGTAACATCTATCTTTGTGAATTCGCTTTTGAAGAGACGTGGTTACATATAAGAGCGCCTATCAGCATTCTTTATATGTTATTCAACGTTCAAATATATAGTATTCTTTCGTCAAATAATCGCGTGTGAGTTGTATTACTTTATACTTTGTTTGCGAGAGAAAGGAACGACAGTTATTTTATAAAATTACAATGGTGAGTTATATGTAATCTCGGCTTTTGTGACAATATCAATCTACCACATCCTTAAAAGGAACAAATACCAGCTGATTAAACGGTAAAATTTTCAGTTATAAGTTAATGCATCATTCAATTATAAATCAAAATTTCAATCGAAATATTACTTTTATCTGCCCTTCAGATTTGGGCAATGAACACTGATCAGATAAGAAGGAAGCTTTTGAGTTTAGAGTACACTCTAAGAAGAAAAGAAAATACCTAATCAAAAATTTGGGAAATATTCTGTGAAATTTTAGATGAAAAGAGAGAACTGATTTCGAAGACAATCGCTTGCAGTCGTTATAAAATGTCTACCGTTACGATAATAAGAAGCTGGAAACATCAAGTTTATTGTGACACAAGTGTGAAAATAACAAAGAAGGCGTGTCTAAAATTACAAATTTTTTTGTGCCGAAAAAATGCAATTTACCAAAATTATCGGCTGAAAAGAAAAAAAAAATTTTAGATGGGTGTGTCGAACTTGTAGTTAGAGATTTGAGACCTTTTGAGATAGTATCAGGAGATGGGTTTAAAAATTTATCAAATTCCTGTTTTACTTCACCCCCTTCTAAAGAGTGAAAATGTTAAAAACTGAAGAAAAGTATGTAATCTATGAGAAAGTTAAAGTAAGTATTGATGACATTAAAAAGGAGAAGGGATATGAAATCTAATCCGTGACATCAAATCCGTGTACGCTTGTAGAGCAACCGATGAAAAGATATAAAATGTCAGACACCTTAGTTCAGTTTATGGATACAGACACAGTAAATGATCATATTTCTCCAGACGAATTGACTACATATATTGACTTAAAACTATCTGACGACATTACTAATAATTTTGATTTGATGAAATGGTGGGATAAGCAAAAGAATTGTTTGCTAAATTTAAGTATTTTAGCGAATCGTAATTTTGCAATACCAGCGACCAGTGCTCCATCAGAGAGGTGTTTTTGATTGGCGGGACATGTTGTTAGTGAAAGAAGAAACAGTTTAGGTCCCGCAAACGTGGATGATGTCCTATTTTTAAATAGTCATTTTAAATCTCAGGGTAGATACTACTAATTAATGTTTCCTTTTTTCAATTAAATTACTTGGTAATTTTGTAAAAATGAATAGTAGATACTTTAAATACATTTTTTCGATCTTAAAAATGAATGTTAATGTACAATTGCATTTCATTTTAATTTATACAAAATAAATGACTGACTCAGAAATAACATTTTTATTTTTTCACGATTTCTTGCTACGGATTTGTCTCTCGAGGACCAGACAGTTAAAAAATATGGATCGGGTGGGACAAGTAGGCCTTCTGTGCGGGTGCGAGCCTGCAGGTACGGGTCGGGTGCGGGTTAATATTCTGCGGGCACGGGTCGGGTATGGGTTCGTAGTCTGCGGGTACGGGTCGGGTACGGGTGGAAAATATCATACCCGTGCAGGGCTCTAATATGGAATTTCATTTACATCTTATCCCTCGCTGATTTTTAGGCTAATTGAATAGCGGCAACAATCAGCATTGGCCTGTCAATATATCTCAGCAGCTGGCCGAGCATTCATAATTATTCTGAGTACAACTTGTGGAAATTTTTTGACAATAATGCAATATTTTATATTCAAGCGTAGAGTAAATTATGGCATGCATACATTTTACAAAGTTTCCTTGGCTAGAGTCCTATATTTCACATACATTGCGTTGCGTTATTCTCTTTGTATTTAGTGTTTACCCTGTGTTCATATAGAGTGATCTGATAAGGTCATTCGTTGTTAGAGCATTAAAAAAATATTTTTGAGATTATTTTTGTATTATGGGCCGGGACAGATAAACTGTTTCGGATTGGGCGAAGAAAATGCTGTAGCGGTCAAATGAGTTTCTAGTGCGAGTTTTGAAAAATTTTACTTGCGATGAAGTGGAACGTTCGCGATAAACGAGTTATTATCATAAATAATGAATTGCGATAGTGTAACTGCGATAAAGGAATTTGCGATAAAGTAGGACTTATTGTAATACCGTCTGCTCGTGCAGGGCAAGAATAGTTTGCTAATACAGTAGAGCGCCGGCACAAGTTACCTTGCTGGGACCACGTCCGCAAGTGAGCGCAGTAAGGACCTCACGACCGTCATTAACTAGGATTAGCTGTTCGAAACTCGAAGATTCGACCCAAAACCGAACTCGCATACCTGTCCCCTCGCAGCAGGGAGTCTCTAGCCGACCAAATCATTTTCAGTAAAATTAAAATTTTTTCTGTTGTTAAATTAGTAAAAGTAAAGCGTCGAATCCGGGTAAATGCGCTGATTAATTTCGGGGCCAAAAGTGTAGTGAGATCGAACGTACATACGTGTATGAGAAAGTTTGTGCAATGTATATTGCGCGGTTTAATTAATATTGAATTATTATACATACCTTTCAGATGACACACGAACAGCATAAACACATTAAGATGCCCACCTCGTACGTCTCAGGTTATATTGTAAATGTACCAATGAAGCACAGACAGAAGTGGTGAGAACTCAGAAGGGAGACAGTAGAATGAAGCAATAAGTATTTATTTTACGGCGTATTTCCACGTATTTGCGCATGCGCACAGAAGTGGTGATTACTGAGAAGGGAGACACATTTTCCTCTTCCCGTACAGTACTGACACGTTGGACAATCAATAAAAAATAGTCTTGTTTATAATAAAGTACAAAAAAATATAAACATTAATTTTATAATTTCATCATTATTACACTCTGAATGGCGCCCCTTTGACAAGGCGCCTCTGTGCGGCGGCCAACCCGCACACCTTCACGCGGCGGCCCTGGCAGTTTGAATGGATCGCAGCGGAGGCGTGACGTCATAAGGCTTAGGTAAGGTAGCTTAGCGTACATTGTAATGTCACTGGACGCCATATAGTGATTTAAAAATACATATGGCTACTCAGTATTATTTGTGACATCAGGCTCTATAATTTGTATGACTTTAATCGAATTCTCTGGAGCCATTTTTGAGTAAATCTAAACCATTTTAAAGGAAAAATTATAAAGTTTCTTATTTCGTTCATCGTTTTTCGCGTATATTTCGAAATGCTTCATGTTAAACGTTTAATTCACATATTTAGGGAAATCTTGCCATTTTAACGGGATGTTGCCTTGCCTACCAATTACATTGTTAAACCTCAAAATCATATTGTTATTCCAATCCTTACGGGTTTAAACGTGCTTTGAAGGCTTTCAATACGGGAAGGAGAAAATGACGGAAGGAGAGGGAAATTATTTTCATAGTTCGTTGCGTTATTTACGAGAAGGAATAACTAAAATTCTCGGATTGTATCCAACGGATTTTCATAAAGTTTGGTAGACATTTGGTAAATGAAAATTGTGTAGATTAGTGTTACCAATATTGGTCATTTAAATTTTATCACCTAAATCCCAACTCGGCTTATGTCAAACGGATTTTCATGACATTAGCTATTAGCATGTCCTGTGATATACCTAGTATAATAATAGAAATCTTTATATTCGTGAATTTTTGTTTGAAACATATTTCACCTGTAGACGCAATAAAAATTAATGTTTTAGTCGGCTATTTACAGAAAGCCACCTTAGTCTCTTAAATGTATTTTTATAGCTATGCTATAACTCAATATTTGCTTCGGTAAAATAACCAATTTAACAGCGGCAGAGGCTCCGAATTTATCATCACAAATGATTACTTAACAAATGTTGAACAACAATAGCCGTAAATAGCAACGTATTATTTACCGCTCCGGGATCTAAAAAGGTATACAATAATAACGAAACAATAATCTTCCCTGCTTCCTCTCTTCATACATTTTTTTAATTAGTTTATTTGTGCAGAAAAAAGTCGTAATTACCGATTGCCTACCAAAGTTCGCAAGATTTTAAATTTTGATTTCAGGTAGACGTCTTTCGTTTTCGAA
This sequence comes from Tanypteryx hageni, assembly GCA_028673005.1. NCBI lineage: Eukaryota > Metazoa > Arthropoda > Insecta > Odonata > Petaluridae > Tanypteryx > Tanypteryx hageni. The sequence continues at coordinate 239,839,286 of CM054113.1, read as the reverse complement.
ATTCTATATCTAGATAAATATTCATAATATTGGTTTAAATTTCCACTTTTAATACTCTACGTTATTTTTATAGATTTATTTTAAGAAAAAAATTTCAAAGAAACCAAACAAAGGTTTTAAACAAGCATAACGCGGAAACGACCACAGAGATCGTCCTCAGATCCGGACAGATTAAAATATAAGATCAAGAGCAGCAAAGTCTTCTGAACAAAGACAAATTCGATTTCGATCGCAACGACTTAGACAAAGGCAGTCTTTTCAAGTTGCAGGTGTTGAAATGTCAAACGACTGCTTTGCTCATGGGCAATTATATATAGTCTAGGAAAAAATGAGGGAAAAATTATTTATTTGAGAAAAAGATGAGAAGTCAAGAAATATTGTATACCAACAAACATTAAAATAAAAATTTACTTGGTTTAAATATTTAATTTATTCTCAAATCTTCTTCAAATTATTTTGTCTCGATTTAAAAACCCGAGCAACGCCGGGTATATTTGCTAGTTTGTAATAAATGGATAAATCATTCACAGTTCATTTCTGAAACGTTTCACGATTTGACTAAAAGGCCAAGCGGCGACAATAGAAGGAATAAAAGTCACACAAATCATATGCAATCACACGAGCCAATTAACTAGCATTGTGAGGCATTAGCGGGTATCATGACGTCTTCACTGTATATGTATTTACCAATAGATCCTCCACTTACTACATGAATCGCAAATAATTTTTTTTTATTTCTATAAGATTTTTCCAATGTCTTCTTTGGATACACTCTATAAATCATTTTATTTATTTGTCTAACCTCACCTGAGCCTTATTGCTCCTGGTTAGTTTTCATTTGACGTTCATGCCGATTTTTGCGGTTAAAGCCATGCATTTATACCTCACCATAAAGGAATCGCAAAGGATACCAAGTGGATGCTCAAGCAGTGCGCAATATTCCTGGAGTGAGTCACCGTCGAATTTCTCTCTTAATCCGGTGTATTCTGTTCTTTATATCAGCCTTCCTTTGGCCCCGCGAAGCGTGCTCAGGTGTTTAGTCTTCGAAGTTCCATACATCTGCCCGAGTAACAGGTGCCGCTATATCGGAAAGAACCCCGCAGTCTTACATTTTGCAAGCCCTGCGGAATAGACATTTCAGCGAGTCAATGTGAATGTTAGAGCAACATTCTAAATAAGACATCGCTATAAAAAGAGCATTCGGTGCAAAATGTCAAGCTGAAGCGAAAGAATGTTTTTGACATATGAATAACATTAATAAATGTCCAGTCATTCTATCCTGTGAGCGAAAATACAGTTTCAAAAGAAACTGTATGAGATTTCCTCATGATAGATATGCAGAATACGGTAGTTTGAGTCGGTGGAATCTGTCTGATATGAATAAATCGGTTCTGACGAGAAGAGGACAGCATATTTAAAAGCCAACAGCATTTAAGCGGAAAAGTATTGACCGAGTTCGTGCGTTTACTGATCTCGAATCAAATTGCGTGTAACTAGAATGAATCTGTCAGAAGAATTAGGGACGCTCCCAAAAATATTTTTCCCACTTCTTCGCCACCTTCTTAATGTTTAAAAAATCTCGCCGTTCTCAATATTGTCAACTCGTCTCGAGGTAAGAAAACCGAAAGAGGAGACTCAACGTTGGGCAAAATTAATTCGCCGGGCGGCCTCTCCCGTGCCTAGGGTTGCCCGTGGCCGGACGTTATGTCAGATTCGTTTTAAATGGTGCGGCTCATGTAAAAAAGTCTTCGTTAAACTACGGGATGAATACGGGTAACGTAAATATCCGTAAAAGCTCTATGTGAGACCAGTAAATTTTTCATTTTAAGCATCAATAAACAGAAATGAATACAAGATAAAGATCTATAAATGTATATACTGTATAATTAATGTTGAATTTAAAAATACGGGACACAGGATGTTGGAAGTGGTGAAAGAAAGATGACAAACAAACAATCAATAATTGTTATCTTTAATTTGGGAAATTTATATTGACACTTAACATTTGAACGAAAATTAAAAAAGAACAAATATTGTTAAATTAAAAAAAAACATGTTTTTCTGATGCCTTTTACATCTCCTTGCTGTATGTTTTACGGCGCATATTGTGAAAACTCGCTGCACGACAAATCCATACTTAACAACCACTGCAGAATTGACTCCACTGTAGCTAGTAGGTTCCTTACTTTGCTGGCCTTCAAAGAGAAAATTCGTCCTACATGTGCATTGTAAGCCGGAATTCTGAATACAAACTCGCAGATGAGTAGTAATTGAGAGAATAGTTTGATGAACGCCTGACCACTTCTCATGGCACAGTTTCTTATTCCAATCCTCTCAGTTAGACTGGAGCTCCTGTTCTACGATTCTCTTCAGAAAGGTTCACTGAGAGAGTAACAGAGTGTCCTTCACTCTTAACCACCTCTCCTTCAGGTAAATGCAGGTTTCTTTGAGTTGTTCCCAAGTTGGAACTTTGGCAAGCGACAGCCATCAGGACCGCTCAAATACGGGACATTATTTCGTCCCGACAGAACTTCTCCGGGGCAAGGCATTGAAATATGGGGCAATACCGTATATACGGGACGCCTGGCAACCCTAGTAACGTGGGTAATTGAGGGGTGACTACGTGCCTCCTTTCCCGCGGTCGTTGGACGCGACAAACGGAAATCGTCTTTCTTTTATTTTGAACCACAATTTCCGGATACCAAAAGCATACAAAAGAAACCAAAGCGATAAAAATCGTTTGTGAATTTCATCGATTAAGAAGCCGCGTCGCATTTTCTAGCGTAAGATGTCGCGTGTTGTTGGAAGAACCGCTAAAAAATATACAAATTAGCAAATATTTTTTAATAATTTATATTTATATGTTTAAATACAGATTTAGTTCATATGTTATTTTACCACCCTTTCAAAGTTCCCATTGCCTTTACCAGTGGCGGAACTAGGCTGGGGCAGCCGGGGCAGTGCCCCGTGCTCCTGGAGGGGGCAGGCCTGCTATCCACATTATAGTGTACAATTAGTAGCTAATGAAATACCCTTGAGAATCATTAAGGTCGATTTACACCTCACCGTAACGTGTCCGTGCCGTGCCCGTTCCGTATCAGTGCCGTCCGTGTTCTGTCCGACACTAGTATTTGCATATGTCAGCGCGTAGGCCATGTCGTATCCGTACAGTGTACGTATTTTTCTAGCACTAAATTCGTGTATATGTTAGTTTCTTTTGCGCTCATATGAAAAATGTCCGCATTCCCAAAAATAAAACTGGAGCCGCTTTTTACAATAGATCGAACTTAAAAAACCTTTTATGTCGTACTAAAGACAAAATTAAAAATTTCTAAAAATGTGGAATTTATAAATTACATTGTGTAGATTGTACAGCGGTTTATATAGGACAATGAAAGAATTAAAGAACATCATTCCTGCTTCATAAATAGTAAAATAACCTCTGCCAAACATCTACTAGAACATGGACACAACAGCGAATTTATTCCCAAAATCCTGCATTATGAAAGAAAGGGACCCAGGCTTGATATTCAGGAACAATTTGAAATTATACAATGTGTGGCTTAAAAAAACTGCGAAGTTGTAAATGATATTTGGTATCCTTTTCATTCTCCACTTCTCGACCTCCCACTAATGTAATCATTCCTACCAATTATCCCCACTGTCTTCTCATTATCCAGCTTACTGGACTTCACTGAGCTCAACCGATTTCTCTCCCTCCCGTTCCCACCAACATACGTTCAAACTTTCCTCCAATGCTCGTTCGCTCCACAATTACTTTCTTTATTTTCCCCCAACTCACCATTCATTCCCCGCCCACCCATTGTACCTATTACTACAGGTTGCTACCGGCTTTGAATTATTTCACCTGATGATGTTGCATTGCAAGGAAACCTAGGTCGTTTTGAATTAAATTAAAGTGAAGTTACAATGTCTTTATTTTTACAACAGCAACTAGACAAATCACCATAGTGGGGGACACGAAACTGTAAGCCTCAGGGTCGAGCAGCCCACCGTCCTCCTCTTCGCCCCTCGCCTGGCGATGTTGCCAGATCATACGGAAGGCACTTCAAATTTCATCAAAATACCTCCGGCGGTTCCCAAGTTGAAACAAGTGCATTGTAAGCTACATCTACATCTACATATTACCCTGCAAGTCACCTTGACGGTGGATGGCAGGGGGTGCCGTGCACCAAGTTCCTTACTAATTATTGTTCACTTATCTATTGTGGTCACGTATTGTCCTAGGGAAAAATGACTCCTTATACCTCTCCGTCCTACTATCTATTTCGCGAATCTTGTCCTCATTATCCCTCCGTCCGATATACGTTGGTTGCCGAATAATATCCTTCACTTCATTTACGAATATCTCCGACTTATATTTATCTAGAAGTTTAAGTCTCGCCTGTAATCTACGATCTTTCGACGATGGTCAACTCAACTCTTCAATGAGTAACGTAACGCTCTGTTTTTTATCGTAATTCTTTTTCACGAATCTAGCTGCTCGCCACTGTATTTTTTCTAAATCCTTTATGAGTCCCCTCTGATATGGATCCGAAACCGCTGCTGCGTATTCCATTTGAGGTCTAACCAACGATAAATAATAGGATTCCCTCACCTTTTCCGTGCTTTTCCTGACTATTCTACGCACAAAGCCCAACTTCTTATTTGCCGCACCTATCACTCGTCTAACAAGTGAAAATCTTCATATCTATAAAAACAGATACAATGTTATGAACACAGATACTGATTTTAACAAAACTCTATACAAATTGACCGAACTTTACGCATAAAATTCTTTTCGTCCCTCATTTGTTTTTCATTTTTTCGTTCTTCGTTTTAAACCTCTCCTCTAACTTTGTCGCAGTTGAACCTTGTTCACTGCCAAGGCAGGTTCTCCCCTGAAGATGCCCACTTAGTGGGCGAAATGCATAGGGCTTACCCTACAATTTTTTTGGCTTAAGGAGTTTTATACAACTGTTCAACTTGGAGCCAAAGTGATTACGAGCTACCATCTACTGCTTGATTATGATAGTCTAACTGCCGAAGCGGCGCGTAGTCACCTGGCCCTCGAAGAGGACGGACGTGCCTTTCACTTCCTCCTGCGAGCGCTGACCTGCCTGCGAGCGACACCTGTAGTAGTAGCAGTAGCTGTAGTTTAGCTGTAGCCGTATTGTTGTGTTAAGTAGAACTAGTATTTTTCTATTTATTCTATTTATTTTTTCATCTTCTTACGTTAATTGTTTTGTTGTAATCGTAGTTTAACTCATCTTTGAGCGAAAAGCTTACTCATCCTTCTCTTGCCGTATCATAGTAGTTAATTGCGTCTCTCAGCCACTAAATCCGTAATCTTTGTAATATTTATTTATAGTAGCGTATTACCTTACTCGTTCTTAATTATTTCCTTTTACCTTAGCATTTCTTTAGCTTCTAAATCTACATTGCTCTTGTGCTAAACTTTCTTGCTTATTTACTAACGTTGTTGGTGTAGTGAAACACTTTCCCTTTCACTTTTTACCTGCGCTCGACCCTAATTTAACCTTGAAGACAGCCAACCGCGTATTTACGTTAGTTCTAGTATATTTATATAGATAGTACAGATTAGTTAAGAGGATAGGATGGCTACTCCGAGGACTCCTGTTTCCTCCTTCTTGCGCGACGCTGGTTGCGAGGCCATGAGGTCTCGGATCACGGAGCTGGAGAGGGTGGTTACGGACCTCCTTCAGAGGGTGGAAAGGTCGGAGGCAGCCTTGGCGCGTGGGAGGGGTGCGGGTTCTTCCCTGAGAGCAAACCGCGCCAAAATGGCGGCTCGGGTTCGCCTGGGTGCGGAAGCCGGCAGAGCGATCGGGGAGGCTCCTGGCTCCTCTTCGCGGGTCGAGGGTCCTCCGGTCCGGAAGCCCGATGAGTGGTGTGTGCTGTCCACTCGGGGGGATCGTGGGGTGGTGTTGCGGAGACAGGGAGTTGGGAACGCCTCGGTGGCCCCTCTTCCTGTTAGTAATCGGTTTGCGGTGTTGTCGGAGGACGACTCCACTGCCGTTACGCCCGTGCCCGCTCCCGTCTCCTCGGTGGAGGCCGGGCCCAAGGAGAGCTCGGGGGGAAAGAGAGGGCTGTTAGTGATAGGGAGCTCCAACGTCCGGCATGTGGTGGCGCCTTTACTGTCACGGGCCCGCCGGGAGGGAGTTCACGAGCGGGTGTTCTCCAGGTGTATACCAGGAGGTTCGGTGCCCCAGGTGACGAAGGAGTTCAGAGTGTCGGTATCGGGCACGGGTTGCTCCTCGCTGCGGGTGGTGGCCCATGTTGATACCAATGACGCTTCGAAGCGCGGCTCCAAGGAGGTCTTAAGCACTTTTAAGGACTTGGCCGCTGAGGTTGCTCGTGTCCGAGAGGAGTCTGGTGCTGATGTGCGGCTTTCCATCTGTAGCATTGTTCCTCGGACGGACTGCGGTGCTATGGTTTGGAGCCGACTGGTCGGGCTGAACCGTAGGCTGTGGGACTTCTGTAGGGGCAATGGAGTGGACTTCGTTGACCTGAGGCCGGTCCTGGACTCATGTAGGGCATCCCTAAACGGTTCTGGTGTGCACTACACTGCCGAGGCTGCGGAGGCGGTAGCGCGTAGGGTGTTTGAGCATTCTAGGGCTTTTTTAGGTTAGATTTAAGCAATTGCAATTTTTTAGCAAGCGTTGAGATGCACGCCAATAGTAGATCAGATGGTAGGTTAGGATGTAGGCAGCTTACCGGTACGGGATTAATTGAGAGCACAATAGGGGAAAATGTAAAAAATCCGTGCGGTAACAGAATTATCGAAGGCATGGGGATAAACGATTTTCCATGCAACAATTCCGTAGATAATGCGTGCGACCTTAATAGCGATATAAACCCGACGTTAAGTAACAGTAGAATACATTCCAAGTGTAGAAATAGTCGACATAGTAGGAAGGAGAAGGAGGCAGTAAATAATAATAATTATAATTTTAAAAATAATAACAGTAATAATAGCTCAGTAGAGCGCGAGGAATCGTTACGTAGTCATAGCGAGAAATTAAAAATCATTACGGTTAATTGTCACAGCATTCGCAGGAAGGAGGCCGAATTTGAACACCTTATTCGTAGTCTGCGTGCTGATGTAGTTATAGGCACTGAAAGTTGGCTTACGGCAGACATAGCCAGTCAGGAGATCTTTCCTCGTGACTATAGCGTCTTCAGGAAAGATCGATGTATCCGGTCGGGAGGTGGAGTCTTTATAGCAGTTAGCAATAAATACGAAAGTTACCCAATACAGATTAACGACGACGAAGTCGAAAGTGTTTGGTGTCGTGTAAAAGGAAGCGACTCAAAAACTATAAATATATGCGCTTTTTATAGACCCCCAAATGCGAGCGTGGAAACTATTAATTCTCTGGAGAAACAAGTGGCGACGCTAAATTCGTCTAATAAAGATAAAGCCATTATAATCGGGGGCGATTTCAATCTTCCGTCAATTGATTGGAGCCATCATTGCTTTTATCCCGGAGGTAGAGAGCGTGAATCGTGCGAGGCGTTACTAGAAACTTTCGGTAAGCACTCATTGTATCAATTAGTGAGATTTCCCACGAGATTTAATAATATATTAGATTTATTTGTTACTAATCTTCCTGAGCGTATGAATAGAGTATCTGATGCTGAGGGAATAAGCGATCACAAGGCAGTGTACGTGGAATTTCAGTTAATTATTGAGAAACAGGTTAAGGCCAAAAGAAAACTTTATGTATTCGCCAAAGCCGATTTCACAAGATTTAGGTCTTTTCTGCGAAATAAATATACTAATTTCAGCAATTTAACCGATAGTGCAGACTCGGAGGAATCCTGGTGCATGTTCAGAGATATGATGCGAGAGTGTACAGATAAATTTATTCCGAGCAAACTGAAGCGTGATAGTGCAGAACCTAGATGGTACAATCAGGAAGTAAGAAGCGCTCTCCGACGTCAAAGAAAACTCCACTCTCGCGTAAATAACACATCCTCAACAGCTACGGTCGAACAGATTGCAATAATAAGGCAGCAATACAAGGAGGCGCGCTCCATAGCCAGAGTAGCAATGCGTAATGCGTTTAACAATTATAAAAAGAAGGTTTTACAGGAAAACTTGAAAGAGAACCCAAAAGCATTTTGGTCTTACGTCAGGGAAGTTCAAGGTAGGGGCCCCACTATTGCGTCACTGCGGTCGGAAACGGGAAACCTAGTTCACGATAGTATGGATAAAGCAAACCTATTAAATCATCACTTCCAGAAAGCTTTTACTCGTGATGACGATGAATGTGAAACCCCTATTCCTATGCGTCAGGGCGATTCGATGGAAGATTTGGTATTTTCGGAAAATGGCATCGCGCTCCAACTTCATTCAATTAAGCCAAATAAATCCCCTGGACCGGAGGAAATTCCCGCGCGTGTAATGAAAGAATTAGCTGATGAAATCGCGCCGTATTTGAAAATTATATTCGAGAAATCCATTAGAGAAGGAGTAGTTCCTAAAGATTGGAAGGTGGCACATGTTACGCCCATCCATAAGAGTGGCGACAGAGAGAACCCCGAAAATTATAGGCCGATATCCTTAACTTCATTATCGTGCAAGATACTTGAGCACATAGTCTTTAGCTCTGTAATGCGCTATTTAGATAGTCATTCATTGCTTAGCGGATGCCAACACGGATTCCGGAGAGGTAGATCATGCGAAACGCAGCTCGGCCTGTTCGTGGACGATTTGTTGCGATGCGGAGAGAAAAATACTCAGGTCAATGCCATATTCATTGATTTCAGGAAGGCGTTCGATAAAGTATCTCATAGGAAATTAATTGCTAAGTTAGGACAATGTGGTATCAATTCGAAAGTTGTCGGTTGGGTGAGAGACTTCCTCTCGAATAAGGAACAGATAGTTGTCATCGATGGGAAATACTCGTCCCCCGTTAAAGTTGCTTCGGGTGTTCCTCAGGGAAGTGTATTGGGCCCTCTGCTCTTCTTAATCTATGTAAATGATATGTGCTCGGTTGTTCGTAGTAAAATTAGGCCTTTCGCCGATGACACCGTTCTATATAAAGAAATAAATCAGGAGGACCATCAGTCTCTGCGTGAAGACTTAAGAGCCATTTCAGCGTGGTGCAAAGAATGGCAAATCGAAATTAATTATACTAAATGTGCCGCAGTCACGTTCTGGAAAAGTAAGAACAAAGATTTAGGTTTCGAATATAAAATAGATGAAATGAGTATTCGACAAGCTGAGTATGTAAAATATTTAGGAGTAACCATTTGTCGAGATCTTTCGTGGGACATGCACATTCGTCGAGTTATAGGCGCGGCCAACAAGAAACTGGCATTCATAGGTAGAATAGTACGGAACACTACAGAGAAAGTACGCGAAACATGCTACTTATCACTGGTAAGACCACAAGTGGAATACGCAGCGAGCATATGGGATCCGTACGAGAAGGGACACATAATTCAACTAGAAAGAGTACAGCGCAGAGCAGCCAGATTTGTAAAACAAAAGTACGAACATAAGGAAAGCGTCACCTCTTTATTGAGCGATTTGAACTGGGTATCACTGGAGGACCGTAGATTGCACTCAAGGTTGAAACTTCTAGAGAAGTATAGGTCAGAATGTCTAAAAGAGGAGGTAGTGGGAATAATTGTGGCACCGACGTATATAGGTAGAAATGATCGAGACGATAAAATACGTGAGATCGATTGTAGGACGGAGCGTTATCTAGGCTCGTTCCTTCCGAGGACAATAAGAGATCACAATAGGAAATTTCGAATTGCGTTAGACAATCTTTAGGTAGGATTTGGTGCATTGCACCCCCTGCCACCCACCAACTTGGTGAATTGCAGGGTAACTTGTAGATGTAGATGTATCATAATTACTATGTAATCACCCAGGTATATCTTACCCTACAATCCCTATTTCCCTCTCACCCCCTCCCTTATATGGATATTAATGTATGTATTTATAAATGATTTTTTCTCTCTTTCTCAAATTAATGTTGTTTTTTCTCTTTCTCTGAACTATTTAGGAATATTTCGCGGTTTTTTACACCTCTCTTCTCTACGTAGTTGTTTTCCGCAGTAGGAAATTTTTTTCTGTGTTAAAATATAACTGATACACAGTTTTTTTCGACCCACAAATCTAACTATATTCTTTGGTAATACTCTGTGATCTATTAACCAATATATAATTAACTTGTAATTTGTATATATTTTATTTTAATTTATATGTAATTAATTTATTTTAATATGTAAATATTGTAACTACTTATATGACGAAAGGGTTAAATGTAAGAAGGGACTATATAGTCACAATTGCGCCCTAAATAAAGTCGTTTGTCTGTCTGTCTGTCTCCCGGCTGACCCTTGCCGTCGCCGGGGGAAGGCTCGGAGTCCCCCCAGGCATCGACGTCTACCTCGGCCGATGTAGACCTTCGCCCCTCGCCTGCCTTTCCCCAACGATTGGAAACCCAGTCGCCGAGGGATGGCCTTGAATCCGGCCTAATCGCTGATAAGGGGACCCCGGTGGGCCCCGGTCTCCTCCCAACCTACCGTCCGAGAACCAAGGGGGGGCCAGGGGGGGGGGGGCGGTCCCCCCTAAAATCTCATCGGCTCCCCCTTGGCCCCCCCTTTAATCTACTTTGAATGCAATCAATGGATTGCACGATTAGTTACAAAAGGCACAGAGATCTTAAGGACGGTTTTCCGACTTCCTTTTGGTATTTTTTATTTATTACCGAAAAAACTTGACTAATCGTTACGCAAGCAAGGACCCGACCTAGTATCTCGATACTTTTGGTGACCATATGCGGAAATGGATGAGGGTAAACGGGAAAACCAAAACGTCCTCCGCACACATCTGAGACGTTTCTCTCTTGGTCTCCAATCTGTTTTTGAAAATGGTCGCGATGGGCTAACAGGGGCCTGCCATTTAGGAAAGAGTATACTCCATTTGCATCCTTGTTCACTTTTAACCGAGGTCTTGAGGGTTAGTCGCAACAATAAATCTCTAAACGATTCTCTCCAACTAAAAAACCGGCCCTTACAGTGAGGGTGGTCTGCTAAATCCCCATAATTGTCACCGCTTTAGTTCAGCAAAGGCTAACTACTAAACTACTAAACTAAATGGAATTAAAGTATATCTACCAACTTACAATTAGACTACAATGTTTTAGTAAGTGTAAAACGTAAGAAAATCGTAGAATCAACAAATTATAATCTATTCCAGATTTACTAAAGTTGTGTACTAACTTAAAATGGACTAAACTCAACATTAAATATTAAATATTAGACATACGATCATCAAATGAAACTCCAATATATTTATCATCTACATGATTTCAGTTAATATTGTGTAGCAAGACTTTCGTTTAAACAGTAGCTACAGTTAATACCTATAGCGTGCCGTATATATTAAAGCTTACTGTACCGTTCGATTTCTTATTTTTTATTTTTACCAATAATTTAGTGAAACTTCAACATGATTATGAAAGTTTGTTTACTTTGTAATCGTCCATATTTGCAAACAGTTAAAACATGTAGACTCCTTTTTTCCACACTGAAAGCATTGTATATATTTTTTCTGGGTCAGCTATTCATTCCCGGTCTGTAAAACTACAGAAAGATATGTACCCGAATAGCAAATTACGAGAACTAAAACGAATTTGTTATATGCGGTGGACAGCCCAGGTATCTGCCAGTTCAGATTTGAAAAATACTTTCGAGGCTGTATTAGTTTTATTAAATATTATTGCAAATGAAGCAGGTGAACGGAGAATAGAACCGGCCGTTTACTTAATGGAATTGATTTTCAATTTGTATTTAATTTGTGCATGTTTACTGAAATATTAACAAAATTCAAATCTGCCAGTGACTTCTTGCAAAGCGTTAGTTCAGATCTATCAAATGTATTAACATTAATTCATTCTTTACAGACATTTTTTTGGATGTGCGATCAGATGAAAACTTTACAATTTCAAATTTTAATTTTGGTAAAATTTACTAAGAATCAGTGACAATTGCAACAAATAATACCATTAATATTCCAAATAATGAAAATTCAAACAGTATTTCTAAATTTCCATCTAAATATGCAAATTATCTTATTACAGAGGAAAGTAATTTTCAACGTAATATTAATACGAAAGATCAAATTAGTACTCGAATTTATATACCTGTTCTGAATAGAATAATAGCAGAATTAAATGCAAGATTTACTAACAACGGAAAAATTTTAGAAGGTAAACGTAGCTTAAATCCGCTGTATAAAAACTTTCTAAGTTTCGAACAAATAAAACCTTTTGCTTTAAATTATGGATATTGAGAATTTAAAGGACGAATTACAAATTTTGCCACAAACCATTAAAAGGTATGAGTCTGAAAATACAACTAAAATTACACATCTGTTTCAATTATTAGGAATGATAAGCAAGTTCAAAGTAGCTTTTTACGAATTTCACAAATTATGTACAATAGCTGTAACGATACCCGTATCAACTGCAGCGTGCGAGAGATCGTTTTCAAGTTTGAGGCGAATTAAAACTTTTATAAGAAATAAAATTGCCAACGAACGTCTATCGCATTTAGCTGTACTGCACATTGAAAAGGAAATTACTAATTCCATTGATTTAGACTTAATTGTAGAAATATTTGCACAGAAGCTGGAGGTAGACGGGTTCAGCTACTAAAATAAAAATATTTTACTTTTTAAATTTCCATATTTATAGTACACAGAGTATTAAATATAGCCTTTATATCATAGTTACAAATACGACCAGTAGTTTCGGAGATTTAAGTTCAAGAGAGCCTCAAAAATGTATCACACGCAAATTCAGTAAACAATAAATAAATGGCTCCTGAAAGATATTTTTGAGAAAACTCGAAAAGAAAAATAAAACGATACTGAAGTGTTGTCCATTCGACTGACGCCGCCGTGAGCGTGTGCCTACGACGCTTTTCTCCTCGCCTCTCTTCCTCTTCTAATTGCACATTTAAGAACACTACACCATTTAAGAACGTTGGGCTCGTTTTCATGGCAACAGAATTTCTCATTATTAAAATCTGGAAAAATTTCCATTTTTCACAATAACCGAATTTTTAAGCTCTTTCAGCACTAATTCGGAAAATACACTCTCTCGGCGGTAAAACTGCCCGAGTATCAAGTTTATATCGTACTTCCAACTAATGTAAAATTATGTATAATTAATATGATTCAATTAGTACTTATAAGTTGCTCCTGGTAACAGTTTCCTCAGCAATAACAATCGGATATTACACTAGTGAATAATTTTTAAACACATTGAATAATTTTCACAATAAAAAAATTTTGAATCACTTTACACATAAAAAACCGATAAATAAACAAAACGGAACTTATGATTCCTAATTTCCACATACAGTAGAAGCCCTTTTAACCGACCTTCGCTTAATCGACTCTCCGGATTAACCGCCGTTTTACGCCCCTAGGCCTGAAAACTGAAATCCACGGTTAAGTGCGACATTTTACATAAAAACGACTAGTTTAAAAGTTTAAACCATTCCTTTCACTCCGCAACAATGTCACGAGTTGCCCTTTGTGCTAAAATGTTTCTCATTAGATAGTAATCCAGTCTAGTACGCATCTGCTGTCAGTTGTCCAAACAGTCCGCTGTGGTCTGCTGTCAGTTGTCCCACATACTAGTAAAGTTCATTGTTATTTTAGTTATGATAATTATTCAATATTAAATTATATATATATATATATTTATATATATACATTATATTTATATATACATTATATTTATATATATATTATATATTTAAAATACAGACTGTGTATATGAACATACTTTTCTATTGGTTCTCCGCTTTAACCGATCTTTTCGGTTAACCGACTAACTGCCGGTCCCAACCACGACGGATAAGAGGGTTTCTACTGTAGTTATTTTATATTAAATGTCTTAATTTTGCTTACATTTTATCGTTTTGAATACGTCTGATCACATCTCTTTTGATTAAAAAGCATTCAATGATACTGCTTTTAGTATCTTGTAACATGTTAACAACCAATTATTTTCATAATTTTTCCATGATTCAGCAGTTTCCAAATGAACCTCAATTTTCCAAGTAATCGTAAATATGGCTTAGCGTAGTATAGTCATTGACAAGAAGACAGTGGGTGGTATGCATAAAAACGTAGCAAATTGTTTTCCTTCGGTTTTGTAGCAATTGCTACAATTCACACGCAAAAATTTTCGTAGCATAAGCTTTTCCTCGTAGCAATTGAGTAGCATTTCCTTCGCCCCGTAGCTTTTACTACGAACGATATGCATAAAGCAGTAGCATTTACTTTCTCTTGAAGCAAATGCTTCGGAAAATCGTAGCCTGGCTCTGTGGCTACGCTCTCCTTGCGGTGGAGTTGATTTGTGTGATATTCTTGAGAGTGCACGAGGTAAAAACTTATAAGCAAAGGATTTTGATATATCCTACTTCTAATTCCTAAGGATTTTTTTAAGTTCAAACGTGCTAATTTGATGTGACTTAACTAGAAATTCTCTCCATAATAAATCAATAAGAATGAGCAGAAAACATATTTAAATATTAATTTTCTGTGAAAAAGCTGGCCGAGGCAATGAAAGTACCATTAGTTTTCCTTGCCGCTAATCGTAGGCAATAGAATTATATATTCAAGCACATGAGTCAGGTCATTTGAATCTTCTTCTTTTGTGCTCAATCCTAGGATTGGTTGACAGCAGCTCTCCAAACTTCTCGATCTTCAGCCAGCCTCTTCAGTGCTGTGTAGGTGGGGCAGCCGGTATCCTCCATGATTTGGTTAATATATTCCATCCTCGGTCTGCCCCTAGCGTTCTTCCCCTCCACAGCACCTTCGAGGATCGTCCTAACCAGCCCCTCGTGTCTTATGAGGTGCCCGACCCAGACTTCTCTTCTTCTCCGTACTGTATCCCACAGGCACAACTTCTCCTCCTCAATCCTGTTCAGCACCTCTTTGTTGGTCACTCTGTCCACCCAGGAGATTTTTAACATTCTACTGTAGCACCACATTTCAAACGCCACTACCCTCTTCCTATCTGCCTCCTCGATTGTCCAGGTCTCACTTCCATATAATAATACACTCCATACAAAAGTTTTGATCAGATGTTTCCTGAGGTGCTTATTAATGCTGTTGGAGATGAAAAGGTTGCGCTTTTTGTTGAAGGCGTCTTAGACTGATTAATACGACTTATGATTTCCGTTTTTGACCTTCCGTCCGATGTTAACCTGCTTCCGAGATACGTGAAAGACTCCACGTTCTCCAGCCGTTCAAGGCCCAATGAGCAGTGCGCCTGCGTACCATGCCTGCTAATCACCAAGATCTTAGTTTTCACTTTGTTGATGTTCATGTTGTAGGTGTTGCTGAGTGTGGTCTCCAACTCTGCCAGGGTCGCTACCAGGTCTTGCTTATTCTCAGCCAACACTGCAATGTCATCAGCAAAACGTATCATGTCAACTTTCTCCCCCTGAATACGAACTCCTACTCCTTCAAGTTTCTCTCTCACCTCATCCAGCCCTCTCTGAATATAGCCATTGAATAGTACAGGTGAGAGAGAGCAACCCTGTCGCACTCCTTGCCTGATGTTACTCTCTTCCTGGTGTTCGCCTCACCTCACCACCGCTACCTCCTCTCTGTACAGACTCTGCACCACTCTCCTGTCCTTGTACTTCACGCCTGCCTCCCTCAGAACCTTGAACAACTGCTGCCAGTCGACCCTATCGAACGCCTTTTCTAGGTCTACGAAGGCAATAAACGTGTCTTGGTCTTTCCTTAATCGTTTTTCAATAATTAGGCGAAGTCCCAGAATTGCTTCATGTGTGCCCCTTCCTTTCCTGAACCCGAACTGGTCCTCCATGAGCATCGATTCTATCTTCCCCTCAATCCTCCGCAAAATTATAGTGGTTAGGATCTAAGATGCATGGGCCACTAAACTGAGGGTTCTATACTGCTCGCATTTTATTACAGACGCTCCCCCCTCTGTACCCCTCACCACCTTTTTTCCTTTTTTCTCCGCAATTTCTTTATTGTTATAAAAATTCCTGGTTGATTGATGCCACAATTGCTTATGTTTTGTTAAAATAAATTACGCCCACCTTCCTCCCCCCTCTGTCACACTCTTCTTTCCATATTCTTAATTTTTATAAAAATTCCTAGTTGATGGATAAAGATATTATGCCTATTTTATTCTAATATTTTATATATTTCTTCTTCATTTCATTGTTTATTTAAAATTCTCATTCGATTGTAATTAACAATTGGCATATTACATGGCATATTACACGTGGGGTACAACTAATAGGGCCCCGGTCAAATAATTAAACCTCATCAAAATTATTAAAATCTCTGAAGTAAGGTTATTTTTGGCCTTATATTGCTCAGTCGGCGTAGTATCCGTCGGCGTAGTGTCCTGTCGGCGTAGAAACTGACGGCGTGGTGTCAGTCGGCATAGAGTCCGGGTGCCAAAGAATTTTAGTTTTACGTCCTGGAAATCCGAAGTAGAGGCCCGACCATTGCAGGAAATGTAGTTTATGATATTGCGGGGAAGCAAACTAGTGAAATAAACATTTGCAGAAGGTCTGTATTGGGGATGGGCAAATCACGTGATTCACATCTCGCCCCTTCTGTGAACGATTTATTGCTATGAGAATAGAAATATACCCACTTCGATAGTTTTCGTTGATTTCTGGAAGGCACTTAATAATGTACGACATCAGAAATTAATAAAGAAGGAAGGATTTATACGGTACCAATGCGAACGGTGTGATTTGGGTGAGAGATTTCTTCTTAAATAGAGAGCAGATTATCGAGGGGTTCTACATACCTCGTTATAGTCATGTCAGATGTTCCAAGTGTCTTAAACCCTCTTTTATTATCTAATGTGCTACCAATAAAATGTTGTGTCTTGACAGCAGTGATGAGCACAGATTCCTTCACATGGGCCCTTCAGTCGCATAATTATAAGGATTATTTTTATGTATTCATTAAACTTGAATTTAAAATACTTAAAGACAACACTTCCAAAACTTTGGTAAACAGAATACTGCTAGAACGCACAAGTCTTTATGATTTATATAATGAAGTATTATATTTAGTAAACCTACCTAATCGCTCCATTTCTGCATGCACTCTTTTCCTCCTACCTCTGCAATTTTGTGTTCGCTCTCCTCTCTTGCATAGCCAACTTGTAATCACATCCAAGCATGCAACCCGGTCTTCCTTTCTGCCTTTGTGCTACCTAACAGGAATTGCCTATCCTCTTCAAAACGAATCAAATCTAAGGTATGAGAGATATCAAACAGATCGTCCAATTTGTCAACAAAATCGTCCACCTTTTTCTTTTGTGTCGCCGATGCTCTTTTCGGCAGCTTTTGTAAGTCCCGCCATTTCTGGTACAATGTCTCTAGTTTTGATATACAGTGTTGCTCCTCTCTAATAAGAATTCGTGATTTTTGCCAAAAAACTGCTCTTTCTTTAACTGCCAACTTCGCACTTTCACGTAAGTTCAGGTTTACTTGTCATAAATTGTAAAAGAGTACACTAAGAACTTGTCTATTGGATGGTAACTTACAGCCAACAATTTGGTTTGTCACATACCCTATTAAATATATTTCATCATGAGCACAAAGTGTAGCATGTGATGACGAGGATGCAGCCATTTTTCAGTAAAACTAATTTGAAAATTACGAATGAAACGCACATAAATACATTGGAACTAAAGCACTCTCAGATGTCTCGTTGTCAGCATCACATTATTAACACAACTTCCGATGCATAAACCCGAGCAAATTTGTCAAATGGCAAGAAATTCTGTATATATGCACTCTCTTATAAAAGTGTTTCCATTGGCTCTACACACTGCCTTTAAAAATTATACATTGTATGTAATCTATTACGGAAGCATCTTCGCCATCACTACCACGTATATGAATTTTTTTGCTTTCTCAGCATTGAAACGCAATTATCTTGAAAACGGTTGAGTGCATAAAGAAGCTTCATGTACAAAAACTGTAGGAAATTTAATGTTCTTTCAAGAAATTCTATCACTATTTTGATAATAACTGTCGTTTTTCAGATATTACCCGAAATTGGTTTAAAAGTTGATAAATCCAGAAAAATCGGCGATTTCCTAACTTCAGAGAACAGAAAAAATACCAAAGTATCGCTTTCCCACTTAGGATATTGAAAATATTTTTCAGTTTCGAGTATGACGCAGTTCCTAAAAAGTCCTCTTCTGAATCAATCTTATCAAAGCTTAGGAATCATCCTTTAACATATCTGCGCTTTCGCTCACTCGAATGCAAATGCCTGATGTGTTAGAGCAGGGGTGCGCAAACTAGGGGACGCACCCCCATTTGGGGGCGCGACAAATGATGCGAGGGGCGCGATTATAGCCTTGATTTAATTTTAACTGTAAGAAAATTTAGTTATTTTTTCATATTTCATATCTTTTTTGTTTACAATGTTATATTTCTGTAATCTTTCTTATTTACGAGAGTAACATGCAGCGTTATCGCACTACACTGCAGTACGTTGTCGAACGAAGGCCGTCATGTGAATACGTCTATTGAAATGTGCAATGTTTAGTTCTGAACCGGTGGATTTATTCTTTATTGTTTTACAAATAAATTTGATAAAATAATTGTCATTAAGAACACCATGAATCAGAATTGAGAGTGGCGATTTTATCAATTAAGCCGAGACTGGACGAAATTGTCAGTAAGAGACAAGCCCACAGATCCCATTGAATTAAATCTATTCATACAAAAATCAAGTGTTATTTTTCTTTTTTGTGCTATTCTTATTTTAAAATGTAATATTTATTTTTGTATTCATATTGCAGTATAATTTCATTAATTTAGTGATATTTGTTTTTATTCCTATTAGAATGTTCATTTTGTGTATTTATCTTGAATTATTTTGTTAATTTCAGTTTTAATAAAATATACCATTTTTTGTAACAAACTATTTCTCAAAATTATCATCGACATAAAACCCCTCCCAAATACCAAATCTTGATAAAAATCTTGCCTGCCATGGTAGGGGGCCCAAGTTTGTATTTTGAACAAAAATTGGAGCGCGGCATGAAAAGTTTGCGCACCCCTGTGTTCGAGCACGGTCAAAATTCGTCACGCTTTAAAAAAGCTAAAGATAATGATACTGTACGGCAAAGTGAAGTAACTCTGATTATCGAATTGAGAAGAAAGTCCGAACCTTAACCACGAAAGAGTTGTCAATGGATACGGATCCAGAATTTACGGAGAATATAGGTTCTCATTGAGATTGCGTACGCTGTTGAAATGCATAGCATTGTAGGCCGAAAAACTACGACACAACAATCGAAACTCAAGCCACGCGATCGTCACTAAGGCTGCAACTAAGAAAACAAGGGCAATAAAAAATTGATTTTAATAAACCATATTTATATGTATAGATAATACCTATGCATATTGGTATCTTCCATATGATGCAATTCACTGTCTGTAATTTAGCTATATCAGCAGCAATAGGGGATCCCTTGGCGACAAACGTTCTTCACATAAAATAATGTGAAATATTCGTACCAAATACAAATTTATGCCTCAAATCGACACTCATTTCCAAATCAACGGTAGGAAAAGGATTTTTTTATTCTATCGGGCTTCCTTTGGTTGCAGTACCTAGGTGGTACGATATATTGAGCAATTTTAAAGGGACAATAAAAAATACGCTGCACCCATTCTCATGTTATTCAAAGGTAGAACGAAACTGTTCTCACTTGGAACTCTGGCTTTTACATTAAAGGGAATTACCCGAAAGTCTCTTTAGGCGTCTGCCTCTTTAAATATGAACGAATGGTTGAAATAGATTCAGCTGCTTTCTAGTTATTCAACATTCTAGTAAAAGTGTTTACAAAATTAATTTACAAGATTTAAGAGACGGGAGTGTGACCTCAGTATTAAGCATCACGATTCCTCTAAAGAATAAGCCAAAGGCAATGCAGTGTAAAAACTACAGAACGGTAAGTCACATACGTCAAAGATCATCGCGAGGATTCTTAATAAAAAGCTAAAGAAATGTCAGGAGATGATCAATTCGGCCTCAGAGAATGACGAGGAACCAGAGATGTCATCGCTATAGTTAGAATCTTATCAGAAAGGGCAATAGAGTACAACGAAGATTGTTGCGTATGTTTCGACCTTTGGCAGGTCTTAGATAGAGTAAATCGAGTATCGCTGATGAAGATATTAAAGGATATGCCCGTAGATTGGAAGGACAGGAGACTGAACAGGTACCTCGATGCGATGGGGCGATCGCCCTTCCCTTGGACGACCCAAATCCCCCACCCACTGGGTGCATTCTTAAATACATTCCACGGAACATTACTTGTTTCTACACCGAATATTAAGTCTGTATTATAAGGGAAAAAAGATTCAGATGGAGATAGGGATTCTCCAAATGTATGGTCGTCGGCAGAGGCGGAATCAAGAGAGAGTGGGGCCATTGGGGCGATCGCCCCCCCCCCCCCCCTCTCCTCATAGGAAGTTTCTGGATCCGCTCCTGGCTATAGAACACAAAAGAGACGCTGATGGTCAAATTCTTTTAGCAGGAAAGAAAAAGAAACTCATAAAAATGATAAATACACTGATAATAGCAGACAGAAAATACGGAATGGAAATAAACACAGAAAAATCTATGTAAGTTCATGCAGGTATCGGGAAAAAATAATAAAACTATAACATAATAATTGATAGAAACCTATTAGAATAAGTTTGAGACTGTAAATATCTTGGAAGTAACATAATGTGCGATTCAAAATGCACCGATGGAATTTTAGGACTGGGATAGCGAAAGCAAAAGTTAGTTAGTTAGTGCCTGGCTGTCGAAGGGTAAGGACGTGCCTTTCACTTCCTCCTGCGAGAGCTTCTGACCTGCGGGTGACCGGCGCTTTAATAGCAGTAGCTGTAGCAGCTGACATTCCGTAGCTGTATCGTTGTGTAGCAGTAGAAGTAGAGTCGAAGTAACCGTACTGATAAGTAGAATTAACATTTATTTATATTGTTTATTGTAGTATCTCTTAATCCCAATATCGTTATTTTTCAGTAGTATTTTTTTCTAGTACTTGCATTAAAAAACTCTCATATTCAAGTACATCTACATCTACATTATACCCTGCAAGTCACCTTTTTGGTGGATGGAAGGGGGCGCAGTGCACCAAGGGTCCATAGTTTTCCTACGTTATCTTTTTCTATTATGGTCTCTTATCGTCCTAGGGAAAAACGATCCTCTATATCGCTCCGTTCTACAGTCGATCTCGCGAATCTTATCCTCACTGTCTTGCCTTCCGAGATACGTCGGGCTTCTGATAAGTCCTACTACCTCATTCGCTAGTCCCTCCGACATAAATTTTTCCAGTAGTTTAATTCTAGCCTGCAGCCTACGTTCCTCTAACGATGTCCATTTCAGATTTTCTATTATTGTAGTTACGCTTTGTTTACTATCGTAATTACTCTTTACAAATCTAGCTGCCCTGCGCTGAACCATTTCTATCTCGTTAGTGAGTCCCTTTTCGTAGGGATCCCACACAGCTGAAGCATATTCGACCTGCGGTCGAACCAAGGATAAATAACATAATTCTTTCACTTTTTCGGAACTATTTAGAACTATTCTCCCTATAAAGGCCAGGTTTTTGTTTGCGGAACCTATCAATCGGTGAATGTGGGTGTCCCACGAGAGATCACGATGGATCGTGACTCCGAGATATTTAATCGAGTCTGAAACTGGAATCTCTACTCCGTCCAACGAATAATTATTATCCAACGAGATACTCTTGGTTCTCCAGAAGTTGATGACGCAGCTTTTCTTTTGGTTGATCTCTAACTACCATTCCTTACACCATGCATAAATAGCTTCTAGGTCATTTTGGAGATACTGGTGGTCTTCCGGATTGCTTATTTCTCTATAGATGACGGTGTCGTCCGCGAAAAGCCTAATTTTACTTCTGACTACTGAGCTGATATCGGTTATATAAATTAGAAATAATAACGGACCAATTACACTACCCTGTGGAACGCCAGAGACAACCTCCACTAAGTTCGAAGATTTCCCATCTATAACAACCATCTGCTTCCTATGATTTAAAAATTCACGGATCCAACTAACGATTTTAGAATTAACGCCTAAGGTTTCTAATTTCGTTATTAACTTCCTGTGAGGTACCTTATCAAAGGCTTTCCTAAAATCTAAGAAGATGGCATCGACCTGAGTATTCTTTTCTCCGCTTCTCAGTAAACAATTAACAAAAAGACCGAGCTGAGTATCACATGACCTACCTTTCCTGAAGCCGTGTTGACAATCATCTAACAATAAATTACTATCAAGAAATCACATTATGTTGCTAACGAGTATATGCTCGAGAATCTTACACGATATCGAAGTTAAAGAAATCGGCCTGTAATTTTCTGGGTTCTCCTTGTCGCCGCCCTTATGAATTGGGGTAACGTGCGCTAACCTCCAGTCGCTAGGGACCTCTGCGCGAGAAATGGATTTCTCGAAGATTATCAGAAGAAAAGGTGCTATTTCTTCAGCTAATTCTTTTAAAACGCGAGCAGGAATTTCTTCGGGGCCAGTGGCTTTGTTATGTCTGATGGAACTTAATTGCTTTGCTATTCCCACTTCAGAAAATACTATATCGTCCATCAGGTCCCCCCTTATTGCGGGTGCATAATGTACGCAATGGTCGCTGACGGCTGTGAATGCTTTTACAAAATGACCGTTTAACAGGTTGGCTTTCTCTACGCTATCATGAATAACGGCACCTGAGTCATTACGCAGGGAAGGTATGGTAGGGCCTCTACCTTGGACCTCTCTCACATAGGAACAAAACGCTTTAGGGTCCTCCTTCAAATAATTATTTAATACCTTATTCCGGAAGTTAGTAAAAGCCTCGCGCATAGTAGTTCTCGCTTTAGCGCGGGATTCCTTATACGTCTTAACTTTAGTTGCTCTATATTCATCGGATGATGTATACGGCATATTTTTTATTTTCGCGTGGATTATTCTCTGACGCCTAAGCGCACTCCTAACTTGCTTATTGTACCAACGTGGCTCTTTATTGTCGACCTTCAATTTAATTGGAATGTACTTATCGATACTCTCTAGCATTATATCCTTGAATAGTTTCCATGACGACTCAGCACCTGATCGTTCGGTCATATCACGGAAGCCAGGTAGTATTTCTCGTAGGCGCATCCTGAAGCTTGAAAAGTTTGCCCTAGCAAATATATAAAACTTTCTTTGAGGCTTAGGGTGCCTATTGATTTTCAACTTACACTCTGCATACACGGCCTGATGATCACTTATCCCATCTTCAATGGTGACTTTGTTTATTCTTTCTGGGACGTTAGTTGCTAATAAATCTAATATGTTTCCCGATCGCGTTGGCTTTCTGACTAATTGAAGGAGAGAGTGCTCGCAGAATGTTTCGATTAATGCCTCACAGGATTCCCGTTCTTTACCTCTAGATTCGAAACATAGGTTTTCCCAATCAATTAAGTGTAAGTTAAAGTCACCACCGACTATAACGATACCATCTTGATTTATCAGTCTAAGCTTTGATAATTGTTTCTCGAGACTTAAAATACAATCTACACCAGCGTTAGGTGTCCTGTAAAACGAGCATATGAACACCTTTTTGGAGCCATCTTTACCTATGCGGCACCAAACACTCTCGATATCCTCGTCACTTATCGGAATCTCACTGCTATCGTACTTATCGCTAACCGCTATGAAAACTCCCCCGCCCGATCTATTAGCGCGATCTTTTCTATAGACACGATAGTCTCTAGGAAATATCTCCTGACTCTGAATCTCATTCGTTAACCATCTTTCTGTGCCTATCACGACGTCGGCATGCAGACTGCGAATAAGATGCTCGAACTCTGCAATTTTCCTACGGATGCTGCGACAGTTCAGTACAACGACGTTTAATTTCTCACTATCACTTCGCATACTAATCTCACTTTCTCTTCCACTCTAAAACTACATGCGCTCCCACCACAATCACTCCCACGACTGTATGGCGTCGCATCAAAATTGGAATTGCGACCCGTCGCGCCCTTTACGGAACATTCTATCAATGACCTATCGCGAAATTGGTGCTGCATGTTACGCTCGGTGTATATTCTATCATTAGATAATCTTTCGGGATTCTTATTTTCTACAAATGCATCGATTATCCCCTGACCCAAAACTGACCTACACCCTGCCCTACTCTCTAGCCTAAAAAATCCCTACTGTGCTCGAAAATCCTACTCGCTACTCTCTGAGCCGATTCGGGCGTGTAGTGAACACCAGAGTGATCCAGTGGTGCCCTGCACGATTCGATATTCGGTCGTAGGTCGACGAAGTCCACTCCCAAGTCCCGACAGAAATTCCACAGCCTTCGGTTCAGACCTTCAACTCTACTCCAAACCTCAGAACCGCGGTCTCTCCTAGAGACTATACTGCAGACAGTAAGCCGCACATCGGAACCCGACTCCTCTCGGACACGAGCAACCTCAGAGGCCAAGTCCTTAAAAGAACCTAAAATCATCTCGGACACGCGCTTCGAGGCGTCGTTAGTCCCAACATGGGCCACCACCCGCAGCCGAGAGCAACCTGTCGCCACTACCGCTTCTCTCACCGCGTTGGTCACTTGCGGCACCGTGCCTCCTGATATACATCTGGAGAAGACCCGCTCTTCAACTCCCTCCCGGCTGGCACTGGATAACAGGGGTGCCATTACACGCCGAACGTTAGAGCTACCTAACACTAACAACCCTCCCTTCCCAACCCGACTCCCCTTGGGCCCGGCCTCCATCGGAGAGACGGGAGTGGGTACGGGCGCAATGGCCGTGGAGTCGTCCTCCGACAACACCTCGAACCTATTACTGACAGGAAGAGAGTCCGCCGAAGCATTCCCAACTCCCTGCCTCCGCAGCACCACCCCACGATCTCCCCGAGTGGACACCACTCTCCACTCATCGGATTTCCCAGACCAAGGACCCTCAGCCCGCGGTAAGGAGTCAACCCCGATCACTCTACCGGCTGCCGCACCCAGGCAAACCCGGGCCGCCAATTTGGCGCGGCGAGCTTTCAGGGATGACCCCGCACCCCCCACACGAACCAAGGCTGCCTCGGACCTTTCCACCCTCTGAAGGAGGTCCGCAACCACCCTCTCCAGCTCCGTGATTCGAGCCCTCATGGCCTCGCAACCAGTGAAGCCATCCTAAACCTAACTAATTTATATACTAGCGCAAAAGAGTTGCAATATAAAAACAAAAGCTGAAATGGGATAAGGCTAAAGAATTTGGTCTGTTTTAAAGCGGGGACGCTCTTCGTGTAGCGTACGAGAAAGGGACAAACGCAGGTATAAAGTGAAAGGCGTAAACAACACAAACAAGGTTAGATCACGCACAGGAGATGATAGTACACAACAACGAAAAATATAAATACTATGGAGCGTAAAACTAAAACAACCTTACAAATGTAACGAGAATATGCTAATACCCAATAACTACTATGATATAAATATTATTTTCTAAAAGGGAGAATGAAATTTCTAACAAGAAACTACGAGGCTTAAAAGTTAACTATTACGGTAGAGAAAAATAAAAACTATAACGTGGATATTAAAACAAAACAAATTACATAACTTGAACGAATGTTAAATAAAATTACCGAAGGATAACAATAGAATAAAGTAAATTGTTAGTTCTACTTAACACTACAGCTACTCTAATGCTACAGCTACTCTAGTCGCTCGAGGCTACGTAGGAGCTCGCAGGAGCAAGTCTGTTCACTTCAACAGCCAGGTAAATACTTGAGTAATAGTAATAATAATTGTAATTTTAGTAATTGTTTCTGTGAGAACTCTACGCTGTTTGTGTACTAACTTAACTTGTTTTAACTTGATTATCGCTGTTGGTGTACTAATTTAAATTATTTTAACGCTTGCTTGTGTTTATATCTTGCCTGTTCGCTAACGTTGTTTGTGCGGTGAGTCAGCGCTTCCCTTTCACTTTTTACCTGCATTCCTCTCTAGCGTAGACCTTAAGCCCACGAATTAGTTAGTCACTTAGTATAACCTTAGCTTGAAGTTTAATTTAATTCGTAGCTAGTACAGATTAGTGTTTAGGATGTCTTCACCTAGGATTCCCGTTTCCTCCTTCCTATGCGCCGCTGATTTCGAGGGAATGAGGTCTTGAATCACGGAGCTGGTAAGAGAGGTTACGGACCTCCGTCGGAGGGTGGCGAGAGCGGAGTCGGCCCTTGTTCGTGTTGGGAGAACGCACCCATCCCCGAGAACTCACCGCGCCATGATGGCAACTCGGGTACGCTCGAGTGCGAAAGTCGGTGGTGTGATCGAGGGTGTTTGTGGAACCTCTTCGGGGGCTGGGGTCGCTCCAATCTTGAAACCCAACGATTGGAGAGTGGTCTCCAACCGGGGGGATCGTGGGGTGGTCCTGCGAAGGCTGGGAGCTGGGAATGCCTCGGCAGACCCTCTTCCAGTTTGCAATCGGTTCGCGGCGTTGTCGGAGGACGACACTTCGGCCGATGCTCTCGCATCCGCTCCCGCCTCTTTGGCGGAGGCTGGATCTATGGGAAGGGAGGGCTTCTAGTAATAGGTAGTTCTAATGTCCGGCGTGTTATGGCTCCCTTGCTAACTCGGGCCCGCCGGGAGGGAGTGGCTGAGCGGGTGTTCTCCAGGTGTATACCAGGAGGAACGGTCCCCCAAGTGACGAGGGCGGTACGGGAGTCGGTGGAGTCAACGGGTTGCTCTAAGCTGCGGATGGTGGCCCATGTTGGGACTAATGACGCCTCGAAGCGCGGGTCTGAGGAGATTCTAAGTTCTTTTGAGGACTTGGTCGCCGAGGTCACTCGTGTCCGAGAGGAGTCGGGTTCTGATGTGCGGCTCACCATTTGTAGTATTGTCCCGCGGATTGACTGTGGTTCGGAGGTTTGGAGCCGCGTGGCGGGGCTAAACCAAAGGCTATGGAATTTCTGTGTGGGCATGGGAGTCGACTTCGTTGATCTCCGGCCGGTTCTCGGATCGTGTAGGGTACCCCTAAACGGCTCTGGAGTCCACTACACGACCGAGGCTTCACAGAGTGTAGCGTGTAGGATCTTCGACCATGGTAGGTCTTTTTTAGATTAGAGAGCAGGGTAGGGTGTAGGCGTAATAGGAGATTTCATAGGGGCATCGAGTGTAACACAGTTTCTGGTCGAGAAGTGAGAGAGTCCACCTGCAAAAACCGTAATAGATCAGTTATTGCTTCAGGCGATAAAGAGAAATTAAATATTGTAGTTTTAAACTGCCGCAGCATTCGTAGGAAGTCTGCCGAACTCGAACACGTAATTCGCACGTTGCATGCTGATGTAGTTATAGGTACGGAAATTGGCTCACCGAAGATATCGCTAGCCAAGAAATTTTTCCGAAAAGCTATAAAGTGTACAGAAAAGACCGTGCCAATAGAATAGGTGGCGGAGTATTTTTGGCAATAAGTGAAAAGTACGATAGTTGTCAGATCCCTATTATTGATGAAACGACCGAGAGCGTGTGGTGCCGCCTAGGCAAAGATAATTCGAAAAAGATATATTTATGCTCATTTTACAGACCACCTATTGCCAAAGTTGATTATATTTTAAGTTTAGAGAGGCAATTAACCGAGCTTAGATCTATTATGAACGACGGTTATGTGATAATTGGAGGCGATTTTAACTTACCGTCAATCGATTGGGAAAACCTATGTTTCGTTACGGGAGGTAAAGAACGCGTGAAGCCTTAATTGACACGTTTCATTAATATTCCTTAATCCAGATGGTACGAAAAGCCACGCGTTCGGGCAATGTTCTCGACTTACTTGCTTCTAACATCCCGCATAGGATAACTAAGGTGTCCACAGAGGAGGGACTTAGCGACCATCGAGCTGTGTATGCGGAGTGCGAATTAAAGCTCAAAAGACATCCTAAGCCCCTTCGGAATGTATACGCTTTCGCCAAGGCCGACTTTAAAAGTTTCAGCTTACATCTCAAAAATATCTTTGTCAGTTATCGTGAAAAGAAAGAACGATTAGGTATCCCCAGTAAGTTAAAATCTGATAAGAAAGAACCTCGTTGGTTTAATAAGGAAGTCAGGATTGCCTTAAGACGACAGAGGCGTAGCCACGCAAAATTGAAAAACATACCTACCACCGCTTCCGATGAGTATCGCACAGCTATAGTCCATGAGTAAAACAATGTCCGCGTATTAGCGAGAAAAACCATGCGTAACGCATTTAACACCTTCCGGAATGAGGTATTAAATACAAAATTGAAGGAGGATCCAAAAGCGTTCTGGTCCTATGTAAGAGAAGTCAAGGGAGGGGGTCCTTCAATACCCTCCCTGCGATGTGATTCCGGAGACATCCTTCACGATGGGGAGGATAAAGCTAATCTACTAAACGTTCACTTCGCGAAGGCGTTCACGGCAGGTGGAGATAGACTTGAAGATAATCTTATTCCCAATGGATGTACTCGGATGGATAATATTATAATCTCTGAGGCAGGAATAGCGAAGCAACTGGGTGCGATAAAGCCCAACAAAAACCCAGGACCAGAAGGATTTCCCGCGCGTGTATTAAAATAACTAGCAGAAGAAATAGCTCCCTTCCTTCGGATAGTATTCGAGAAATCCCTTACCCTCTGTGAGGTTCCTGATGATTGGAGACTAGTACACGTCACACCCATTTATAAGGGAGGTGACAAAGAAAACCCCGAAAATAATAGCCCGATTTCTCTAACATCAGTATCATGTAAGATTTTGGAGCACATTATTGTTAGCAATACAATGCGTTATCTCGAGAGTAGATCGCTGTTAGTCAGCTGTCAACATGGCTTCAGAAAAGGTAGATATTGTGACACCCAACTCGGTCTGTTTGTGAATGATGTTTTATCATGCGGCGAAAATAATAAACAGGTCGATGCAGTGTTCCTTGATTTTAGAAAAGCTTTTGACAAGGTTCCCCACCCTAAGTTGTTATTAAAATTGGGAAATCTTGGCGTTAATGTTAAAGTCATTAACTGGGTTCGCGCTTTCCTTTGGAATAGAAAACAAAAAGTAGTCATCGTTGGTATGTCCTCGAGTGTGGAAGATGTAGTCTCCGGAGTGCCGCAGGGTAGTGTGATCGGACCTATGCTTGCTTTATATAAACGACATCAGTCAGTTGTGAAAAGTAATATCAGGCTTTTTGCGGATGACACCGTAGTCTATAGAGAAATTAGTGGTCCTAGCGACCATCGTCAGCTTCAGGATGATCTGGATGCGTTATCTGTTTGGTGCAAGGAATGGCAGCTAGAAATCAATCAGAAAAAGAGTAACGTTCTAAACTTTTGGAAATCTAGAAGCCCATCGTCCGTGTTTACCTACTCGGTAGATGGTGAGAGCATTCCTGTTTCGGAATCCGTGAAATACCTTGGGGTAACCTTAAATCGTGACCTGTCTTGGGACACCCATATAAGACGAGTGATAGGTGCGACAAATAAAAAGTTGGGCTTTGTGCGTAGAATAGTCAGGAAAAGCACGGAAAAGGTGAGGGAATCCTGTTATTTATCGTTGGTTAGACCTCAAATGGAATACGCAGCAGCAGTTTGGGATCCATATCAGAGGGGACTCATAAGGCATTTAGAAAAAATACAGCGGCGAGCAGCTAGATTCGTGTAAAAGAATTGCGATAAAAAACAGAGCGTAACGTTACTCATTGAAGAGTTGAGTTGGCCATCGTTGAAAGATCGTAGATTACAGGCGAGACTTAAACTTCTAGATAAATATAAGTCGGAGATATTCGTAAATGAAATGAAGGATATTATTCGACAACCGACGTATATCGGACGGAGGGATAATGAGGACAAGATTCGTGAAATAGATAGTAGGACGGAGAGATATGAGTGCTTTTTCCCTAGGACAATACGTGACCACAATAGATAAGTGAATAATAATTAGTTAGGAACTTGGTGCGCGGCACCCCCTGCCATCCACCGTCAAGGTGACTTGCAGGGTAATATGTAGATGTAGATAGATGTAGATGTAAAGGCGGATATACGTAAGAGGTTGAAAAATGGTATGGAGTATAGCTTGGCACTAGGCAGAAACATGAACGCTGAGGAAAAATTATATAAGATGCTTCGGAATGTGGGGATGGAGAAGAATGTTGAAGATAAAATGGACAGATAGGTAGGAAAACGAGTAAATGCTAAGAAGAATAGCAGAAAAGCGAGTAGTTGCATAGCCTATTAGAAAAAAGAAGAAAAACTGGATCGGATATAAACTGAGAAGAGAGGGGTGGAGAGCCTTGTTAAAGACACGTTAGAAGGAAGAATGAAAGAGGAAAGAGATTTCAGTTGATAGACGAGTTGAAGGGGAGAGAAAAGAAATGAAGAAAAGCAATAGTACACGGAGACTCATGTTTAACCAAGGATAATTTTAGGGCTTAGAGCCATATGAGCAGTCGGGGCACATGCCCAGGGCGCAGCTTCGTAAACAGGACGGCAAATTGATTTTTTATGGACAGAAAGCGTTGCATTAGTCATTGAAAGGAAATGCTGTGAATTCGGTTGCAATGCAGATTATCAACGACGAGTTTGAAAGTGTGTGATGTAGCGTGAAAGGAAGTGTCTCTAAAATCGTAAATATATGCGCTTCTGTAGGTCCCCTAACGTAAGTATAGAAAATATTTTTTGTCTCGAGAAGCGAGTGGCGATGCTAACTTCGATAAATTAAGATGGAGCTATTATAATCTGGGGTAATTTTGATTTTCCTTCAATTGACTGTAATCATAATTGCTTATATTCCGTTGATGGAGACCGCGAATCATGATAATATTTAATAATAACTTTCAGTGAGCACTCGCTGTGTGAGCTACTGAGGTGCCCCACGAAATAAAAATACATTAAATTTATTAGATACAAACTACCCAGAACGTGTGAATAAGATATAAACAGGAGACTGAATACGAGATTATAAGAGCGTGTACGTGGAGTTGAAGTTAAGAAATGGAAAATACTAGGACATAACTTCATTTATTCGCCTAAGTCGATTTTCCAAGTTTATGATCTTTCACCCTAATTTAGGCGATGCAACAGATAGCGAAGGCGTGGAAGAATACTGGCGCATGTTTAAAGGTACGGTGCGAGATTGCAAGGATTAATTTATGCCAAACGAACTAAAGCGTAATCATGTCGAACGTAGATGGTTCAACTATGAAGTTAGGAACACTCCTCGGCGACAGATATAACTCCTCTCCCCCGGAATTAACAGATCAAAAGCCACAGATGGTAAAAGGACGATGATTAGAAAACAGTAAGGGAGGCGCCCCCAAGAGCTAGAGTAACAATGCGCAATGCGTTTAGTAAAATCGAAGTAAAAGGTTTACATGATAATTTGTAAGAGAACCAAAAAAAATGTTAGTTTTACGCCGGGGATATCCGAGGTAGAGGTCCGACCATATGCGTAACAAGTGGGGGCCAAAAGGTCCAGGAGACCACCCAGGAGGGACCCTCGAGGGGCACCGACTTACAAAACGCCGGGCACCTATACAGTAGACCGAAAAAATCGATTCTCATCCGAACGGAATTCGGCGTATGCGCAAATGATGCGTATTGATATGAGTATTATTCATGCAATTTTTTTTCGAAATCGGATAATATTTAACCCTGCCGCCATAGCACTAAAGTTTTAAATTTTACGAAAATTCAGGCTGAATCTAGAAAGAAATGCCTGTGGAGACCCAGATATTTCAAGCACGGATATCCTTCTATGTGAAAATAATACCATAGTTCATCCACATTAACGTGAAACAAATATTATATTTAAAAAATAAAATGTCTGTCTCTGCGAAAGTTTAGTCAATATCTACAATTCGGAGTATAGGCAACCCGCGCAGCAACCGAAACTAACCTGCTACATGGGACAATGCGCGGAATTTTCCGATTTTGGGACCTCAGACGCTGGAAACTTACCTTTTTTAATGGAAATGTCTTCGTAAAGGTTACAACCGTTCTTCTACAAGAAATAGTCCTAATCACGATCCGAGAAATTAAATATTTCTTAAAAATACCAGTATTTTTTCAAAAATATATTCAGCCCTCCGCTGATTTACCGAATTTTAATGAAAAAATACGTGCAGGAGAATTTTAAGAATATTTATTCTACAATTTTGATGTAGAGTTATCTCTTGAGCAGCTCTTCACTAGTTTCTATGAGAAACTACCTAGAACTCATGACGAGGAGGTGGCTGCTAGTCGTGTCCCACCCGTGGCCCCCCAACCACCCTACCATGGGGCACGAAGAAGTTGAGATCAAGATGCTTTACAGAACTTGATATTGCGTTTTAATCTGGCGGTCTCTTAGGCATGAATTTACTCATCCATATCTTCTTTCAGGGCTGCATACGTATTTAATTGCACTATATTTCTTAAAATTACGAGTTTTTTCAAAAATATTTTCAGTACCATGAAAAGTATCGAAACATTCTACGATCTGAAAGTAAGAAATCCTTTGTTATCATTAAGCAGGATTTCCTTATTTTTGAAAAAATACTGGTATTTTTAAGAAATATTTAATTTCTCGGATCGTGATTAGGACTATTTCTTGTAGAAGAACGGTTGTAACCTTTACGAAGACATTTCCATTAAAAAAGGTAAGTTTCCAGCGTCTGAGGTCCCAAAATCGGAAAATTCCGCGCATTGTCCCATGTAGCAGGTTAGTTTCGGTTGCTGCGCGGGTTGCCTATACTCCGAATTGTAGATATTGACTAAACTTTCGCAGAGACAGACATTTTATTTTTTAAATATAATATTTGTTTCACGTTAATGTGGATGAACTATGGTATTATTTTCACATAGAAGGATATCCGTGCTTGAAATATCTGGGTCTCCACAGGCATTTCTTTCTAGATTCAGCCTGAATTTTCGTAAAATTTAAAACTTTAGTGCTATGGCGGCAGGGTTAAATATTATCCGATTTCGAAAAAAAATTGCACGAATAATACTCATATCAATACGCATCATTTGCGCATACGCCGAATTCCGTCCGGAGGATAATAGATTATTTCGGCCCAACCTACTTCTACAGTATGCCTTAAGTTTCCTCATGATATAGGGTTCTTATAACCATGATCGATTTAGCGAATGACATTTGCATGTGCAGTGTCGAGATGCAATTTAAAAACCTCGAACGAGTGGAAGGTAAAATGATATCATTCCAATTTGACGAGGCCTATAAAGTTTCTCCACTCATCTTGTTTGATTATTTCTAAGGGCAACTTCTTCTGCACGTCTGCAATTTTCCCCAAAATATTTAGCTTCCACTTCGTGCCATCTTGCAAATTATAATAAACCTGCCTCCAGGCGCAGTACGGTGGCCAGATCACTCGAAAAGTTGGCGAAAAATCCAATTTTCATCTGATTTACATAAAAATTCATATCTGGTGGTTTTAGGGGTCGAATGTGATATGAAAAATAGGAAATTCAAAATGTCTGAACCAATGTTTAACAGAAATTGTAATACCAATGCAGAAAATACTTATAGCCATAGTGTGAATTTTCACGCAAATCAGACAACATTTTAGAAGAAGTCTGCCATATTGGATGCACCATTTTGAATTTCATACTGCTGTTGACATTATATTTGAAATTAGCAACCCCTAAAAATGCCAGGTACATGTAAGATAACTTATGCTTACGGAGAAATTCCATAAAAAAGTCGACCATATTGGTTTCACCATATGAAATTTCCTACTTTTCCTATTTAAATTCGAAATAAGCGCCTTCTATAACTCTCAGATATGAATTTTCATGGAAATCAGACGAAATTCCAGAAGAAAGTCCGCCATGTTGGTTCAGCCATTTTGAATTTCCCTCTTTCCATATCATATTCGAAATGAGAGACTCCTAAAACCGGCATATATGACTTTTCATGCAATTCAGATGAAAATTGGGTTTTTGGCCAACTTTTCAGGTGTCCTGGCCCACTCTGGAAAAACCGATGTTACGTCTATGGGCCCGACTAATGTCTAACTGAGAACGCAAGCAGGAAATGTAGTTTATGATAGCGCGGGGAAGCAAAATTTTAAGTAAACATTTTCAGGTCTGTACTGCGGATAGTTACATAGGCAAAAAGCCTCTTCCTATGCATCAGGGCGACTCGATGGAGAATTTGGTGCTCTTGTTAACAGGTTTCGCAAAACAACTTTTTTCGGTTTAACAGAATAAATCTCCTGGGCCTTAGGAAATAGATACCTGAGTATTAAAAGAGTTAGCCTAGGAAATCGCACCTTACTTTAAAATATTCGAGAAATCCATTATGTAAGGCACTATAAATACACGTAATGACCATCCATAAAGGCTACGATAAAAGGAACCATGAAAATAAGAGACTGATTTCCTAAAGTCATTATCGTGGAAGATACTTGAGCATGTAATCTTTAGCCCAATTATGCGCCATTAAGTTAGTCGTTCTTCGATAAGCAAATGCCAGAACGGATTCCAGAAAGGCAAATCATGTGATACACATCTCGGCCCTTTTGTGAACGATTTATTGCTATGCGAATAGAGATATACCCAGTGGTGTGCTGGAGCCGGCTCGCACCGGCTCGCGCGAGCCTGTTGTTAAATTTTCAAGAATTTTGCGAGCCGGTTGTTAAACACGGCAATGATTATAAACATAAGCTATGAAAATATACAATTAAATAAATTATATAAAAACAAAGGTATTAAAAACTCAAAACTCATCACTTCCTAATTATTTTATTTTACTGCAATTTACTATTATCTACCCAGATAGCACAAAAATTTTCGCATCCAGCGACAAGGATTGATGATTTGGATACAAAGCATCCCATATTAAACGAGCGAGAGTGTGGCCTTTAATGGAATCGCATACGTAAGAAGAAATCGTTTTCTCGGCTCAACATTCTCTCCACATTTCAGGAAAACGAGACCCTGCAGCATTGATGAAAGAAGTCACTCAAACAACTCCTCGTCGAGCTATAAAAGTTAAAAAGGCTTATAAATCATCAACATTACTACCCACATTATACACCGGAGAAGAAACACTGGCGCTTCTTGTTGAGAACGACCTGACAAAGTCGCAATACATTAACATTAGGAAAGGTGCAATTTCTTTACGTGTCTCATTATTAATTTCTTCTCTCTTCCCCCTTCCCAATACAAAGTAATGTTCTCCAGCTCTCAACGCACGAGTAAAAGTATTTCGGTACTTTGTTATCTTCTCACCTTCTAAGCTCACACATTGTAACCAACTCGTGATTTTCTGTCAATAAACTAGGCAATTTGTCATACAATTGCATCGGAGTTCATAGATAAAATGATACATAAAACCAAATGTTCAGAAATGCTTACGAAATATTTTTTCGGACTACATTCGGCTTTTCGCCCACAGAACGAACTGTTTTGAGGGGCATTTGAGCGATAAGCTTGTATATGGTGACTGAGTAAATCAGTGTTTTTGTGAGTGGGGTTCCAGTAAGTTGCAATGCTTTTCTGGAAAAGTGATGCCATGATACCTTGATTTCTTCATATAACGGAAGTTATGGGTGTAAGCTGAAAAATAAGGTAAGTGGTTTAGCTCAAAACTTCCGTTTTTTTTTAATTATACAAAGAAATCATTAACAAAAGTTTTGACGTTAAAATGTTGAACAATAATAAAAATTTTGCTTAATCGTTAGAAATTATTTGTTAAAATTAACATAATTAAAATTAGAAGTCGTACTTTTAGTTTACAAAATGCTACTGCATTAATCGCATCAAAAAATTGAATATAGTCATAAATAATTTTTCAGATCCTGATCCCAAAAATGTCAAAACGACAGGTAATCTATTAAGTTTTTTAAATGTGAAGACGGTGGAAACAGACACGGAATATAATGATAGTAACGAAAATCATTGTGGAGCGTCGAAGCCAACGGAACCAAATTTCGAACCAGTTGAACAACCAGTCAGTGAAGAAAAACCATCATGTTCGTCAATGAAAGAAATAGATAATCTTGCCCTCCCGGATTGTTGGAACTAAAAACAAACAAGTGTATTTATAGAACAGTACAAATGGCTTCAAGTAAAGGAAGGTAAATTAGGATGTAAGAATTGTTCAACAGCTCAGCATTTAGGAGTGACAGCAGAAAAGCATGTCCATCTGTCGAAGGAATGGAGCGCATATTTAGTAACCCCAAATGGCAGTAATAAAAGTACTAGGCAAGCTTCTCCAAGAAAAAAAATTAGGGAACACGATGTTTCTAAAGCCCATATTAAAATTCAAGATTTGTTAAAAGAATCGGCTAATGACTCAATTTCTAATTTAGTACACAGACTAAATAATGAAAATATTGATGCTACCGTAAAAATTTTCAATAGTGTTTACAGTTTGGTAAAACGTAACAGAATTACAAAACAAAAATGGCGTAGATATAGGCAATTGTTTGCATTCACGATACAGTGCAATAAGAATAGCAGCACATATTGCAAAAGAAATTCAAATGAAGATATTTAAGAATATTATAGAAGAGAATGCCAAAATATGTATCATAATTGACGAAGCATCTACAATTTCGAAAAAAAGCACTCTAGTGATTTATCTCCAGTGCGCAGTTCAATCCGCTTCCGCACCAGTCATGTTATTTGTCGCTTTAAAAGAATTGGTGTCAACCACAGCAGAGTGTATTTTTAATACATTACTTTCTACTTTAAATGATTGTGGATTTAACAACGAATACATGAAAGCTAATTTAATCGCATTTTGTTCTGATGGTGCTAATACAATGTTGGGAAGAAAGTCTGGAGTAGCTACTAGGTTGTTAGAAGATTTTCCTAAAATCGTTATTTGGCACTGTTTAAATCATCGATTGCAATTGTCACTCGACGATTCAATATCCGAAATAAAACAAGTTAATCATTTAAAAATATTTTTAGATAGGATTTATAGTATTTATCACCAATCTAATAAAAATCAAACCGAGCTAGAAACTGTACCTTAAGAACTTGAAATTGAGATTATTAAAATTGGTCGGGTACTCAGACCAAGATGGGCGGCATGTAGTTTACATGTGGCATGCATATCCTGCGTTATATATGCATTTTTCTCGTTCTTCTTCTTATTCTGGTCTGGCAAAGAGGTTCGCTAACATTAATTTCTTGCAAGACCTTGCTTTAATGATTGACATTCTTGAAGAATTTTCATTACTTTCAACTGCACTGCAGTCAAGATCAACTAACATTCAGAAAGCGCAAAAATTAATCAAACGCACCATAAGAGCTTTGGAAAATTTAAAGGTTTGTACTGGAAAGCATGAATTTCAAGTTGAAGATTTAATTATGTCAGATAAGTTTAAAGATATTTCATTTAACAAAAATAATAAATTCATTGCTCTTCCTAGGAATATGTTATTAGAAAATATAATTCAACACATGAATTTCCATCTTTTATCAGACAGAAACAATGATGAAAGCATTTATAATTATTTAGATTTATTAGAACCATCTACTTGGCCTTATGAAGAACTAACTTCACCATGGATAGCTGGTGAAAAAAATTGCATCGTTTAAATGAAATTTTAAAATATGAAATTGATTTGAACGATTTTCGGGATTTTGTAGATAATAATCTAAAATCAAGCAATGTTTCAATTCCTGCAACTATACAAAAAGCTAAAAAGATAGCACTATTGCAATCAGTAGTGCTGAAGCTGAAAGATGCTTCAGTTTAATGAACATAATTTGTACGAGGGTGAGAAATAGTTTGACAGTAGATCACATCTCAGAATTAATGACGATAAATTTATTGGGAAAAGAGTTAGTGGATTGGGATGCAACTCCATTTGTCAAATCATGGTTGAATCGCAACCATAGATTGGCTACAGATACAAGAGTTCGGCAAAAATCAACGAAAGCATTCTGTGAGAATCAACTGGCTATATGGAATTTACAATAAAGAATATTGAATATTTTACTATTGTTGTAATTTGTATTTGTTGTAAATCAGCACAATTTATAAAAAACTTATGTACCTATATGCATTCATTGTTGTTAAAAATTTACCAGAACACCACTGGTTATAAATGTATTAAATATACAATATAATAATCATTAATGTTATTAAAATATTTAAAATAAATATTCAATTTGTATTTACGATATTGTCTTGTTTATATGGAAATATTTTCATATTTCAAAGAACAGATAATGCAAACTCAGGACCATCAGAAACGTAATAAATTAGATGGCAGGTGGGATACATAACTGCCAGGGGCGGCGATACGAGCGAGCCGGTTGTTAAGTATTTGGCAGCACACCACTGGATATACCCACTTCGATAGTTTTCGTTGATTTCAGGAAGGCACTTAATAATGTACGACATTAGAAATCAATAAAGAAGGAAGGATTTACACGGTACCAATGCGATCGTTGTGATTTGGGTGAGAGATTTCTTCTTAAATAGAGAGCAGATTATCGAGGGGTTCTACATACCTCGTTATAGTCATGTCAGATGTTCCAAGTGTCTTAAACCGTCTTTTATTATTAATAAAAGTAAGTGATATCTGCTTAGTAGTTCGCTGTAAAATCAGACTTTTCGCAGAGGACACTGTCGTAAATAGAGATTAAAAGAACCGGGGTGACCATCGATCGCTAAAGGAAGGTTTAAAAGACATTTCCGTCTAGTGCAAGAAACGGCAAATTGAAATTATTACCGTAAATGTGCCGCCGTAACATATAAAAGGACATGGCAAAGACATAGATTTCTACACAGTATAAAATCGATGGACTGAATATCCAGGCAGCTTAGTAACTTAACCATTTAAAAGGAGGATATTTTGTCGCATCCTTTCGTG
Organism: Tanypteryx hageni; assembly: GCA_028673005.1. Classification (NCBI taxonomy): domain Eukaryota; kingdom Metazoa; phylum Arthropoda; class Insecta; order Odonata; family Petaluridae; genus Tanypteryx; species Tanypteryx hageni. The sequence goes on along the minus strand of CM054113.1, from coordinate 239,800,349 downwards.
TGACACGACATTAGCCCGGTTAATGGCGCAGCCAACAAGAAATACGGAATAGCACAGAAAAGGCAGGCAAACGCGTTAAACGCTAAGTTAATGATTGTGGAGAAATATAGACCGGAATGTCTAGCAGAGGAGTTTTTGATCCTGACAATAGCGCCTACAGCTAAAGATTTGGAATGTTCCGGTAATTTATGATTTTTTCCACAGTAAACATCAAAGACAACAATACCCAAAAGAACTGTTTGATATCCAGTTTTTGTCCCCAAACCTTACAGCTTTTCCTTTGATAAATTGTTTTGCTGGATTGTGCCCGAAATACTTCACCATGGATTCATTCTGATAACTCTTGGTGGAAAAAACCCCATTGGCAAAACCTTTTTATAAGCATATTCATAAGTGGCCTAGTTTTGAACATTCGCTATTGAGATTTCCCTATTTCTAGCCATGTGCAACAGCCGTTTGAATTCTAAATATTGATTTCGTGAGATACTATTACAAATAAGTGAAACTCCCAGGTCCTCATCGAGAAACTAGTACATTCGCTCTTGTGGTAAACAATTATAACCTGTCAGCAATAAAACGGCAAAAAATGTTCACATTTCATTCACGCAAATTTTGAAGGCATGATGGATTTTCTGTTGTGCATATAAAATAGTTTAGTCGCAAAAATATTGTACGATTTCATCACTAAGAAGCTTTTTAAATATATCTCTCGGAGACAAATCTTTCATTTCATTTATAACAGTATGAAATTCATCAGTCAACATACTATCATTTGTTCCAGAAGCAGAATATATAGGTTGTTTTTTTAAACCATCTTGGCTTCACAAAGTCAAACTATTCATCAAACACCAGCAGATTCATCTCCTTTTATATCCTCTTTGACTGATTTCTTAGTAGCATCATCCTCTTCTGTAATAGTATCCGAAACCTAGACTTCAATGGAACTGGGAATATCTTGCAGTAATGAATTAGGTCTACATAAAACGTCATCTTCACATTCCTCACAGTTCATCTAAATTTGGTGGAATACTAATACTGACTTGAAACTCTTCAGCATTTTTCATAATCGCTCGATTCTTCATTCATTACATCAAGAACGGCCTCCTCCAGTCCATTAAGTTTTTTTCTCGAGAAAAACCCCCTTTATCCATGGTAAATTGTATATAGTTTATTCCAATATTGTACCTACAATGCAAAATCAATTACACGTATAAGTGCCTAACGTCCTCATATGAGGACTGCATAAAATAACTTGAAAATAACACAGAAATTATACAAATAAATATAATACTGTTTTTACTTACCGTAAATTAGAGTATTTATGACCAAATGCACTCTGCACAAGTTATAAAATACTGTTATTTATTTTAATCCATCACACATTTCTTTGTAGCTACACGCACAATTTTTTCGTGCTTTTTGTTTGGTGGTCAACTAAAGACTAAACATTTCCAATGAAGTAGCATGCGTGTAAATAATCTTCGAGATTTCCCCCATTTGTGCAAAAATATAAACGGAAAGACATTCTAACACATTTCGGCACAATAGGAGTTCAACTATCCGTCCTCAAACAAGGACGGCCGACTTACAGCAGCCATGTTATTAGCGAAGGCCACAAACGTGAAGTAACGATCAACTCCGGTCCCTCGTCATTTGCATCTCGGCCAAATCCATTAGAATCATAAGAAACTTGGGTGGAAAATGCAATAAAAATTATTTTTATTACTGCGACTGTATTTTAAAAAGAATTTTATGGTATTCGCTGAGATATTGCTTACGATTAGTTGCTATCATCATATTTTGCAAATCATTCGAGATCTATTTTACCCGATTAGTTTTCATTGAATTTAAAATATATGACGGGAATAGATAGGTAATGACAAAATATATTCCTTTGTGATTTTAATTTTACAATGCAAAGGGTCCTTTACTTGTCAGACTCATGGCGGGACGGATTTAAAATACTCAAGAGGACCGAATGTGACCGGCTGACTGTAGATTGGACACCACTTGCCAATATGATGGTTTGCCAACTTACTATTGGGAGGGGAGCTGATTATTTGGTGCGATTGCATCGACAAACCTAAATGCCAATCGAAATCAGATGTAAATTAAGGTGTTTTGTGGCTACGTAGAGGGAAAAATAAATTTTAAGATATGGTGTTGCATCGAACCTTCACTAAAAGACGGGTTGTTACCGTGATTTAAGTGATTATGAAATTTTATTAATTAAATTAAAAGGGCTACTTCTTGGGGCGTTAAAATTTAAAAGAATTGCATCTATATAGTTGGTTTTCAGATTCATAGCATCATTACACTGCTGAACGTTACGAATCTTTTATGATGGGTCCATTTCATCCACAAGACGACGGCCTGAAATAGAAGGTTCTGGTTCAGCTGAGTATTGACCAGGTTAGGTCGTTTATCTAAATCGGAATGTGCTTCAGTTAAAGCCAAATTTTCAAAGTCCATCCTTAACCGGACTAATCACAAATTCTCTGGAATTTTCACGGCGAGAAGCTAGAGCCAGGAAAATTTTTAATGCCGACAGGAAAATTTGAGTGTGGTTTTATCACTCTGCCCAGTAATAAGGAGTTAGGGATATGCATTTCATTCCGCTTCAACCGAAATTATCTCAATTCGCACGTGTTTTCCGTAGCCAGAGCATTTTCCCACGAGCTGCTGGGTGAATAAGAACTAAGGGATTGGTATCGCAGGTCGAAAGAAAGAAGGAAGAAGATAACGAGTGCGAGATAAGAGGCTTTTACAAGTTATTCATGAGGTTTCGGCATAGGCGGCACGGCGAAGGGCAGGTTGCACGTGTCGCTGAGCCGTTGTCATCCCGATTTCTTCTTCGTCAAAGTGGAGTGTGAGAAGGAGGAGAGCATCGTCGACGTCGATTCCAATTTGCGTCGTTTGGTGGACATCTGACGCGAGTGAAAACAATTAACCAACAGCGAGGGTCATCGGACGCAACGGTTAGTATTATTGATTTATATGCATTCAACTCGTGCCACAACTCGGGGAGGAAACCTCATTCAGATATTTCCAAATTTTAAATTGCTATTCGCTATTTGTCGTGATTTCTCGTGGGATATGCATATACGTCATGCGTTCGATGCAGTCGCGAAGAATTGGCTTTCATAGGAAGCGTCGCTAAATGGTACCGAAATGATTTTAAAAATACGTTAACTTCTTTCCTTTGCTCAATTTGAATACCATTTGTGAGTATAGGATCAGCGAGAGAAGAAGCCACAGTTTTGAGTTATTATAAGATAATCGCAGAGAAATACGGGGAAAATGTAATATTCGATACACCAAAAACCCTTAAATCTAGCTTTGGATTATTTACTGATGGCTTAAACATATAAAGATTAGTAAACAAGATTCCAAATGCGTTCTATGAGATTGAATAATTTTGGTAAAATTCCGAAATACCAATTTTCATCCAAATATGTATGTCCAGTGGTTCCCGAGTTGAAACGATACACTGTAAACTACGTGTGCGTCTTCATGTAAAGTGGTCGTTATTATCGTCCGATTGTAACCAAAATTGGAATCGGTCAACCAATTGTCGTAAAACTCCCCAATACCCAATTTCATCTAAATACGACCGTTACCAAAGCCATTTACATTATTCATAAATGGAGACTATATGCTATGACTAATTTCAAGCGGAGATGGTAGTGTACCCCAAATTCATACTTAAAATAAACTTTTTAAAAGGTAGACAGTACAGAAATATGTGCAAATTCTGCAGAGCGCCCCCCTCCTCTCCAATCACCAAAATAAACCCTAACGAATTTAATTGTTCTTTTGCCGGGTTCTGGAGCGATGTTTCCAATTTAATAATAATTAATCAATAATGTATTGTTTGATTTTAACAAATTAATGTTTAACATTCCCACTAATAGCTTTCCATTACAGTGCCAGTCAAGCGAAATAGTCACCTCGACTACATCTTCTTAAGGACACTTAATACTATTTCCATAAGAATGCTAGGGAAATGGTGTGGAGAAACTCCAAAATGCCATGCGGCCCTTCACTGATGTGGATATATACAGGGTGTCCGTTGACTTTATGTCATACCTTCGGGATCTTATTCCTTAAGTGATTTTGAGTAAAAAACATCATCTGAACAAGGGTCCGATTCTCATTTGTTACAGAGCTACGGGCAATTGAAATTATCTCGTACTTTGATTTGTACAACTTAATGGCTGAAAAATGCATTGTTTAAATAATTATTCGTATGCATAGTTAATTGTTGAAAAATGAAGAATAAGAATTATACCATAACATATACAAATCCTTATAATTTGAATAATTTACTGGGCAGTACAAAAGACACAACAGAATCTTTGAACAAGTCCGGTATTTATAAAATACAATGCTCACACTGCGACAAAAAGTACATAGGACAAACAAGAAGGAAACTAATAACACGCTTTAAGGAACACATGGCTCACTATAAATATAATCGTTTTGAAAAATCAAGCGTTGCCAACCACATTTTTGAAACAGGTCATAGTATACACGTAAACGATTTAACATTGATAACTTCAGCCCATAACTCACTAAACTCGTTAAAAAACCTTCACATTTGCAAAAACCGCGATACACTTATGAACACGGGCACAGATTTCAACAAGACCCTATACAAAGTGACAGATTTAAACGACACACACGCCGAAAAATCTTTCCGCGCTTCACTTGTTTCTCGGTCGTCTTCTTAATACTTTCCGTTTCAAAGCTTGCAGTTGGCTCCCAGTCACTGTTGAAACAGGTTTTACCCCTGACGATGCCCACCTTGTGGGCGAAATGCATTGGGTTTTGTAGCCCTCTAGTTGTTTTGGCTAAAGGAGTATTTCACCTTTGTTAGTCTTGGCCAAAGTTATTGAGCTACTATCAATTATTACAATATGACATCAAAAGTGATATATCAATAAAAATAATAAAAATCGTTTGCTACTTAAAAGAAAACTCTTTCCCCAGCGAAGCCGGGCGTTTCTGCTAGTTAACGATAATGTCCTCGTCTATCCGACTTTCGGTTTAACCCACCAAAAAGCAGATGACCATAGTCGGAAAGCGTACGTCGGTTGCATCCACCGAAATTCGGTTCGCGCGAGAGACCGCCCGACAGATGATTCGCGCGAGAAATCATTGCCGATAATTATTTTATCTAGTAAAATTAAATGCCTTCTAATTGATAAATGCCACAAGTTTCATAGTTCACATGGTTTTCTTTAATCTATACGAAAATCTCCCAGAATTTACTTCTTCTGAGGTGGCAACCCTACTGACAGTTGATCCATTCGTTCGACCGCCGATAATTTAATTTTAATATTTTAGTTAATAATATTATACCATATTATTTTTTATGTTAAATTTCACTGTAAAATGGCCTGAGTTGTATGTGAAATGTTTAAATAAATAAAAATTGTTTCGAAATGTGCGTTGCTCCCATCATTTTCGAATTATCCGACTTTTCGTTTTATCCGACGGTTCTTCCTCCATATAGGTCGGGTAATCGAGGTTTTACTGTAAGATGATTTGGGGCAAGGATTAATTAAATATCATGTTATTTTAATTCATTCTGTGGTGTTTGGCGTTCCTAAAATCCCGGGATAGTAAACGCGTTGCAATCATTTTGCTGCATGCTTGAAAGCTATTGAAAACGTTGATTCGCTAATGAAATGGAGAAAGGATAAGGTTATAGAAATGAAATCTTCTTAGTCATAGGCTCTGCAATCAAAAAAATGCAACTGAAACTTTGATAGAAATCGGACGGGAAATTGAGGTGTAAAAAATGCGCGATTTATGATCAGAAAGCATGAAAAAATCATGTGCCACTGATATGGTCGCCTCTCAAACTCACCTCACGAATCAAACCGATCCTCCTCGAACGGAAGCACGAAGAAAACTGATTTAGGGCAGTTCTCTACTATTCTCATATGACTATATGACTGTTAATGCGGAAAGGCGAAGGGGTAATGAAGGCTGGTCTTTGGAAACGATCCTCCATAATGGAGATTCTTATGACTGGATAGGAGAGAATATTCAATAGAGAGACAAGACATTCTGTATTCTTCCAACGAAAGAATTTGTGGTAAATAGCGGCATATCTAGGAGAGGGAGAGGGTTTTTTTCTTTAATTCTGGTTAAGCTTTTGTTCCATGATCAAATTTCATTTTTTTTAAACGGCGTTCAAGAGTTAGTTGTTTTTAATGCGCCATTACATTTTTACCACTTGAATCGTGCGTGCATCGATATTTTCTGAACTGGACAGAGAAACGTTTCCACGTGCACGGTGCGGAAAGAGAGGACGGGTCCCCTAAATTTGGCCGTTTTTATGAAATTAGCGAACGAAGAAGAACTGTAGTAATGCGCACATCGCTTATCTCCGTTTTTTCACTTTTAATTTTATCACTCTCTATGGACTTCCTTGATGGTTAACGTTTTTTTAAATTGAGTTGTGAATTTTAAATCCCGCCCCACCTTCACTATTTTCTAGACACGCCAATGGAGGTGAAGGGCAGTAGCAGCACTATGCGAAAGAAATGCCGTCGCGACGTGCAGGTCCTCGCGAAAGAGGAGATGGCAATTAGAAGGCCTCCGAGAAAGCAATAATTACAAACCGGGACAAACTCGGTTTGCCCCCGGAGTGTGGGCAATTCACGGCGCCAAACAAGAGTTCAGCTGCTAATTCCGATAAATGGAGACGCTGCTCACCATCTTACGGAGATCCACACGAATTCACAAACAATGGAAAATAGGTTTGTGTGTAATCAGTTAAGGAAAATCCTTCTACATTAAGGGGTCTTAAAATAAAATAAACGGCGCAATATAGTATATTGCACAAATTTTCTCATATATATACGTTTGGTCGTCTGTGTACGCTTATAAAAGAAAAATGCTTACAAATCAAAGTTAAACGTAGTTTAGCGTATATTCTAATGCCACTGGTCGATATTTAGTAATTTTTTAGGACATATGGTTTACAATTAGTATTATTTGTGACATCAGGCTGTACGATTGGATGGATTTTAATCAAAATCCTTAAAGCCATTTTTGAGTAAATCGAATTTTGTTTAAAAATATACTAGAATAAAGTACACTTAATTGTTGCGCAATATCATTCATCTCTTCAGTGTCTATTATGAATGATTTTATCCACAAATATGATATATCATTCGGTTTAGTTTAACCGTTTAGGCTGTAGTAAGATTTTTAGTGGATCGCGGTGGAGACGTGACATCATATGGCTTAAGTAAGGTAGCTTAGCGTACATTTTAAGGTCACTGGACGCCATAATGATTTTAAGAGATATATGGCTACTCAGTATTATTTGTGACATAAAGCTCTACAATTGGAGTGATTTTAATAAAATTCTCTCGAGCCATTTTTGAGTAAATCAAATTTTTCTAAAATCGCCAAGAATAAACTACCCTTTATTTTTGTGCAATATCATTTTTATCAAAAAATGTCTGCAAAAAATGATACATTGCATAAATAGGAGATATCATTTGATTTTATATGCGCGTTATGGCCCTAGAACAGCGAACAAATTGACAGACAGAATGACAGACAGACGGCATGGCGAAAACCACTTTTATGGACTCAGGGACTCCTAAAAGGTGTTTTTTCAACCAAATCTCGAAGTCGAATTTTTTCACGATTACAATACTTTCTCAATATACTATGTGTATGAGAAAGTGAAAATTAAGAGAACGTATTATGTAAGCATTATGCATATAAATGAACTAGTGAACTATTCTTCCACTGATTTTATTTAAGCAACTTATTTTCTTAGAGGAGACCCATTAAGTGCACATAACCAAAGAAATTTCAAAAACAATGTCTTTTCTAAATTTTTCCGATTTTCTCGTGAATTTGTAACTCCAAATATAATTAATTATTTTATCATCCGTTCAAATGTATTTTTAGCTCCTCTAATATAACCTACTATCTGGAGTTACCCGGCTTCGCTCGGGAAAGTTTTCTTTTAAGTAGCAAATGATTATTATTTCTCGGGGCCCCGCGCTGTCGGTGCCCCAAAATTTCTCAAATGTGAGAAGTTCACACGGAATTTTAACTGACACCTAATGAAACCATTGAAAAATTTAAGTCAGGCTTGTGCTCGTGGGTGTATCTCATTGGCGAATCCATCATATAAACAAGGCAGACTACTTTTTCAAGAATCGAGCAGCTTTATTAAAATAGGAATTACTCCGAATGCACCGTAAGCCCTGAATTTTCGTTCCCCATTCCCTAATTACGAGAGCGATGCTTACATTAACATTTACTATTTTATCTATTGTATTGTCAAGTTTTACCATTAAATACGCATATTTACGCATTAGCGTCTTAATTAATACTCACATGGATAGATGCACCGAAGTCTTTAAAGCAGCAATAAAATTATGTGGATTATTTCGATACTATTAGCCAAAAAGTAAACAATAAACAACATCTTGGTTACCGAACAAATGTAGGTAGATGTATCGATTTATGTAGCGATAAATCTTTCAATGTTAATGGTAAAAGATAAAAATGTTCTAATATTCCTTAAAAATCATTCAACTCACTTTAAAAGTATTCATAGATTATATTTAGGCATGAATCCATTTGTACCCATTAGCTTGGCGTTGACAAATCTTCCTATACGGCACCATGGTGTGAATTTTCCTTGCATTAATCTTTACGTGGCTCTCTCCCTTTAAAGAGGACAACAATTAATAAATTTAGCTTTGTTGCCGACTGGAAAATGTTAATCTAAACCGATAAATATTGTGCCTAAAGGATAATTTCGAGCGATTTACCACGTAATACGACAAAACACGAACAGAATTAAAATATTCAGTCTTTCTTGCGTTAAATAAGCCATTTCCCGAGATCGTAATTTAATATTTAGCTATATATATCCACATCAGTGAAGGGCTGCATGGCATTTTGGAGTTTCTCCACACCATTTC